>VWZS01008230.1:2337954-3002690 GCA_013397075.1 Rhabdornis inornatus | reverse complement strand
TTTTTTTTTTTTTTTTTTTTTTTTTTTTTAAAGGAAAGACCACAGTTTAATTCTACTGACTTGTCTTTCTGATGCTAGTAGGTACTACCATTATTCTGTGTGTAATTTCTGTATTGTATCTTTTTTGTTGCTCTTGGTGAAATAAAGTTTGTTGTATACTAAGATGACTGATAGAGGAAGCTTTGATTTTTTAAAGCTCTTATTTTGTGGATTCTGAAAGGGTAAAATAAATGTATGGCATCTTGAGTAAGGGGAGATATAAGCAACTGTTAATAAAAGTTGGAAAAAACCCCAGGTAAATATGTTTATTTCATCACTTTATTTTCTGAATACTTGCTGGTTTTGGTATGTTCAGTTGATAGATGACAAATAGTTTGGGTGGGTTTTTTTGGTATATGTTCTCCTTTTACAAATAAGAGACAGCTGCTGCTCTTGAAATGTAGGCAAATTTGATGACACTGTATATCAAACTCAATGAATGAATCAGGATGTGGTGGGAAGTTCTATTTCTGTTCTGCATAGAAAGCAAAGAAAAATGGCAGAAAAGTTGCTGTGGTCTAAAGAGATGGGCAGCTGAATTAATCAAAGAACAGAACCAGACAAAACTCCTGGGATGCTTCATTGCTACTACAATTATATAGCTTTTAAAATAGAGAACAAGATTTAGGTACAGACTTCCTTTCTATATTCACAAGTCTCCAAAATATTGGGATGTTGTAGCCCATCTTCACTGGTTTGTCTTCCTGACCCTGCGTGCCCTTACCTGTAGTGGTTTGTTTCTGCTGTATTCACAGAGTGAGAATTCTTGCTTGTGCTTCCATAATTTCCTGTTGTGGCTGCCTGACCTTCTCTTTCCTCTTTGTTCTTCCTGCTCGTCCACATTAAAAAAAGCTCTCAAGAAACGCAGTCAGAAGTGGTCAAGAGCTTTATTGTGTTACTCAGAAGGTCCTTGTGATCATTTTTGCATCTTTCCTCTTAATGCAGTTCAGATTTCTTCCCACTACTATCTGGTTGTTGAATCACTGTGTTATAAGTCTATACAGTAAAATATAAAAACCTTCCATGCTTTATATTTTTGTAAGCTGTGAATGAAGTAATGAGAACAAAAAGATGTGATCAAGATTCTTATCAAATCATGGAAGAAGGAAAGGAATCTGTTTAAAGTAATGAAATCATTGTCATTTTACTTTTCTTCCAAATACTGTCTTCCAAAAAACAGCTCTAGGCTATAGCATGTGCAGGGAAAAACTCAGATATATGTTCTTGTAGACTTGTTTGACAGTTCCATAGTTATTTTCTATTTTTAAATAATGACTCTGCAAAATTGTTTAGATGATCAATTTAGCAACACTCTCCAAGAGAAGTTCATAAACATCTTACTTTCTTTAGTCCAGTTAGCTTCTTAAACACTCATTGTGTTGTCTTTTTTCTTATGTATTCCTATTTTTTCTCTATTCAGTGAGACCTAAACCAGACTAAATGACACCGTAAAATCCTCTGATACACCAGCATCAGACCTGAATGCTAGAATTTTTCCAAGCATGGTTATTGAGATGTAGGCAGTCATATCTGGATTTCTAATTGTGTGGAAATCATCTGTGTTCACTCTTACTCATCTGCAGGAAATCCTTAGTTTTCTTATAGAATCCAAACATAGCCCTTCATGTTTCCTGTAAGTATTGTCTGAGTTGTGCCTTTTACGCCTAGGTAGAACCAACTGCTAACTGCTGTCACTTTTACTTTTGGAGTTTGACCTTTAAAGCATCATCTGTAGAAACTCAGTATAATATAATTTCATGCCTTTATGTTGACTTCAGACTTTATTCTTCATCTATCCTTTACATTTTGTTTGTCAAGAAACTGAATGACGTTTGCTATTTAGGTGCAGGGCAGCTATGTAATTTCGTTAGGATGGAAACAGTTGGAGAATACTTAATTTTTCTTTTAGCAACCCATTAGAGAACCAGGAGAGTTCTGCTTTCCCATGATGAAACTGCTCAGTCATTCTGTAAAAGGGATGAAAATACGAACTGGTAATACAGCCTGCCTGCCTGAAAGCTCTTTAAGGCATTTGATTAGCAAATTTGTGACCACCAAAATGTCCAGTTGTGTTAAATGACTGAATTGTAGTTTTATCCACAATGTACTGATATTGTGGTGACTCTTCAAAGTAGGTTTTTGTGATTCCATTCTCAGATGGAGATGGAAATTCCATGGAATATGACTTCAGAAACAAACAGTTCTTGCTGGGAGCCAGCGTGCTGTTGAAGCGTGCCTGGTGTTCTGTTTACCTGATAAAGCACTGGCTTGCAGCACTGCCCAAATTTTTAATGCACATGTACAAGCAGCTCTCTCTTTGCCCAGTTTCAGCTAGTGTGAGGTTGATCTTTCACCTCAGACAGGATCATGTTTTTTTAATGTCCCACTCTAGAAGGTCAGTGGTCTGAGGGACATCAGGACTGTCCTTTGAGCCTAAGACAGGTGGAAGGGGGAGAATAATGAAGTGTTGAAGAGGAGAGCACTTCAGAGAGCTGTGTGTCAGGCTGTGTTCCTCCGAGGGCAAACCTGGGCAGGTAATGCCAACCTGGGTACAGTGGGAGAGAGCTGGATGAGCTTAACTTGGTGTGTGCACCTTAGAATGCTTCAGGCACTAAGCAGTGGATTACTTTCAGCATTGACTGTGGTGCTGCTATGCTGTGCTACAACAGAGGTTAAAAATTATCCTTGCAGCATTGTATCTTCTGCATTTTGGCTTCCCTGTAGGGGGGAGCAAACGCCACAATCGTTAGAACTGCATTTTGCATTGCGGGCTATTTCAAAATGAAGGAGAAAGGAAAGGATCCTGCTTTGAATACGGTTCATGTGTGCTATATAAATTCAATTATGCTGCTTGGCATAAAAATAGGTTTGCCTGTGTTTTCCATCAACTTCCATTTCTTGTTAGAAGGTAAGGTTCCAAACAGAAATGGAATTTTCCTTACTGACTTTTCTCAGAATTAACTGTGCCTGCTGGACTGTTTCTTAGAAGTGTACAACTTGTTTCAATAGCTAGTTTTGCAAAATTCATCTTTCTGGTGGTGGCTTTTCATCACTATTTTGCCTATTGGTGGACAACAGCCGAAGGAAAAAATCAGAGCTTGCATTTTGAGGGAAGAAGATAGAATAATTAATTACTGAACAACATAATGTTCATTGAGTTTATTTTAAAGATAATTATATTATTTTTAAGCCCGTACAAATGAAAATGCTGCCTGTTTCTTTGTTTAGTTTTAAACATTGTTAGCAAATCTAGCAGCTCTCTTTTCCATTCTCTTTAGATGGATAAATTCTCTGGGGTTAAGTAATATCACTGATGCTTTCAGGACGAGGTTATTAATGTCCTGCACAATTACTAATGCCTTCAGCAGAATGAGACCGTGTCTGACACACTTTAAGTTGCATCCTTGCACTGTAAGAACTGAAACCAATTTTGTAGTGTACATCAGCTACAGTGTTATGGATGGTAAGAGTAGAAAGTGTTAAAAGAAGACTTGTACATAAATACTTTGAAAGTACACTGATGTAGTTGAGGTAAATTGGGATGGGAACGTGTAAGCAAAAATCTTCCCATTTCAGGCATTTTGTGAATGGCATTTCAACTGTGAGTTGAAAAAAATAGTAATTCTGACTGTTTAAATAAAATACCTAGTTATAATTGTGGTAATTTCAGAATGCATTTTAAATCAAGGAACTATGCTTTCATGTACACGTACTTAGATGTATTGTGTATTTGTTTTTAAATGAAAGGAAACCTGGTCTCCATCTTCCTGTTGACATCAAACAATCCTCTGATATGCAAATCCAGCTATGGGGAGAACAGATATGCAGGGTTTGTTTGGATTCAGTCCAAGATGGAAAGAAAATTATATTTAAAGATGTAATTTATATGCTTTGCCTCATTTAAATGAAAATGCATTTTGGAATAATCCCTGTAACTAAACATTTGGTGGAATGTTAAGATCCTTTGTATGACTGATGCATTTTGCTATAGGTAGTTTAAAAGCGTCTCTCTCTTACTCCTGTGTGTCTCTAATGTGCAGATGCAGCTGTCAACTTCTCAGTGGCATGTTTTAACATAGTATGAAAATATTCTTATTTTTTGCAAATCAGTAAATGTTTGTTAAGTGAACTTTCTTAAGGCATGCATGAGTGTGAAGTCTGTACACACAATTAAAATACATCAAGTACTTTGCTTTCCATCTAAAATTTTACTAGTCTTAATGTTGTTTATTTTCTCCTTGTGTGTAACTTCAAAACCTGACACAATATGGTTTCTTTGGAAACAGAGGCTAAACAAGCAATAATTTTTCAGTCTTTTTCCCTTTAGCTGCAGAATTTATGATGATTAAACTTGTACATTTTAACATTGGATGAATTCCATGTTTTCAGTAGGTATCTTTGGTAGACTATTACTGAGTTCTTGAATACAACATTTGAAGATGATGTGTATAGCAGAGTGTAATTGCTTTGTGTAAGCTTGAACAGGCTGGTGAAATGTTACCAGTGATCAGGAATGGGTTTTTATACAGGATAGAAAATATTTGAGCAGGAGTTACATTACTGTGGAATTTTCAGAAATCAGAGTTCCTTTAGATCCCTTTCATGTATTGTGGAAATCTTTAAAACTAATGTGACCAATTGTTCTTATGTGTTCTTTGTGAATATGTGATACTGCTATTTTTTTTTTTCTTCTTTTTAGAAAATGAGAGTATGGAAATCAATTTTGGTGTAAGGAAGTGTACTTAGTTTGGGATGTTCTGTGGCACATAATGTTATATCTGACCTTTATTTGTTCTGTGGCTTCTTTATACTAGATTATTCTGACCACATTAATCCAACACTGAGGAGTACTAAATACTGTATAAATGCTTTTTTGGGGTAGGAGTTTTATTCCATTAATGTTATTTGTGGCTCTGTGTGTAGACTGACTTATTCATATGCAGTGATGATACATATATTAATATTTAAGGGGAAGGTTTTCTGTGTCAAGAAATTTTGTTAAACCTTTCTCATTAGGTTGTGAGCCTCTTGTATTTTTTTATTTTTTAATTAAGGATTTTCTGTATTTTCTTTTCTTCAGTCATTTTATGCAAGTTTTAATTTTTAATATTCACTGTCCATGTTTTTTTTAAGCATTTTAAGAAACAGAAGAGGTTGATTCCCGAAAGAACAGTTTGGAAGTATTTTGTTCAGCTTTGCAGTGCCTTGGAACATATGCATTCTCGTCGTGTTATGCATAGAGGTAATACAGGATCAAAGATGATTTGTCCTTACTAAACCTTTGACTATGTGAGAATTAAGCTGGCTGCAATCAATTTTGACAGCTGAAACATTGTATGTTTCTGTAAGATTTTGTAAGAAATAGAAAACTGGGAGAATTTTGTTGTTGTACATTTGTTGTGGTAGGGATTTGTTTGATAGCAAATTTTTCAAAATAAGTGATAGTTCTGTAAGTGATGGATACCCTGCCATAGCTGCTTCATTTTTCAGGCTCTTAGCTTCTGTCCTGTATTTATTCTTCTGTATTTGCGCATTGTCTTGCCCAAGTGTTGTTACCTGCATGCACAGATCTCAGTCCATTCTTTACACCTCTTGCACCTGGTTGTCTTAAAGAGTGTCTGCTCCTGCCCTGCTTGCTTGTGATGTACTGACCCTTCTCCTAATCCCTTCTCTATTGGATTATGTGCAGGTTTGAGCATTTCATCCAATTCTCTGCTCTTTTCCACGATTTCCAATCTGTGTGTCCCAACAGCCCTTGTAGATGCCAGCTATCCCTGTCAGGTACTAAATTTCCTTGGCCCATTTTAAACCTTGGTGCTGCTGTCTCGTCTGGATGTGGTCTTCATTTCACCTTGTAACTCTTGAGTCAAAGAAAACAAATCATAGTATAGCTTCTTCTCAGATCTGCTGTTTGTTTTTTTTTTTTTTTTCCTTTTTGAAATCCCTCTAGATAAGGGATTGTGAGTTGTGTGTGGGCTGTCACTTTTTGGGTTCAGGTGACATTACCTGTCTTAGGTTGGTGGCTCCCTGTGCTAGAATGCAGCTCACTGCCTGATAGAAGCCGTCCCTCGATGTCTGCTGAGCTCTGTCATTTGCAGCTGGAAATTTTGTACCCATAGCAGATGAGCTTAGATACCCCTGCCCCTGCAAATGCCTTTCCCTTTCACCTTTTTTTATCCTTTTGTGCATTTGTACAGATGCCTGCAAGTGCAAATGATAGAAAGAGAAGGACATAAAATACAGATTCTTTCCATAGGGTGCAAGTATCTTCCTTTAATATTTTTATAATTGTATTAGATAATTTCAGTATATTTTAGCTCAAAACAAAAGGATTTAAGTTCCTTAAACTGAAATACTGTGGTCAAAGCTTCTGGCAAACCTATGGCAAATCTAATGCTTCCATGGTTACACACCAAAAGCAGTGACACTTAAACTATTTTTAAATTGAGCTGTGTCCATGTTGGATTATTACACAGAGGGTTATCCAAACTCCTGAAAACTGGGTCAGATAGCAGGAGAACATAATTGCTTCTGTCTTCCTCTAAAGCTTGTAAGGTTTTGTAACTTTTTTTACCGGCAACCTGAAAGTGCTGGTGTTTGAAGGGTTATTAACCATTCTTATTACTGTGACTGTATCTTATGCAAACTGTAATCCCCTCTTATCAAAGTGAACTGATTTCTGTAAGTTTAGGGCCAGGGTGGATTGCTCTTCCTCAGAGTAAGAGCTAAACTCCCTTGCCAAACAAATAACAAGTCAGTTTATTTAGAAGACTAACAAGGTAGGTATCTTGTTAGAAATCACAGAATAAGAGTCTCTGCTGTTTGTCTCTAAGGGATTGGATTAAAACTTAAACTGGATATTACTTGTGAAAAATAACTGTCTGGGGTATACATCATTATTTTTCTTTGTTTCTACTTGATCAGTCTAATTCCACTGACGAGTTCAAATAACCATTCTCCTGAGTAAACTTGCTTCTTTTTATAATGCCTGCTCTTATAGAGAATCAGTTATCTAGTTCAAATAAATAACATTATGCCACTGTGGGTAATTTGATCAGCAAAAGTGATGAAAAATGCTTTAGAGTTCTTGAAAACATTTTTCGGCTGTTACTTAAGATATAACAAAAGAGGTTTTCTAGTTCTAATGTAAGTTCTTCTATGTAGCTTATATAAAGCAGTAGTTAAGACCCCTGTATGTGCTTCTGGACTTTGGGGGTGTGGGGTTTTTTGTTTCTTTGCTTTTTTTTGAAAAAAATACTTTCCATGGCTCTTGGTTTTCTTTGCTTGAGTGATGGTTGTACTATTAAAATAGTGGATTTGAAATTCTGTGTTCTGGACCCATTCTTTCTGAATAGAACTGTCAAATTTTACCAATATTAGGTGTAAATAAAATCCTCTCTGGGTCTGTTGTTAATAGAAGAGTAGCTTTTCTTGCAACATCACTATGACATTTAAATTTTTAAATTTATTTTTCTTTCAGACATAAAGCCAGCAAATGTGTTCATTACAGCTACAGGAGTAGTAAAGCTGGGAGATCTTGGACTTGGTCGATTTTTCAGCTCCAAAACCACAGCTGCACATTCTTTAGGTAAGCTTTCTCTGAGGTACAGATGTTGGACAGGTAGAGTCTTTTATGTGGTGAAAATACTGTGCCCACTCAGGAGGAGGAAGAAGAGAGTTAGGACCATCTAAAGCTATTTTTAAGTAATAATAAAAACATGGTCCTAAAGGAGTTCTTAATAAAAAAATGGTCAGCACCATGGACAAATACAGAAATGCTGTAACACTGGGACATTTCTTTCAGCATTCTTTGGGTATTTTCCCTTCTTTGTTTGCATAATTTAATGTACATTTCTGCCTCTGAACAAGTCTTTAAGAGAATAATGTTACCTAGAAATGCTAGGAAAAGTTAAGATGATAATATGGATGCATTTTTTAAAAATTGATTTGAACATTATTCAGTGTTGGAAGGAATCTTGTAATTCTGTTTGCCTGCATGAGTAGCATTAATGACCTCTTGGTTACATGGTTTCAAAGGGCTCTCAGAGCAACTTCCTTTTTTTTTAAGGTGACCTTTCTCAATATTAGATTAGGTAGTTGAGGGGAGATCAGAATTAACAAAACCAATTCTCAGATAGCTTTTTTCTGTTCTTGTTTTTGTAAGTCTTCTGAAATGCTCAGTTTATTCTTTGCTAGCACGCTAAACTCCAGTGTATTACCTCTGTCCAAACAAAATGTTCATGCAATTTGCACCTTTTGAGTAGTATGTGAATGCTAGGATGATTAAGAAGCCTTTAAAGAAGAAAAATTAAATATTTGGCATATATTTTAAGTTTTAAAGTAGGTAATGGATGAGTGACAGAGTCTAAGAGGATCTAGGTAGAAGAGAAAAACCTTGTAAATAGGGTAACATCAGCTTTAGAGAGTACTAACACAGTTCATAATACTGTTAAATTGGGGTTTTTTAGATAAGAAAACATTTCCCTCACTGAAGTGTCAGTGTTTGGTGGTTGCTGAACTCAAGCCTGTTCATTGATTGCATGTTTGTCACTTTTGTACCACATTTTGAGGTCTGAGTGATATATGTGTTAATGGCCAAAAATATAATACTTTGGACAGGAAATTCTGGACGCTATCCTTCCTTCCCTGTCCTCCAAAAAAAGCCTTTGGTCAGTCTTTTGTGCCTTCCAGTTTTGACCATGTTTGGTGCAGACTGGCCAAGTCAAACCCATGAGTAACTGCCGGGGTGTTCCTAGAACCCCGGCACAGAGTACAGCCTTGCATTAGCAGGAGACTGCGGAGGAGTGGAGAGCCCAGGCTGGAAATGTGCTCCAGGTCAGTCAGGTGTGACACTGGAGATGTGCTGCTGTCACAGGGCACGGTGTGTTAACCCAAGCTCATGCTGCCCTTGGGAGCCAGTGGCCATGTCTGGCAGCCCTGTGGAGAGGCTGGGTTGGGTTCTTGTAGCTGGGCTCTGTTCCTGCTGGCAGATGGAAGGAGGGAGTGAAGAGGGAGCTGTAAATCCTAATCTGAGGAGTAGGAGCTCGTGAACAGGGCAGAGGTCAGCAGTGAGGGTGGGAGAGTAGGCTTGCATTCTGAGGCACAAGTCAGGAAGTTAAAGAGGAGCAGACTGCCTCAACCCTGGATTATTTTGGCTCCTGGCAGGGGAATAGTTGTGAGGGCTGAGCTGGAAATTTTAAAAAGCTGAAGACTGCGCCAGAGTTAAAAACAGTGTAAAACCCCTGAGCCCTTTAAAGCTCATCTTTTACAGATCCAAGAGTCATCCAGAGAGTGGGGGAAGGAGAGGAGGATGGCAGCTTTGTTTCTTCTGTTGGTTGCTGCGTCTTGGTAGAGGAGTTATTTTTTATTTTCTTTTTTCCCCATCTTCTCTTTCTCCATTTCCCTCTTAATTATGACCTAATGTCAGAATTCAGCCTAGAAAAAAGGTTTGTGTCAGCTGTTAACTTCGGCTATGGAGGAGACAGTGACTTTCTGATTTGTCATGTCACTAGCAGAGACCACTTCTTAAATTGATTTCTTCTGCAGTTTCTAATGCTGTTTTCTTGAAATTTCTTTCAAAGTTGTATCTTTTTATGATTCCATAAACCTTTGGTGCATGTAACCTAGTAAATTACAAACATATGTGTAGCAATTTATACTTGTTTACTGGCTTTATAAAAATTTCAGTAGCAAACTGGATTCAGGCTTTCAAAGATAAAGAAATGTACTAAAATTTTAATTAGCTACAGCTTCTAACTGCTAATTATGAATAATACTGATTTAATTAGAATCTTTACCGATGGTCCATTTGAAACAAATGAAAAAACTGCACTGGACAGGTTTTTTTTCATGTTCTTAACTCTTTCTATAGAGCTTTATCAAGAATTTTCTATTGTCATGCCTGTATCTTTTTGGAAATGGAAAACCTTTCTTATGAAAGGGCAGAGGAAATAGAGGCATTTGGTATTTTTATTTGATACAAACTTGACAAAATTTCTTGTTTCTGGAAGACCTTATATTAGAAAGGGGGATATGAACCAAAAAAGGCTTCTTACTCCCTTCCCTAGAAATGTGTTAGGGTTTTCATGCTACTGTTGTTTTAATGGCTGAATGCCAGGCTGTATTGGTGAAATGGCGATTCTAAGGCCAGCTCATGGATACATGCATTTTTTTCTTTGGTAGCCATTCAATGGATGTAAAGATAAGTCTTCTCATATTTCAGTTACAAAAAGAATGACTTGATTTCTCTGCTGTTGCTGTGCTGGAAGGCTGCACGGTGTGCTGTCCAGGCAGGAACTCCCAGCAGCATGGGGATCCTTTCTTGCAGGGCAAAGGAGCAGATCTGCAATCTTCTTAAAATGCTTGAATGCAGAGAGTAATTTGCATTGAATTCTGCTCTTCTGTGTTTTGACAACTTGTGTCATTTCTGTGATACTGCTGTCCCCAGCACAGACTATGTTATGTGTGGGGTTTGACTATAAACTCACACAGGTTGTGGAGAATAAAATACCTTGTGAAAATGTGTGCAAATACTCTCCTCTCACATATGGGTCTCTAATGCAATAGAGGGTGTGGTGAGGAGGTGGTTTGCAGCACCATTAGAATAAACTCCACTTGGATACCCAATCATTCTCAGAACCTGCACCCTCAGTGTACAGTAAGGTTGGCAGGTAAATCTGCAGCTGGGTCATTTCAGTCATCAAAGAAGCTGTGTTGACATCTCTTGAATTTTTTTGTACAGAAACATGAGATCTCTTACAGTAGTAACTGAGAAGAAATTATTATGTTATTTTATAACTCAAGATATTTATAGATTGACTTCTGTAGGAGGACTGTTTGCACATTGTGGGCTAGGTTGCAGTTACCTTGGACAAGTGCAGTATTTTGGGTCCTGTCCATGAAGACGAGCCCTTGACTTAGACATCTCCTATAGCTATATTAAATAAGTACAAAACCCTGAACATTATACAATCAGTAGGGTTGGAAAGGACCTCCAGGCTGCTTGTTTGTGATGTGGTTTGTCTGTCTTCAGCATCCACATTCATCTTGTTAAGTGTGTTGTATTGAAGTTTATATTACATAGTTGCTATGTAATATAAAGTCATACATAAGCTATGTCTTTTGGTTACTGAAATTTGGCTTCTTTAGCCCTCTTCCTGAATTCTGATACTTTTGTATCCCAGTGCATGAAATGTCATTAATGATTATGTGGCCATTTTTAAAACTGTGGTTGGTTAAACCTGTCCTGAATGAACCACTGCGTTGTTTTGTGTAAGTAGATTTAACATTTACCAGGCAGTTTTCTCCCAGCCTAAAAATGCTTGATTGCTTTTAGAGCTAGTAACTATTTTAGAACTACCTAATATATTAGAGTAACTTACTATATTTCATTCTGCTCCTTGATGCACTTGTTTAACTTTACTCAGATGCATTGTGAGTTATATATTTATCCAGGTAGTAAGATGGACTGTTGATATTATAACTCCCTTTCTTGTAATAGATTCTTTGCCTCTGAAACTTCAAATCAGCTCCCTGCTCTGTGGTTACCACGATTTTCATTATGTCCATTCCCTCTGCCAGTAACAGAAGCTTGGATAATCAACACTTTCTGGATCTACAGCATCTTTAAAGGGAGGGAGCTCCAGAGTAGCAGCAGATTCTGAGGAGACACTGTATTTGACCCAGACCATTTTCAAGTTTACTGTTCAGACTTGCAGGTTATCACAAGTCTGCAAATGCAGCAAGCAGAATGCTGAAGTGACTGATTTTGTTCTTAAAAATGTAGGCACCTCAACGATTTAGCTTATTTTCTTGTATTGTCCCACTTCTGTGTCTTCAGATGACTAAAGGAAGTCAAGAAATTGCATATCTCTATACTACTGGGATGCTGTATTTCACTTAACAGAAAGAAAGATCCAGGAAGAAAATACAACGTATAATCACACTGGTAGTTGTTTACCAGGAGCACAGCTATGTCCTGAGAGTGCTCACTGTGTTAAAGGGATCATTGCAATGCTTTCAGTAGTTCCTGAATGTCAGAATAATGAATTTTTAGTGTCATGTTCTGTTAAAAACAGTTTACAAGTAGTAATGATGTCTGAATCTTCAGGTTGTTTGTGTGATTCCATGAGTAACTCATTTCAATTCCTTTCACTAGTTGGTCATTGGGGGCTTCAGGTTGCATTGCAGTGAAGGTGTTACACTAGGCTAAACGCTGTAAAATAGTAACATTTGTTCTTTCTTTTCTGTATCATCAATCTTTCACAGTCATATCAGACCCCTAATGTATCAGCAGGCTTCCCAGACCTACTGGTTAAAATTACTTTTGCTTTTGGTAGACTATGAACCTTCGAACCTCAGTGTTTTCAGCTGCCCCCTGTGGATTCTGTGAAGCCTCTTTCTGGCACATTACTCACTGCCAGCCACTTGTGTGATACCTCAGAGCAGCAGAGGCACTGCTGCTGTAGCCAGCAAACAACCACATTACTATTAAACTTATTTCTGTTGTTAGATGAATTCTGCCAACAAAGCATCAGAATATACTAAACCAGTGCTTTAATTAATGGATACCAAATGCAGCTGAAATTTTTCAGAGGTGTCCAAGCTCACAAGTCCTTGGGGTGTTAAAATAAATTTGAGAGGGAAATTAAACAGTAAGATAATAAAAATATGAAACTCGTGTCGTTCCAAATGTTTAGTTGCAGTTCTAATCTTAAGTTATCTGTCATTAAGTGCCCATTAAATTACTGATGTTGATTAGAAAACAGAGTTGCTCCTGTACATTTTGGTACTTATTTTGGCATTGTGGTCTACCCATCTGCTTGCCTATTGCTTCACCGAGAAAATACCATTCTCTGTTGTGGGTGAATGCAAACATCTATGAGAGTAAATGTCTCTCCCACAGTGCTCTCTTGAGTTGCTTTTCCCCAGCCTTTCTCCTTTTAGGCTGTGAGCATTCACAGCCTCAGCTCAGAGCTGTGCTGGGGGACAGGGGCAGTGGCACTCTCTGCTTTCCCAGAGCTGAAAGTCTCCCCAGAGTGTTTAGGGGGCCAGATCCATTGAAGGATACCACATGGGGACCCCTGTCTTTGCCTGTCTGTTACAGAAGCTGTTTATGTGGGTTTTCAACGTGGTTTGCCAAGGAGCAGATCAGGTGAAATTATGGGTTACCAGCAGCCGTGGCCTGACCTGAGATAGATGATTCTGGGTTTCCCTATATTGAGCTGGGCCCTTCAAGTAGGAAGGTAATTCTCCCTCCTCCCTACTTGCTAAGAATGTATGACATAGTTTGACATGCAGCATTTCTTGAAGGTAGGGCACATTGTCAAAACAAAACCCTTAACTTTTGGAAATTATTAGAGTAGAATTAACTGTCTGATTACTTAAAGCTATTTAACCTGATTATTCAGATGTAGAAGTACTTATATATGCACTGTATCTCTGTTTCCAGTATTTATACAGAGGTCAATTCTGAATTAGCCTCATCTATTCAGAAGAGCAGAAGTGAAACCAGATCCTTGAGTTACAATAATATGTGAGGTTCATACCACAAAGTACAAAAAAGAGAAATTGCTGATTTTAATCGCTGATGGTGTTGCAAGATGTTTGGTTTCAAAATAAAATCAACTTGAATTGACAGAAATCAGCTGGTTTCATCAGTGGGGGTCAGTGGTTAAGAAAATATTCAAATAAAATTGAAATAAAAATCTGTATAGATCTGTGCCTTTGTTTTGCTGTTAGGCAGTCATTTTTGGGGGGGATACAGGGAGAAAGTTCAGCAACAATGCACTAAAATTGTCACCACCATTATTTTCCCTAACTACTTTTTCTTATCGCTCTGTCGTACATGAAAGCATTACTCAGCTACTTCTTTGTAATGACATTTTTTATAGAACTAAAATGTCTCTCAGTATTTCTCTCTTCCAAGTAACTTGTGATGTAGATGGGTAGGGTTTGATTAAAATCAAGGGGAGGGATGTTCCAGAGTATCCAATATAAATTTACTCTGGGACAGTCCTAATAAATGCTGCTTTTCAAGAGCAGACATTTCCAGAGCCCACAACTCTGAGGCAGGATTAAGCTGGGCCAGGCACAGGTTTGGGAGCTGAAAATCCCTGTGGAATTCAGTCCTACAGCTGATGGTCGAGTCGCCCATAGGAACCTCAGCTTCTGCTGGGCTCGCTGGTTTTCCTGCCCTCATCTCTGAAGGTCCTGAATCTCAGGCTCAGTTTTAATTTCAGCTATTCAAAGTAGCTGTGTTTTTTAGTTTCAAAACCAGCTTTTTCAGATTTATGTATTCTCAAAGGAAGAACAGAACTTGTGAAACAAAAAACAAAATTCAGCCCATGGAGGAGTATTTCTAGCTGTTGCTTCTAGCCACAGTGATAACATTTTGGAAAAGTAGCAGGGATGTATGTGTGTAGTACCTTCCCTTGGTTCTGTTCAGGAGAAACAAATTACTTATGAAGTTCTTTAAAAGCAAAATTTGGAAGTATTCTACAACTGCATAGCTCTGATAATGAGGTATGAGCAGTGAAAATAAAGCTGCATTGGATGAAAGAGATACCTAATGATGTATTTCTGTCAAACTGAAGTGTCCTAAGTATGAATTGAAGTTTTAAGTGTAACAAAATGAGAAAGATGAAGAATATTCTTCTACCAGGAAAACTGTAATTTTACTACTGCATAACAACAGAAATTTTCATTCAAAAATACTTGTGGTTTTTTTGCAGTTGGTACACCTTATTATATGTCTCCAGAGAGAATACATGAAAATGGTTACAACTTCAAGTCTGACATCTGGTCTCTAGGCTGTCTGCTGTATGAGGTAATAGTGATATATACAGTGAACTTAATAACACTCTTGAACTTTCACCTTCCCCTGCCCCCTCTTCCCTTACATAACAACAGCATGTGAAATACTTTTATTTGTGTTTTGCTTGAACTTGCCTTTAACTGGGCTTGCTACAAAGTTTTTACAGCTATTTCTTGAAGATGGGGCATGACTGAAGGATTAATAAATGAATAATAGCAAGCACATGTAAAATTGTTCTAGGTGTTTTCATGGCCTATGCTGGTTATATGATTTTGTTAATAAATGCATTGAGAAGTAGTAGGACTGATTTGAATATGTAAGTAATGCTTTCAAAAACTGCAATACAGTTATTTTAATACAAATTTCTTGTTTTTATAAATACTTGCAGCTTAAGTAAAATGATGAAAAAAGTTTACTGTACTTAGTGCTACTAGCCTGGATGAATTCTCAGTTTAATAACTTCTGCTGCACACACATGTAATTTTTCTGTTCTTCTCCTGTGATGCTTAAACTGCAATTGTTTGCTTTCTTCATTGGTACGGTCAAGATTGGTAGGTGACACGTAATTTTAAATAATACTGTATTTTGAGAAAATAAAGGTGCAGGGCACATTGAAATAGAGACAAGTGAAAGTATGAACAACAGGTAGGCTTCTAAAACAAATTCATCTTCCAAGTCCTTTGCATATAATTTCTTAATTAGAAGAACAAACACTTGTGTTGAACGATACTGGGAACAAAAATGGTTCCATCAGCAATGGCTGTGCTGTCTCCCCAGTCATGTTCCAGGTAGAAGCTGATACACTAAAGTCACTTTCTGTTTACCTACAAGCCACCTGCCTTGTGGGTCAGCAGAACTCATTTAACACATACTCAGCAGTATCAGCACCTCCTCGTTTATTTTAGGATTTTGTAAAAGACATTGGCAGCCTGTTGAGGTTGGATGTTACTGCTAGGTGAATCATCTCCAGTAATATTTGTTTACTTTCTATCACTGACACGTTGCTTTGAAGCTATATTGCAAGTCTGCAGTTTACAGATGTGTGTATGGCTGTTGCTTTAAATCTTAGGGATCATTCAAGGAAGGAAGTCCAGCTGATAGCAAGTATTTAGAAGTTTGAATTCTGAATTAAAACCTAATCCTGTATTGGGATTCCTCAATACTGACCATGGCAGCTGCGTTGAATTTCAGATCTCTGCTTTACACAATTACACAAGCCCTAAGGTAGCATAAAGGTAGATGAGCATTTTTCAGTATTGTGGTTTCTTTGCCCCTCGTTGGTTTACTTAAGGATTTTTTAAATCAGGAAACAAATAAAACCTTTGAATTACTATTACATAAAATCTTCACAGTTTAAGGTTAATGTTTCTTTTATGCTATATGAAATTAAATTGCTGGATATAAATCAGTAGTACTTTTCTAAAGATTTTTTTAAAGCTTGCTGCCTTAATGCTGGTAGAGTATATTAAACACCTATGTGAATATTACATTTTTCTTTGATGTGGTAGATAATCTCAAAATACCTAAATAACTCAGTTCCATTGATTAACTCAGTGTCTTGGAATATCATTCTGCTTTGATTTATTTTAGAGGTTTTACCAGGATGCTATTTAAGCTGATATGGGGTAGTGTTTGTTTTCCTTATTGCAAGAATATAAGAATTATTAGGACCCTTGTTGTTGATAGATATCTACAGTATTGGGCATTGTATTCAACTATAGCTTTTAATTTCTTTTAGAAGTGCCTTTAGTTAATTCTGCAGCATATACCAGATATTTGTGGTGGGTTTTCTTGTTTTGTTTTGTTTATCTTGAGCATTTATCTGTGATTTTGAAATTTCAGGTATAGGAAATTCAAAATACATGCTCAGCATTTTTCTCACTTAATATTTTTTCATAATTATTTCAAAGTGGTTACTTAAGGTTCTTCAAGACTTGTGTGGACTAATGAATGGTGGTTTTTAGTCTGTGCAGTTTTGTGCTGGGTGTCTTTCTGTGATTAGTCTATTGCCTGCATTTTAGCATGTCTTATTATGTTGATTTCATGGTGATGTGTGTTCATATGTACTCTGGATTATCTCCAGCTTAATTGGAGAAAAGCTGTGGCAAGTTGATCACATCTCAGTAAATGCTTAATTGCTGCTAAACTCTTCAGTTGCGTTTTAATTTAGGTTTAAACTAACTTGTTTTTAACAATTATTATTTCTAGTGTGTATAACGATCTATTATTCAATGCTGTGTGGCTAATAAGATTTTGCAGAAGTATGTTTTAAAGTCTGAATTTTTTAGAGCCCCAGGTATTTCTGAAACCTCAAAAACACTACCAGTGGAGTTTTAATTGATATGCAACAAAGTAGACTTTACTAATTAAAATCAAGATGCTGTGCTTTTGCTACATGGACCTTTACATGGAAAAGTAGGTCTTACACATTTCCTTTTATTGTTCATCGTAGCAATTGCATCCTTACAGGGTTGTAGGTTGGTGGCTTACAGTTCAAAAAAAAAAAATAAAAAAGAAAGGGAAAAAAAAAGAGAGAGAGCGAGCTGCCACCAGCCCTGAAGACAGACAGTGGGCTTTCGTCCCTCAGACACCCCCAGAATACTAATCAGCAAAGTCAGACCCTGGAGGTCAGGGAGCAAGTCAATCATTCTAGCGATCGTCTCAGTGTGGAGGATCAAATTAGCCTGAAAAATTCAGCTGCTGGGAGGAGAGGGCGAGCAGCTGTCAGGGGCAGCAGCGAGATGCACTAATGAACCAGATGAATAGTGCAAAAGCTTGAAAATAAAAACAGGACAGTTGACATTTTTCATCTGTCAAAGCAGGAGATGCATGAAAATATAGTATTCCTGTTTTAACTCCTTAGGGGACATTCAGAATTTTTTTAACACTCGGCAGCATTCAAACAAAAGTACTTTTTAATGAACACCTAGAGTATGAAAATGAGTATCTGTGCATTTATTTAGAATTTCTGCATGTGTACAGACCCTGCAGTTGATTTTTCTTTTTTTTTTTTTTCCTTCTTTTCTTTTTTGGTCTTCAGCTTGCATTTTTAACATTCTTTTTAAGGTAAGAGACAATGTCATGTAAATACAAAAATTAACATGATTTTAGTAATACAGATTGGGAGGAGTGTAGGATAGAACTGCAGCATGATACTTGTTTTGGGGGCTTTAGCATTTTTAATTCTTTCTTGAAGGTAATATGAAAAAGTACTGAACTAATTAATGAGATATAAAATAAATGGAAGGGAATTTTGGTAATTCTTTTCATACATTTCCCCCAGTGATATTAATGCTTAGACATGAAGGAGTTAAACTGCTATCTGGAAGACCACAAGACAGATGAGAGCCATTTTCAGCTTGTCCTGTCCCTGCTGAAGCTCACTGAGTAGCACAGCATGGACTAGCGTGTTTCACACACACTCTGCCTGTCTGGGGAATGTACACATTGTCCTTCCAAAATCAAACTTATTAGCACATGTAGAAAAGGGTGACTGACTTTGGGGCAGCTCTGCACTCAGAGCAGCATTCGTGCTGCTGCAGTTTAAAGATTTCTTAGGCTTTGAACAGAATGGAGAGATTTAAAATGAATTTTAAAATTTCTGATCCAGCTAGCCATAGCATTTGTTTCCATCTCAAATGTCAAGTTGTAACATTGTCTGGAAATAAAGGGTAGGTTTATTACTGCTGGTTTTAAGCTGATCAAGTATATAAGTACTCTGCAACAGATTTTCTTGGTTTTGTATTGTAATTGTGAGTTGTTGCCATAGGTGCTAGTTCTTTGCTTCTGATGGAAGTTTGGATTTTGTTTTTTTTAATGTATTTTTGAATAATGTCCTGAATTATGAAGTTTTTGGGTCTGAGATTTTGGAAGTATTGATGATAGCTTTTTGTTGCTTTCAAAACTCCCAATTATATTGAAGTCTAATGTCATGGCTGTGGAAGGTTACAAAATCTGCTACCATTACCTAGTGTTATCTACACGATGCATTGCTTTAGGCTAGATAATGTTTTCCTGTAAGTTATGTGTTTTCTTATGAAAGGTCTTCCAAGGAAAAGTACAAATTTGGATTTTTTGGGTGTCTCTGGTGGTGCAAGGACCCTCCACTCTCAGCAATATTGTAAACTACTGATTTTCCCCTCATGTCTATTAATAAAACCCTAACAGCGTGCAATTCAGGTATTGCACTGTAAGGATTGTGCTAGCTATGGTTGTATGACATAGAATAGTACATACAGTGGTTACAGAAACAGTTTTGGAACTTCTGTTATTATCACTGCAAGGCTTCCTCTAAGCAGAGCATTGAAAGTCATTAAGAATCACTTTTGATTTGTTACTATTACAGATTTTATGACAAAACAGCTTTACTTAAAAATGCAAAAGAAAACTGTACATTTTCTTTAAACAGATGGCTGCACTGCAGAGTCCCTTTTATGGTGATAAAATGAACTTGTACTCTCTGTGCAAGAAGATAGAACA
This sequence comes from Rhabdornis inornatus, assembly GCA_013397075.1. Taxonomy (NCBI): domain Eukaryota; kingdom Metazoa; phylum Chordata; class Aves; order Passeriformes; family Rhabdornithidae; genus Rhabdornis; species Rhabdornis inornatus. The sequence continues at coordinate 2,983,357 of VWZS01008230.1, read as the reverse complement.
GTGTGACTACCCACCTCTTCCTTCAGATCACTATTCAGAGGAAGTAAGTAATTTTCCTTTTCATGGGCTGGATCCCCAGTTTATATAAGCTGGCACGCTTCCAGGGAAGTAAATGAACTTGTGTGATTTTATGTTATTTGCCGATTATGCCTATAAGTGTTTGCTTGTTGAACTCACTCAAATGTTCCTGTCAAAACAAGTCTCTCATGATTTATATTTGAGGGTATTAATGATGGAAACGTCACACTGTTAGATTCTTAATTTCATTGGGCTTCCTTGCAAGTATGACAAAATGCTTTCCCAGAATGCACAATGATATGTTCCACATGCCAGGATGGGATAGAGTCTTACATCTGTGGGGTGTTTTTCTAAAAGCACAACTATACATGTTTATGTTGCACAGTAAATTAGTGCACTGGCCCTGTTCCTCTAGGGGCCTGCATTAAAACAGATCTAATGTAACTCAGTAGTAAAAACAAATTGTTCCAATCCCATTTGTCTGCATTATAAAACTGGGATGTGCTGTTCAGTACAACTGAACAGCAGTTCTTCTGCAAGGAGTGGTTCTTGACAAGGCTAAGAGTAAATTTCAGAGAAATACAGGCAGACATAATATAATTGAATTTGAACAATATACTCCTGCAAATCTCAGCAGCATTTGTTTTAAGCTGAGAGCTAACAGTTCTTACTGTCATTAGTGCATTTAAGGGGGAGTACTGCTTTTATAAGCTCTAAAATGAAAAGAAATGAAACAAAATAAATATTTTTCTTAGTGTAACAGAATGAAAAAATATAAATGCTTGCTTGTTAATGTTCTGAGATGCCAGTTTTGAAATACTTTCCTACTTTGAAAAGAACAGGGCAAACTGATAGAAGCTGTAAACCAAAGAACAGGTATTGGTAACCAATTCTAATTGAATTCAGACTACATGCATTAAAGATTACTTTGAAAACGCAAATACACACAAGCACTCAAATACTTTCAATAAACATAAAGCATTATACAATTTCATTTATAGAGTAGGGGTTGTAACTCTGAACCTTAAATTTTCTTGCATTCACAGACAGTGATTGGACTATTAATAAAAGATTACTGCTCAGTGTTTTGTTTTGTATTTATAGTGACAATTTTTCCCCTTTTATGAAACAAACTGGACTTAAAAGATAATTTGGTGATGTTACAAAGGAGGAAATAATGATCTATTGTGTAATTTATACACTCTAGCTCTTTGTGGGTTTGCCTATTAGTCATTTTACCTTGGCCATTTTTAATTATTATTTATTGTAGACTCTAAATATGGCAGTTCATGTAACCAACTTCAGAACTGGAGGCCTAGAAATACAGTAGGGTGTGAACAATAATGCAAAATGATAGCGAGAATGTCAGGGGCCGTTCTTTGTTGTGTCATTCATGCTGTCTTCCTTTTTCCATGAAGCACATGAATATTTCACATATCTGCATCCTCATCCTCTATTCTTCTTGACTAATTTTCAGACTGTCTGAATTTGCATTTCACATGGTAGCTGATTAGGAGATGCCGAATGCAGCAGCGAAACCTCAGCAGGCGGTTTCCATGGTGACCTTCAGCAGGATTTTAATGATGATACCACTAGTGGTTCGTTGAAGTTGGCCTGCCTGCAAGGCTACTTCACTGCAGCTAAGTGTGAAGTTGGAGATGTGGATTCCCAGCCAAGGGGCAGATATCAAAGTCTGGCCCAGATAGGTCTTAGAGTTTGGGTGGGGAGAGAGATTCCAGCTTTTCCTTACATCTATATAGGTTTTTTGTTTTGCGAACACATGCAAAGCACAACGCGTTACTTTCTACTAATTTCAAAGCAGACATGTACTTCTGCACCTTGGATAAGCCAGTTATCTGCAAAATACATGTAAGTTATTCTTAAAGATAATGAGAGAATCAGAGCTATTATAGGTATTAAGATAGGTAAGAAAACAGTTTCTTAAAAGAAGCCATCAGTTATGGAAATTGTAATGGGAATATTTTTTATGTTCTGCTATGTGTCTTCACTAAGGTATGTGGAAAACATACATTTATTACCTATTGCACCAAAATAAACCATTTTTAGCTTGTACAAAAAATACTGTGCTGGCATGAACTGTGAAAAAGAGAAACAAAGAAGTGTTATCTGTCATATTAGAATACTGTCCTAAATGTTTCACCTCTACTGGAAATACAGATGTCAAACCTTTAGCCAGGTTGGAAGGACACTTGGTGAGCAGTAAAGATCAGGGATCACTGAACTGTAAAACCCACTTAATTTTTTATGAAAAAGAATTTTCTGAAATAAAAACTTCACTGAGTGTTGATCTCTGCATCCTCTAATATAGGAGTGTAAATACTTTCATTATGAAATATAAGACTAGTGCTTTTCCAAGAAACTTCTTGTAAGTAAATTTTAGTGAATTTTAAGGTGTGACATTTTTTCTAAATTTTGAAACCTCTGTAAAAGTAACATCTTAGTAATTGTGTCACATCTGTTTCATCAGAGAACAGTGTGACATAAAGATGCACCTTTAGATGGACAGATGGGTGATGTTTTTAAAAACCTTTGATTAGAAATCCTAATAGTCTGAGATGCATTTTCACAAACTATTGCTTCAGTGGTAGACACAAGCCAAGATTTTCAAATGCTTGATAACTTTGGATATCTCAATCTTTTAGTATCCCTTAAAAACATCTGGTATTCAGTCAGTACTCAGCATTTACTGAAAGCTGTTCTGCTTTAGGGAATTCAAAGCTGGGGCTCCCTTGCCACCTCCAATCAATACTCTTAAAATCTTGTCAGCTAATATTAGTATCACATTGCTTTCATGATGAAGTTTTAAAATCTTCCCTTTGATTGAGGTGCATTTCTTCTAAAGTCCATTGCCAACCTCCTACCCAGATGTGAAAGCAGAAGGAGCCAGCAGGTCCACAAGGGTAGTGTTAGCTGCCAGCAGGTCTTGAGAGAAGCACTCAGAAAAGGCTTCAAGAAGGTTTTATTCAGAGTAAGAATGGTGGTGTGTGCAGTTTTTTTATCCAAACTTCCCTATATGAAAATTCCTCTGTTTCAGCTGGCTCACAATGCAAAGTACTTGCCTGTCATATTTCTGTCTTTCCCCCCCTCCTCCTGACTTGAGTGACAGTTATTTATTTCATAGCTGAAAAACCTGCTAAAGTTAAAGAAAGTGTGTCCCACTGCTCCAGTGTCAGGCTAAGCTCCAGGCTAAAGACAGTCACTGTGCTAAGTGCACAGAAGAGGTTAAGAACAATAAGCAGACAAAGAAGTTTGCAGCTTGGGGATGCAACAGGAAGTCCCTCTGGCTCAGTCTGCTCTGCCTCTTGGACAGTCTGTGCCAGGTAGTGAAAAATTGCTTCTATCTCTAATGATAGTCTGATTTTAGACTCCCAGTGCCTCTTCCCATGACACTGGTGAGCTTTTCTGATACACTGGAAACTTTATTGGTACTAGAGGGGCTGACAGATGGATTTCAGGTTTATTGAAATGGATATTCCTGTAGGAGTAAAGGATTGGTGCTCTAACCAAGTATTAGCATCTAGTGTGGTCCCAGTTTCAGTCCTGAAAGACTCTGTTCCCATGTAACTTTTCATCCTGTATAGCATAATTAATTCAACTTCTTCCAAGGGTTTGCTGTTCAGTTACAAGGCCCAAAAGAGCTCAAGGATTTTGAAATTTCTCAGGAATCTGCACTATTGTTGTGCAGTGTCCCAGGCATGGTAGCTCAGCATTCCTGCCTTACCAGTGAGATTCTGGACCTGCCAAGGGAAGAGAGAACTGCAGTAATTGCAGTGGCTGCCATTGAAAGAGGTCTGTGTCAAGGCTTCTCAAGTCCTGAACAGGTAAATTTCTTGAAGATCTATTTCTGCTGTTCTACAAACAGTAAAGTATTAATAAACAGCTAGTAAAAACAGGAGAAAGAACACTCTTCCCTCTCTGATGCTGGCTTTGTGGGTTTCAACCTTTCAAGGTCCTTTGTGAAGACTGTTCACTGTATGCAGTTCTGTTGAACAGGTGAAGGTCTTCACAGAGAGAGAAATTTATATATTCAGGATTAGATGTATTTTGCAGATAAATTACACCTGTATTTTCTTCACAGACTGCTTGCTTATTTGACTCTAATTTCAGGCTTGATGGTGTTGGATGTTCTTCAGTCTTTTCTGTTTTCTCTGCAGGCTTTCTGAGGTGTTGCATGGCAAACTGTTCATCTCTGCTTTTACTGTGCCTCCTGCTTACCCTGTGTCCCACCTGCTACTTCTGCAGGAGATTGTTTGGCTTGCATGTTTGTATTACATGCTGGCAATTATTATTTCTTACAGTAGCTAATGATTTCCAGCATTCTGTTCTTCAGATGTTTAGGAGTTATTGCAGGCTAATAGTTTTTATTGCCACTGGCATTGTATTTTATTGACTGCCAGAAGCAATATGATGGCTTTTATAACTCCATTAGTCAGAGTATACTTAATGTATTTAAAATTCAAATGGCAGGTCTGTAACAGGTTATTTCGATTTAATATGTTTGTTTTCAATCCAGTAATCTGACCGCTATCTTCAGAATTATCTTGCTTTTGAATATTGAGCTCTTCTTACTAAAGAATGGGATGTCTAATGGCATCATTTTTATACTGTTGAATACAAAAAATCTGTACATTTTGTACAGTTTGCCTGCATGGGCTAATGGACAAAGCTTTATATAGCAGTATGCAGTGCTTCTTCCTTAACTTCAGGAATTCCTATTCCCATGCATTTAAATTAATCTTCAGAAAAGTGTAAGAAGTATAATTATAATTTAAAATGCTTCTTGTTCTTTGTCTAAAAAGCAGGAAGGAAAAACTTCAATGGCATGTTTAAAGAGGCAGCCTATGTTACTTTTGAATAATGAGGGTGATGAGGTTGCTCTGTGTTAGTTGCAATAATTGCGGATTTTTTTCAATTATTCTACCTAGTTGTACTGTCTGGGAGACCAAACCTAATTTGGTATATTGTCGTAGAAGACTGGATCACGTTGTGCTTGTTGGAGTGTCCTCCCCCTCCCTCCCCTCCTGTCCCCAGTTCTATAAGGAGGTCTAGGAGGATTTAGCAAAACTACTTTAAAAGTATAAAGGAAGATCATCAGAGTTGATTGTTTTTGCAAAGCATTGAATATTTCAGTAAGTCAGTATGAAAGAGGTATGTTCCATGTTGAAAATAGATTAGGAGATGCACACAATTTAAAATAGATGCCCTATCAGAAGGTTATCCATACAATATATTAAATTCTAATGTCATAAATTCTTAGGCATATCAGTGGAGAGAGAAAAGCCTGCAAGTGTCCTGACAGTTTGTGAAGGCAATGAAAAGTATGCAGGTGGTGTGGAAGCTGTTTTGGGTTGCTTATGCTGAATGTGCCTATTAAAAAGACCCAATAGGTTTCTGGAAACGGGATTTTCTGGTCATAGTGTTTGGTTTATTCCCAGATAGAGGCTTTTGTGAATATTTGTTAATTGTGCTTTTTTACATAAAGAACATTAATAACAATCTAATTCTAAGGAATGCGTATTGGGATGTAGGCCAAAATTTTTTATTCCACTATCATGTCTTCAGCAGTGGACAAGTGCAAGAACAGGGCCAGCAGTATGTGGTACTTGCCCAAATACTTTCCCAGCTTCCAGTTTTAAGTTGAGATATTTCCTCAAGGGTGGTGTAGCAGGTAGCCCTCAGTGGGTTTAATTTGTTCAGGGCTGAATGAATGTGTGTATATTGGTAGCTCCTGGGAGCAGGAGGTTCTGGGGGTTAACTGTGTGTTAGATGGAGCACCACTGCCTTTTGTTTGTTGGGCCCTGTCAGGCAGAAATGCCATTTATTGCTGGCTAACTTCTGTATCAGGACTGAATGAGCAGAGCAGCCCTTGTTTACCTTCGCTCTGTGCTCCTTTCAGTCTTCTGGGCTTTGCAGGCACAGCCCTCCAGAAACACGGGGGAATTTTCTATAAATTATGTGGGATTTGACTAAATGCATGTCTAAAGTTGTATGCTGAAAGGATTCGAACTTAAATCAGCTCATCAGTTTCTCTGGACAGCGGTGCAAAATGTAGAAACCAGGGGAGTGTGTTGCATACATGTTTGCATACGGCTGCGTGCAGTGTGTTAGCAGAGAGGGAGGGCTGCTGCGTGCTTGTGCAGAATCGCTGTTTGCCTAATTTTTGCCAGTTGTATTAATTTGAATTTGATAATGCACAAATCCTGCTTGTAAGAAGACCAACGTTGCTGTCATGTTCTCTCCCCTGGTAGCTGCGACAATTAGTTAATATGTGCATCAACCCGGATCCCGAGAAGCGCCCCGACATCACCTACGTGTACGATGTAGCGAAGCGCATGCACGCACACACCGCCAGCAGCTGAGCAGCACCAGAGCCCGGCGAGGAGCAGCAACAGCAAGGGCTTGGAGAAAATCATCCCATCCCTCCGTGTGGGTTACACTAATGTCATTATTTGAAGCTTACTGTTGTGCTTTGAATTGTAAACCAATTTATATACAAGCTTTGTTGTTTTCTGTTTATTTCTGGGTTTTGTGTTTTGTACTAACTTGCGGTTGTACAACAGGTTTAAATGTGTAAAGCGTAATTTTAAAACGCCGTGTACCACTGTTTCCATGTTAGTGGGTTCAAGTGTACTTTTCTGTAATAACAAAATTGTATTCAGTTGGGCCTCAGTTCTAAAACACAGTTGCACTTTTGCACATGATACAGATATTAGGCTTATTATCAAGAAGCAAAATGTCTGAATCTTTCACCTTTTTAGTAATTTATGGAAAGTATGAATCAGCACAGTTAACTTTATTTTAATCTTTGTTCTGAGAGGAACATAGTTATTAGAGGAGTTTATTGTATTTTATATTGAGTTGTAGTTTGCAGTTCTTGCTGTAAGAGTAGACAAGGAATAGAATTAGTTCTCCGCTTGCCAAATGCAATGGAAGAATAATTTCAGGAAAAAATTGTCATGCTGAAATTTTTGTAACATCCCCTTTTGTTTTGTTAGTCTCTCATAGTACACAAAACTAGGTTTTCTGGGAAAATTTAAGGTGTTGATTCAGCAATCAGGTCGTTTTCAATAGACTTGTGCAGCACTGCCCTGGGGCAATGGGAGTCTGCATAGTTCAATCCTAAAAACATGCAGACGCTTCTTGTAGCCAATAGGGTTCTTTTGTGGCTGTCCTTTGAGCAGGTCTGATTAAAGGATGTGATCTTTAAGTTACAACTTCCCAACTGTTTGTGTATATGTCATTGTTTGTAGATATTTGTGTTTAAAATAATTTGAATGACCTTACAGTATATTTAAATTTTAATTTTTTTCTAAATACTGAAATATTTTAGCAAAGATATAATAGTCTAGGATAACACAAAATGTATTCTACATAAATACATGATCTTTGTATACTGTATCCTGAGACTTAGTTTTATATTTAGCAGAAGTAAATTATAGCTTTTATGTTTAAGAGAAAGTTGCCACGCCTTAATTTGGGAAATAATTGTATATACAAACTGTCTTACAGATACTTTATTAGTTTGAAAGGAAATGCTCAATATTTTTGTTAGACCTTAGTGCCTTTTGAGGTATACTTATACAATATTTTCATTGTTAAGGAAGGAATGTGTCTTGTTTTTAAATGTGATGAAAATGGAGAATGGATTGAAATTCCCTGAGTTCCAAGACTGAACTTTTTTTACGGAACTGTCAAAAGGAAATTATTGTCAATGATAGCAGCTAAGAAGCTGTTACTGTCAGTTAAGTCTTTTTCTTTATGTGGGTAAAAAGTTAGTTCAAATAAAGGCAGCAATATGTACATACACATTTAGGTTCTAGATGCAGTCACATCCCTGCATGCTCAGATTTTTTTGCTCGTTTGTTTCTCTGTGCAGCTGTAATTTTTATTTGATATAATGCTCAAAGAATAAAAACCCATTTGTTGAGTTTGTGTTCAAGAGAGGGTCAGGGTTGTTTTTGGTTTTGTATTTTTTAAAACTACAAATGCTATGAAAATTGTGCTTGGAAGAAAAAACAAAGGGAGTTTTTAGATGGTATGTGCCAGATCATCAGCTTATCTTAATACAGACTTTTTTATTTTTTGCTTCCAGGTTTTGTAGGACAAATTGTATGAAACCTTAGTTCTATTTCTCACTTCTGTGTGCACTCACCCTTATAGAACTTCAGTGGAACAGTTTGTTGGAAAGAAGTATTTGAGAAACTTTCGTTTGTATTTAGCAACCTCTAAATTTGTTTTCATTTATTAAATGGCTGTATAATTTAAAACATGATGGTTATATTCTGTAACAGTGTTTCACATGTCATAGAATGAAATGCTTTGTATTGAAAAAGGCAGCACAATATTTGCTTAACTCCCAGAATTAGTTCTTAATATGCACAAGTACTCAAATTTCTTTTTCTGAAATGTACTAGAACATTTAAAAATCACCAAAAAAACCCCGAAATGTAATGCAGGCTATTTGTATCTAATATTATGCATAAAGTATTGAACTTTTCCTGCCAGAGACTACTGATAGATATCCCTCCCCTGGAAGGGTGTAAAAGAATCACGAGCTAAGAGTTAGCAAATGTGCGTACTTCAGCATTTAAATTTTTTAGCGGTGTGGGTTTTTTAGTATTTATGATTAAATATTGTGCTGAGGAAAAGAAATAGTTGTTCCTGACTTAAAGTCTGTGAAATGAATGGTGCAGTTGACTCTGGTACCAAACTCTGTAATTAAAAAGCCAATGTGGGTTAATAGAACTACTTACATAAGTGGAGATTGTAGAATCTCTCCCTAAAGTACCTGGTAATATATAAAAATGGTAAGTCTTGTTATAACACTCCAATGTATGCTCTGTGCTTATAAAATATTCTATTTTGCAACCCACCATCCTATTTTTCATATGTTGATGATAACATTTGGCACTATTTATTTTGAGCTCTGGCATTGTGTGTTTATTTACTTTAAAGAAAACATGTTACATTTCTACCCAAAATGTCTGACCAGCTCCTCCTTTTATTTCAGTAATGCTCCAGTATTAACTTGTGTCAGGAGTGAACTTTGTGCTTTGAATAACATCGCATAAAATCCCTTTGTCTTGAAAGCTCCCCTGCTGTGCAGTAGTCCAATAGAAATAAAACATATAGGTATTAAATGTAATGTAAAAATTATAGTGTTTATCTGATATTTTTTCAAACTTTTATTTTTTAGAGAGATATATATATGTTACAGTAGATGCTGCCTATCTTGTGGACAACTTACTGCTTCCAGTAGTTGATTCTAGGTGAGATTTCTTGATTGTAACAAAAGATAGTACACTAAACAAAAATAATTTTTGTCTTACTTGTTAAAAGATTATTTAAAAATACTACATCCAATATATTGTGTTTTAAACTAAAATTTTAAATTAAATTTAGAATTGTTTTCAAGCCATATTAAAATATGTGATAAAGCATAAAAATAACAAAGAGTCCCATTATGGTCCCAGTCCTGTGAGCTCTTGTTTATATTTCAGCTGGTTTTTATGTAATTTCAGTAATTTTGAGTGAACCACATCTACACACACAAATAAACAGTAATCAGTAGGGTAGATAGAAATTATGTGCTCAGCTCACTTTTTACACTCTCTGCGTGTCACTGGTTTGGTAGCAGGGAATAATTTGGGTTTTTTCCCCTCTTCCATTGCACTCCTAATGATCCAGCTTCCAATTGTATGAGCAGGCAATAAAAGTATGTTGTCTTTTTGTAATGAGCAGAAACTTTAGAAGCATGCCAGTATAGCAGAAGATGAAATGCAGTATTAGAAGTGTCTGAGAAGGCTGGTGTTTTATTCATGCTCATGATTAGGAAAGCCATAGAGTGGAATTCTTGACAGAGGCTTGGAAATGGAGAAGAACTTTTATGCCAGTGCTTCTCAGATACCTCAGAATGGGACCCAAAATCGCAGTGATGTTTGTTTGCAGCAGTCTGTCTGCTTAATCTCTTATCTTTGCTGTTACACTGCTGTGTGGTGAGAATCTTAATAGCTGACTTGGAGTGCTGGTGAATGCTGCATTGGCTGTGTGAGCTGGTGGGAACAGGAGGTGATGTGAGGGAGAGATAACGCAGGTCTTCAGGTCTTGTTTTGTGAAGACACAAAGGTGCTGGATGGCAGAGGTCAAATCACTGTTTTTCCATAATTTTTAACAGTCTTTATCTACGTCAATAGTCAAAACTTTCCCAACCCTGCCATATCCCCACATTGTCTAGCCAGTGGCAGTGTTGGTCTTTCGAATTTCTGATCTCTGGTGTGATCTGGGTGAGGAAATCTTTCTGGCGAGGAGGGAAATAGAGGTGCTGACCCTGGTGGGGTGCTGCTTATGTTTCTGAACATGACTCAAATGTAGATGTTTAGAGTTGTTGTTTAAACTTTATTCCCTTCTCTGAGCCTTTCTTTCCTTCTCTGATGCTTTTTTTAAAGTATTTTCCATTCATATTCACCACTAAAGTTCTTTGACTCCTGGCTTCTGCTTCATCAGTCCTGTTGTCAGCTCTACCCTCTACCTAGTTTTAAGTCTTTAGTGTCTCTAGTTTTTGTAGTGGTCATTAGTTTGCATCTTTCTTTGTGATTTTGCTAAACTCAACCTGTTTCTGTCTTTTCAAATTTCATCCCTCCCCATAGGCAAGCCCAGTTCCTTTCTTCTGATCAGTACTTTAATCCTTTGTTCTTCATTCTGTTTTTCCAGCCCAGTGCCTGTGATTTCTAGTTTTAGATAGATTTTCTCACTGCCTCAATCATTCCCATGACCTTATCTTTACTAAATGCTGTTCACTTTATTATCTCTAATTTCTAAATTCCCTTTCTCTGATCACTACCTGCTCTCTTTCAGCTTACCTGTCTTTCTCTCTCCTCTACCCTGTCACTCACTCCTTTTGGGATCTCCAGTCTATTAACCTTTTTGACTCCTTCATCTTTACTGCTGCCTCCTTCGTTCATTGGCCTCACTTCTTTTGACTCACTGGTCTTTATTTTTATCTCTGTACATGATTTCTTTGGCTGCTTCTTGCACTGCCCTGTCTCCATTCCTCCCTTCAGACATATTCTCTTGTAATTTCTTAATTTCCGTTCCAGCCTTTCTGAATATCTGAAGAGTGTGTCAGCGCAACACAGCTTTGGACTCAGCTTTGCCTTACCTGCTTCAATGCTCTTTCCAAATGGACTTTTTAATCACTTTTATCTCACCTTTTATTTTTTCTTGTTGAGCTTGCTTGCAGATCTGCTGTTCATTTGCATTCTCCATTCATTCTTCATACAAGATCTTCAGTCCTGATTTTGTTGCATGACAAGATCCTTTTCAAAGTTGTTTTTATTCTCAGAATCTGTTTCTGAGTTGAGCTTCTCTGCCTCTTAACCGTGCAAATTTGCCCCTTTTATTTCTGTATCTTTTATGCCTCTCATTCCTTTCACAGAGTTACTTCTTCCTTCAGTAGCAACCAAGTTTCTCTTTCATCTGTCTTGAGGAGGATGGCACCCATCATCATCAGTGTTTCTGGTTTTTAATAATTTGTCCTTTTTTCTCCATCTCATCTAATTTCCTGTACCTAAAAACCCTCTCTCCAGTTTGTTCTTGGATTTATTTTATACTACACTATATTCAAATGTCCCAAAATTCCAGTGCATTTCCCCCCAGTCTGGTTCTCCCATGGTTCTATCTTCAGATTATTCCTTTAAGTATCCAGCCAGCCTCAGACCTGTTCAGATTCAAAGACCTAATTTTTATTTCTGCCTCCCTCTGGACTATTTTCTAACATCCCTGACAATTCTACTTGCCTGTTTTCCAAGGCCACAACCTTTCTATCTCTGGCACTTCTCCCATGCTTGTGTATCAAATGTCTCAGACTTAGATGTATCAGAGTCCAGCCCTCTTCACTATCTGTTCTTTCTTATCTTTTATCTTCACTCATTTAACCTCTGTGTCATTTTGGCTTCTTTTCTCCCTTCAAAGTATCAAAATTGACAGGACTAAACTGTCATTGGACTTTCACTGTTTTGTGTGCTGAAGAAGGAACTCCACCAAATTGCTACTTGTTTTGTGCTTTAAAGAGACCTGAATCCCACAAATCTGATCTTATTTCAGTACTGTAGACTTGGAATAGATGGTTTCACCAAGTACGTCAGAACTCCTTGAATTTGGGCCTTTAGTTTTGCCATTTCAGATCAAGAGATTTTTCCCATAATTGCTTTGTATTAACTGTGTGTAACTTTGTCCTGTCTTGTTCCTGCACATAGAGCTAACAGTTGTTTTCTTGCTATAGCAACTTGATTTCAGTGCTTTTAAGTGTTACTTGAAATAAGAAAGTGCCTAAGAGCTTCCCTGGCTGGACACAGAGTTGGGCACAATGCTCCTCTCTGTTCCTGTGCCCCCAGACCCTCCAGGTGCAGGACTGAGCTCAGTGCTCTACTGCTTCTCTACCCATGCTACCCTAACAAAAAGCCAAACCAAAACTGCATCTGTGGTGGGTGCATGGTTTTCTGTGTGGGTGCACAGTCTGACTTCACACTTTGAGCAGGCTTCCAGAGGTGGAAGGTTGTGTGTTTGCAGAGATTCACTGTTGGTCAAATTGTCTGGCCTTTGACTGTTCATAATTATCCTGAGATATGTTGAGATTGAGAAACAAAAATCTCTGTAAAACTGAGAAGTTTGGTCTTTTGGAACTGGGGGTTATAGAGCTGAATGTCACATTTGGTGTGGGTATACACACATTTATTGACTTTTTATTTGCACCAGAGTAATTATTTTGTTTTTGAGGATCAGTTGCTTGCTGGCACAAAAAAATGCTAGTACTTTTCAGGCTTTATATTCCTTGTTGCCTTGCTTATATCACAGTATGCAGTTATTCTACAGCTGACTTAGTGATGTGTGTCAGCCTTACAGCTTTTGTCTAATTGCCATTTTCTGCCATATGGAATTAAAAATAGGAAATTATTGAGTGCTTCCTGATAGTTCCACTTGCTTTTCATTTAAACCCTAACAATAATAAGAGGTCTTAAACAGGATGAGAAATGGTCCCCAGGATAAAACAGATGTTCTGGGATTCCTTACTTCCTTTCCACTTCCCAGCCCCTGTTTCTCTGGCTTCCCTGGGACACTTGCAGTCAATATGACACTGCCAGTGTTTTGAGGGCCAATATAAACTTTCTCAGTGTGGATAGGAGATCTCCCAGTTTAAAATGACTAGGAATATATTTGGTATTGTTAAACAGCTGATAATTGCAAATGTGCAATGTGTAAAGAGCAATTGAAAAAAACCTGTGTTTGCTGTTACAAAAAGAATTTTAAATCATGCAAAGGCCTTTTAATGTGGTGTTGGTCTTCTTCAGTACGCTTAATTTGCTGCTTGTTCTTTGATTTCAGTCATGCTGGACTGTTGTAAAGATGATTCATTAAAGAGGAGTGTTGTTTTTTTGTTGGGAATGTGGAAAACAAGAGGCATTCACTGATTTGTTTGCATTTGGCTGCTGATTGTGCTTTAATCAAATTTTATAATCATTCAGATTGGAATGGACCTTGAGAGAAGTCTCTAGTCCAGCTTCCTGCTGAGAGCCGAGGCAGTGCTGAATTCCAAGCAGGGCTTGAGGCTTCAGCAAGATCTAGAAACCCTCAAGGGAGGGTGATTGCGCAGCTCCTGTGGGCAGCCCGCTCCAGTGCCTCGCTGTAAACCTTGTTTGCCTTGTGTGCACCCAGAAACTCCTCAGTTACAGATTATGGCCATTCTTTGTTCTTCTGCCACTCCTCAAATGTTCTTTATATTGCAAAAAGGTAAGTCGAGTATTGGAACAAAGAGAGAACTTAGGATGTTTTATTTTCTGAAAATTTGTTGTTGCTAACAGATATGTTCATGTATTACTTCTGCATCCTGTATGACATGTACACAATATTCATTTGCAACTTGAGTGTAAAATAAAACTTTTGGCAGTAAAACTTGATACAAATGTCCTGTGGTGCTTATGGCCTGGATTTTCTCAGTTGTTACCTTTCAAATATGCTAAATGTTTCCTGGCAGATCACAGTTGTGCCCACCATGGTGAAGCAGAAGCTCAACTCAGGGAATTTGAGATCCTGAACATACTTCTGCTTCTGTTTTCTGGAGCCTGCTCTGAGGAAGGGAGCATCCCACTGGGGATGGGATGGGAAGAGAATGAAGCCAGCAGGTGTCAGATCACTGCTGGTTATGGGAATGCTACTTTAAACTCAAGGGTTGCTGGAAACTTGCTTGGAGACATTGATCAGAATTGAAATTTGAGAAGGAAAATGACTAGAGCAGGGGCAGCTTTCAGAGCAGTGGGGTTTTTTTGGTAAATTTTACCCTGTATTAAATGAGAACTTGAAACTTCTGACGACAAACTTCTTGGGAGTGTATAAAGAATATGACAAATAGGTTCAGTTTCAAATCTGTCAAATTCTTTGAGGAAGCAATTTCTGTAAACCAAGAAGGATTTCTTGTTATAAAACATCATTTAGCAGTTACCAGTCTGGCAGGATGGTGGCAGGGTGGTAGTGACTGTATATCATTCTTATACTGGAGCTTTTAAAAGTGTTAGAAGGTTAAAAAAAATAAAAGGAGTGGTAGATCCTTTTGTGGTAAGTGGTAAGAGCTTTTACTCTTGTGGGAAAATATTTCAGAAGGTAATTATCAAATTAGGTATTCTTTTTTAACTTTTTAACCACTTTTAAATTCAGGACTCATTTTTATCAATAATAATTTTTGTTCCTCATTCTGGAGCAAGTCATTATTTTAGATTCTGATTTCTGCATAATGTGATGTGTTAAGAGTAAAATTCTTCCTGCTGTACTTTTCCATACTAGTAAAGAGTTTTCCAGAAGTGTAGATGGCGTAGCTGCACTGATGCCCACCTCCAAAGAAGGATGTCTTGCTTGAGTCTGAGGTGAGCAGTTAAAATGCTGTTGCCTATGGCTGGAAGGCAGAAGCACTGCCAGACAGATATCAGACAGGTTTCTGAGGACTACCTAAAAAACTTTTATTGAGTTGGCAAGGAAGAAAGAGTCCTAAAATGTTACTGTGGAGAGTGTTTTTAGTGTTGTGGCTTCTGAGACTGGCTTTGGAAATATGGGGATCTTCAGCTGCAGGAAGCACTAGGCTGAATTCAAAGGAGAGGCCCCTTGTCCTTTCTCCTTTAGCTGAGAGGTCTGGACTGCATGTTTGAGGCTGAAACAGGGCCTGGCTGAACACTCTTGCCTCAAGTGGGAGAGTTTTTGTTGGTAATTTGCATGGAACATCCAATAATAATAAGTCAGTAATTTGAAGAACTGTGTACAGTTAGCCCATTTCCATATTTCAGTTGTTCCACTCCAGAGCTTACATGGATACAGAGATGACTTCAACTGCTCCATCCTTTTATCAGAAACAGAACAAGGGTTCCCATGTTTTGTGGTTGTGTTTTTGTTGTTTGCTGTTATTTTTTGGTGCTTTTTGTGTGTTGGCCAAACACTTCTAACCTTAAAACAATAATAAAAATTGTTCCATAAATGTGAAATTTATATACATTTACACGAACATAAGCAACGCTTACAAAACACTGCATTCTTCTTTATAGCAAACCTTTGTAAGTGCATTTGTAGTCACACAGACGCTGTTGGCTGCCCTTGGCTGTCACATGGCACTGTTGTGAATGTGAACATCTTTTCTTTGTTCAAATCTAAGGACTGATCCTAGGAACATAAAATGCAAGGTGTACCCCTTTAACAAAAAATTCCTTGTACTGCAAAGTGAGGCAATTACTTGGCTTTTCCAGAGCCTTGTGTCCTGTGTGGGTGCCCGTGGTAAGCGTGGCCGGGAGCGGGGCTGGTGCTGGCTGCAGCATCATTAAGTGGGAGCCTGCTGACACTGCCCATTGATCCAGCAGCCAGCACGGGGGCTCTGCTCCGCTCAGCTTCCTCCCCCAGCTCCTGCCTCTCCCTGGGGATAACCAGTTGGAGGGAATGACCCACTTGCCTGGAGTTTGGAGAAGCAGTGGGCAGTTCACTGTGAATTGTCAGCTCAAGCAAAAGGGCCGAGGATTGTGTGGGTGACCCTGATCTGTTATTGGTGTTCTGTTGCTGTGACACTGGGCCATCCCTCACAATGTCACAAATCCCAAGAAGACCTTGTGAAACTCCACCAATGCAATCACTGGAGAGCTGTCATCTTTACAGTGGTAATGATACAGAAGGGTGGTGATGGTTTTGAGCTAAAATGCTTTTTTAAAAAAGTTCTGCCTATTTAGTGTTTATGATGGTAAGCAATCTATTTATAAAACTATATTTTATTGGAGAATTGCTTTATTTTTTTCTTTTCTGGGAGTGCACATGTTGATGACAATGGTCCCAAATGGATAGAAATAGATGGATGTTCAGGTAATATCCATGAAATGGAACATATTACTTCTCATAGGAACCATATTCTTCCCATTTATTGTTGCCTTTGGTCTTGGATGTTTTCTTTAAACAGCGCTGAAGCTCCGAAAACTGTCACAGGTTTTATAAAGGCAACTTACATATACACTGTGTATTCTAACGCAGTATGGTATGAGAATTTTGTGCATGTTTTGCAAGTAATGACTTATATTTCTTTTTCTATAAGAAAATTAAATTAGACACTGTATGATTTTATTTTTCTTTAAGTAAGAGTCATATCCAAGTGCCATTGTACGATCAGAATCCCATTGTAACTAAGGGGTGTGTCTGTGTGAGAATATTTTCTGTATTGAGCACAGGTACATCTGCAGTGTGTTGCCTCTCAGCTTGATTTGGAATGCTGGCAGCCATTTGCCTGCAGCACAGCACCTTCCAAATGTATAACTTCTTGTTTTATGGGGCTCTTGTTGGAATTTGTCCCTTTTATTTCCTTGTGATATTTAATTTCTGGCTTTGTATAGGACCATCAAACTACTGCTAAAAGGACTGTAGATCATAATTGTAATTTATTTCACAGTAATTGAGCATAAAATTCTGTGCTTAAAATGCAGTCCTAAAACACAACTTCCTTTTAAATCAGACACTCTGCAGTTCTCTCATAAACTCTAAAATATCGTCAGCATTATATCTTTACATACTTCATAATTTTATGTAATGAAAACTTGAAATAGAAATTCTGTTTGAGTGCATAAAGTGCCTCAGAGTATAAATTGCAAGAAATCAATCGTGTTCTTCAGACCTCTCAATAATTGTCTTTATATTAATTCTTTAAGGTCCTGGCTAAGTTGAAATGCAGTATTTAATTCCTGACATTTAATCCATTAAAATGTCCTTGGAGATGTATTACTCCCTTAAAATAATTTACGTGTCCTGTGCAATGAACATGGACTGCTGGAGGTATTTCAGAATAATTTTTGCTCTGCTCCAGAACATAAATAGGGAACATACATACATGCCTCATGTGAAATTAGTTATATAATTGTCATATGAAAACCATGTTGTTGTGGTCTGGGGACTCCTTTTTGTTGCAGTATTTGTTAAAGTATCAAACTCTTAAGAGATGATGATTGCATGAGTTAATATTGTACCTTTGGCTGTTCTGGCTTGTGGGGCATTTTGTTCAGTTTGTAATAAAAGCAGTGCTTCTGAGCTCAGTCAGACCAGAGTTACTAAGATCCAGTAGATCTGTCCATGTGCACTGTCAGTGTGACAATTTCCTGAGAGACTGGGCTGTGAAGGAGAGGGAGGTTGTGGGGCAGGCTGTGGGATGAGCTCCCCTGCCCGAGCTCGTCCCTGGCCACGGGGTGTGCTACGAGCAGGGAGGTGCTGGCTGTGTGATTGAAGGTGTGTGGTATGGGGGTGCCTGTTCCACTGAACTCCATGGATGTCCATCTTTGACACCATAAGGGGACTCAATTATTCACTGTACTGAGCATTTATTGTGTGGATGTGGGTGCTGTAGACACTTTTGAACTGCATATCCGATAAAATCATTTGGCTGTCATTGGAAAGGCTGATCTGCTGCTCAGTATGGAAAAACATGGCACACTTTTACCCTAATGACCCTGTGTTGTACAGTTTGACCCTAATTATGTCTCACTTTCCATTTCATTTGTGTGTGCAACTTGCACAGTGCAGGCTTCCATCATGTTCCACGCAGATGTTCCCGGGCAGAACACTTCGCAGCAAATTGTCTGAGTGAGCAGGAGTCCTGGTTCCTGCTCTTTCTGGAGTGGAGCCAGTTCCTGCAGTGCTTCTGGCCTTTTTTTAGCATTCCAAATTTCTGTGGGATCCTGCATTTCTCACCATGCTTAGCTGATGGTTCTGCATTTTGCCCTTAGCTTTGCTCCACCCTGTGCTTTGAGAATCTTCTCTTTCAATGTTACATCCTTTTCACAGCATCTGGCTTGGTAACCTTTTCTTATTCTGTAATTTTGTGCTTGCTTTCTCACACACCTCTGCTGTGATTTGAGGGGAGATGACTTTGGTGATTCCCTGTCTCTCTAGTGGGACACAAAATTCAATTTCATTCTGGGAGTCTGGTAGCATCACAAACTGCTTTGCCAGAGTCGCTGTCCTGTAGAAGCCAGGCTGGGAGCCTCTGATCAGACTTTGTTAGCTCAGCTGAACACAAAGGATGAGCACCAAACAGTTTGCACATGGCAGCTGTTGAGAAAACTGAGAGGCCACAGTATGGAGGATTTTGAAGGGAAAATTTGCCTGAGTGAAGATCTCAAGTTGTGCTCCAGGACAGAGTGGGATTAGATCTTAAGCAAACACTCTTGTGAGGAGTGTTTGTGCAGAATTACAAGGAACAAAACAATTACCCAGAGGATAGCACCTTTCAAAATAATTGCTATAATTTGGCTAGTACTGGTAAACTTGCTGTTTTCTCTGCCTGTATTGTCTCTCTCTGCAGAGCAAAGCAAACAGTGATTTCTTTTTTCCTGAGAGATGATTTTGTTGATAAATGTGGACTGTATGAAAAAGAAGGATTTTTCTGTGCTTCTATAACAAATATACTTCTCGTTGATTCAGCACTGATCTTTAAGAACAAATGAGGATCCAGGCAGACTTTTTTTTTTCTTTTTAATAGCACTGCCTTTTACTGTTGCCAGCAAAGATAATTACATGTTTGGTTATTGTTCCATAATAATATTTTTATTAGAACATGTAGTTTCTGTAGCTTTTCTTTCATCACAAGGTCTGCTGCCCTTAAAGGAAAGTGTAAAGAGCAGCAGTGTTTTGCAGAATTATATTTGCTCTGAGAGAGACGATGTCTTCCATGCAGCTACCAATACACAAATACTGAAATGCTTCTAAATCCTTGAATCTGCTTAAGAGATTGATACATTTCTCATGCTTACTTACTTTTGTGGATCAATATTTCATGGTCTATTTACTAATACAAAATGAATGTTTCTATTTTTGGCTTAAAATGTGGTGGGTTGGTGTTTTTTTTTCTTTTCCCAGTTTCTAACAAATGCTGCTTTTGATTTTTCAGGCTTGATGGGCCACTGGCATTGGCAGGTGGTGGAATGACACAATGCAATATGATATGCCAAAGTAGTTGGGCATCACTTGTCATCTTGTAGACAAGTGAGGCAGAGGAAATAAGAGAATACATGAGTCTCTCAAATATGCAGGCAAAAAAGGGACATCTTCCATAGGACAGAAATCTTTTTCTAGAACTGCCTCCTTCCATCTTTTCCCCAGAGTGGTGCAGTTTCTTGTGATATTCTATCCACACCATATTTGAGGTGCTGTAAATGAGTAAAGAAAACATTCTACCTGTAATAAATAGCTTCATGTATAATTTCACTTTTCTTTAGATTCTTTTTTTCTTTCTGTAGTGCAAATTAGAGACCTTTAAAAACAGTAAAAATGTAAATAATGATCTTTAATGTTACAGCCTATGCAAAATGCAGTATATAAGCATATAGCCTGCTCTGAAGAATTTTTCTGTTCACTGCAGTTTCATAGTGATTGCTTGGCTTTTGGCCAACTGGGATTATTCTTTTTGTTTCAGGCAAAGCCATACCTCAATCATTTGTCCAGTTGTCCAAAAGTACAAATTCTTATGCATGGATTTAAGGGGGAGCTGTCTATGAGCATGTTTCTTGACTTTTGATTCCTCTAGGGCAGCATGGTGACAAATACGTAGCAAATTTCTACCTCAAATAATCTATTTTCTCCTGCAGTTTGAGCTCTACAAAAGCTTTATGAAATCCATCACAAGGCATTGGTGCAAATAGGATGAGATGGAAGAGCAGCCTGTGTTCGTCCAGCATGTTCTTCCCGTGTGTGTGTGTGCAGGGGCAGGAGTAAAGGGGCAGATGCAAAGGTGGTGAATCCTGCAGAGTGGCAGCCTGGTCCACACTGCTCCTGCAGGGCCAGAGCTGTGCCTTTCCTCCTGCCAGGGCTCGGCTGCACCGCTCCTCTCCTGGATGCTCCTGAGCTCTTAACCCCTCCCAGGTGTTGTGGGACACACCTGCTGCAGGTAACTCAGTTTGCAGCTGCGGGCTGGGATGCACGTTGGGATGCAGGCTGGGATGCACGTGATGCAGGGCTGGGATGCAGGCTGGGATGCAGGCTGGGATGCACGTGATGCAGGGCTGGGATGCAGGCTGGGATGCAGGCTGGGATGCATGTTGTGATGCATGTTGGGATGCAGGCTGGGATGCAGGCTGGGATGCATGTTGTGATGCATGTGATGCAGGGCTGGGATGCAGGCTGGGATGCAGGTCGAGCTCTGGGTGGGAGCACAGGTGAGAGGCCGTGAACTGCTGAGCCTTTGCATAACAAAGGGCACAGATGAGAGGTGGCGCAGCCGGGCGAGGGAGGCACGGCAGGAGCCTTGTTTCTGTGTTATTGTGCCGTGGATAAATGGCTTTATGGAACGAGACTAAGGCACTGCCAGGGGAAGCCTGGGACCGGTGAGGAAGCCGGGTCTGATGTGAGTGGGGTGTGCAGGATCCAAACGGGACCCATCGGGTCACTGGGGGCTCTGGTCCCTGCCCTTGGGAGTGTGACAGCCAGAGAGGGTCGGGAATGATCACTCTGTGAAGTGCCCTTAACTTCAAATTAAGGAAAATACACTTAGGATGTTGAGGAAAAGCAGGGGCCCAGTTGAGATGCAGAATTTCCTTTGTGTAGTGAAGGAAACCAAGGGTGGTTTTGACTGTGAATTCTTGCAAAGGTTCCTCCCAAAGTTGGTATGGTATCTTTTTCTCTGACTGCCCTACATTGGATTCAGCACACTGTGTTTGGTACTTGAGGTTGTTCAGGATCTGTGTCTTCCAGATTGCATCTGCATTGCTTCTTTTATTTTGGAACTTTCTCCATCTGATCTAGGAGCATAATATTTTAAAAGTTCTTTCTTCGGGTGTGTCTACTTCTACAGTTACTTTAAAATAAATCTTGGAACAAACTGAATTTGAAAGGAAAAGGATTCTGTTTTCTATTTTTTTTCTATAATGCATTATCTTGTGTTTGACTATAGTGAAAAATATTTCTTTCTTGTATATGTTGCTCTTTTTTTCCTTTTGATAAATGAATTTTGCAGTTCCTCACAGTTTTCTCTGATTTTTGTGATTCTTAATAAATCTGTAGTATTTGCAAGTACTTCAACCCTATTTTAATTGTAGTAGTATTTATGCAAAGCTTAGTATTCATTCCAGGTTTGCTCTTTATTACATGCTGTCTCATAGACCGAGGCAAAACCATTGCATTTTGGGTCACAGCAGGTTTGGATTGCATTTTTCTTATGATCACAAGTTTGTTTCATGCTTTGGGGTGATGCTGATTTAGAGAGAGAGACAAATGGAGAGTGCACTGCTGCTCCAGTGACTTAGTAGTCAGCAAGGCATCCTCTCCTAATCACATCCTTTGCTTTTTAAAAAGAATCTTTCCCAGAAGGAGCAGGTGTTAATTCCATGTATTGAGGACAGCCAGCATGCAATATTATACAAATGTGTCGCAAAGAAACCCTTTTAAAGAGCTTTTTTACATTTGTGTTTTGAATGAAGCTTGGTTGCAAACAGTTCCTACAACTCACGATGGATGTGTTGGTCTTTGTGGCTGTGTGACTCTTGGTGCTGCTTGCATATTGGCAGTGGTGGAGTTCCTTTAAAGCTCACTTAATAGCAAACTATCAATCTTTGCTGTCTTCATTTAACCCAAATTCTCTTTCCAGCATAGCTTTAGCAGTACTGTGAGAGAAGAAGGAATTAGTGCGGTAGCCTCTAACTGGCTGCATTTTCTTGGCCCTATTTTCCTTCCCTGGGGGCACAGCATGCCACAGCATCGCTGCCACCCTCTCCTGTAGCAGCAGGAATGCATCCATGCCACTGTGCCCCCTTCCAGGAGGTGGGAACCTGTCCCTTACCCCCTACAGGCCCTTGGCACTGCCAGTTGGATATTCAAAGGTGGGAGCCATACAAAATACTGTATCTTCCTCTGTGGATATTAATTTTAGATGTGTTTTGGTAGCAAGGAAGTTTTCTCTGGTTCCCATACTGGCCTTATTAGGCAGTTAAGGAGAAAAACTATCTCTATCTACCCACATTAATTCCTTAATGATGAGGAATATAGAGGCAGCCTTTCCATACATGCACATTATCCCTGCTGAAAATTAATGCTAAAACTGCTCTCAAAAAACTACACAAAGGAAGAACTTCTAGGGTATTCTTGAAGTAAGCTGTGAGTTGAGAATTAAAAACCCCCTGGCCCAGTAAGAAATGGACTTTGTGGTCTCTTTGTACTGTTAAAATTTCTTTTGGATGGGAACTCCCACTGTCTAAAGTACCGTAAGGTTTTACAAGTGTTCAGAAGATGAAATGCTGGCAGATGTTAAGTTCAAGGAGCAAGCAAGTTAACTACTGTTGTCAGATGGAGCAGCTTTTTTGTGTTTGGTAACTTCTCCTTACCTTCTCTCCCTCTCTGCCCTCACCCCCTCTGTTCTCTTGACCACAGCAGCAACCAGACTGCCCATCTCTTCTGCAAGGAAACTGGTGCTTCACTCACACAGCCAAAGGCAGAAATCTCTGTAGTGTACAGGGCATATAATTAAATTGATGGTTGCTCAGATTAGCAAAGTCTTTTGGTGAAGTGGGTTATCCAACTAAACTGCTGTAGTTAAATATAGTTTACCTTTAAATGTGTATTCAATAAGCAGAAGAGAAGTCTCTGATAGCACAGTGAAAATGTATTAAGGGCACATGAAAAGGATTGCTCATGTCCGGCACTCTCACCTTAGTGCTGCTACAATGATGCTATTTTTGCCTTAACACTTTTTTTTTTCTTCATAATGTGATTCAAATACATAAAAGGTGCATGGATTTGAAGCACATCAGAGGTCATTTCCTCCTGTGACTCATTAATCAGCTCTGGTACTTTCATATGTACAGCAGGAACTTTCAGACAAAGGTAAGATTAGTAGCTAAGCAGACAAAGAGAAAATGGAGGAAAATAATAGTGGTGGTGAGTACATGCATCAAGTAAGTGTGGCCCAATATTTTCATGTCTTTTTTTGATAGATTGCTTTGGATGCTTCTGGGCAACACTGAATGCAGCATTTTTTTCATCTCTATCCCAGAAGGATTATTCCAATAGTTCACCTTAGATTCTGCACAGAATATTACTTTGATACTGTAATAGCTTTGGAAATGCTCTTCTTTGATGTCAAGAGCTGTATGGAACTGTTCTTTTGATTAAGACACACTTACACACTTGAAAACCCTAATAATAGATAAAAAAAAGAAAAAAATCATCATTTGTGCTTTATTAAACTAGATCTATGGGAGAGATGCAGAACATGTGTGCATCTGTATCCCCTGTCTTGGTCTGTTATCTTTCTGTTGGAAGCCCTCACAGTGTGTCTGTCTCTGTCTTGAATAGCCCAGGAGCCTAGTTTTTTCCCCCTCTTCATTTTATAACTTTCACCTTTCTTCTGCCAATGAATGCTTGCAGACTGAACAACCTGGCTGACAAGTGGATTATTATATCCCCCCTTCCCTCATCCTTAATTGATTGCCAGAGATTTATTGCTTACAATTTCAGTTTAAAACCTAGCCTGGTCCATACCAGGAAAATTTGTTTTTACTGTCAAGGGATATGATTGAACTGGTAGCCAACAATCTGACTTTGTTCACTTGTTTGCACCAGTGCCATTTCAGGGAAATCAATGGCACACACTCATGGCAAGGTGCTCAGCCCATGGTGGCTTTGTCTGCAGTCAGGGCGTTGCTGTGGCACATCTCTGTGCCATCCTGTCCTCAGAACAGCCACACTTAGGTCAAAGTCATGTTTGGCATAATTTTAGGAGGTACTAAGTTAATTTGTCACTTGAATGGGTATCAAAATTTGCTCTGAAAACATAGATTAATTCTCTCTTATCCTTAATATGTTTACCAGGAGTTTTTTTAATGCTTTTGCCCCAGATTTATTCCTGGAACGCTCTGCTCCATTTTTACAAGTTAATCTCGGAATGATTTTGAGAAAAACTTAGAAACTTACTGATCCTGTATTGTTGGGAAAGAGGGAGATTGGTCCAGTCTCAAGCAATGAAATCCTTTTTTTTATTCTGTGCCCTGCAAGTGAGCTTTTTCTTGTGAGTTTATTTTGCATTGAATCCAGAGTCACTGTCAGAATTGGGCTGAGAAATAACAGGGTGAACATTCCAACTTTAGATGTAGGAACATAGTGTATATCAAAGATGGCCATTTAAATAATTTTACCTCAGAAAAAATGAGCTTTATGGAAATAAATATATACTCAAACAGAGGAAGTGCTTTTCAGCAAAGCAAATGGTAAAATGGCAGTGGAACAATATAGTGACCTGTGATGCAGATTTGGAAAAAAGCTCAGGTTTTGGGGATTTGTCTGCCTGTGGCCACAGCTGTGCTAGGCTGCAGTGGAGTTACAAGAACAGAGAGGACTAGTGAAATCATTATATTTTCTGTTTCACACTTTACTCTCCTGTCAGGGAGAGTTTCAGGCTAAAGCTGAGGCTTTGTAGGCTGCTAGACCCCTTCTGCTGCTTGTGGAAGCTGTTTGCAAGAGGAGCAAAGCCAGAACATCAGTTCATATCTTCACAGGAGAAGATGTGATTATTTGACTGCTTCTTCATCCCCATGGATGAGGCAAAGCTCCCAGCCAGCTTTGGCTGCACCCTCCCAGCCCTTTAATCCAGCACAGGCACCTCCCCAGGCTCGGGGTGGATGTGCCTCGTTCAGGGCTGTGGCACAGAGGGAATTGAGGCTCTCCCTGGTGGGGAAGCACCAGGGACAATCAGAGGGCTCAGTGAAACCTCTGTGTTCCCAAACTCCCAGTGTGCCCTAAGCAGTGTCTGGGGTTTCACTGAGCACCAGACAGCAAAGCAGACTGGTGTATCCTGAGAGCAGGAAACTCACCTTGCAATGCTCTCTGCAGCATTTGGAGAAGAGTTGGATGAGGCACAGCTTGATGATTATTTTTGCTAAGAATTGCCTTCTCTGAAGAGAACAACTTTAGATTGTAAACTTGGCTTTTCTTTATGGTGTGTAGTCATACAAGGTTTTTAACTTGGTTTCAAGTAAGAGGTTTTGGGGGTTTTTGAGTATAGTGTAGTACAACATGCCTGACATTATTTGGTGGGGGTTTTGTAGTCTGTCAATATTTTACTTTTGCAAGCATTTTTAATTGTTTACATGGCTAAAGGAGCATCCTTTGACTGTTCAGATGGAAATTGCTTTTTCCTACAGTTGAGAAAAAGAAACAAAGCAAGAATAGAAAAAAAACTTAGGAAAAAAATATCAAGAAGCTTTAAATATTTAATGCTGGCCTAAGAGAAATGTAATATAAAATAAAGGAATGAAATGAATGATAACAAGAAAGATTGGCTTTTAAATGACCAAGTTAGCTTAAGACAATCTCAGGTCATGAAGAATAACTTCAGTAGCCAGTATTGGTATATAAAATAGGTGATCCTGTAACACTCAACAAGAAAAGAACCAGACACAAACCTAGATAATGAAGTGGGAAAATATATGTGCTTAAGAGACATTGAGCCAGTGGCTCAAAGATTATTAAAAAATTGGGGGTAGCAACTGGTTGGCTAATGTTATCCCTTTGAATTTTATCCATATGAGTTCTCAGGGGCTTAAAATTTGTAGGTCTAAGAGATCACCTGTAGCCTTGCAGTACTGGCTTATTTGTTTAGCTATAAGTACAGATAATGACTTTTGGAGAAGTCACCATCCTGTGAAGAGTAGAGGCAGAGCATGTCTGTGTATGTGCATGATTCCAGGTGGGAATGAGAGCAGCTTGGGCTGGCTCAGCTCTGCACTGCATCCTCAGGAGACAGGAAGCATCACTGTGCCATGCTCCTGTCTCCAGGTTTATTGGTGGATCTCTGCCCCCATGGACCTCCCTGGGCTGCAGGGGCACAGCTGCCTCACCAGGGGCTGCACCAGGGGCTGCACCAGGGGCTGCACCAGGGGCTGCACCAGGGGCTGCAGGGGAATCTCTGCTCTGGCACCTGGAGCAGCTCCTGGAGCAGCTCCTGCCCCTCCCTCCTCACTGACCTCAGTGTCTGCAGAGCTGCTGCTTTCTCTTATCCTCTCTTCTCTCTCTGGCTGAGGTTTCTGTTGTGCAGTTCCTGCCTGTCCCCTAAATATGCTATCCCAAATATGCCACCAGCACTGCTGCTGGGCTCAGCCTTGGCCAGCAGCCTGGAGCTGACTGGCATTGGCTCCATCAGACTTGGGGGAGGCTTCCAGCAGCTTCTCACAGGAGCCACCTGTCGCCCCCCGCTACCAAAGCTTTGCTGTGCAAACCCAGTTCCCAGGTCTGGAGTCTTATCTGTCAAAGCCTACTGTCACATCAACAGCAATTGCTGTTTGGAGGTATGTGTTTAAATGGTATTTCTAATTGCTGAATGTTTTCTTCTTGCCAAAAGTGTCTGTGTTGACAAGCGAGGCAGAGACGACTGAAGCAGATCTGTGTCTGATCGGGTGAGAATGAACCAGGACAAGGACTCTGCCAGGAACTGAATGTTTGGGAAGAACAAAGGAGTTACCCTGATTCATGTGCTAAAATTAGCAAAAAAAGTTTCATTTATGAACTTTTGTCTATGCAGCCTTCCTGGAAAGCAAGGTATGATGCCCTCTCCAGCACATCACTGATGAGCAGGTCCCTTCAATCCCCACCCCTGCTACTTGCAAGGTGCTAGCTGTACTGTCTTTCCTAACTTTATTTTCTCTTTTCTGTGCATTCAGGGTAACTCTTTTGTTCCATTTTCAGCCCACACGCTGACACAGCTCTCCCTCTCTCTCTTTCCTCTTACACTGTTTTTTAAGCATGCTGTAAACTTATTCATTCCCTAAAGGCAAAAGCAGCTATCTGAGCAACACTTTGTCAGCATAATACATTTACAGAATGCATATTTATGAACCTTTGAGCCTTTATTGTTCCAGAGGGCAAATAAAAAACATGAAAAGTAGCAATATAGTGTTTCAAAGGTCCCTCAAGGAAAACAAAAGTAGTTGAAAATAAATTTAAGGGAAAAAAGTTCTTCTCCAGAAGAGAACCTTGAATTAACACATACAAAATATGGGGTGGGAAAGACTATTCTCTTCTTCCACCTATCCCAGACTCTCCTATCTAACTCTTAAGAAATGTTAAGCTTGAAAAGTGGTTTAAAGCTTTACAAAATCCTATAAGTGGCATAGCTTAGATATATAATAGTAAACCAGGATTTTTAAAGCAGCATGTCTTGTTCAGTCATAATAAAGTAAAACAGTTTTTAAATGGAAATGATCATCTGCATTGAAATATATCACACAGATGATCTGTGGTATGTGCCACAAAATTGCTACTGAAAAAAGATAGCTGAAAAATCAATAAAATGGCCTAATTGTTGTTATTTTAATTGACTCTGGGTTCTCATTAACTTTACAGTGTATGCCTCAACTTTTAAAATTAAAGGGTAGCTACTCATTATTGCTGATAATAAAATAAAGCTGGTTAGGCAGTATTTGCGTTCTTACTTGTGTCCATTAACTCAACTGCAGTCGAAATGTGGGAGTAACAATGTTCCTAGGTTATGAACTCAAACATTTAAAACACAAAGTGTTGTTTCCCTGCATGCAGAGTCCCATTGTAAAATGAGTGTGGCTGCTGTGGATTTCATCCAAAGCAAAAGCTGGAGTGTGTGTCCAACAACAGAGATAATCCAGACCTGTCTGCTGCAGAACTGTGCAAGGTGCTCTGGGATGGCCCTGCTTGGACAGGAGGTGGGAGCAGGCACCCACTGTGCTCCCTTCCGACATTCTGTGCCTCCGTGACTCTGTGAAACTCAGCTGGACTCGCCTCTGTTACTTTTTTTGGCCTGAATTAAGGAAGGAGACCCGTAGAGCTCCCATGGAAGGATGCAGAATGCCACTGACAGCAACAACCAGCCTGGGGAGAGCCGGGAGCTGCAGCATCTCTGCCACAAGGTACCAGAGGATTTGTCTGGAGGGATGGGGACTGGGGGGAAGGGGTTTTTCCTGGCTCTCACAATTTCACCAGTGGATCCTTCCTTCCAAAGGGCATGTGTGGACATACAGGGTGTTTCTGGTGCTCACAGACACACTCAGAAATCCTGGGTGGCTCAAAGGAATAAAAAGGGTCAGCTTTGTATGGGACACTTCACTGTGAGCACAGGATCTGAGCTGGGGGTTTTCTGCTGAGAGGGTGGGGTTTTTCCCCCCAAGATATTTTTTCCATTATAATGGCACACTAGAAGAAAGGTGGGAGAGTTGCCATGTGGAAATTCCACATTGCTCAGAGGAGGCAACTTTATCTGTTTAGTTGTTTATATATTTATGCATCTGTTTAGTTGTTTTCAGTCATCAAAATACAGCTGAATTCACAAATTGTTTCACTGCTTCTAGGGGGCTGCATTTTTGGCCATTATTTGCAAACAACAGATTTTTAAAATTCCCCTTTTTCCTCAAGAATCACTCTGTTTTGCCTTGTGTGAGTCCTGGACATTGAGACCCCAGGGAGGAGAGAGTGGGATGGTTTGCCTCTGAACAAAATCACTTTCCTATGAATTGTGGTAATTATTTGTTACACATGAGAACAGCTTGAAACATTACAACTACTTAGGAGTAACTGCACAGGTAACTGCATGGCTACCATGGTGCAGGGATTTTAGAAAGAAAAGTCAAAAAAAGAAGTGTAGTTATGTTTCATTAGTTTCTCATATTTTAGGTGTCACTGGCAATGTTACTTTACAGCAAGAGAACTGTAATATCAAACAGCTATTTAAAATTCTCAAAATAACAAAAATTAACTTCTTGCAAGTTCTGCAAACATGTTTGCCACTGGTGATTTTTCTTCTGACATGGGGAGGATTCAGGCTGCCAAGACTGGGCAGGTTTCTCCTGGCTTTATTCTGCTGTTGGAAAGATGATCTCTTTTAAGGGTATGTAACCCCATTTATAAATATGCTTTAGGCAAACACTTTTCTGTTTGTCTTTTGAGAATCTCAGAAAAGCAGATGTGCTGTTGGTGCCCCAGCCACTGCCTGTCCCCTCAGCAAAGAGGTTTCCACACCCTGCCTGCAAAGCAGTGCTTGGGCTGGGCGGGTGCCCAGGGCTTTGCAGGCCTGCCCTCTGATTATTTTAGTGGAAATAGAGTCCAAATGAAGCCTTAGGAAATTTGGCTGGACTGTGAGCCAAGGGAGGCAGAAGGAGGTGCAGTGGGAGGAGGGTACCAGGGATGCTGTGCTAGCTCCATGCTCTCTGCACACGGGGAGCACCAGGAGGCAGAGGCAGTGATCCATCACTGTGGGACTGCTCATGGGGTGGGGGCCTGGATATTGTGCCTGAAATGGGCTAAGCAGCACCTGATGTTCCCAAACTCCACACAGGGAAGCTCCATCAGAGAAGGCAGTAATAGGGAAGAGGGGGAAACCCCTCAACAGACTGAAATAAAAAGTTATTTACCATGAACATTACAAAATGAAGCTTAGCCTGTGACACACTCAGGAAATCCAGGTGAGGTGAACAGCCAGTGCCTGTTATTACCCAGATCCCCATAAATTCCTTAAAAAGCAAAGAAAAGAATCCCCAAACCACACAAAGCTTCAAAAAGACAAAAAAAACCCCAAAACCCCCCCAAAAACAACAACCTACAAAACAACCAAAAACTGAAAGCCTGTTTCCTTTTTTTAAATTGAAGCCAATGAAGCTTCAATTAATTGTGGGAGTCTGCTTTTTACTCCATTCATGTTGTTACCTCCTCCAAAACAGGACTGTGTCTGTTTTTAGCAAAACAGGAAGTCCTTACAGAAGAAATGTTATGAACATACAAAATCTCTAAGATGGAAACCACCAGGAGATGTAAAGATTATTAAATTAAAAAAAAAAATAGAAAACTGTTTTCTCTTTCCTAGCTTTCTAAACAGCTTTTCAAAGCTTTTTCACCAACGTGAATCAAGCACAGACTATTTACATTCTTGACTCATTGTGAGAAAGATGGATAAATGAAAAGATCCACAAGTTAAAAAACCATACATGACTGCACTGTCATCTTTAAATTCCCTATACATAACAAAAGTGGCAGGATGCAAATATGAGGAATTCTAGATCAAAGCCATCAAATAATGAAGATATTACAAAAAAATATGCAGTGAGTGACAGTAATGATAAATATTTCAAATCCAGTAAAATGAAAAATCTATAGGAATCTTGCTATTTCAGTAGTTGTACAGTGGGGTTTCAGAGTTCCAGATTACACCAAGTTTTCTTTTAATTAGAGGTGTCTAGCACTGAAATAATGAAAATGAAATATTTTACATTATTTCTATGTAATAAAGGAATTAAGGGATTATTGTCTTTTTACAATTTGCTTTTCTCAAAAAAGTAGTAAAAAGTGTGGGAAAGGGGCCATATTGCCACTACAAAACAGAGACTGACCTGGGCTTCCTTTATTACAATGAAATTTGCTGTCGTAAGAACTTATGTGTCATTCCAAAAAATTGTGTGTGGGTATTTGCCTCTTTTTCCTGGTCAGATAAATAACAAAATATTGAACATTATACTCGAAAATGGGTTCTACTTGAGAGTCAGTGAGGTCAAAACAGTTAGGACCAAAGAGCAGAAACTGAGATGGGACAAGTTAAGGCCTTTTAATGTACCCAATATTTGCTTTGAGAGTTGCTACAGTATGAGCATATTTTAAAACTTGTAATGTTAGTATTGTACCCAGGTTGCTAATATTTTGGAGAAAAGCTTCTTAAACTTGTCTGACATGTTTGCTGTTGAAGTTCCGGTTGGGCTGTGTGCCCAAGGCTGTCCCTGGTGGCCAGGTCTGGCTCTCAGAGCTGCCCATGGTGGGTGTCAGTCCCCAGTCTGCCATTCCTTGTGCTTCTCCTGCTCTCCACTTGTCACTGTGTGAGCAAGATGGGAACTGAACCTTTTCAAATGGGTGTTTCCTATGTCCAGCCCCTGCCAAAAAGCCCTTTGAAAAAGATAAAGTTTCTCTCTGTTCATAATCTGGCTGTGCATCAGTGGCTCTGCTATAAAAACAATTAATGGAGAGGCTGATGTGAGAGTTAGCACTGCCTGTGTGTGAGGAATGAGTTGAAATATTCCTCCTGAATTACACATTTCTGTCTGACCAGCTGGTGGTCTTCAGGCTGGCTCCTGCTTCCCTCCTCCTTATTTAGGGCTGTTTGGAAGAATGAAGGTCTGGCCTAGTATTATCAAGGATTTCCTGGAGCCTGCGTGCCAAATTAAAGGGGGAAAAATAAAAAAGAAAATTAGAGAACATGTTTATCTAAGAGAGGCCATGCAGTTTTTGTTTTTGCTGAGAGCACAGTAATATGAGATACTGGGAGCCTAAGGTTTTAATGATATTATGCACCTAAGGTATTAAAGAGTCTGTAAAAGTGTGTCCAGCCCTATAAAATAATTTTCCTGGTGGAGCTGGTACTAAGATAAATGACAGCCTCAAGTGCTTGTCAGCTCTGTGGGCTCATTCCTCTGGAGTGCAGCTGGAACTGCCACACCAGGAGGTAGATTATTGCCAATAGTCTCTGCTGTGCATCTGCTTTTTTTTGTTGTTGTTGCTTTTTTTCCCCTCCAAGTTAGGTCAGTGGCTGCCTTTTTGTCTCCTTCCTTCCCTGTTTCTCATTTGTGCACCATAGGGATACATATTGAATGAACTGAGGAAAAACAAGGAAGAAAATCAGTAATCCTAGCTAATATCCCCAGAGTTATCACCAACAGGTTAGATGACTTCTGTGTGAGGAGATTTTAGGGAGTTATTATAAGCTGGTTGCTCTTACATATCCTTTTTTTAAAAAGCTGCATAATAGAAAAATATGAAGATTGACATTCACTGTTTTTATTTTGGGGAGGGCTCAGTGATCCAGCTGCTTAAGAGCAGAAAATGAGTTTGGTTAGAGGGTAGAAAGCCTTTTGTTGCAAGCTTTCTGTGAGCAGGTCAGTAATAGCACCCATAGGCTAAACCCAAAGCATTGTGCTCCTTGCTCAATAATTAAATGAGCTCCTCATTTCAGGGCAGTGTCTCACAGGCTGGATCCAGCGAGCCCACCAGCTGTGTACTCGCTCACACAAACTTACTGCTATGATGTTGGACTGAATTTCTCCCAGTCATCCCAGTCTTATTAATGCCTCAGTGTGGCATAAAGCTTCATTCATTATTCATAATAATCCAGTCAGAGGGCACTCTGAGACCTGATAAATTCTCACCTAAATGACAACAGCTGACAGGGCCTAGGGTTTTATAGCCTTTCTCTTGCCATAGCAAGGTGCTGTGGGCAAAGGTCCAGAATGATCCTCTGCTAATGACCACTGTGATATATGAGCAGCTGCTGGTTTTCTGACACGAAGTCTACTCTGCTGAGCATCCAACCCACCAGCCGTGAGCAGCAGATAAATATCTGACAGGCAGTATACTTCAAGAACAGATCACGGAAGAAATCTGTCTCAGGTGGGGGAGAATAAAAGGGTTAATCCTGTGCTGGAGCACTGCAACATCAACAACAACAAAAATATCCTGGGGGCAAAAAACAAAACCAAAAAAACAGAAGTCTGTAAATTCTGGCTGTGCTGATGTGGAAATGAGAATGCAATTCCTACTTCTGAAAACTCTTCCTTTCTGGCCCCCAGAGGGTTGAATAATCACGACTTTAGAAGCCTGTAAATTGCTTTATAAAAATCAATAATCATCCGCTGAAGGATATTAATTGCACTTTTTCACAAAGGGAAAAAGCTTCATAATATTTTATTGGTTTTTAATGGGCTCTTTGATACCACAGGAGGTAAGTGAAAAGCCTCTTTCTTTTGTTCAGGCACAGATCTAGCTTTTCAAAGAAACGTATGTACCTATTTGAGTTTTAACTTCTCCCTTGTGTTGTGGGTTCAAATTAAAAGCAGGTGGAGTCCTTTTATTTAGTCCTTCTGTTTTACTTTCAATGGTGAATATTTCTCTATTATATCATCTTTTCTAAGCTATATTGATGAATGTATGACTTCTCCTTTATTTCGTTGCCATGCAAATGGAGAGGTTAACTCTGCAAGTTTGATCTTATTGACATACAGCAGAAAAAAATCAAACTCCAAGTGCTTCGAAAAGATTCAGGACTGACCTGGCCAAGTCTGATATCTTTTGCTTGTTAAAGTAAGTGTAGTGAGTACTCATTTTTCACTTTGCCTCATCTTTGCTTTGGAATAATGAGCCTTTGAGGCTGTTTAATAGTGCCATTATTGCATTTTCCACATGCACAGTGTTGGGTCTCTAGGCCAGGAGGACAATTGGTTGTTCTGCACAAGAGCTTTGCTCCATACGAATTTCTGTCCACTCCATTCAAGTGGCAAAACCAGGCTCCTCTGGCCTGAAATTATAGAAAGCTGGAGGTGAAAAGGTGGTCTTTGCATGGCTAAAGTTCAGGGTTGGAAATTTATATTTTTTCAGTGGTGTGTTTTGAGCCTACTCTCTCCAGGATTTGTATCAGAGTAACAGAGATCCACAAGGTCAATGAGGATGTTTTCACCTCTTCCCTCCTTGTGGCACCTTGTTGTTAGTTAATGGAGACATGGACTTCACCCAGCTCCCAGACTGAACCTGTAGGTGGGAAACCACCAGGCAAAAGTCAGGTTAGAGGAGATGGGTCACGTCTGGCGCTGATTCTAAAGCTCATGTTATGCTGTGAACTCAGAACTTCTGTGTGTTGTGGCTGTTGGGACGCTCCAGGACTCAACCACTGAGAGCCCATTTCATAACTCTAGTGCTGCAGCACTGTGGCTAGCTTTAGGGCCCAGACTATGAGGGCCAGAGGCCACAGAATTTTACCATCTACTGGAATTATAGGAAAGCTTGATTTTCCTGTCTGAAGTAAGTCTGGCAACCTTATTTAGCCTTGTTTGGAGAACAAGTTTTTCTAGTATTTCTATTAAAAGTGACACAGACTATTTACATATGAGGTGTGCCTGAGCTATAAGAAACTTCAATGTATTCCAGACAAGTTTAGGCTTTGTGATGAGCAAACATTCCTGGAATATCCCATGGTTGCCAGAGCAACTTGCAGCTGTAACCAAAACATTTGTCACTCTTGCTGGGTTCTTCTGTGGCCTTCACAGACACTTCCAGTAGAAATAAACAAAACATGACCTTTACTTAGTGACCCACACCAGTCAGGATATTGACTTGTTGAAAGCAGCCTGACCTGCAATTTGTCAGGCCAAGCCACTGGATGTTGCAGTTGTCCTCTGTTAGTCCTTTGTTGTCCTCTGTTGTGTTCACCCATGTCTTGATTCCTTCTCCTTGCTGCTGCTCCACTGAATGAGCACAGCTGGTCAATGGGCTCTTTGTTTGAGTGTTAGGAAGGTGAAAGTGTTCTGGTGGGTGTGGTTGATGGAGGAAGGCTTTTCCTTTTAATTTTTTTCTTGTTGAGGCAGAATAGAATGGTATATCATTAATCCTCATGGACTCAAAGAGTTGTCTGTATGATTCTTTTGACCCTGCAGTCAAATAATCTCTAATGTGGTATTATCTCACTTAAGAGTCCATCACTGAATGTCTCCCAAGTTCCTGACAACCCTGGGGATTGTTCTATTGCCTGAGGATTTACTATCATAATCTTTCAAATGCTTTTCTATCTAAGTGTGGTTTTCCTTGTGGTTTTGTGGCTTAGTTAGGTTTTCCTTTTTTTTTTTTTCCCCAGTAGAACATGCATGTTCAATTTCATGTGCTTGAAGGACCTGGAAATTACTTTTGTTTAGTTGACTCAAAATTTCCCACTCCTATAGGCAAGGGTAGACAAAATATGGTCTAAAAATACTCAAAAAACAAACTAAAAAGCATTGCAAAAATAAATTTATTAGAAAATAAAGCTGCATTAGTAAATTCATTCATTGTAACCTATGCTTTAGAAAACTCTATATTTAAATGTGAACATTCACAGAATCATGGAATGATTTGTATTGGCAGGGATCTTAAGGATCTTCTGGTTCCAGTTCTTCTGCCATGGACAGGGATACCTCCCACCTTCCACTAGACCAGGTTGCTCAAAGCCCCATCCAATCTGGCCTTGCTTCATTCAGTTTCCCATCATTAAAAGCTTTGCCCACAGATCTCAAGTTTTCCTATGAAGTAATTTAATAATGAAGGAGAGCAAAAGAGGAGAGGAAACTCCACCCTTCAAAGATGTACTCACAGGGAGAAGACAGCTCCATCCTTAGCACTTCCTCAGGGTGAAGATTTTGGTCCCAAAAATAAATGACTTGATTTCTTTTGTCCTCTGGCTTATGGTAGGAGTTCTGCAGAGATTTAATGGCAAATATTTAACAAGGGGAACTCCCCTTTTCTTTCATGGTCTCATATTTTGTAGACTGATTAACACAATAAGGAAACAACAATTCCCTTTGGTTAAAGCCCTTGGTTCCTCACAACTGGGAATTCTGTTCCTCAGCCATTTCCATTGCAGGGCTCTCCCAGTAGGCACTTTGGTTTGCCTCAAGTGGAAAACGAACCATTTATTTGGCAGGAAGGAAATCTCACAACTAATCTTCTCACAATTAGAGGGACAAAAAGGGGTATTTTAACAATCTGTAGACAATATTTTTAATTTTGGTCAGTTCTAGAGCTCCTATAAGACTTATCAGCCATCTAACACAGTTCTGTAATGTGCCCATGGAATGAGCTCAGTCCCACAGTAATTCCCACCTTGACGTGTGGTAGCAAACCCAAGGAAATTTTAACTCATAGCATTGTATCACTACTAATTTTCAGTTAAATTAAAACATTTGGATAAGGGTTGCCATACCATCAGAGAAATCAAATGTTCCTGGGGTATCCTCGAGTATTCCTTTCTCCCTATGGACTCTCCATGTAGATTTTTGTGTATATGTTCTCTAGGAGCCTCTGGTGTGGCCATCCCAAGGACACAGGTATTGTTTTCATTGTGCCCACTCTCTCATCTTGATGTTAAGAGCTGTAGTTAGTTAAGAGGCCAGAGAAATTCCTGGCACTCATAGGGGGCCTACACCTATTTAAATGAGCACCTGTGTGGGGCTTTTTTTGTTTTCTGGGAAACCATTGCACAACATCCATGCACAAGCTCTGCTGGAGCTGGGTGTTTTAAGTACCTGGGTGTTGTTTCCAGCTCAGCATGGTGTGCAAGCATCAGCCCATCCCTTGGCCTGTGTGGATCTGTGGCTCCAGGGAATAGAGAGTTTACACCAGGCTGAGCTGAATCTGCAACACAGATGAACAAACTGGTAAAATGCACAGGTTAACACCTTGCTCACATGTGGGTCACAATATACTTACCAAACACTGTGTCCTTCTCTACTGGGTGGAAGAAAATGCAGAACAAAAACTGAATTCCAAATTGAAATCTGGTCAATCTGAGTGGGTGCTTTTCTGGCTCTTGGCCACTACCAGAGGTGGGATTGCTTGAAGTTAGGCTCTGCACTGTCACAGAGTGTGCCACAGCAATGTGGGCAGTCGGATACACCAGTGTCTCATGTTGGTGCTCTTGGGGGAAGTTGTTTTTTCTTGTTTTCTTCAGTACTGTCCAGTGCTGTGAGTGCCAAGCTGTGTTTTTTGTGCTGTGGGTGAATGGGGACTTTTCATTTTGAATTCAAGATTCTGGGAGATAAAAAGGCAAGTATTTTTTGACAGTTCTGTGGTTTGTCTCTAGGCACATTGGGTGCTGATTTTCATTCCAGTACATCAAGGCTACTGTCTGAAGTACAATCCAAACAGAAATTCCTCAACAACAAACCACTAATATCACATGTAGTTCCAGTTGTTCACACTTTCTTGTGCTCTGTCTTTCCATGAGATCTCACGTCCCCAACCCACTGCCTTGGGCTAACAGTTTGTAACAAAGCTCAATCTCTAAAATGTCCTATATAAATGGAGAAGGGAAGATCATAAAAGAGAAAGATGAAAACATTTACCACTCCAGCTCCCACGCTTGGAGTCTCTCTTGAGTTCCCTGATTCATCAGCCAGTTAGGAGGGCACACAGTCACCCATGCTGCCTGGCTGCTGCTGCTCTCTGCAATGCTACAGGGTACCATTCATCACAGACTGCTAGCTGAAGGATGCAGTGTCAATGCTGGCAATTGATCCAAGAAAACCTGCACATGTTATTGTACCTCGCTAAGGGCCCTCTTCTTTTCTGCCTTTCTTTGTAACTGAAAAAATTAACCCATGAGGGTTTTTTGTTCAGATTGGAACAGGGAAAATAATACCTGTAGTGGGAGGAAACATTGTGTATTCATCACATCCCCATGTCCTAATCTTTATATAAGGCTGTAAATTAGGGAAAAAAACAAAAAGAATATTTGCTGTCTTCTAGCATATGTGATTTAAAAGAAGGGAGGTCTAGGGGGATTATCAGCTTGTATATATTTGTGATAAAACTGAATTACCCAGAAGAGAAAAGTAGCACTTGACATACAGCATTGATCTTTTGTACCACCACATTCTGGTGTTACACCTTGGGGCAAATCCCAGGCAAGTTCTGGGGGAGGAATGGGGCGAGGGTGGGGTGGGAAATCTTGCTTTTCCTAGGTCAGTAATCCTAAATGTAGTTGTTGTTCACAATAACACACTGTGCAGTACTTGCTCATCTAGACCTATGGGATATTAATGAACTAAGGTACTAGTAAATAAGGGTTCATGCTTTGTGTTGGAAATCTGGAAGTGAGAAAGGAAAGATTCGTTGGTAATTCGGACTCCCTTAGAGAGGGTCAGGAAATGCAGAAGCAGCCAGTCTATAGGGAACCAGTTTAAGTCATCCCAAGTCAACCAGATCAATGCTCACTTTGGTGTCCCCTGGCTTAGGTATGTGCTTCCTTTCCTTCCAAGTAATTTGCTGAATCAGGACTGTCAGCAGTGTCCTGTCTCTGGTCCCACAAGGTACAACACCAAAGCAGGAAGTCAGGCAATTTTGAGGGGCTTTCCTTATGGCAAGCATTACATTTTATAGCTGTTTTCATTGAAAAATCTCAGCAAGCTAAGCTACAGTGATTAATTAAATTTTACAGCTACCCTGTACACTATGTAAACAGTGCATTATTATTTTTTGCTTTAATAAAGAGCAAATGCGGGATGTGGACAGGAAAGGATTTGGAAGTGTATCCAATCAGCTGGGGTGGCTCCTTCTCTTATTTGTAATCTCCCCTCTGACGCCTGGGAGGATCAGCATTGTTTTTTTTGGTAACTAGAGTCAGATGGACAGTTTCATCCTCAGCGTCCTGGAGATCAGAGGTAAACTCCTGGACAGCAACCAGGACAGATATAAATCTAACCCAAACGAGAGCAAAATCCCCTTGTAAATGTACTTAGGCTTTTTAAGTTCTTTTCTCCCTAAAATGAGCAGATTTTGGAGCTCATTGTAATCAGCATGAGTGTTTAGCCCCAAGGACACAAGTCTGAGTAGCAGATGTTGGGGGAGCCTTTGTGCCTTGCTGGGCATGGGCTGTACCTCAATATAACCTTTCCTTGCTCTCTCAAAAGAGCAGGGACAGCCCTTCCTGCCTGCCTGTGGTTGAGGCATGGAAGGTGTGGGACGGAGCTCCCACATAAAGTGTGTTGGAGGAAGAGCAGACATGGGGATTCCTTTGGCTCAGCAGCTTCTGTGTGTCAAATTCCCTGAACAGAATAAGCTCTTCCCATCTTGGAGAGAATACAGGGAATTTAGAAAAATATCATCAAAACCAAACAAAGAAAAAAGCAACAAAAGAGGGATATTGAATGTTTCAGAAATAAAATTAATGTTTTCTCCATAACCCTTTGGTAACAAGACAAGCATACTACAGAAAACTCTTCTGTCTGAAGGAACAGTTCCTGTACTTTGTGCTGCTTTGAATGAATCATTAGGGAAACACCAAATATTCTAAATGAGCATCATGATTCTGGAATGGGTTGATATCTAGTGATGGGACTTGGAAAGAGTCTGAGCACAATAATGGAAGGCAAGCTTCACTAAGGTTTTTTAAATAGAAGGGCACAAAAGTCACTTACAGAAAAAGGGAGGTTAGCCTCTCATCTGACCAGACATGTGGCTGTTTCTGCACAAAGATAATACCCTGTACCTTGCAATGGACTCTGTAAAATCCATGTCTCCATGAGAAAACAGTTATGGCTTTGGTTTAATTGTTGGAAGGGACAACTTCAGCTAGAGTGGCCAGTCCAGAGCAGCTTCTTTATTTTCTATTTCCTAGCCAGCACCCCTGCCTGCAGACTCTGTATGAGATGATGAAAATAGAAGAAGGGCAAAGTTCTGCCCCAACATGTGCTCTCAGCTGCGATGACTTTTGGGTTGACTTCAGCCTTCAAGGAAGCAGATGCATAGGTGGATGTAACCAACTCTCATCCAGTTGGTTTCTCTGCTGCCTGGGAGCAAAGTGTCACTGCTTCTGCTGTTGGTGAGACACTCATCTTTGCACCAGGCATGTGCCTCTGTCAGCCAAAGGAAACCTCTCCTGGCAGAGCTGCCTGAAGCATGTTGAGCTGGAAGCTGTTCTTGGCATTATTTACCTTCAGCTCACTGAACAAGCACACCTGCCACTGGAGGTGTTTTGTGTGCATCTCTGTATTGTGTGTTCATAGCCAGGCAAGCCTGGTCTCTCCAAGACCACTCCTTTCTCCCACTGTGCCTACACAGGGTGTGTTTTGCCCTGTTTGTTGGACTTTGATGTATTTCCTTGAAGCCCCATGCCAGAGAAGCCCATGAAAAGATGCAAAGGGATTTCATAAAGCATGAGAAAGGGAAGTCCTTTATCACAGTTGAGTGCAGCTTTGTCTGTGTGTGGAAAAGTTTTTGTTCTGACTCTTGGTAACTCGTGGTCACAGGTTAGCTGGGCAAATGGAAATGTATCATTATGGCCCTGGTTCAGATACAGAGCCCAGAGCTGCAGCTGTCTTTCAAGCAGGCTGGGGACAGAGGGAAGGAGAATGGCTGTGAGTGGGAGACTGGGAGGTGTGACTGCAGAGTAACAAGAAAGGTAACAGGGAGTAAAGATCTGGAGTGAGATCCCAGTTTCCATGGGATGCAGGTGTGCATGGGGGCCTGTTTCTGATTGTCTTTTCCCACAAGAGAAGCAAGGAGTTGATGGGATCATGGATACAGGCTACAGATACATTTGGCAAAGGACCAAATGATATTGAATGTGGGAGGATTTGGCAGCACTGTAGTGGAATTACAGGTCTCATTTGTCAGAGCTCTCTAGGTGAAGTGCTGGAGTTCAGAGTGACTGTGGAAAAGCAGAGTCTGAAATGTGGCAGAGAGAATGCTGGAAAATGCAAAGCTCAGCCATCGGGTCTGATGAGCAAGACTGTTTTTTTGAGAGGGCGGGGAATTTTTCAAATAGGAAATTGCCACTGAGGTCATTCTGGCCATGCTTTAATATCTTTCTTAAGTGAAATGTTATTTTCTGTTTTATTTGGTTATGGTCTTATTCATTCACTGTCTTAAGACAGAGTTTGAGGCTGAGTTTTACTGAGATGTGGCCCCAAGATGACTGGCACTTAGGTCCAAATGAAGTGAGTGAGTCCTCTGCATTTTCAGTAGGAAATTTGAGAGACTTAATTATTAAAACCTGGAAATATCAGAGAAATTAATATAAAATGTTGTTTATGGAGTGAAAGATGGTTCTCACAGTGCTCTGTCCTGTTCACCTTCTGTGCTAGTGGTGCTTTGGGGATGTGACTGCCCAGAAATCTCTCACTGGTTACAGGCACTGCAGGGCTGAACCTAGAGAGGTGTGTTTGCCATCACAAGCCTGTGTGACCTCCGTGATTTTTGGATCCAGGTTTCCTGGGCAGCTTTGGGAATGCCACGCCCAATCCTTTTTCTTGTTCTGAATTGGCTTTGGCTGCTCAGAGCCTGGTACGTGGTACCATCTGCCTGGCTTATTGAATGTGTGAGGGTGTATAGCTGCTCTGGGAAAAAGGGACATATGGAAAATGATATTTGGTGAATCCCAGGAAAGAAAAGTCACGGGAAACCACCTAATTACCAAGGCTTAATAGCCAGTGAATCGACAGTAAGGAGCTTGGTGCTGAGGTCCTGTGGCATAAATGCATGATTATGTTAACGCCCCACTGCTACTGGGAAACTTTTGTGTTTACAGGGCTTTCTCCCTTATTGCTGGAGGCCTTCAAATCCCAGATAGTCCAAATCTCTATTCAGTGCTGCCTGCTGGGCGTTTAACAAGGGTCCTTGTAACGGGACTCAGTACAAGTACAAACATGAATGAAGAGTGCAGGGGCCAGCACAGCACCACAGGCTGCAAGGTAGCCAAATGGAGGCAGCCGCAGAAAAGCAGGATAAAGTAGACAATGACCCTCGGCGCCTCAAGGCATTGCTTCAAAAGGTGTCAACACCAATTAAATTGTAAAGGCTCTGTCAGCTTCTGAAAAGTTATCTAGGCAGGGACAGAAAGTACAGAATCAAAGGGGCTGCAATGAGGTTTTGTGTGTCTGGCAGTACACATGCTCCTGGCAGTGTGGGATCCGGCTGGGAGCCTCCCAAAGGCACTGCCATGCTTGGGGTGGAAAAGGGAGAGGCAAGACAGCCAGTGTGGGGTCTCCTGTGCCACTGGTTTTTATCAACAGTGGGGGGAGTGTTTAATAACATGGACCAAGGTTGGTTAAAGAAAAAGCTGAACATTTCTCCCCCGTCTCAGTGAGGGGTTAATACATTTCAAAACTGGATGCAGTGTCTTCCCTGATAAATTCGCTTTCTGTGCGCTCCGAGCATTTTTAATTTGCTTGTAATAAATAGCAGCTCTCAAATTTATTTTATTCATTGCTGTATGAATTTGCTCATTAGAATAGGAAGTGGTGTTTTATCAGCTAATTTCTTTTTGTGGTTAGGTATGTGTAACTCCTAAATTCTCATGCTGCCTTTCTCCTTTACTCGTGGGACTGTGGCAGAGTCTCATCCTGTTCTTTAAATGAGGTGGTTGGAGGTGCAGGGTGGGGATACACACAGGCATTGCTCCGTGCCCTATTGATGAGGCTGTTGTGATGCACACAGATGTGCACCGTGGTCTTTTCAGTGTGACAGCCAAGCTGTGGAGTCTAAGGCACAATGAAAGGGGGTAAAGACTCAGCTTGGTGCTCATGTGTGCTAAGGGGGGAAGAAACCAGTGTCTTCTCTGTGTAGTGGCTGAATTTCTAAGCAGGAAGGTGAAATGCTTAATTTATAAACCAGTTTAAATTGTTTGTACTAAAACAAAGCTTCTAACTATAATATTTATCCTTGTCTGTTGCTCATGACAAAACCATAAAAAGCTGTTTCTGCTCTCTTTAAAACCCAATTTAAAATGTGAATTAAACCAAGGAATTCAAACTGTTGTTTTTAGTCTTAGGGTTTGCTCACGAAGCATTGTTACTGCAATTCAAATGGCCGGGTGATGTTGATATTAACTCATCTTTGTAGGTTTACAGAGCAAATCAAAGAGATGGTTAACATTTTTTGTACAGTGACTCCTAAATACGTTATTTTGCCAAATCCCCCTTGGTATTGTAACAAATTGTTTAATGAAATAAATCGGTTTAGGAGGAGGAATCTGAGTTGAAAGGTTTGGGAATACTGTTTAAATGAAAAGATATAGAACTAAGGGCTCATTGCTGCATTATTTTAAAGCCTTTTCCAGAAAAGTATGATATTTGATGACAATAATATAAAAGCAAAAATCAAATTTGCTGGAATACATTCATCTATCTACAGACAATTTTCTTCCTCTGATTAGAATTCTGGATGCTGTTTGTTTTTCACTATCTGATTATTATCATGTCTTTGGAATTCATAATTTTTAAATATCCCAATGCCTGAGAAATCAAAAAGGACACTTTCTGACGAAATTGAAGGATGTATCAGAAATATTCAGAGCGTCTTTTTCTGGGTAGCAGCTCAATTTAGCAAATACAATCTTTTGAAAGTGGAGCAGAAGTACTTC
The DNA here is from genome assembly GCA_013397075.1 of Rhabdornis inornatus. NCBI lineage: Eukaryota > Metazoa > Chordata > Aves > Passeriformes > Rhabdornithidae > Rhabdornis > Rhabdornis inornatus. Next base: position 2,939,898 of record VWZS01008230.1, on the reverse strand, counting down.
GGGGGTGGGTGGGAAGTCAGGTTGTGTGTGGCAGTGTTAGGCAAATGGCAGAGGAAGGATCCTCAGGATCCCCTTCTCTGGCCTTGCCAAGACCAGGCCATTCCAGGTGTGTGAGAGGAGAGCAGGTGTGTTTTGTACCAGCTGTGAGGACGATTTCTCGAGTGTTTTGGGCAGTCAGCCATGCCCCGTGGCTGTCCCAGCTGTGCCAATGGTGAGCAGCAGCTGGCTGAGCAGCGTTGTGGGCTTTGGCACAAAGCTCATCTCCAAAACCCGTGTGAAGCTGAGCAGCTCCGAGGAGGGGAAGAGCCTGTCCCTTCTCCTGCTGTTATGGAAGAGCTGGCAGGGGAAGCTGGCCTTGGCAGCAGATTTCTCTCTGTGCGTGGGGATTTCCAAGCTTTGCATAGGAGTCAGGACAAGCTTTTGGGACTGGCCCCACCCAGTGCTGCAAGCACCTGAAATGCATAGTGAGCAGGAGTTGTGAGTACAGCTGTGCGTGCTGGGAGGGAGACAGGAGCATGGTTGGACAGGTGCTGATTAGTATTTCTCCACAAATGGTGATGGAAGTGTGGCTGTGCTTTGTGTGGGGAATGAAGAGAGGGACGTGCCAGAGCTGCCATGTCTGCAGTCATCACATCGCAGGTGCTGCTGTGAGTTCCTCCTGCACGTGTAACTCACAGGGAACGGGGATCATCGTCCCAGTCACAGCTCAGTACCAATTCCATCCTGCCCATTTGTCAGCTGTTTCTAGGTGGCTGCCAGGTGGAAGTGGACAAGTGGGATTATCTGCCGCTTTAAAACCGTGTATTGCAAATTGCTGTCCCTTTGTGCAAAAGGGGAGGGTCCCTCCCAGCCCTGCTCTGCTGCTGGCTCAAAGGAAGCATGGCTGGGAGCTGGGCTGTGCTCCTGCCAGCCCCTGTGTCCAAGAGACAGCATGGATCCAGTGCCTCACCTCCAAACTCCCCCTAAGCAGCTTGTAGCAGGCTTCTCCAGCTTACAGGAGGAAGGGATCAGTGAGCAGAAGGCCACCGGATTCTGGCAGGAGAGTAAAACTTAGTAAGGTTTTGTTGAGGTTTGGGGCAGAGTTCCTCAATCTAGTGCTGGTTTGCTTTGTAGTGATTAATTTTTCATGTGGAACGAAAGAGCTGAGAAGGAAGATATCATTTCCATATAGTGTTTTTCTCTATAAAATAAAAGCATTGAAGAATGGTGAGAGCATCAATTTTGTTGGTAAATAACATGAGCGGCATCACAATTTTTGCCTTTCTGTGGACATCGGAAGAAATTGTGCAAAGAGAACACGATTTTACTGCAAAGATAAAATAACGCTGCTTCGTTAAAGAATTGTCACAGTGTGGGCATTCCCTGTGATTGAGGAGAATTCCTCTGTCTCTCCTGGCCGGGGAGGAGAAGCAGGACCGCGCTGCCCCTCGGCCGGCAGGCGGGGAGGGATCCTGAGCATCCCAGGGCTGCTGCCGGTGCCCTGCCTTTGTGCAGCAGCACAGAGCAGGTTTTACATGGCTGAATGCATTGTAAACTCTGTCACTTCAGGGTATCACCCACTTAAACAACATCCTCGTCATTTTTCTTAGGAAATGATCTGAGACAAAATATTGAATTATTTAGAGTACCGCTGGGAGAGGGAATTGATTCCTTGCTGTATCAGAGAGAAATCGCTGCTCTTTTGAGGCTTGATCCAAAGCCTAGAGAAGTCAATGGGAATCTTTCCATTGATTTCAATAGGCTTTAGATCATGCTCTTATTCACTCATCAGCTATTTCTCTTTAGTTTGAACAAAACAATGCAGCCTTTCATTGCTAGGTACTTAGTTTGCTGTTCCTAAAGGAAATATATTCTGTCCCATTCTGCTGAATATAAAAATCAATTTTTGCCTGCTAAAATAAGTAAGTAGCAAACAGCTTCTTAATGCTGCTGAAACGTGAATTTATCCCCTATGCATTTGGAATTTTTCTAACATGTGCACAGCTACCTGTATGTACATTTTAAACTCAATATGTGATCTTGTGATACCATTTTCTTTCTTTGCGATTAATTCCTCTTGTTTGGAATCAGAAGATGCATCCTACTTTTTTTCTTTCCAGGCTTTCAAGCCTGTTTCAGCCTCTTTGCTGAAGAGTTTTTCCTTTTTACCAAAGGAAAAGCTGGAGTAGGCTTTCATTAGTTTCCACTTTCTATCCTGTTCCTGGGAAAATCAAAATGCAGCATCTCCGTTGGACAGCACTGAAATTTTCCATTTTGACACCAAGTCTGAAAGGAGTAGCCAAACCAGCCAGGGCTTCTGCAGCTGCCAGCAGCTTTTCCAGTAGCCTCTTTAAAAACAGCAATGCAAAAGTTATTTTCTTGAATGTCTGATTATACCCTCTGTTTTTTTGTGCCGTGCATATTTAACCAAAATTTAGCCACATGCAAAAAACACCATTCCTTTGTGTGCTTTTACGAGGGAGCCCGAGAGCAGATCCATAGTCCAATCTCAGTTTGCCATCTATATAAAATGACTCAAAAATGGACCTAACACGAAATATAATAGGAAAATAAATAACAGTGAGTGCCACACTCAACTTTTGACCTCTTAGGTTGTGCTGGAGTCAGGAGCAGGGTGGATTCCTTGCTGACCACGGGCAAGGTGCCCACTTGTGAGTGCAGGCAGCAGAACACACCTGAGAGCTCTTGTGAGGCTGATGGAAATACAGGGCAGGGTGCAAGGAGAAGGTGACAGCCCTGCTTTGTGGCTGAGGGCTAGTGGCAGGGTCCAGCCTGGGCACCCCCAAACCTTGGGGAAGGGGCCAGAAACCCCAGGAGCCTGGGTTCCGCAGCAAGAAGCACAACTTACAGAATTATGTTCTATTCTTCAGGAGAGCAATCTTTGCACTTTAATAATTTAATGTTTTCAGTAGGTTTTGCTTCTTATCTTGAAAGAAGTATTTTCAGCTCTATAATTGTTCCCTCATCCAGAGGGACTCGAAACAGCAGAGTTTTAGTATGCCTAACAATGTTATTCAGAAAATGGGTTGTATTGAATTATAAACATTTCAAAGCACAAAGAAAGCATGAAATCAAGATGAGGTTATCACAGCAGGGACAGAGACAATGTGTTAAAGCTCCACCTGTGAAAACTCCTGCTTTTGGGAGCTCTCTCCACAGTAAAGGCTGGTGAAGAATTACAGACCCTTTAAAGAAAAAATTGAAAATATTGTTGATATTGCCCTATGATGCCTACCTACATGTAGATTAATGGGAAGACTGGACAGGGTTGAGGTTATTTTTGTTTTTAAGATGTGCGAAATGAAAGTTGAAAGAGAAGCAGAGTGTAGTTTAAGAAAAATGCCAGCCAATTTTCATAGCCAGAGGGTTTCTGTCAGGGAAGAGGAGAAATAATATCTTATATAAAATTCTGAAGTTTGATAAATGTGTAATAGTACCAAAATATCCATCAGAATCAATCACAGGATTGGTAACAGGAGCACATTTAAGTCCTGCTACAAGTTCTACTGAAGGGAATCTGATTACTTGCACTGATTTTTTAGGGAGGGATGAGAGCAATGGAGATATTGCCAAAGATTTTGGGAAAGAAATCAAGATATTTCTGTTAGCAGTCCTTCCAGCTTGGCAGCCACAGGGCAAGGCATGGGGGCTGTAATACTGGGAGATGTTACTGAGAAATTCTGAGAGCCATTTTGGGGGCAATTTATCGGCTCCCTTTGTCAGTGAACTTCATCCCTCTGCTGAGAGCTAGCAGAGAGCCTGGTTTGTATTTCAGCATTTCTGATGCTGCAGAGAGTGGATTATAGCCTGTTAGTATGATATAAGCATGTTGATAGCTTTACCAATATGAAAGAAATGAATCCTCTATGGATAGGATAATTAATTTCTGAAACCCTAAACTTGCCAGGATGTGATTATTTAGGCAAGTGAAGCAAGAAAGATATAAACTGTTAAATACCACAGTAATGTTATAGAAATTTTCATTTTCAATTATTTAAATTAAACTCTGAACCAAACACATTTATTTAAAAAAAAATTCTTCAGCGTTTCAGATTATGGTTATTTCTGTTACCTCTTTAAATCTGGAATTTACTGGCAGGAATCTTTGTAATTTTTGTTGTTCAAATCTGCTTTCTCTTTAAGTAGGTGATCGTTTAGCAGATAAAAAAGAGTTTCTTTCCAAGAGCAAGGACAGGAGCAGTTGTGGCAGGATAGGGTGGTGAGTTTATTTTCCTACCTCATTCCTGCACAAGCCGTCTCTTTGCCCTTGCTGTTTCCCTTGCACTGCAGTAGAGATTAAGGAAAGCAGAAGAGCTTTCAAAACAAACTGACAAACCTGGTCTCCAAAAGAGGCTGCCTTTATTCTGAGACTTATTTTCTACTAATTAATTGTCTTTTGTTAAGAATTTTCTGTCCATGCCGGTGACTAAAGTTTGCAGTGTTTGAACAAACCGTTCTACATGGATACACAGGCAGGCTGAATTTAGAGCAAAATAGCTTTATCATAAAACTGAATTTATTATTTCCTTGAAATATAAGGAGAGTAAGAAGAAGATTACAAGACCTGAAAGTTTGGACATGTGTGCCTGAGTGTGTGGATAACCAGGAAAGAGTCAAAGTGAATTTCCTGGGGCTGAGCCAGCCTGGTGCTCCGGCTGTGCTGAGATCTCTCTGGATAAGAGCTCGCAGGCTGGGAAGCACTTGAGTCCTCACAGCACAAAGCCACATCTCTGATTTGTATGCTTGTAAAATTTCTCCTTCAAAAAGAAACAGTTCAGAGCATTCAGTGGAGTTAAAAGTCTGTCAGTGACTGATATTTTTGTAAATACAGAAAGAAATGAAACATAATATTAGAGTCAGGGATGTCTCATCATTTTTTCTTTCTTTCTTTGACTGTGGTATAAACTTCAGTAAAACTGTGATTAGCCCTGGCTGTTTGCATATCTTGACAGCTATAGATAGATACTTTGTTATCCATTTGTAAGCTTAAAACGTTAAATAAATGAGCTGAAAACGGGGTATTTATTTTACTGCTCCCTATTATACATTTATTCTTGGTAAATTGGAAAGCTATCTGGGTTTTTCTATTTGTGTTTTTAGGAAAGTGTTCCTCCCAGGACTTGTAGAAATTAACTTTTTAGTTAACATTTCAATTTTAAATGGAAATAGTACTAGGTAATCTGACAGAAATTTTGATAGGGATGCAATTACCTTTAGTTCTTCCCTTCCTATATAAGGTTAAATCTTACTCTCATTTCGATTAAAGATGCAAATACCTCCATATGAGAACATACCATATTGATTTTGGGGTTTGGGGGTTTTTGTGTTTTTTGCATACAGGAAAGAAATTTATATGGAGAATGTTAATATTAATATTTAATATTAATATTAAAAATCCCTTGTTGAATAGATGCTTCACAATTAACAGCCGTGGTTTTGCCTATGAACAATGGCTAGAATTCTGCATTGGGATTGTCAGTTATTGGAATAACTTTTGCTCAATCATGTTTCCTTTTATTGTCTTGTATGCAGTTATTTTCATTAGAATCTACAATTAATGGCTTTGCTGAGTTGAAATTACTTGGTCTTAGGAAATATTTCGTAATTACAAATATCCATATATCCGTCATCCTATCTTTGGCATGTTCAGCTTAAAAATGCTCCTTCTTATTTGTTGATGAAAAATATTCAGATTTGGTCGGGTCAACGCTGCTGACTTAGACCCACTGCCATTTTCAAAACTATGACTATGAATATTTTGCTGCTGGAGTCCATTTCTGGAAGGAGACCTAGATCATTAGCTGATGGGAAATGGCATAGTTACGTTGAAAACAATTTTCACTAATTGATTATCTGGCTGATTCAATTTCCAGTTTGGCTCCCACTTGGACCAGATGCAACATTATCTCTCAATATAACTCATGGTTAAATTTTACTGAAATTATATCCCTATGAAATATCTATTTGTGCAACAGACTTAGTATTTATCTATCTATCTTGCTAGAATCTAAAATAAACTGGGGCAATCCCATCCCACATTCAGGAGAGTGTCCTATTTTTGGTCTCCATGCCAACTCTCTGGAGAAGTGTCTACTATTTTGTACCATCATTATAAGTACATTCTCTTGTTACAGATAATAAATCTGCTCTCCTTTCTATCACCCTAGTCTATTCATTTAAAAATTGTTTCATTTTTACTACACTAATGTTCTTCTCACCAGCTTGGCAACCCTGGGATAATAGCATAAATAAGTGAATTATTATTTTTGTTTAAGGCATTTCTAATTTTTAATTAAAAAGAAAAGTCAGACTCTTGCTGATCACCTACAGGATTGTGACTCTCCATGGTTACCTGTCACTCAAAGAGATCTAGCTCTGAGGAATGCTAATTAGCACTGTTAAAGCACTGGTAATTGAACTGTGGAGACAGCCTGCAGAAGGAGGCTGTTTGCATTCAGCACTGCTTTGCCATTTAAATGGACGAGTACAGTCATGAAGGTACGCTGGATAAAAGTGAAAAAAGCACTCAGGCTGTAATTTTTCATTTTGACTTCAAAGTTGTTTACCAAAGAGTTTCCTGGAAACGAGTGCCCGCACCAAAAAAGTGACAGGCGTAGCAACTTTGCTGACAACCTGCACCTCAAAAGTGCACAGTGCCCTTCATCTGCAGCTTCCCTGTGCCTGGAGCAGCTGCTCGGGGCACTGGAGCTCGAGATGCTGCCTGGCATGACCCACGCTGCTCCACACTCAGTGCCACTGTCCCAGGCCACAGATTAAAAATTAAGGAAGCACCAAATTGGAAACAAGCCACAGGAAAACCCTGAAGGAAATCAGTGTTCCCACTGTGGTTGATGACTTTTCCAGATATTTATTTGACTCCCAGTGCTGTGATATCCATGTGTCCTGGAATAAGGCACCTTCCATCATGGTCTTTACAGGGTCTTTGGAGGCTTACTGAGGTGAGGCAGAATGTCTCTTGGCACAGCAGAAGTGAAACTAAGGGGCAGGCTGATTGTCTGGCACCTTCAGATGGGCTTGATTTTTCTCTGAAGGTAAATACTCAGCATCTCCTGAATATCTAATACTTTTCTTAAAAGCACCCCAAAAGCGAGGTAGCCATGTCATGCTGGTCTTTGTTATCTCTTTGCTTGTGTGATCTGTTTCTTTTTCTGTTGTGCAGCTTAATGTCTCAAACTTTTCCCCATGCCTTCAAAGACTTGCATGTTTCTTCACTTTAGCAAATATGAACAACCTCATTCAAAACTAGGAAGCTGTACAGTGCAACATGTACATGAGTCATACATGCTTTGGGAATACTGATTTTAAAATGTGTCATCCTGCCAATAGAATCATAGAATATCCTGTGTTGGAAGGGGTCTACATCAAGGTCCAGCTCCTGGCCCTGCAGAAGGAAACCCCAAGAATCACATCCCGTGCCTGAAAGCATCGTCCACATGGATGAAATAGATTTTTTTTTCTGTTTGTCAAGTAAGGATGTGCACATTTTAGTACCTGCAAGGTCATGAACTGATCATTTGATTACATGAAGTGAGTATTTGCAGCATACAACAGTTATACTTTATTAAGCTGTGGATATTTCAGAGACATACTAACTTAAGTATTTCAGGGTACTTCTGAATAAAAAGGCAAAAATATGATAATGCAGGAAGCTTCCAGGTGTTATCATCACTGATGACTTAAATTTGAAATCCATTTTCTCTTGAGTGGAAGACTTCATCTATTCTCAATGAATGAAACTGACTTCAAATCTCAGTAAGTCCAGGACTCCATGGAGACATTTCAGTGTGTGAAATTGTCATGTATCCCCACCTTTGCTTTTATTTATCAAAAACTGTTCCTGTGTGAGTTGCTCCTAGTGTTTTTCATTTTAGCTGCTTTGCGGAAAACAAAGCATTTTCCATGTTCTGAGGAAACAAGAAGGTTGATATTTTCATGTGCTGGCACATTCACCATGATTTTTTCTCACAGACATTTCACAGGACACATCATCTGTTTTAGCTGCTAACTGTGGCCTGTGCCAGCTGGGTGGAGAAGGACACACATACCTTTTAACACGATTTACACTTTGCTATTTAAAAATACAGGGGAAAAATTCACATCCCGAGGTGTTCTCAGAAGTATAATGGCACATCACTGGCTTTTAATCTGAATTGTCTCGGGCTGTTGCCTTGGGAGCACTGTCTTTTTTCACTCATTTGCAGGCTGGGTCTGAAGGGGGTACTGTCTTCCTCTCATTTATGTCAAGCTGTTATCTGCTCAGAAGTTTCTCATGGCTCTTTGTCTCTGAAGCACTTCTTCCATGCCAGGACCCTGGTGAAATATGGGCAGGGTGCGGTGTGTGTTCAGTACAGGGCATTGTGCAAGGTCCTGACCCAAAGTGAAGGGCACAGGGCAGCTGAGCTCTTGACTGGTCATTTTGCAGCATGGCATGGTTCATGCCAGGCTGAGCATCCTCACTGTGGAACTCCCTACCAGGAACACCTCAGGGGGCTGTGGAACTTTTCTGCTTCTCACTGTGACTGGGCACCTGCTGGAGCCTCTGGCAGCTGTGCCCACATCCCTGTGTGCTGGCAGGCACCTGAAAATCAGAAGGAAGATTGTCCCTAGCTCCCACCTGTTAAGCAAGCAAAGAAAATCAGTCACAGAAAAGAATGCTCTGAGTTAGCTACCCTAAAGAAAGGCTGAAGTAATTTTGATGGTCCAGGCATCCAGCCCTCAAATACATGGCATTATCTATCCCCTAATTTTGAAAGCCTCCTAGTTAGGGCATAGGTTGGTGTCCATGAAGACCATAAAGAGCCTTTACTGGGAATAGGGAGCCATGGCTGACAAAGGAATGAGAGATGTTGTATCAGGCTCTCCAGAGGCACATGGGCTCCCATGAGCCAGTGCTTGGCTGGCAGGTGCTGCTGTCTCTGCAGCCCATCATGGTCTGGAACACTGGCACAGCACAGCTCTTGGGTTGTGGTGTGTGAGACTAGACCAACACTGACCTATCAGCAAATAGACTTTAAGGTCATTTCAGTCAGAAATTACAGTGACCTACTGCATGTCCCAGCCATCTAGCAGGGTGAGCTAATGTAGAAAGACCTATTTTTGGAGATCTGTGATGGCCCAAGCATCACTGCAGGTCACCACATGTAGCACTGCAGGTAAAATACTATGTTGAAACAAAGAACTTCTTCTTCTGTGGCTTGAAGGTAACAGTATTGTATCAAATGTGGTTCTGCTCTTCCTCACCCGTCTCCAGAGAATTGCAGTGGCTAGATGCACACAAAGGATGTGAGTTTTGAGCTCAGAGAGTTTCTAAATTTGCAAACCATTTGCAACTGCCAGCATCAGCTGCATTGAGCAGAGGAGCCATATTTCTGTGGGGAATGTGGTAATGTAAAATGCTGGAGCAATAGATACCTTGTTTGTTTTAATCAGTGTTAAGACGAAAAAACATTTGAAATAGGAAAATTAGACAGGGACTATTAAATTGGCATTTTGCCTCTACTGACTTGCCAGAAAAAATATTGGTGCTACTAGCAAACCCAAAGGCAAAGAGAGCAGGTGACTTACCTGCTGTCACTCAGCATGTGAAAACCAGAGATGAGACACTTGTTGTCCCAAACCCATGCCCAGTCCATTAGCTCAAGCTTCCTGACATGTAGGCTGTAAGCAGAGACAGATAATAGGAGCAAGAAAAAAAATCTGATGATTCATTATTTGTATCTGCCTAATCTTTTCCAGGGCAGAAAAGCCTTTCACTCCTCAGAACTTGTCTGCAAAGGGATATTTGCTGTTATGATTCTGTCAGTGTAATAATTATATTGCATTCAAAGCAATTTAACCTGAACTGCAGGTAAGTACTTCAGTACTAAGGATTGCTTCAGTGTGACTGTAGCAGGATAATTGCCTCAGTAAATCTCCCCTATGTTGACAGACCCTTAGACAAGTGGAGTAATACCCATTTCCCATAAGCGGCCATATCTCAGAGCACTGACTTGCCCCCAGTGCCAATGACACTGACACTTGGATTTTTGAGCAGTGGTTTATGCAGACACCCCTAAAACAGCATGTGGCTGGATTTCACACCTGTGGTGGGGTGTATGGTTGGGTGTCTTGTTTTGTGAATCAGGCCAAGCAACTGCACACGATGTGCTCCACAGGACAAGCCAGTACAAAGGCAGAGCTGGTTTTGCACCAACAGTGATTTTCTAGCCCTTTTTGCACCAGATGAAAGGTTGTGGTGTGTCCGTTTAATTTGCATGCACAGGGGATGCTGGAGGCTGGACCCTTTGCTCCTGTAAATGGGCGTGGTTACATTCTCTTCGGTGCCTTTGTGTTATGCTGTCACCTGATAACATTTGGTTTACTTCTCTGGCAAAAACCTATAAAAGCCTTTTGCTTTTGCAAGTGAACACTAAGTAACTGTACCAGTTCAAGAATAGCTTAATATGAACACTAAGAAAGCTTTCTCTGCTAATCACAAACAAACCTGAGTTTAGCTAGATGTATGTTTGTTTTCTCTTATCAGTGGAGTTTTTGGAAACACTGGTGGAGATGAGCTGGACTGGATGTGTGTGCAGGCACCCTTAGCTGCCATGTGCAGCAGTGCAGCTCAGGTGCCTGTGTCACATCCTGCCAGGCTCCTGAACCATGTGTCTCAGTTCTGGAATGGTTATTGCCTGATGTGCCAGCCTGGTGGAATTGGTTATCCTCTTCAAATGGAGTCTACTCCAGCAGGGAGAAGGAAGGTGCAATATTTAGAGCTGCTGTGTCCCTCAAACTATTGCTTTTTGGGGTGTTCATGTGATGGAATAAGTGTTCCCTGGTGGAGGCTGCTGGGCAGCTGGAGTTGATGGTGATGTGCTGGGGGAGGGACACCTAGGAGCTCCCCTGCAGCCTTGTTCCCTACCAACATCAGCAGGTAGAAATGTGTGACTTCAGCAGGTGCTGGCCCATGCAAAGCTGCTCAGTGCTAGAATATTTGCATTTTGTTGTTCTGTGCTGTTAGAACAGACCTCACCCCACCACCTTTATTACTGAAAAATTTAGCCATTTGATTTGAATATCACATTTCCTCTTCTGCTTGTTAAGCCATTCCTAAAATAGACTTGGAAACCAATTTGCAGTTTTGTCCCTGGAGCTCTTGCTCTGGTTGTGGGACAAAGGGCTTTGTGTCAAAGAGATATCTACCTCCAGCACCAGGCTCAAAGAAAAAATGATAATAAAACACTTTAAGGAATGCATTTCACAGTTTATCCTTGGTGTGAATTGTTTCTTATGCTGTGAACCTTTTGGACCATAGGGCTGAGAATTTTCCTTCGAGTCTGTCCTGCTTTACAACCAATAAAGATCTCAGGGCAGACATGGCAAAGCTTCTGCTCTGAACTCCAGAGAATGTGGAAATGGAGCTCTAATGAGTCTGTCTGTTCTGTGACAGCTTTCCCAGCAAAACAACAAACTGGCCATACTCTGGTTGAGGACTGGAAACCCTGAGGGGATACTAATATGGCATGTACTCACTTCCTGATTAACTATACCTGCTGAAAAAGCTTTTTTGTTCTTGGGATCTTATGAATTGCTCCAGTCTGAAGGATTACATTACAGAGCAGTTCATCAGTATGGCATTTCCTGGAACATATTTAAAGAAATATGGTGCAAGTGCATATATTGGCATAAAGTCTTCAACCTTCCTGTAAATGAAATATTACCAAACTCAGAAAACAACCCCCACAAAGAAATAAAGCCCCAAACCATTAAGGGTCTCTGAGGTGTCTAAAACTAGGTGTGGACTAGGTCATAAAGTGCATTTTGTTGGTATGATACTTTCAGCTTGCTTCTGAAATCGGTTCAAATTGCTGTTATATGTTTCTGGGTTAATGCTGGCATTAGCTCAATGTTCCATTCGAGGAGTTAGATGCTTCTTTGCAATGAAATGCAGAATTTTGTCAGGTTATCCACAGCTCTGTGGTTGCACAGTTTGAAGGTGTCCATGCCTCTCAGGTTGAATTTGGTAGACTCTGGTACTAATCTGAGGGAGAGCTCCTATGGTTTGATGAACCTATTTCAACCCACAGCCTGGGTACCTTTGGAGGATTGTTGTATAACTAGCAGGTAGACATGAAGCCTTCTGAGGCTAGTGGGATTTGTTCCCATCACCTTCTGTGGATGTCTCTGCTGCCAGGTGACTTCTTTCCTCCTGTGCTTTGTGCAGCCCTGCAAGAGGAGGTGCAGGAAAGCCAGGGCAGCTGCAGAGGTGAAGGGAGCATGGGTTGAGAAGGGCCCTGCAGGGACTGTGTGTTTTGGAGCATGGAATGCAGACAGAGAGCTTTAAAAAAAAAAGTTTTCAGACTTTAGTTGTAAATCAAAATATGTAGGTAAGCTCTAGAGAGAAGGTCCAGCAAGCAAAAAGCTGTCCACAAAGAAATATCCTGGATAATTTTAAACTGAGGGAACTGAAGAGAGTTATGGGTTTGGTGTGGTTGCTTATCACCAGAGATAGTGGCTAGATTGCAATACAGTCTGATTGATTGGGCCTTGTGTTGTTCATGTGAAATATTAATGAAAATTCACGCATACCGTGTTTACATTTTTCAGATAAAATTCTCCCAGAATTACTTAGCTCCACTTCTAAGGGCTGAGCAGCAATGCTTGCAGTGAAAATACTGCTTCAGGCTCGAGACCAGTCATGGCAGCTCTCTAATATTGTAGAAGCTGTTTAAACAGCAGGCAGCTGCAGGTACAGGAAAACTGGCAATGTCAGCACTAAGAAAGCCATGGAGTGGTGTTAAAGGCACGTCCCTCTCTGCTGAGGTGTGCTGGTGGCAGCAGGGGGGTGCCAGCCTCACCATTCCCCCATGGAAAGCAGAGGCTGTGCAGAGGGACTCACGCTCTGGGGATCTCGAAGATGTGTTTTAGTCACTCACCTAAACACAACCTTTCTGGCCTAACAAAATCCCCAGTGATATCCTACTAGTGAAACAAATTATGTTAATTTTCCAAGGCCATGCCAAAGAGTTTACTTTTCTTCATTTTAAGCAGCTAGTTTTGAGAGGATTGTATCCATCTTGAACATGGGAGCAAATTGCATGGAAAACCTGTTTTGGTGAGGAGAAAAGTATAAGGGAAACAGTCCCATATTGATAATGAATGAAGTAAATGTGAATGAATGAAATAAATTATTAAATATTGCTGCTGGTCACTTTTCCCTTGCAATTGAATTGTGTCACATCAGCTCCCTGTTGTTTGTTTGAGCAGAGCAGCTGTTGCAGCCACTCCCAAGCAGGTGGTGGCTCCTGTTTTGTAACTTTCTCTTCTGTTTTAAGCAGGCACAGGATGTTTTAGTGAAGATGTTGAGCATGGCCTACAGATTCTTTGGCACCAATTGAAGATTTTTTTTTTTTTGGTATTGGTGGGGATTAGAGGCCTCATGTTTCAACTAAGACCTTGATATCCTTGATATCATGCAAACATAAGTGTCTTCCTTCTACATGGGCAGAGCCTTGTAACAATGGGAAACATCAGAGGAACCTCCCTGCAAGCTCAGAGGTTTGGCAATGGGGCATTGGCAACAGGACTGTGCCAGTTTTCTGTGGTGTTTTGAAAGTAAGTAAATAATGAGGAGGAACAGAAGGATGGATTCATACCTGAAGCTCTTTGGAAAATGGGGTACAGAGAGACTGCCTACTAATACAGTTAGTGTTCTAGTATTAAGTAATTACTATTGTCACTTCCATTTTACAGACAAGAAATGGAAAAGCTATGTAAAAATTCAAGATTACCATTGCAATGTTCCTGACAGAGCTGAGAGCAGGTCGGAAGATCCCTCAGTCTTGTACCAGCCTGAGGGAGGGTCCAAAGAGGCAGGGAGGTAGTGGCAGCACACCAGAAGAGGCATACAGAGCTGTAAGGTGAGCAGTGCCCATCATCCCCATGTATTACTGAATCAAAAGGAGCAAGGAACTTCACAAACCTACAGCCAGCCTGAAACATTGCTCCACAGGAATAAATGTTTTTTATCCAATATAAGGAAGCAGTAAGTCGCTGTAATTGGATCTTGAACTTATTTACCAAGAGTTTGAAATGCTGCTGTTCACTTTTGCACAGTCGTTGTGCCATTCCCAGCACAAATCTGGGAAAGGCAGTATCAAGGGTTAAGTTTTCCATCTGACTCAGACCAGAGGTTTGTCTTCATCTTTAAAGCAAAGATGTCTTCACTCTGGTCTAGGAGGATATGGTAGCTATCAGGCTGCTAAAGACAGAGCAGACCTCTAGTTTTCCCTTTTTCCTCACAGTTCTTTTCCTGTCTGTGGAAAACTTAGCTTTTCCCTGGCACTAGGCCTGGAACTGTGGTTGTGTCTCTCAGGTGACAATCCAAAATGTCTCATTTCTGTCTTCCCAGCCAAAATATCTTCCATGGGTCCATGCAAGCACAGGAGAGCATGAAGAATATCTGGAGGAAAAGATGCTCATGTGCAGAGGGCTCTGCTGTGGTAGTTTGGGTGCATTGTTGAAAGGGCAGGTGTGGGTTCAGGGTCCCTCCTATCCTTTGGAAAAATTAAGTTATCACCAAGTTAGAAGTTGATTTATAACAAGCAATTATTTTCCTATTTTTTTACCACCTGGAAGTGAACTATGCTAGTACAGCAGGAAGGCAGGCAGAAGTTATGCTTTTTACAGAAAGAAAGAGTTAAAAAGAGTAGGATTCAAAGCAATTCTACTGTTGTTTTCCAGTCCAGTTTTCAGACTGGAAACTGGCTGAAAAGTGAGTGTGCAGCTGGACATGAGGTTGTATGGCCCATGATTTTCAGAAGAGCCAGAAGCGATTTTGCAGGTTTTCCATCAGAGTGTTGGTACAGACGGCAAGACTTCCACAGGGATTTGCTCAAGGTCTTCCCCTGTGCCTCTAGCAGGTGTCATGGGGAAGCCTGGAATATCTGAGCCTCAGGGATGATTTAATTCCTTGCTTCTGCCCTGTCATTTAATCTCCATTGTTCTGCCTTTTCCCTGTGAATATGGCTTCTGACAGTATGTTCGCTGCCTTCTCCATCAAGATCACTTGTGCCTTGCTCTAGGGACAAGTGACATAAAGCCCTTCTTGCTCAACAAGCGAGGCCCCTTGTGCTGCCATTACAGAGCTCTGACTGAATGCAAAACCCAAGCTGGTATTGCTCATACTTAATCAATTGTGTCACTGCCGAGGTATTGGTAATTCCTGAGTTGTGCCGGGTAGGCAGGCTGGGGAAATAGTAAGGAATGGCCAGGAAGAAAAATCACTTTGCAACAACCAGACGAGCAGAGTCTGAAGTGGCAAAAATTTACAGCATCTGCTCCTTGGGCCTGAGACAGGATGACTCCATGCAATGCAAGGTAAGCTCATCTTTTTACTGTTGTGCTGCTTTCCTCTCTAAATTTTAAACATCAGAGTTTTCACTTCTGTGCCACGGTTGAAACTGTTGATTGAATGCTCTCTTCTTTTGGGAAAATTTCTAGTTTTTGCATGGTAGGGCTATTGCTTCTCAGAACAATACTCCTGTTACTGTGCACTTTAATTATTGCTCATTGAGAACAGGATAAATGGAGCTTGAAGTCCATAGCATGAAAGCTATCCACAGACAACCTAACTGTGCCTGTTACTGTGCTTAGATGATGTCAGCAGCATACCATTTACCTAACCTATAAATGTCACTGATGTGATTTGTGCTGCTGAAGAAGATTTGGGGAGAAATTCTAACATGCAGCAAAAGAAAGAAACCTTTAAGGAACAGATGGACAGGCAGGATTTTCACACTCACTGTTGATATGTAAGAGCACGGAGAAGCCCATATTTAAGGCAGCAGGCTTTTGCTGGGGGTGAGCACATCCTGCACATCCCTTGGTGCCTGTGCCAAGGAGCCACCTTCCCATGGCACACGGTGCCCACAGCAAAGCCCAGGGGGTGCCAGGTGGGTGCCAGCTCCATGCCTGCCAAGAGTTATCCTACCAGCAGGGCTTGGGATGAGCGTGGCTGCCAGAGAAGGGCAGGCACCCAGACACACCGAGCTGGAGCTGTGGGCTCATGCTGTGTTCCTTCAGGGATGTAGGGCACTGCTGAGGGACATGGGGACGCTGCCTCTATCAGCCCTTGACTTCCAAGTAGCAATTTTGCTGTTTGAGTGGAAGACAAAAGTCTTGCAAACTCTTGTGCACTTGCCTGCTCTCAGCCTGTGGTTCTCTGGGTGGGCTCTGAACCCCTGTGACTGCACCCATGCAGCAGCAGCTCGAGCTCTGCATCTGCAGCTGTGCCTGCAGCTCCTCCTCTGAGCTCCCTGCTGCATTTGCTGCATTTGCTGCTGCTCCTGGGTCCCCCTTCCAGCCCAGGGGAGTCCTTCTACTCCAGAGGGGCTTGTTGTCCTCAGAGCAAGGGGAGGTCAGAAGGGAAGTTGGGATATTTTTTATTTTTTAAAAAATAGTTTCAGATTTGGTTTGGCTTTTTTTGGGTTTTGTTTTTTTTTCAGTCTCACAGTCGGCCATGAGACAATGTAGGTCAGTGACAGGGCAAGGCTGGGGACATTATAGGTGTTGCTGCTCTTTGTGCATCAGGGTGTCACACAGCATGTTCCACAGCCCGTTCTATTTTGGGAGGGGTGGCGTGAGGGGAAAGTTACACCCTCTGAATTTAATTCCTGATTTATGTGTGTCAAGTTGGGTGTATGCTTTTTTTCCTTCTGCCCCCCTTTTTAGGGGATAAATTTATACTTCTTTCTGCTCTCCATCCTTTTTGATGAATTCATGGTGCCATCTACTGACTAGTGATGGAATTAGCACTGAGTCCTGGTCAGGGATAGCATTCTGCACTACAATTCAAAGTAGAATTTAATTGTGTTAAACAACATTTTTAAAGGTGGAAACCACAAAATATGTGGATTTTTTTTTTCTCACCAGAAAAGCTCAGCATCTCTAAATTGCCTTGACTACTTTGGCATATATTCCCATCTCTGCAGGAGCTGGGATAAGATCCATACCTCTGAAACGTCATTCCAAAAGTATAGTGGAGGCCAAAGGATTTCTCCTTGCCACCATGCTCAGAGCATTTGTGTATTTCTGCCCCTGCTCTCCCCTGCAGTTTGAGAAATAGCTTTCAAAAACATTTTGAGCTTTTTGGAAAAAGGGAAGATTGCAGTTTTTCCCCTTTTAAAAAAAACAAACCAACAGTAACAAATCACAGCAGATCAAAATGTACGTTTTGAGTTTGTTTGTGATGCAGACAAATTCTTTCCCCTTTTATCTGGAATCAGCAATATTACACAATATGATGACAATATGGGCAAATCTACAACTTAAAAAACCCAAACAAACAAACCACCAGTGAGTGGGGAAAAAATTGATCTTGGCTGTCTTTACATAGGTTATTTCTAAATTTCAGTTTTCCAAAAGCCCCAAGCCTCTTGACTGAGAAATAAATAAATAATTTGCCTCTTCTACTGATGGTACATGAACAGGGATGAGCTTTGCTCCTGCAGATCTCTCCTCCAGCTGTCTCATGCTGTTACTGTCTTTTCTGAGCTGACTGCTCCTTCTCTCCCACACTATCTATTTCTCCTGGAGCAGCTGGCTCTTCAGGCAGATGCACAGCATCACCAACCTGAGAGTCTGGCAGTCTAGTATGGGTCTAGAGTTAGAGATCCAGGACACCTCCACCCCCAGGGGGCTGTTGTCTTTTGATAGGCTCTCTATGAAGAGTGAGCAATAGAAAATGTTTGGGAATGAAGGGGAAACATCTTTAAAAAAATATAAGTACTTCACTGAATGCAGAAGAGCTGAGAGGCTTAATTGAGATACTTTTGGTTTTGCTTCTGATGTATCTGGTTAATTTTCCTTTAGAAGAAAACATAAAATGTATTCAAAATGGCAAACATTTTCCACATATGCTTTTAAAGAACAGCCCCTTTTCTGTCCTTTTTCTGTAGGCACAGTGATTGCCCATAATAGCTTGCCGGTGTTCCTAAGGTTAATAGATAAAATAGATAAGAGATAATAATGCCCCATGTAGTGGTGCTTTAGGGAATACTGTGAATATTGAGGTAATTGGGGAAGTCTGTAACGGGGAACGGGGGTCACTGAAGGGATGTCAAGGTAAGATTAGAAAAGCTGAGCTGCAGATCTCGGGAATACTTGATAAAGGTCAGAACCAGAGGCCACCAGATCACTTTCTCTTGAAATACAGAGTCAAATAAAAAAAGGAGAGGGTAGAACTAGAGCAGCACCCATTATTTCTGACATCTAATTATTGTATATGTGTTGTTATTTTAATAGGATTAGCCAGCAGTAACGGTAGCAGAAGTCCCTTCCCTTTATATACCTGAGAGATTTGTCTGCCTACCAGCAGCGCAGTGGCATGCTTAGACATGGGCATAAAAGATGATGGATTGGTTAAGAAATAACTGTGATGGTTTCCTTATCTCTTTGTGCAATTAGGTTCAACTTTGAACAAGCTGTTAATGGCAGGTGGTGGTGAGCCAGCTACAATTTAAGAACAGGCTTGAATTATGCTATAAATGGACAGCCAGTATTTACATTAAGAATGTTTGGAATTTGGAGGGTCGTTATTTTTAATCCAGGTCAGACCTGTTAAATTAAAGTCTTTCAGTAAAAACAATGCAAATGGGATTTTTTTATAATGTGCCTTTTAAAACACACCCCAGGGATAAACACATGGAATATTTTTTACCTTCTACTGAGTGTAAGACGGACGAGTTAGAATTACCTATGGCTTCTCAGTTTAAAATGTTCCTCAGCCATTCTGTTGTATCAAACCCTACACAAACTCTGTTGTTTAATAGTAATAATTTGTGTTTGATGACTCCTGCATACCACAGCCATGGACAAGGACTGCAGTGAGGGTGGGACTTGGAACTGAGGTGAGGAGGGCAAATGGTTCCTGTCTTCAGGAGTTTGTAGCACAACGTGGCAACAGATGAATAAGGAAATCAGAAAACAAACAAGATGCTATTGGGCAGTAGCCTCAAAACACAATTTGTTTTAGAGTTGCCATGCTCTTTTGGGAGGATTACTAGGAGAGCAGAGAAGGATAATGAAGCAATGTGATGTGTGTCTATGATGAATTCCTGTTAGAGAAGGAGAAAGCATGAAGATAATTATTTGAAAAAGTAATCAGAGGATAATGGAACTGGATGCATAAGGTAAGTGGAAGTTAAGGAGGTTATGGTGGGAATAAATTATGGTACATTAGATGGAAAGAAAAGCAGATTGCATTTTGTATGAGAAAAATTTTGGCCTGATGAAAGTGAGAAGCCAGGAAAATTTTGGAGGACCTTGTATTTTTGGGTTTTTTCACCCTTCAAAATGGCACTAGTGGCTAAGAGACTAGTGAGAAAGAGACTAACCAACAAACCATTACTACAGCATACCTGCACTCCCTTGGTGAGGTAGATATGCTTAATTTAAGCAGAGATCCTGTGAAAGGCAGATGAAATCTGTATACAGAATTATGGAGAGATGACTTGAAGTTTTTCAGTTGTGTCAGCAGTGTGATCTTTGTAAATAAGCCTTCTCTGCCTCATTTGTATTAGAACAAATACACAAAAAATATAGGGTACCCCAATGGCTGGTGACAGCCCCCACTGTGCATTTGAGCTGGATGTGGCACATCTAGCAATTTCCTTAGAGCAGTAGCCTGAGGCTTTAAGTCAAGAACTGGACCTCCTACAAACCCATGCTGTTGGAGTGTGCTGCTTCTCGTTTATAAGTCTGTGTTAAGATTGCTCTTTCAATTCCCAGCTCTTCCACAGACATGCTGAAGTCTGAACACCAGGAGTAGCCTAAAAGGTCAGCAAATGCCTGTGTATGTACCACTGATGCTCTTTTCTCCACAAACATTTGTAAGCACTGCAGTGCCAGTTCCTGGGCTGACTCCTGCCCTTGGCTGCTGCTGGTGCTCTGCATGCTCCAGTCTTACAGGAGCAGCTGAGGGGAAGCAGGGCACTGAAACACAAACTCAGACAGGCTTGTTAGGTTACATGCACCTTCACACTGATCTTCACCTCACATGGACCTGAATCTACCAGGCAAAGGAATAGTTAAAAGACTTGGAGCCAGTTGCAGAGGGGTGAGAAAACAGAGGCTCATTAAGCTTTATGTCTGCAAGTCAACTGTGAACTGCATAGTGCCATTTTTGTTAATGCTTTGAATTTTAATTGCATGCTGTCTTAACTAGTACACATTTAATCTTACCTTTCCCACATGGTGATAGACAATGAATCTCAAGTTTAATTTAAAAGCTGCACAAGTTTTTGAGGAATGCTGGCATCCATGTTATTATGTAGGATACAAGTTTGCTCTCCATTTCAAGGAGCGGAAAGATATTTTCATTCTGAAGTACATCAGGGACTTGATTTTACTATCCACAAAGCAATTAATAACATATTAGTATATATGACTACATTCAGTGTTTGCTGACAAGTCCACATGCTTCTGTGTAGAACATATTTTCTTCTGAATACGACATCTTTCTTAACCACCAAAGAGTATAAATATTGGTCTTAGTGCTTGAACGAGTCACATGTCAAACAAGTGAATCATTTCTAAACACCATGCTTTACTGTGGATTTACTGAATTTCTGTGCAGATCAAAGCTGCGATAAATTTTCATGTTTCACTGAACATGGCTGTAGCCATTTGTTCTGTTCAAGCAGACTTGGTCCAGAGGGTATTGCAGTGTGTTTCAGAATGAGTTCTCTTTATTAAAGCTATTCTCATTGAAAATAATAGAGCAGCACAATTTAAGCTTGAGCTGATTGAAAAACTTTTCATGGGAAGTTCTCTCAGAAAGCACCACTTTTCCTGAGAGGCAGTCCCACTTTGAAATCCCCTTTAGTTCTCCATGTACCCTGCAGCCCGTGCCATTGACAGTGGGCTATTTTGGGCAGCAGAGTGCTTGCACACAGACCTGGCACAAACTGTGACCATGCACTCATTCTTCTTGTGCCTTGTTAGGCTGGCCACCCCTCCATCACAAGGTGTTTTTCTTATTGAGTCTAGTTTCAGACAGGAGCAATAGCATCAGCAGAGCAGCAGACGTGCTGGGACATTGTGGAACAGCACAGCACAGAAAGTGCCAGAGACAGATGCAGAGCTCACAGATTTTAACAAAACTGTGTTGATTGCTACCCTGTTGGTATCATCTGACTTACAGTGATTCCCAGCAGCTGACAGTCAAGTCTTCGGTGGTTTTCTCACAATAGTTCTACATAAACAAAAGTTTGGAAGGAATATTTCCAGGTCTAAAATCCTTTGTGGTGAATATTGTCTCTTTTAGGCAGTGATTAAGTGGAAACTGATGAATTACTCAGGCTTGAATTTGATACAAAAAAGTAGAAAAGTAGTTTTTGTTTATTTTTCCAAGGTAGGTAAATAATTATGTTCAGAAGGAGAAACTGAATAATCAAAACTAATTTCTTGAATACTATGGATTCATATGGGATGTATATATTTGCTTATATATATAAATATATCAGTCGAAATTGTAGAAGTTAGTAGGAATTGGAAATGGGTATACTTGTGGAAATGGCTGAGGATTCTCCAGACTCTTCACCTTGGAGTAAATTATTGTCTCAATGTCACTTTTGTGGGTGACTCCAAAGGATGTGGAAGGAAAGTAGTTTTAAAACAAGAGAAAAGTGCTGAATGCTAATTTGCTTACTCCAGAGCTGAATGGAAAAGGCATTAGGGAAAATACTCTGGACGGATTTGGCAGCCTGGGCCATAAGAAACATTACCCATAGCACATGCAGAGCAGTTAAGTGTTAATAGGAAACAATACTTTGGTTTTTTTTCCTTGAAACTCATCTTAGTAGATATGTTGTTAAGAAGTGTTAATCTGTTACAAGACAGAATTATTTCATTTATTAAACATTCTTTGCTGCTGCTAACAGCTGGGAAACCACGAGAAAGAGGTAAAACATATCCCACATGCCCTGGTAGTCTGTCCTACGTCTCCCTTCTGCACTTGGAGCTGCCTCCACACTTCACCTTTACTCCATTTCAAACACAGGTACGAGTCATCCTGCTGCCAGCAATGGGATTGCTCATTTTCCTGAGTAAGTCTGCATGGGAACGAGACTGACACAAAATGCTAGATTTATTTGCCAAAAACACATACATGGTTAGTTTACATTTATGTTATGTATCTGTTTTATCTATCTGTCTCTTTTCTACAATAAACCAGTGCCACAGGATTGTTAAATCAATATTTACATGAAATATACAGAGAAGGTTATACAAATTAGGTTATATTGACATTGATGATCTGTTTTATGTTAATATTTATGCTCTTTGGTTTGTTACAGGTGAATTATAAATTCAGTGTTTCTTAAAGCAAGGTCTATGTAATAGCAAGTTTCGAGGTAATTTTTCTGGCATATTTTCTGGAAAGCTTGTTTTTGGAGCACAGCTCTACTCCAAAATCCTGTATTTCCAAAAGTGATATGGAAATTTGGTGGCATATTGGAGTCTGATGTCCCTGGAAATAAATCAGATCTGTGGCCAGAGGAATTTCCAGGAATCACCCAGGGTAAGTTAGTTCAGTTGTGGCATATCTTTCATAAAAGCAATGAGGAATCTCAGTAAGTTAATAAGCTTGCAAGTCGTCAGATTTTCCACATACAGTCATGTAGTGCAAGTGCAATAGAGTGTATTAATAGTACTCCAATGTAACATTTTCCAAGTGTTTTGTAGTAATACTGGCTGGGTCATGTACTTCTAACAAGCATTAATGTTCCTCAGGGAAGACTCAGAGTATGAAGTGCCTTATAGTACCATAAAATGCAGAATAATCACATCTGTGAAGGACAGGCCACAGTGAAGCTGACAGGAATACATGATGCTTGTGTATTGTGGAATAGGCATTCCCTCTATTTCAATGAGGAGCTGGAGAAACTTATTTTGAAGAATATGCATCGTATACATGAAGAAGGATGTAACTTTACATAATGTTCAGGTTTCCTACTTAATCAACACGTGGCCATGGGGAGCTTCTGGACAGAAAAGACCTGGAACTGCTGCTGTCACCTCAAAATCTTTGCCCGGTATCCTTTCCTCCCCTTATGTTTATTTTCAATAGCTCCTGGCTCTGCACTGAGTTTTGGACAGTCAGGGCCATGTTCTTTGCCCCAGAGGATGGAGCAGGTGATGATGAGATATCACATGGGTACCATTCCCATGAGTTAGTCTTTTGGTGAGGACATCCTAGAGTGTGAGCCTGACTTGTGGCTGGGACTGAAGAATTGTCTCTCTACAACATTTGATTAGTCTGCATGCTGTTATTTTGAGAAAAAACCAAACCCATAGTTGAAAGATGCATCCAGGTGAGAGAAGTTCCAGTTGAACATAATGTATTTCCATTGATGGACCACAGGGGACAGGCTGAGTCGTTTTCTTTTGTAAGAACTGCTACTGTTAACATGTCTTTAATTGATGGCAGTATTACCTGCCAGTCAGTATGGCTAACAGCCAGTGCCACTGCAAATGATGGAAGGCAGAGCTTAATAGCCTAACAATGTCTTTATATTTCAGTCCCAGACTCAAATTTGTACCCAAAGTTTGACACAGTCCCCTGCTGCAGGGATGCTCAATATATCCTTACACATAGACATCTTTCCTACTTTGTCTGCAGTAAGGATGCTTCTGGGCAAGAAAGTAGGATCTGCAGGTTTACATCTCCTATGACTGTATGTCATGGCTGTCTGTTGTCACCTGCCCTGTGGTGGCTCCTGAGCTCTGCAATAGGAGAGCATCCTGTCCCAGCTCACAGGGAAACATTCCTTACAGCTCTGGAGCTACAAAATCTTTTGAGTCAGGAACTGAAATATTTTGTTCTGTTAAAGCTTCATGCACACACTCTTATACCCTATGTATGATGATTTACAAGAACAACTTATGTTTTACAGATTGTATGAACTTCCAAGTATATTTTAATATGGAAAAATTTCAGTTAATATCATAATCCATGTAATGGATTAACATCTGGTTCTGATTTCCCAAACCTTGGCTTCCAAACTCTTCAGAAATTAATGGGAAAGTCAGTAGACAGCTTCAACACAGAGCATAGTATTAATTCTTCATGTCTGTTTCATTTTACTTTATTTAGACTTGAAAGATATTCTGTCCTACTGGCACGAATTCAGAGATCTTCCCTCATCACCGATGAATGGGAACCACATCACTACATTCTCATATATTATAACTCAAAGGAGAATTGTGAGGGAGAACAGCCAGAGAAATTCAGCCCAATCCATGTCATGAGTTGTATAAAACAGTTCTTGTACTTTCCACTGGTAGGACCTTTTCCACTAGCTGCTTTTTGACGTACTTTAATCAGCAGATTTACAATTTATTGATTAATACAGGTCCTCATTTCCAGACAGAAAGAGCCTTGTTAATCCCTGTCTTGTAAGCCAGTGAAGAATTGGGCCAATCTAGCAAACTCAGGTTTGTTGTTTCAGTCCTAATATGTCACACTGTGGGAGTTTTGCAGTTGATTTCAATGGTAATTATGAATCAAAAGAGAAAGATTTACATGAGTGGTATCTATATGTGGCTTTCTATTTCTTAAAATCTCTGTCGTGACATGTGAGATGTTGCCGTTTCATTTGGCAACTGCGTTGATGCATATTTAGGTAATGAAGTGTCAGGGAGGACTGGGGGCTCCTGTGGTTCTGGGAATACCCCAAGAAGATGAAAGGGAATTTGTAATCATCCCTGGTAGGTGACTGCTAATTCAGAGTAACCATTTTTACCTTTTGTCGTGGTTTAGGGTAAATTTGGGAGGAAATCTCTGAATAGGGTCCTTCTAGGAAAAAAGAATCCAAGTAGTCTCTTCTTCAGTTGGCTCGGGAAAAAACTTCCACGGAGAGAAGTGGAAAAAAAAAATCAACTGTTTATTTAACAGGCAACACACTTCCCAGTATANACCTTTCTTTCATGCATTTAAAAAAAATTGAAATTAACCCTGCTTTTTTTTCTTTTGCATGGAACAATTATTTGCCATTATCAGGAGTATGTAACTGTCACACACAAGGTATTTTGTGCATTTATAAACTCAACATGTGCTTTCTTGGCACCCCAATGTTCCATTGCTGCAGCTGGTAATTTATGCTCTTTATTTAATATAATCTTGCCAAATTATATGAAGTCTAATTTGACCCTTACCTCTGTACATCTAAAAGTGATGATATGACTAATTTTTTTATGTCCAGAAGTAGGGCTGAATGTAGAAGAGAGTAAATGCTCAGAGTGCTAAAAGCTCTCAGATTTATATCTCGAGATCAAAGACTGAATCTTATCAAATTCATTCCTTTTTCATGAGCAGTAGCCAGGGACTAGCCATAGACATAATCATGTTCAAAAAAGTTTCACAGCCTAAGACTCAGTGTGTACCTCAGGTATGCAGGTGATAACAAGTATACAGGCAGGTCATGGCTGTGACTGCAGGGCAGAGGATATTTAAATAAGAGATGTGTGTGTGGCCATGAGGACCAGAAGGGTATAGACAGCCTTGAAGGTTTTGCAAGGGAAGCAGTTGGTGAGAGAAGACAGATTTGGGCAAGAATGAGGGAGAGAGAGATTGTATAAAAACAAGTAGGGTAACAAGGAAGCCAAACTTTATTTCATGTATTTATTTCATTGGGTTGCTGCCTCCTAAGAAGCTGCTGCTGGATTTTGCTGCCCACCAGGCTGTGGCAATTCTGCTCTCACCATGGGGAGGGGAGGGAGGGCATTTTATCCCATGCAGCTGGCAATGGGAGCCCCATTGCTTCAGTTCTGCAGCTGAACCTGCAATATTTCTGTATGTTTAGAAGTGATAGCTGGAGGCAAGGGTGCTGAGGGAGCCCAGAGGGAAAGCAGAGCAGTCCTGAGCACCACAGTGAGACCTTGTGAGGTGTTGATGTCCACCTTGGTGACTGTTTGGGCTCACAGATGTATGTTTCACAGCTGAGCACTGCACTGGGCCTGTAGCATGACCCAAGCTGGAGGCATGCACCCCTGGGTGTGAGGCAACCCTGACTGCCCCAAGCTGTACAGGAAGGTGCCTGCATTGGCTCCTGCACATAGGCTGGGGCTGGAGTGCCTTCATCCCCTTAGTAAATCAGAACCTATCACACATTGATTCAAAGCACTCCTAAATAAATGAGCCTTTCAGCTGGTGGCAACAGGATTTCTAGTTTGTTCCTCAGCACCCTTGGCTCCCCAGAGAATATAATCAACCATAGGAGACTAACAATCAGGGCTTGCAGATTATGTAGTATCCAGGCACAGCCTTGAGGAATCATGTTTGCTGACATTAGGTTGACTACAGCTTTATGGTCATTTTACACATGACAGCATGTCAACTGTGTAAACCTTGCTGGAACAAGAGATTGCCCATGACTAGCTGCTGTGAAGTTGAAATGATTTGTCTGTGTCTATGTGGACTGAAAATCATGGCTATTGTTTGCTAGTCATTGCAATTCTTAAGCTTCTTTTCTAATTTGGTGTAATTTTGTAGTGGAGACAAGGCATTAAAGGAGCTCACATGCAGATGTGCGTCAGGTCCCCACTTCACCAGTGCCTCCCATCAGACTGAATGAGCATCAGATCATGAGAGCACAGATCATGTTGTATTTTCCTAACTTCAGTGGTATTTATTCCAAGGGAAATCTGTGCTGTTGCAGAGGGAAGTATTCCCCCAGGTTGCTTAGGGTAACAGAAATGAGCTGTAGCTGATGCAATTTCTGCTGAACAGCCTGTGGATTCAGGTGCCATTTAACATAACTGGTGTAGAGTTTGAGCCCTTGAGTTCCTGTGCTTTCAGCGTAACTCTATAGAAAATAATAGATGTGCTAGCCTGCCCCTTGCACCATAGCAATTTTGTAAATAATGATTATGCCTGTTCTCATTTTTCAGACTTAACAAAGCTATGTTAAGTTTATGGTGTAGTTAATTTTAGGAAAATAATTTAAGTATGGCTTTTAAGCATAATTTTGTACTACAAGTTAACTACATTTTGCTTTAAACTAGCATAGAAAAATTGAAAACGCTTTGACCTATTCTTTTTGACCAAAATCAAATGTTCCTGTATGGTCCATAACCTGACCACTCCATGTGTCACAAAGAAAACAGAAATGTTCCATTTTAGTTTTTTGTGATATTCTATTCCACGTGACTCGAAGTACAGTAAAGATTAGGATTAACAGACTTTATGCAACATAACATCCAAGTACAGAACATTTTATAAGACAAAAGGAACAAAGACTCCCACTGAAAACCTGCTGGTGTCAAAAAATCATTTATTCTGCGGTTGTTGACTTGCCCCTGTCTAAATGACAGAGGCTTAGCTACAGAAAACAATATTCCAACAAATGCTTGTGAAACCCTGTATAATTCCTGTCACATCAAAAGCCTGTGTGGAATTGTGTGCTTTTTTGGCTTCAGTGCTCTTTTTTTCTCACACATACAGAAACAGTACATGAGGAAGTATGTATGCTTATCAAGAAAGAAGGCTACTTTTTACAAACACAGCACATCAATGAATCTTAAACTGCAGGTCTGAAGTTTGGGTGAATTTCAGGGCTGATGTCACATATTGTGCTCAAGAGCTTTTTCATCATGCTCTCCATGTTCTTGTGGTAGCTGCTCGTCAGGTTTCGGATGGCTTCTGTTGTTTGCTCTTCTATTTTGACAGAGAGGTTACCTTGGGAGCCCATTACCTGAAAAGCAGAAGACCTCTGACCAAAATGTCAGGTTATATATAACCATGTTTATTGTACTTTTCTTCATCATGTAGCACAAGCATAACACAAACACACCACAGTGCTTCCAAACACTGAGGGTTTGATCTGGTTTCAACTGTATGCATAAAAACAGGATTGAAGGCAACTCTCATATGCTCATTAGCAATGGGAATCTCCCTATGTAACTAAAGTTTCCCAGCTCGCTATGAGAAAAACATTGTGTATGTTTTGTCTTTTATATGGCTCATTTTAATTTGTTTTCTATTTTAATGACTAGTCAGCTAAGTTCTATCACTGTGTGCCTTCGTTTGGCCTCACTGAGAATGCCTGTGAGTGCAGCTAAGGACCAAACATGGAAAAGCCTTCCTGAAAATGCATAATTACAGTTTCAGAGTACTTGAAATGTCTTCAGCAGTTAGTGATGTATAACCCTCAACAGGCCTCAGACAAGGTCTTTTAATGTTACATTTTCTTGTCTGGCGAAATACCAGACAGTTTCTGGCACAGTTAATATCAGGACATTCGCTTAGGATTTAATTGACTCTAGACTCACTGAACATTTTAGCAAGGTTATGTTATAAACAGATGCACACGTTCCAAATCTGTGACTTTGCTCCCTCCTCCCCCACTGCCCCAACATCACTTGAATTCTTCCCTTATGGAAAAGTCCTTCAGATACCAGCAGAGAAATTGGTTTCCAGCTAAAGAATTCCATGTGGAGAGCAGAAGACATTTCTGCATGCTGGCAGAATAAGAAAGGAATAAGTAACATATTGTTCTTGTTCCTGCCACGGTTCTCTGGGGTGGACTAGCAGGTGGAGCTAACCTGGGGTATATTAGTGGGGCACCTAGAGCATGACCAGAAACAAGGGAGGGGTCACCAACTCTATTTTTCATGTGGTTTCAGCCCAACTTAGTCCTTAAAAGAAGGAAAAGCATCTTTTGCATAAGCCACCTTCCCTGTTCCATTTATCAGTACCTGGCAACATAGTAAGACATTTGTCCATAATCCACATGTAAACCGTTTTTCAGTTGGGAAGAAATGTAGGTGGTAGACATAATATTAAGTATTGGGAAAAGATTATAGTTTTCTATAATAACTATTTTAGCTGACATTTTATTTTAACTTTTAGGCAAGTTGCAAGGGTTGCGTGTGGGAAAGGTTGTACAGCTTCGACCAGATTTATGGAACTGAATTTTTCCACTGGGGAAAGTAACTTTCTAGAGATCCCAGATGGTTGCATGTTATCCAGCTACTAAGTACTTTTGAAAAGCCTCAAGAAAAGTATTATAGTTTTAAGAAGAGCCTCTGCAGACCTGCTTTCTCAGCTCATGCTAATATTGTAATTTGAGATAGTAAATTCTTACTCTTCTATGTGCTTTTCCCTCTCTTTTTCTGCTTCTGAACTTGAGGACCTTTTTCTTGCAGAATGCAGGCATGCTCTGCTTAGTTTGTGATTTCTGCTGACCCTGAAGGTTTGTCCCTTATTTTTCCCGTACAGGTTTTATGCTTGTGTCATTTCAAAGCTGCTAAAATATTACATTGGCTCAGAAGCCACAAAATTCCAAACTAGGCTGCACGTCTCCAGAGTCAGGGGACATCTGACACTGAGTGAAAACCCCATGAACTCTAGCAAAATTGGTTTGAGATACAGGCAAAAAATTAGCATGTTTTGAAAAAAGATATTGTCATTCTAACCGCAATCATTTTTTTCTGTTGCTGTTGTTAATTCAGGATGGATATGAAGTATCTCTTAGTATGAGAAAATTTGCTTCTGTTTGGATACAAGCGACACAAAGTAAGAGGAAGAATGGTGTTAAAGGAGACTGTGACAGAGAATTAAAAATACTTGTGCCCAAATACCTGAGAAAGTAAACTGAACTGGACACCAGAGCTCCCTGTACACTGCTTTGCAGGAGCTCCTGACTGCCTCCCAGACACAGGTTAATAATGATGGCATTTGTCTGGGCAGATGAACGTTTGACATAATGGAGTCAGGGAATGTGGAGGAGGACTGCAGTGATCTTGTACAACATGCTGGCATTTGAGGAGCAATATGTGCTCTGTCCTGCTCCTGTGAAACCTTCAGTCGACAAATAGTGGCCTTTCCCTGAAGCTTTAATTTGGTTGTGCTGGAAAAACTGAGTTCACAAAAAAGCAACATCTTAACTCTTCTGCTATCAAGATGTAGAACAAGAAGTCTGGTTTGACTGAAAAGGTCAACAAATTTTAGAGGTGTTCTTACTTTATTTTGGTGTCAGTAAACAACAGGAATTGTACATTTGAGACACTGTGTGAGAGTGTTTCTGGGGGTTGGCAGAGTATGATAGGGACTTTGTGTGTACAGATGTTCCTAAGGCTTGTGATTCCTGCTGGAAAACGTTTTATATGAAGTGTGACTGAAATGACAGGTTTATAAAACAGATTTTGTTTGACCTCTTTGGCTGGTTTTTTTTGTGTGTGTGTGTGTCCATTTTTGCCTTTCCTCGTCTTTGCACAATACAAACTGGGGGGAAAAAAAAAAGACCAAAAATGTAGGAGGAAGGTCACCTGAAAAGAGAATGGTTTGTGAATTGTATTAAATACTAGAGAAAAATTCAAGATGCCATAAATGTATGAAATGGCTTTCTTCAGATATGAAAATATTGAATCAGACCACTTTTAATATAAAAACAGTGAAAAACTCCAAAGTTTTGGTGATTTCAGTTTGATAAAGGATGTGGTAATATATAATGAAAAGAGACAGCTGAAGTGGAACAGGAATGGAAAGAAACATTTTAAACTTTTGCTTTTACTGACACATCCACCTTACTGAATCAGGACAGGAACTAGGTCTGTCTGTGGTAATAGAAAAAGGACCCAAAAGTATTTTCCTTAAGGGACATATGTCTTCAAAGCATAAACATAAACCAAATATGGAATCTGCACCACTTCAGTGATGAATGTCCACAACATCTTCTACAAATGCTTTCCAAGCCTGTGAAAAAGTCCAAATGAAGCATATAGCCATTGTAGATGACACCCTGTGTTTAATCAGTATGAGCACACTGGTTTGCAGGAGTCTCCATGTAATACTCTTGGAAGCAATCTGGCTTGCCTCTGAGCAGTTTGGTATGACAAAAGAACAAATGCAGGTTTCTTACTTACGTTTGTTTCCTTGTTTCTAAATTCCTTCTCCCTCTGCAGTCTGTAGTGGTCTATCTCAGCTGTGGCTTCTTCCTTGGCCTGCTTTAGCCTTTTACCCTTTCCTAGAGGGGGAAGAAAGAGGCATTTATTTCACACCATCTCTGTATCCCCAAAGATGAACCTCTCCAAATCAGAGATATTTTAGCTGGCATAGTACAACACTGACTTTGCTGAAAGTCTTGTCCATTGGATTTGTTTGCACAAAAATGGTCAGAAGAGACAAAATGATTTACTTAGAATACTTTTTGACTGCTAGCCAGTCATGCAAGTACCCCTCTTCTGAGACCAAGTTCCTGTGCAGAAGCACAGATCAACTGAAGAGCTTCTTGGTTTGCTGACAACAGAAGTCTTTTTGCAAGTAGACATCTTCCTGTGACACAAATGCATTTTTTTCTAATCACAGCTTGGTGTTTAAATAAATATCTATCTTTTCTTCATCAGCAATAGCAGCAGCCAGATAACAGATTTTAGTTGTCACAGATGGGAAAAGACATTATTCTGTAAGATTTCCTGTATTGATTGGTTGCCAGAATCCCTTCATCCCACACCAACTGGATTCTGCTTAGAGCTGGCAGATATCCAAAATAATGCAAGGTGTCTTAACCACTACCAAACTGAGTTGCAACTTTCAGGCTTTGTCCTTTTCTCCCCCACCCTTTTCTACTAACCTTTGTTAAAT
This sequence comes from Rhabdornis inornatus, assembly GCA_013397075.1. Lineage (NCBI taxonomy): Eukaryota > Metazoa > Chordata > Aves > Passeriformes > Rhabdornithidae > Rhabdornis > Rhabdornis inornatus. The sequence continues at coordinate 2,908,253 of VWZS01008230.1, read as the reverse complement.
GTAGAGGTGAGTTATTAAGAGAAGGAGGTCAATACTATTCTTTGCCAGTGCACAGAAACCATGAAAGGGATTAACATTTTTTTTTTCCTTTTGAACAAGAAGGTGTTCTATAAGACGACATTTTAGGGTGTAGTGGAAACTAGAGCCTTCCTCCTCACCAGGCTTACTTACATGCCTCATTTTGTTCGCTGTGAATAGTTAGTTTTAGGTAAAACACTACAGGCTTGCCAAATTAAGAGTACATAAGTCATTGCAGGACTGGACATAAGGTACTTCCTGGATCTAGTAGGGTTGTCATGTAAAGAATAAGAGTAAATGGTTTGATGGAAATGTGATGTTTAAGGTTTTACATGAAGGAGCTGGCGAGCATGTCATAAAATCACTATGGGCTTCCCTGTCATTTATAAAGTCGGTAAAGTTGCATGGATCTCCTCAAGATTCTGCTATACTACCTTTTGAAGAAACAGTAATTTTCTAACTGTAAACCTGTTGCATGGAATGTTGGTATGTTATACTTGAGACACCTGGGCTGATACTGATTTTTGGGGTCTCTTGCTGCTGTACAGCTAGAATTTTAGAAGCGGGGGGAATAAGGTTGCTCCCTTTTCTTAACAGGAGAAACATCTTCAGTGGCTGAAAAATTGCTTAATTGCTCAAATTAGGATATCACAAGAATGTGAGAGTGGCGGCCTAGGCAGCTGAAAGAGCCGTCTTGATCTCTTGTGGCACATTGATTTATTTACTTATGGTAACAACCTATTTAATACCATGGAGACTGAGCAATAAGAATCTTTTTTTTTTTTTTTGGCTCTTAATTCAAGCATAGAAGACAAAAGATACCTTTTCTCCTTTCCTGAAATCCTGGGAAACAAGGAAACATTCTCTATCTAGGCTAGGAAGACGAGCATAAATATTTCTCATTTTCTTTCTCCAAGCTGTTACACTGGTTTAGTTACACCTGAGCTGGGCTTCTCAAGCCTTATTAGGTGTGTCACATAGCAACTTGCTCCCCCTGAGCACGGCATCATGAGGAAGCTGAAGCTTGGGAGGAAGACTGTTTTAATACATCTGAGATCTGGCAAAAGCCTGGGTAAAATACCTGATTCAGCAGGCAATTACTTCTCCAGCTGATTGCTCTTTCCAAAATAATTATCTGCACATGGGTGAGTAGAGGCAGAGAGATGCACAAAATGGGAATTACCTTTTAACTCTTGATTCCTGGACTGTTGGCTTTTGTGGGTGTGCTTATTGTGGAACCTTGGGGGTGGCATGTATACGGGCTTTTTAGAGGAAGGAGCAGCCTACTGAGGAACTAGATAGCTTTACTGACTCCCAGTCCATCAGTGCAGGCTCTCTTGCGTGGGAAATTATATTTCTCACAATCCTTCTCCCACTGTGCTTATGTCTAAAGGAGAGAGAGGCTGTTTAAAACCTAGTGGGTACTTTTCCAGAGTCTATATTTGTTTGAAAAATGCTGATTTCCCTCAACTTCTGCCACTCACTGTATGAAGTGTTGGGACCAGGATGAGTGAACTGACAGATCTGTGTAAGAGCCTGACATAAGTCTGGACAACACAATTTGGGACCAGGTTTAGGTCTGTATTTTGAACTTTCCCTTATTCTCCTCTCCAAATTTGGAGCTGATCAGCCTTTTGTAGAGTTTTCATTCCGTAGGAGTGGGGCTGGGGGGTGATTTTCTGGAGCTGGCAGTCAGGGGGAGTGACTACGATGAAGCTTTGCCAATTTCACCAGCTGAGGAACTGGATCTCTATAGCAAATTAAATTATTTCAAAATCAGTGGGATTTTAATTTCAAATTCCATCTGGGGGGCCATCTGTAGTAAATATGTTGCATATTTGGCCACCAGATAGATAAATATATCCATTTAAAATGCACAAAATGGAAAGAGATTAACTATAAAACAACAGTTCAGTTGCCTCTGACAATGTAGATAGTGAACCAAAGATTATATATATACATTTGTGTCAGCTCTTGCCAGTGCTCTGGAGTAAGCACAATACATAGGGTGTCACTGTAGGGTGGCAGCCATTTCATTTCTCCATGATGCCTTTAGGATTGGCACAGCAGGAACCTGCTGCTTCCTATTTAATTAAGTGGAAAAGCTGTGAGTAAATTACTGCTAGTTCAACAACGTTGTGGACAGAATCGGCAACTGCCAACATATGCGATGGTGCATATGCTGCACCTGATTAAGTTAAGCAGAAACTAGAGCTTAACCTGCTGTTCCACTAGAGACAAACCAAAATTAATTAATCAGTCTGTTGTTAACCACTTGTCTGCTACCGTAGCTGTGCAATACAGAACTGCCTTTTCAAAGCCTCACTGATCTGCTGGGTTGGGTTCTCTGCAGAGCACAGCCAAGCTGAAATCAATCTTTACACACTGAAGGGTGGCAGAGCACTGAAATTCAGCCAAAATCATGCAAAAAGAGGACAAGAAGTGCAGGAGGATGGGAAAACCAGCCTGGCCCTATGACATTTCCTCAGGATCATAGAGGTGAGGTACAGAAAGCCCCAAGTCTGAAGAGATTTTTGCCACAAAGGTCATGCTGTGGGGCCAGGATTGCTGCTGGCCCTCTGTCCCCCCTTCCATCCTTGAAGATGGGGAGCAGCAAAGCAGCTGTGCTATGCCTGGTTTCCTTGTCCACAGCCTATAAATTTTTAGGCATTGTGCTAAATTGGACAAATTTGAAAAAACTCACTGTAACCAGACAGCACTCTGTAGGATTTTCTTGCCTAACATGAGAAGGTGTTATTAGCATGGAGAAAGGCTGTATTCTTCTTTCTAGGTATTTCTGTGATGTTAATGAAACACCTTGCTCTGGTTAGATCCACAAGAACTGGTGTCTTTTAGGTTGGAGTTTTTTAGATTTTGCAAGAAAGACAGTAGGAGGCAAGAATGTTGCATTCCAGTTTGTTCAAACACTAATTCACCTTACTTTCCAAAAACTGAAATGCTAAAATTGGAGTTTTGTTTTCAAACATATCATCTAGGCTTCTAGCTGAATTTCTGCATAGAAATCAAGTCATTTGAAGAAGTTGCCATAAATTAATCATAATTTCTTAAGATAGAATCATTTCAGTTGTCTTTGCTAAATTGTCTGGAAAATGGGATTTGGGGATATGCATTCTGAGAAAACTATTTTGTACTTTTAATAAAATAGAATAGAAGCAGCTGAGTATTATGTATAGCTTTCTCAGTAGATAATATATGTCTTGGATATTATCCAAGAGAGTGCCATGGATAAAATTCTGTTTACAATATCTTGTTTTGATTAACATTTGGTTTTAATTTGATTTTCTATAATCTTTCAACTGAGCTTTCTTTTTGTTGGGCATGAGAAATTCAAGGGAAGATATAAAAATTTATAGGAGAACAAGTTTTGCTAAGCCCAGTGTTCACGACACATTTGTTTCCCTTGTTTTACCCAAAAGGATTTTCAGGAATTGATGTTTTGGCACTGACAATGCGCAGTTATTCCTGGGATCCAAATTGTGCTTAAAGTAAAAATAATAGATAAAACAGCACTATGTTCAAAAGGCCAAAGGATTGCAGACTGGTTTGGCTTGTGGTTAATCAACTTTATAATTTCAGCTTTGCACATGTTCATTTAATCAATTATTTAAAATATTAATAATTTTTCTGGTATAAATGATATCAGCTAATGATATCATGCCAGGAAAAAGGATACTGAGCAAGAAGTAAGAAAAAGCATTTACAGAGGAGCTTTAGCACTATATTTTTGCTTTGTTTTGTGTGTATCAATATAATTTTATGTGCTAATTTTTTCAGTTATTTCAAGGCTTTTGAATTACCAACAACTGCACATATGTCAGCAAAACCTAGGCCCATTAACTGTTTATATACAACATTATGTGTGTTCACACTACATTTTGATTGGTTATGTGAGTATCAACTGTAAACACTGAAGGCTTTGCATCAGGGCAGTTTTGCCAGCCACATTTCCTTGCAAATGCCTTTTCCTGGTGTGTCCCATGAATAAGCTGCCAGCCGATGTCCCGGTGTCAGCACAGCAGCCAGACCCATCGGTGCAGTGTGATGTGCAATGCCTGCCTGGGGTGACTAAGGAGGTCACAGGGCTGGTGTGGCAGGGCTGGAAGGGTTTAGTGCTTTCCTAGCAGCCCAGACCTGCAGAGTGCTGATCCCAGCTGGTGCTGGCTGGATCTGAGCTGGCCACTCTGGGCTGAAGCAGCACCTCCTTCCTTGTTTCACCCAGCTGTGTGTGCACAGGTCAGCCAAGTGCACTGCACAGATCTGCTGCATTTCATGTATTACCTTTTAGCTTGGCTTTTACGCTCAGAGACAAACTCTGCAATCCTTTGTCTTGATCTAACTGCAGAAGCAATGTGGGGAAGAGACTGCTGAAGTAATCCCAGTTTAGAATAGCCTGACTTTCCTCTAAAAGAATCCCTTTTGCCCTTGTCCCACAGTATTCCAGTTATGCTGGCATAGTTATCTAAAATGGTGTAGTGACAGTGCTATGAAAAATACTTAAATTAGAGACAACATGGAAATTTTAAAATTTGTTTTGTAGCTTCACTGCAAACCTCTTGCAGTGCTGACTATAATGGTTGTCTAGCTATAATTATCCTGGTAGATTACCTATAATGCTTGGTTTGGCACAAAATCCAGGCTGGATTTATTTAAACTGTTTGCCCTTGATCTGCTAATTTTGGAAATTCTTGAGGCTTTCCATGGAATCACACTAAACTGCTGAGGCTGGAAGGAGTCTATAGGATACACTCTGTGATGGAAGCAAGGGCAGCTTGACTGGGGCCATATCCAGTGGGTTTTGAATGTCTCTGAGAATGGAGATTCCCCAGCCTCTGGGCAGCCTGTTCCTCCCTCACAGTCACTGGGTTGTTTTCCTTACGTTTAAATTTGTGTATTGAAATTTTAATTTTCATTAATATTTTTTTTTTTATGGAAGAAAATTGTGGCCTGAAAAGTAATAGAAAAGAAATCCATAGTGATGATGTATTTTTACTCTGAATAATTTTACTGATAGCAAAATTCTTAATAGCTGTTTTTCTGTAGCTGGTTAATAATTCCTACTAGTGTGTTAGTGTTGAGGTAAATACTGGTAGTGGTTTAATTCAAGTTTCTGACTCAGAGGAGTCTAAAGATACGTTATCTGTAAGAAATCCTGTTCTTACCTCAAGCACTCCAAGTGAGGCTGAGGTGATGTCAAGGGAGTGTGTCTTTTGCAGAGTAGAGTAAATGCATCCATAACTGTGTCTGGATTCTAGAAGATATTAATCTTTGGTCATCACTTTTACTTTATAATGATTATTTTCATTTTTGGAGTTCCTTAATTTATGAAGCTTCCTTTTTAACTGATTGTTATAGAAAAAGCTAAAGTGAAAACAAACACAAATGAAATTAAAGCAACAACAAAAAATACCCAAACAAACAAACAAAAACCACAAAAAAAACCCCAAAAAACAACCCAAACCAAAAGTAAAGGGTAATCCATGTAAGCTATGATAGTTAAAGGCCTGATTCTGCAGTCTGTGTTCAGGCCAAACTCCTTCTCCTTCCACTGAGGCTGTGCCTTTCCAGGTCGTGTGCTCTCTTTGAGGAGCAGTGTGTTTCCTCTGCCCTACATGAGAAGGGAAAAAACATCCCTCTCAGAGCTCCTAGTTTGGCTGTGTAAGAGGTCAAAATGCTACTTAACTATCCCTTGCTTTCAGGTTTCTGCCTGAGAGAGTTCTGTTTTATGAGGGCAGGAGGATTTGTTTTAATCTCTATTGTGTCTGCAAGGCACAGGCAGTGACTGGGTGCTTAGGGACGGGACTTGCCTTTCTACTTATTCTTGTGTGCTGCTGTAAAAATTGACACATCACACTAAAAATTAATGAACACACAACAATGCTGATTCATGTGTAGAAGGGATGTGGAAACAACACAAATTATTCTGTTTAGCTTCCATTCCTCCCTGGAAAACAAAATATATTCCTTTAATCGTACTCTTGTTCCACATGACATCACTGTCATCCATTTTCTTTGTGTTCTGCTGCTGGTTTCTAAAGCAAGATCACTCCAGAAAACAGTATTAATGTTTCAGTGCTAGTGCAGGTCAATGACTCGTGTGGTTGTACCCACACTCAAGAGAATAATTATACCATGTAATAAAACTTCTGTAAATGATCTATTACAGTACTAAGAGTGCTCATGGTTTTACTGTGACTTTGATTACTATCAGGGTGCTGAAGTCGCCCCTTAGTTTTCATACAATTTTTTGAAGCCCAGCTTCAATTAGGAGACAAGTTACTGGATTTTGCAAGTAAAGAGGAACACTGAAAAATTTTAGCAAGATCTATAAGGAAAAATAAAACAGTTTGGAGTCTGGTCCTCCGGAGCTGGCAGCTGAAGGCGTGTAGGATTTTAATTTAAATAGCAAGGCAGTAATGACATTATCAGCACTGAGAAAAAGGAAGAACAAATGCAGCTGACAGGATGAATATAACAAAGAAAATATTTTTTAATGTAATAAGGCATGTGTACACATACACAAGCACACGGGATTTTAAGCAAAGTCTGAATGTGCAGATTTGAGTAAATGCCTGGCTGCAGCCAAGGCACAGCACTAGTGCATGTATACAGAAGAAATAATCTTCTTCTGTGAGCTACTATAATTCTAAAGGTCTTGCACTTGAGAAGTACAGTAAAACCAGGCCAACTACTTACTTTTTTTGGCTTCCTCCAGTTTGTCCTTGGCACGTTTTTCTGCCTGCAAAAGCTGCTGGATTCCCTGAGACTGGCTGGTCATGCTGATTGCTGGGGCTGGTAAACTTCTGTGGAGACTGGAGCTCAGAGGGAGTTTTATACAGCTGCCAGGCTCTTCCTCGTGTTTTTTGTTCTGTGTGTTATTGCAACAAGCTTCCAGATTGTACCACCCCAGCTGGCCGTGCCTGGATTGCTGCTGGGCGCACAGGCCTGGGAGTGCAGGCAGGAAAACAGCAGCGAGGCTGAAAGGAATGTTCTCCTTTCCTCAGGGTCACAGAGAACTTGAAGTGTCTGAGTAACACACTGGGGGGAAAAAAGAGCACTTCAAATGGCTTGTATTTTAATGGGGAATTTTTTCTCTTTTAGGCTCTTATTTCTGAAGCAGAATACAGGTAATTTTGTCTAGGAACTGAGGGGAAAAATATTTTCTTGGCATTTCCTTTTAATAAAACTTCCCCTCAAAGTGAAGAATCAGGCTCAGTCAACAATTAATTCTGGTTGAAGACCAAGAACTGCTTGTAGACTTCTGTTTAATGTTACTTCTTAACACTACTTTTAGGGTTTTCGCTTTTAAAAATTTTTCAATAGGAATTAATTCACTGTGGACTAAAGTTTAAAATAGCATGTAGTGATTGAGGTATGCTCTGCCTTGTAATCTGCCATGATTGAGGTGAGTGGAGATGAGATGGAGAGAGAAACCGTGGGATTAGCTCTAAGATCCAGACTCTTGGAAGCTGTGAATGATGGGCTAGGTTTTACTTTCAAGTCATAATGCACATAACAGTCAAATGAATGCCTGAGCATGGCTGTAAATGCACATCCTATTCCCTACAGAAGGAAAGAGTGGTTTGTGAGCTACTGCACGGATAAACAGCATGTTCATATTCTGAATCCTCATAAAAAAAACCAAAAAATCCCACTTGTTACAGGTACTTCAGTCATTGCATAGGAGAGGGACATGTCACATTGTATAATTAAAATAGATCTATTATTGTAAAAAAATACCTCACAGCATGAGTAAAGTATATTTATTACAGGTTCTTGATAGAGCTCTGCCAGGACTGGAGATCACCTCCTGATACAAATGTTTTTTTCGTGCTACAATTTTATATACATAGTTATATATTTATATATTTATATATGTGATATGATTTCTGCATATATTATAAACAACCTATGTTTATATTAAAATTATTTGGTGCTCTCTGTTAATGGTTCTTATCCTAGGGCCCTTTGTTTTCTGGGGCTTCCCATGGCAGCTGTGTCATGATACTTCCTTGCTGTGCTGTGCCGTTACCTGATCATGATGAGGAAATGTGTACTTCTGCTATGAACTCTCTTTTTTCCCTGCCAAAAAGTTGTAGGTTTGAGAGAAAATGGAAGGAGAAGCCTCTTGCCCTAATACTGTCTTTGGCAGTGCCCTGAATGACAGCAGCACTGAGAACTGGAAAAGGAATTTTGTTTTCTATTCTGTGATATTGCAAAGTCAAATTTTACTGAATCTCTGCCTTTCTTACAGTGTATCATCACTGAGTTTATTTCTTCATCCAGAAGTTGTGTGAGATGCTTGCTCATCTCCAGCACTGAAACCAGGGGTTCACCCTAACTTCAGAACAGCAGACATAGCACTGATTTTAGAAGATTTTAACGCATAGCCTTGAAGTTTATTTTATTCAGACACAGAAGAAGCGATGATCAGTTCTACAGAAAATGTGGAAACTGTAGGGTTAGGAAGCCATTTGCCACTGGGATTCAGCTACAAGTGATATTATTGGCAAAGAAAAGCTGAAGTGGAAAATGAAAGTAAAAAATGAAGAGATCTGGTTTACTTGGGGCAGGAAACTTGGGCTCAGGACTTTAAAGCAGAAGTTACTTAAAAATTAAATAGGAAGTGGAAATGTCAGGCTTGTCTCAGACATTAAAAGTATATTCCAGGCAAAGGGTCTTTTCAAGCAAATCTCACTGCTTCGAGAAATGTTACAAAACTACTGGCAAATTAAACAGTTTCAGTTTCTGGACTTGGCTGAAAGCATTACGGGAGAGACCCTTTGAAATTTCAGAGCAGTTCTCAAAACTATAATTATGTTATTTGGGCCTCACTAATGATCTGAGTTTTGATATCTGCAATCTGTTAATTAATATTTCACAAAAATGCTTCTATATGATGAATTTTTATGGGGAAAAAGATACAATCTTCAAGAGATTATAAGGCTCTTCCATTGTGAAAAAATTAATATATTCCTTACGCAGATCATGTGAGCTGCACATGTCACAGTTCACACTTTTAATATTTTTCTGAATTACAAAAAAAGTCTCAGTTTATAATTTTCCTTCTGGCTAGTTTCCATACAGTGGGGTGGCATGCCATGCTGGCCCTCATGGCATGAGGCAGGCACTAGTGCACATCTGCAGGGGAGAAGATGATAATTTATTTTGGCTGGTGCTTATACACTTTTTGTTAGACTCCACACGAAGTACTGCCACTTAGAACTGATTTCAAAGCTTGTCTGATGATGTTGGTGATGACCTCAGACTATGCTGACATGGCACCTCTATGTATCCCACCTCATGGATAATTCATTAAAATAAAGTAGGTTAAGCCACTGACGGGCCAAACAGGCTCCTACTTCATCACACAAACCAGTAAGAAACTTCTCTGTGTCGTAGTTGCTGGCTTTCTTTCCAAGTCAGCTCCAGACTCATTTAATTAGAAAAGAGAAGCTGATGTGGTGACTGGTGATGGGGGCAGGAGAGGTGTTACCAAAGTGAGAGAGGGCAGAGAAAAGGGGTTTTGGTTTTTTTTTTTTAAAGTCTCTTTTTTTCTTCTCAGCGTTTTGTCTATCTATCTTGGCCTCCAGAATTTCCTGAGCCTTTTCTGGTTATCCCCACCGACAGAAAGGGAAAAATGGGCTCAGTTCTGGCATTCTTACTCCTTCGAAGCAAAGCTATAGACCAAGAACTCTTGAAGAGTGTTGCAACGGAGGAGAGACCTGCTGAGCTCTCCCTGCTCAGACACAGCTTGAACAGCAGAAACACTCTGAATCAGGCATTTTGAGTTTAGGTGCAGGCTGTGCAGCTGCTGTTTTGTCTCTGCAGTGGGAAGGCCAGGGCCAGTGGCTGAATTCACCCCAGGTAATTCAGATTATTTTATTTGGAAAAAATCTGCTTGCTGTAACTCAGATTGAGCCTTATCTAGCACGAGTTTACCACCGTCTCAATCCACCTACTACTGAGCTGTGAAGGTAGTGCTGTGGCATCCTTTTATTGTGGTTTAAACGTGCACAGATTCTCCTGTATGTACGAGGGCAGCAGGCAGAGTTTCCACTGAAACGTGTTTAACTTGAAGGTCTCCCATGCATTGTCTCTGCAACTGTATTTCCCAAGGCACACACTTCTTAAATCTCTTTTTTTTTATAATTATGAACTGAATTCTTTCCAAATGAGCAGCTATGGCTGCTAAGTAGCACACTCTGTTCAGGCTATAGCTTCAAAGCAGCAACATTGATTCCCTGATAAAACCTTAAGATCAGCAGTGTGCTTTTACGGGTCTGTGTGCCTTTTGTTTTGTTGCTCTAGAAAGGCCCAAATGAGGAAAAGCAGGGTGCACACCTGCATGGCTTCCTGCAGCATGGTGGGGACTGCTCCTCATGAAAACAGAGCACCTTCAAATGCAGTAGGATCTGTCATGCTGAGAAAGAGTGATGGGCTCCTGTAGCATCAATAGCAGAAGGTCTTTGTACACAAATTGATAAGTGCACAGTGAAAACCATCACACACATCTGAAAATCCTGGCCTTTTCTCTCTGAATTGAAAAACCCTGTTTGCTTACATTAGAAGAAAAAGTTATGAACTTTATACTGAAGTTGTAATTATGTCTGCTAGCTAAGGTTCTTGCTGCATTTCTGATTTTCTTCATTTCAGCCATTTTCTGACACTGACAGTTTCACTTTGTTGACATCACCACGGTTGACCTCAGCAGCCTGAATTTCACCCATCGGCCTGAAAAATATGGGAACAAAAAGGTATGCAAAGATGAATAAATATTAAAATATTGCTAGAGGCCTCTTGCTGCCACACTGGATGTGTGAGCTTATTGACTGCTGGCCAATTCTGCAGCACAGCTCCAGCTTCACCTGGCATAGCACTCTGATGACCCTATATTGAACACCTACTTTAAACCAGCTCATACTTTTTCCTAAATTTGGCCTGTGTCTTAATGGAAGTAATTCTGTTTGCAACTATAGGAGGTTTCACATTCAGAGACAGCCAGTGTGAGCTGTATATTTGATTACTTTTCCTAAGGATCTTTTCAACATCTAGGAGAAAAGTTAAGAATAAAAAAAGTGTCTTTTTTTTTCAAATCTCACTACCCATGTGACAATTCAGGTAGAATAAATATTAATTTTTTAAAAGTGCAAAAGAATGAGCAGCAGAAAAAAGCCATAGTTTCTGTTTTTCTAACTTCCAGGTTAATTTATAATTTGACTGTCATTTTGGTTGTGGTTGTTTCCTAGTCTCACTGTATGGTGTGGTAACCTCAGCCAGCAAATCTCTACCCAGCAGATCACATACTCCCCCACAGTGGCATGGGGGAGAGAATCAGAAGAGCAACAGTGAGAAAGCTTGTGGGTCAAGATATAAAAGCAGTTTAAAAATGAGGGGAAAGGGTAGGGGGACACAAACTGATGCAGAAGAAGTCACTTCTCCCACAAGCAGACCAGTGCCTAGTCAGCCTCCAAAGAGGGGGTACCGTGGAAGGGCCAAACCCCCAGTTCTGTGGCTGAACCTGGCACTGTGTGACACGCAGCACCCCTTTGGTCAACCCCTGGTGCTGTCCTGGCTGTGCCCACTCCCAGCCTCCTGCCAGCCCCGTGGAGGACAGAGCTGAGGGGCAGAGAAAGCCTTGACACCTTGCCAGCCCTGCTCAGCAGCACCTCCAACACTAGAGTGTTAGCAGCACGATTTTAGTTGTGAGCTGGCAAGTGCAGGTTGTGATGGAGCAATTAACTCTGTTGCACACAGCACACAGCTTCATTTCAAAGAGGTTTGGTTTTTTTTCTTTCCCCAGTACAGATATTTGCTGTCTTCTTTCCCATTCTTCTGCACCATGATAGTGCCTCCTCCCTTATTACGTCCTCTCTATGATTTTTCACATTGCTACCTCTCCCAAAAGAAGTTTGTAACTTCATCAGTGTATTTGTGCATGCAGGCAGACAGGGAGGGCGAGTGGGGAGCCATGTAAGTATATTTTGGACTGTGTAGGCTAACCAACAACTCATATCCGTGTCACAGCTCAACATTCACTTGAAGAAAACTGAGTGTATGCTATCAGAAAATTTCAGCTCTGTCTCAAATTAGACTTAACAAGATCAGTAAAGACACCACAAAGAAAAGAGTTCAACTTTGCAGCCTAGAGGAGCTGAACCTCTGGTCCTCTGCATTGTACTTGAGTGCTGCTGCTTTGTGCTGCTTAAAATTGTTTAACCAACTTTCTGACTTTTACAAAATCTTATTTTTCTACTCAGTCATTTCATTGTATTTCATTCCAGCTCTGAACAACTCTGGCTTAAACTGAAAGTGAGAAAAAGGAGTAAGAATTTCCTTTATTGTAGTGAAAATATTAATATCTCAGTAGGAAGAAGGAAAGCTTTGGAAAGGTAAGAGAGAAAAGATGGGGTGGAAAAAATGAGAAATACTGGCAACTTTTCTCTTTAGAGTAGAAGTTGCTTCAGCTAAGGTAGCCTGTAAACTTTCCTGATGTTATTCTGATACAATTCTTAAAATGAATGGGGTGTTTTTCTCCTTACTTTGTAAAATCAGCTTTTAATTAGTGCTCCTAAACACTAATGTGTGCATGTATTTATGTTAGTACATGTGTGTATTGAGATTTAAAAATTTCTACTCCACCACTTTCCAGTAACCTCTAGGATTTCTGGTGTAATTGAAAAAAAAAATAGAACTTATCCTCTCTTCATAGAAGAAATCAGAACATTAACTAATTTTAGCCTATCCACCACTTTACATCACATCTCTGGTATTTCTGTTGTTTCTCTTGCTTGTCATGTGGCTGTGGGAGTAGTGAGTCTTGTGTCTCAGGCAGTTCCTCATTTCAGAGGGGGAAGGATTTTTATTGTCAAGCCTTTGTGCAGTGTGAACACTTTTCCTCCCTTTTTTTGCCATTCTCTTGGTAGCTCGAAGGGACTTGGGTTTTCCTCTGCAGAAGGTAATTCTGCTGGTGAGGATTTCTGTATATTTAATGCAGAGCATTTGTCCCTCTTCCAGGCTTGAAAAGACGGTCAGAATTACGCTTAGTTTTGCTTTTCTTCCAAACACTCCACTTGCCAGTAAGGTCAGAGCTCAGTGAAGCCGAGCACCATTAATTACAGTGTTAAACATTCCTGAGCTGTGGCTCCAGGCCTGTGTGGAAGCCGGGCTGCCCACGTGGTGTGTGCGGGGCCATGGCTCCATGCTGCCCACACGGTGTGTGCAGGGCCATGGCTCCGTGCGAGGCCATGGCTCCGTGCTGCCCACGCGGTGTGTGCGAGGCCTTGGCTCCGTGCTGCCCACGCGGTGTGTGCGAGGCCATGGCTCCGTGCTGCCCACGCGGTGTGTGCGAGGCCATGGCTCTGTGCGAGGCCATGGCTCCATGCTGCCCACGCGGTGTGTGCGAGGCCATGGCTCCATGCTGCCCACGCGGTCTGTGCGGGGCCATGGCTCCGTGCGAGGCCATGGCTCCGTGCTGCCCACACGGTGTGTGCGGGGCCATGGCGGTGCCTGAGCCTGGGCTCCCTCTGCCCTCAGCAGCTCCTTACCACAGAGCCCCAGGCCTGGGCGGCTGCGGGGGAGCAGGAGCGATGGAAGGCGGCCAGAGGAGCCTCAGGGGCTCGGCTGCAGCTGGGGGGACTGGGAGGAGATGGGTCTGGGCCCTCACAACTCCTCCCTGGAGGGAGGGCGAGACTCGCCTCCAAACTGCGCTTTAGCCTCCGGCTTGTTTGAAGTTCTCCTTGGCGTGGGATGGGAAATAACAGGAGTGGGGATCCCAAGATAGGTCAGAGGTGGTTGGTGTCGTTGTCCTTCAAGTGTAATAGGTGCATTTCTGACAACAATTGTGCTTTTAATGGTGAACCCTGGAGTGTGGGCCACCATGGGAGAGCTCCCCGTGGGCCTCCCGCACAGCTCCTGTGTGGGGTGTGGGCTCTGTGCTTCTGTGGTTATGGCACAGAAGTTCCAGGGGTCAAACTTTGTCTGGGAGAACAAAGAGGAACAAAAGATTTTACGGAAGAACATTTTGGAAGATTCCAGGAAATATTTTCTGGCCCTGCAGGGAACAACAGGATCTTTGCTATCACACAGCATTTGAAGGGGAGCCTTGCTGCTATCTATGCTATTCTGAAGTCATAACAACAGTGAGGTGAATGACTTTATAAAATATATATTTTTTATATGAAATGGAACTTCATTTACAGGCAGTTAATGTAAATACGAAAAGTTTGCTCTAGTAAATATGTGGTCTGATAGGAGCTGCTAGAATCAAAAATAAAGGCAAATTATTATCAATTTGGCAATTCTGAGCAGCTCTCTATTTTATATTTGAAATAAATGCCTGGAAAGATTTTTTTTTTTTTGAGAAAAAATTGGAATTAGGCTACTATGAAAGCACAAAAGCATTCTCTCTATTTCTGTCTGAGGATATTGTGAATATTTGCATTGCTCTTTTTTGACACTATGGGTAATAGCAGTAGCAGCATGGATTAAACCTTTCTCACAGAGTACGGCATAGGCTGTAATAGAAGTCTCACAAAAGAAAAAAAATCATTGCTTTGAAAAACCTTAAAAGATACATTAAAAAAAAAGAAGCTTCATGCTTATGGGTATGGTAACCCTTGATAAAAGGCTACATAGTCCTGGCTCTCAAAACACTCTTGAAATTAAATTAAATCCATTGAAATGCTTTAGTAAAGGCCTAAGAAGTAATAGCTTTTATTCTGTCAGTGTGCGCTGCTGGATCTTTCCCTTCCAGGCCACCTGAGATCCTCCTCCTAAGAGCAGAGATGATTGTAATATGTGTCCCAGAATCCACAACATTACATCAGTTCATCTGTCCATTTCACTTCTCCCCCTTTTCCAGGTAGGGGTGAACACTGTATGCAAAGTACTGAGAATCTCAGAAATTACTCTTTTTCTGAAAGCCTCCTTCTGGCCACTTGACTCCTCTTTGCCTTCAGAACAAAACCAGCTCTGCTTTTATGAAATAAGCTGTGATAGTGCGAGCAGCCATTCCTGCATTTTGCCCATGCCAGCAGCTCCCTGTCAGTGCTGCTGCCCAGGGCCTCATGCTGAGTCTGACCTGCAGGCAGGCTTCTACCCCCAGCTGCAGGTGCAGCACTGCCAGCCCTTTTGCTGGCTCCTACAGCAGTGTTCTTAATGAATCCCTCATGGGAAGGAGAGGGATAGATGTGGTGATGAAAGGACAAGGCTTTCTCCATGTAAGCTTCAGCGAGGTGCAGGGGCAGGCACTCACCTGCATATGTCAGATAAATGTTGTGCTACAGTGTAAAGTGTTGTGGATGTTGTAAAAACTGACTGTAATACCAACAGGTTGATATATTTTTCATAATGTGTATATTATGACCCATGTACTCCAGCAAAAACCCCCAACAGGAGTGTGTACTGTTACCCTGGGGACTGCTCTGAAGCATTACAGGTAAAGCACTATCATTTCCTTGAAATTTCCTGGTATAAATTATTTCCTCTCCCTGTAACATCTTTGATATCAGTTTTTTCTTCTGACTCTCACACTTTTGTTTTTGCAGTTCTGCAGTATGTGAAACACATGTTATTATAAGTATTGATGATACTGAAAAAATAACAAGGCTCTACAGCAGAGGAACCTGTGTCAATAGGTATGTGAATTAAAGGGTGGGAGGGGAGCTGACGGTAAGAAGTTCAGAAACCTGACTCTTTACAGTAACTTTGACTTCCTCTATATAAAATTTTGCTGTTTTGAAGTTTGCAGGTTAAATATATAAAGGGATGACTTGGCTATGGGAACTTTCCCCTTCCTCAGACAGTATCTGATAAGGTTGTTACCAACAAATCAAAGGTTTGCGTGAAAATATGCTTATGTGGTTAGGTGTGTGTTATCCTGTTATTTGGCTTACAAATCTTCATAGCAGCTTTGCAGCCTACCTTGCCAAAGAATCTATTTGTTTTAGAAAAAATGACCTAAAAAATAATTTTGCAAGGAAAACCCCCAGCGTTCTCTGCAGGAACATGATTTGAGCACATTGACTCCTACTTAAGAAGGAAAATGTTTTAGTTCCACATCTACCAGCAGTTTGCTTGACCCCTGAGGCAGCAGCAAAGAGGCATCCTCAGCCCCCAGGGTCAAGAGGCATGAGTGCTACGGCATGATAGGGCCTCTACTGCAGTCTGAGGACAGCCTGTCTGTGTCCTGGCCTACAGAGGATACAGAGAAGAGCCAGTGCTTTCCTGTACCCCATGATGTCTCTTAAGTTGTCCAACAGCTGCAGGTAGCAGTGGGGAAAAAGTGGTGAAGTTTCATTTCTAAGGTTTGTTCAAGGCATATAAAGAGGAAAAACTACTGCATACATTCAGGCTGTAACTGCTAGAGTTAGTTACTCTGGCTTGCACTAATGTCCATGTGGGAAAATGGAGAAGCCTTAGAGCTGTATTTCTTCCCCAAAGAGCTCAGTTAAATGTTTTCAGACTCATGGTTTTTGCTCATGTTATTAATCATAGCTTCTGCACAGCAACCATATAGCAGCAGGCTTTAAAAGTCCAACAGAGGAAAGTCTGAATATTGGGAGGGTTTGGCTTGAAGATTTCATTGCATTTACTGCAGTGATTACACAGACTCTGAAAGTTCAGAGTTTTAGTAGTAGGTGAGGTGGCAGTAGGCTCCGTGTTTGGAGGAAACCCTCATATTAAAAAGAATTATTTCACAGCAGAAGTGTTTCAGTTTCCCAAATGAATGGGAAACAGGATCACTCCAGAGTGGCATAAGTGGAAGCCTTTGCCTCGCTTTTAAAATTTCAGGATTCACCATCGAAGTCTCTACAAGAAGCAATGTCACTTTGGAGTCCTAGAATTTCAGAGCTATCTTACTGGTTATGCTGAGAATAATCAGGAGATGCTTGTGTCTGTAATCTTCCTGGTCAGCTGTGTAGTTTTTGCAGCTACAGAATCCTAATTCTTTCATAGCTTTTGTGTGCTGGGCATACAAAAAGTAAGGCTTTTCCTTCAGACAAAGATATACTGAGCAATCTGAACCTCATTTTAGTTTGATATCCCAGCTTAATTTTCAGTTTAGTGACGTTCAGAAAGTTGCTCCACTGATCAATAGAAATACATTCTGGAGGGGTGAACGCGTAGAAAAATGATTTTTGTATTTTTTCCTCTTCAAATATACAACATGATTTTAAACAGTCTCAAGCATTCAGCCAGAGTGATTGATTTATTTGGAACTGATTGATGGTCAATAGTATATTTGAATTATCTAAGATAGTTTCAAAAATGTATACATTTTTTAATTTAAGTATAGTATTCCTGTTGCTGAAGGAGGTGAATGGAAATGAATTCAGATATTGTGTAGTCTTATCTTGCTTGTTGGTTGTTCTTACCACATGGGCAAACATTGCCAGATTAAAATATATTATTACGTGTAGGCTGAATGATTCTGCAGTGTTAGTGGGAAGAGATTTCTTTGATGAAGTCTAGAGAGCTCCCATACAAAAATACCAGACACTCATTCTACCATGTTTTGCAGTGTGGAATTTTTTTCAGTTGGTACTAACAGTTACAGATCAGGGAAGAATCCTCAGTGGATGTGTGATGGTTGGTGTGTGCATGTGCTCATGCATCATGTCCACAGAAATGTTGATGAAAAGCTCTACCAGTCCTACTCTGTTACAAAAATAATTTTCTAGTCTCTACCCCTTTCTCTGAAACATCTTCAGGATGATTCCAGAGATAAGAAGAAACATAAAGGTGGGATTAGGAAGGCAAAAGTCTTTCATAAACTAGAAGGGGAAAAGTCTTTTTAAAGTAAAATTTAAAAATCCACAACAAATTAAATGCATTGATCACTTTGAATTACCCAGCTAGACCTGCTGATAATGTGTGTCTTCTAGCTGTTCTACCCATCTCTTCCTGAAATATAATTTTTATAAGTTCACAAAACCAATTTGAAACATGCAGTGCAATGGAGTCCTGTGTCAGGGAAGTCTTAGCTGACGATAGCAAAGAGTGTGTTGGTTTCGATGTATTCTGACTAAAACTAAGAAGGATGGGACAGGCTTTCTATCTGGATAGCTCTGTGTGGAATGCATGAATATACAAGCATATATATGTGTCTGAATAGACATAGGTATAGTCATATAAATATCAGAAAAAGCTGCTCAAGTACATGGTAATAGGTCTTTAGTGTTTATTTGGTGCATTTTAAATGCAATTTTTCTTTCATATAGACTGCATTTGCAAGTCCCTTTTCTTTCTGTCTTTCACCTCACTGGAATATTCGATTTCTTTGCACCTAAGACCAGCAGGAGGTCTGTAAAATTGCTCTTTTTTCAGTAAGAACTACAGGATTTGGTCTATAGTTTTAGCGTAGATGAAAGAAATAATGGATTTCTTTGAAAAAAAACCCAAGGAAAATTGGGACCATTTTGTTCAATACTACACCACTGCTTCCAGTGATTGCCTTGGACAGTTTGCAAGTCTTTCCACTTTATGTAAATACATTAACTTTTGAAAATCCCTTATAGCTGGGAGGTGGGGCCTTTTGAAGGTGCTCTTTTGAAGATTCGAGGGTCTCTTAAACACACATTTTCTTTCTTCAAAGTAAATTTTGTAGACTGCGTGTCACAAATCTTTCTTGTTAGGAATTCTGCTTGAAGAACTGTTTGAATTTCAATATCAAGTATTTCAAACAAATAGATCTAATGCCTCAATACATTTTACTTAGGGTCAGTCAGTGGCCCTAAATAAGAAAGGGAACCTCTGATAATTTGAATTCTATTCCCAGCAACCCTTTGAAGAAAAGATTAAAAATAAAATCTGAGCTTTTTTAATAATTAGTCCTGAAAACCAAGAAAGGGGAAGTAACTGTAAAGTAAACTACCAATTTTTGAAGCTGCTTTCTCTGCTTCTTCATTTTGCTCCCATTCCCTATATTTTTGTAAGATGAGTGAGAGGTGAAAAACTGTAACAGAAAATAATGCAATAACTTATCGGTAGGTTTTGGTCTTGACTTCTAAACAGAAGAAATACTTAAGTATAAGCATGTGTGTAATAATCAGTTTAAGCAGTCAGGTGAATAGCAGTTATATTTGAGTTTTCTGTAGTGAAATCCAGTTCTAGAAAATTTTAATTACTGCAGAACAAGTGATCTGTTTGCACATCACTGAAGAAGTGAGGCTGTAAGACTTTAAAGCATTTACTTCTGAATTTTTATTGTAGCTAAGAATAGATATTTTTCTTGATGTAAATTTGAACATTCTGAAATGTTATAATGCAAAGATTGTGTAGGCTACAAATCAAGAAAGAGAAAAGGTACTTGTAAAATTTAGATATGCAGAAAAAGAACATCATACTCTCAAGAAATTTGCATATTAAAAGCTAGAATTTTGCTCAGTGTCTCTGCACCTGTGGATGTGAGGAAGTACATACCTCATCCTTCAAAGCCTTTAGCTATGAGACAATTAAGGAAGAACATAGATTTCTTGAAAGATTGTCTGGTTTATGTTACGAGATTACACAGCTCAAGGACACCTTCTTGTTAAGAAAACCAGAAGTGAACTTTCTTCTTTAAGTCCAGCCTCATTTTTACAGTCAGGGTCTCCAGGAAATAAGATCATAAATCTGGAATGTTATAAAATACTTTCCCATAATTCAAGGTCAAGTTATAAATCTAAGTTACTGTGTCTCTTGCAGTTACCATGTCTCTTCCTAGATATGTATTTGCTCTGGTTCTTACAGCTAAAAGCTTCCAAGAAGTGACCCTTTAAATGCTATTGACATTAATTTTAGCAGCAAGTTTGAACATTACCCTTGCTGAGCTGTGCAGTATAAGCTGCTTAAAACAAGTATATGCTCAGAGGTTTTTGTGCAACATGGAACACAAAACATTTAAAGGATTCTCTTTGCCTGATAATCCTTCCATTGAAAAATGCCAACTATTCTGCAACTTCATCCATCCTTACATACTTATGTACGTGGTCCTGTATGTACCAACAGATACACCGAGAATCCTGTGGATCATTGCCCTTTTGGAACACTCCTTGGGACTTCACAAATGCCTGTGGAGCCGAGGGTAGGGCACAGCAGCCTGACATCTAGGTGGAGCTGGAGGCAGTAAAAGCACATTGCATTGTACTGGTGTCAGTGCTTTCTCTGCTGAGATTTTTACCAGCATCCTACTTGCACATACAGAGCTCTCAGTGACCACCACTTCTTGGTCCATGATTTGCTTTTCTCCTCTACTCTTCCCTCTCCCCTTCTTCCCTCCCACTCACAATTGCATTTCTTGACCAGAACACGAGTGTGCTGCACAGAGCTGGCTGTCAAAGGGTGCCTTTCCCCGAGGGCTGGTATGTCAAGGGGGAAAAAGAAAGCCTCTGTCAGTGCTTGTCCCCAGCTTAGGAGAAGGACAACACAAATCTCTGCACTAGCAGTGTATGTCATCCAATGATGAAACTGTTCAAATGATTTCAAATAATCCTGCAGAAACGGTCATAAAGTGACAGCTATATCTTTTTAAACATAGAAAACTCAACCTCACACTTCAGCAGGTAAGGGGAGGAAGAGATACTGGTAACTGTGTATACCATAGGTAGATTAAAATATGTGGTTAAAGTACATGCCGAGACAGACTGAGACATAAAATGCATCCCATCAAAGGTACTGTCCAGAAGTGTTATTGGGAGGACTGTGTAGTGGATCATTTTGCTCCATGCAATGTGTTCAAGCCCTATCATGTCAACAGGGAGGTATTAACAAGCTGAAAGAGCAGCCAGGGGCCAGGGAGAGCGAGAGATGTGTTCTCAGCACTTGGATTGGACAGAACTTCAAATGTCTGCACACTTCTGCAATCTCTCCCCTGCCCCAGAGCAGGGTTTGTAGATCCTGCAGCACCTGGGAGTCAGTGTCATGTGTGCTTTAGTTCAGTGCAAGCTTCAAATCACCCAATGTATCGTGACAAGAGCTAAGAAAGCAGCTTATCAATTGAGAAAAACCTGAGGCATCTGACTCAAAAGGTTTTGCTTTTAATGTAGTCCTTAGATGAGAATATGGATGGTATTTATCTGTCTCTGTACTTTTCTGCTTTCAGTAAGAAAGTCCTGACAGCTGTGGCAGCTGGATTGGATTGGTGAAAAGAAGCTTGGTACCTCTGATGTACAGGATGAAAGATATCAGATAGGTTGTCCCCAAAGGATCAATCCTTTCATCCAAACAATCCAAAGGTAAGAAGACATGCACTCACCTCAAGTGTTTCAGTATGTTAAATTGAGGTTGGAGATTGAGGGCCCGGATATCAACACTGCTCTTTTCAGCTCTCAGAGTATTCCTTACTTCAGGGACCTACAGTGGTCTGCAACAAAATGCCTCAGCTGATCTCCACAAAGTCCATCTGCAAAGAGAGCTACCAGAGACAACATAAATGAAGTAGTGGCTTCCCTGATGTAGAAGGAATTTCACTTAGCTAGAAAAGAAGGTTGTATTCAGGTCCTCAGTGTTGCAGCTCTGTACCATTTCTGGGCCTTGGTAATTATACAGGAACCAGAAAGTGAAACCACCTTGGAAAGCTGAGAGCAGCATCGATTTATGGGCCAAGCTGAGGCAGGAGAAAGAAGCAGCAGTCAGAAATTTTTATTGTTTTTCAGTTGTAGTTTTACTTGGTCTAATAGTCTTAATCTGACAGCCCTGCAAAACACTGCTGGTGATCTTTCATGACAGTAAGGGTATTAAATGTATCTAATGTTGCAGTTAAACAAAACTTGCTTCCACTACATAAATTTTTTACAGATACAGCATAAAAAGTAGTATCAGTACTTTAAATTAGGTATTTGCTGGGATTCAAGATAAATAATCTATTTGACAGGACTTTGGGGTTTTGTTTTTCCCTTTGAGCTCTTACTTGTTAAATAAATAGTTGTAGGAGGTTTGGATGATTGGTAGATAATTTATAAAACTGGTTTCACATAATTTAACGATTGTAGATCATGAAAACCAAACTATTTTGCCCCTTAATTAATCTGAATATTAATGAAAGCATAAAACTATCTAAAATAGGTAATAAGTATAGATGCATGATCTTCAGAGAGATCCCATGGTTATATGGTTGTACAAAGAATATGTACATTTTCAGCCTGCTCAACTTTCTAATATGAGCTGGGACATGTATAAAACCCAGGCTTTCTCAAAACTACTTTTTCTACTTCCTGTTATCTCTTGGAGTAGAGCAGCAGCCATTGTGGAAGCAGCAGAGAAAAGCTCTTCCTACCTTGCTTTTGAACTTCTCTTTTCTCACCCTACTTGTGTTCCTCCTGCAAAAATATGCATGGAGCTTGTTTTCCTCAGGACTGGTATTTTGGTGCCCAAAAATTGTAGTAGTATGTGAAAGGTATTTCCAGCTAGAATGGAGTGTAAGTCTGACCTTACAGATTCATGATTCATGAAGGTGGTCTGTGAAGAGTAGTGAGACTGTTCAGGATTTTTTTCAGGCTGATGTGGGAAATTTGGAGAAAGGAAGAGCAAGGAGTATCCCCAAGGATTCTTTGATCAGGGACAGTGGAGGGCAGGCATGTCTTGTTTTGTTTGCTATCATCTGTCTTTAAATTGTTCCTGTTTACAATAGGAAGAGGAAAGAAAATGATCAGGTTATTTGCTTTTCTTAGACAAATTTATTTGTGAATATGTATTTTTCCATGGTGGTTGGTCTCTTCCACCTAAAATGACAGTGTGCTGATGGAAGGGATAAAGTGTCAGGAAATTCACCCCTCTAGAATGTGTCTCTATTGATCAGTGTGGAGCAACATTCTGAACCTCAGTAAACTGGGAATTAACCTGGGATATCACACTAAAATGAGGTTCAGATTGCTCAGCATAGTTTTGTCTGAAGGAAAAGCCTTAATTTTTGTTTACCAGATTACAGGCTAGACAGACTGATTTTGTTCTAGGAGCTGTCACTATTTTTGGTTTGCGTCAAAATCAATTTTAAATAATGCCTCTATATTTTAACACAGAATCTCATAAACTCTAAAGAGGATCTTTTATGAGAAGGAGACAAAACCAGACATTCTTGCTAAATAATTGTTGCATGAAGTTTCATCTTCTGTGATATTTCCTAACGTAGGGAGTAACACTTGCTGTAAGGCAGAAAGAGGATGTGCAAATGTTTTATGCTAATCTGGGGAGTGAGAGCACATTGCCAAATTAGTATATCAGCCTGAGCTTGGTATGGGAAAAATGAGCTATTCTAGCTAATAGTTTATATTGCCAAGATTTTATCACTTTTTAGAATAAAACTTAAGAAACAATAGTGATTTTTTTTTTTTTTTGACAGAGACTAGATTTTTGGCAGTGTACACATGAACACATATCATAAAATAGTTGTGAAATTGTGGTATTTCTTAGGGTCTTGCTTTATGAGAAATGTGGAAGGGGTTTTTTCCTTGAAATAAAAGTATCTGATAGTGCTGTGCTTCTCTTGTGATTCAATGGTTTACAAACTCTGAGAACTCCAGGTGTTTGGGGAATAGCATAGCATGGGATTACCAGCTTTCTCTCCTCCTCTTCCACCATCCTTTTTGGTTATTTTTGGCTCTTCCATTGCACTGTATGCATCGATTGTATATGTTTATAAGGCCTCAGCAGTATGTTTCTTGAGCTTTGTGACCCAGTTAAAATAGCCAATTTGTGCTAAATGCCTTTGAGTGTTTATTATGAAATGTCCCATAGTGAAATAGAAATTAGCTATAAAATTCAAATAACAAAACAAATCTATTTATTTCAGTGTCTGACTTCCCAATGCTGTCTTTTCTCTTACCTGTAGTAAATTACTCAAAGGTTTGCTTGACTCTGCCAAAATTTCTTTCACGCGTCTACTGTTTACATGATTGTTACTTTCAAAGTATATATTCCATATTTTTGCACCTCTGTTAGCTGACTCTAATTATGCCCATTAACAAGAAGTGATAAAGAAATATTTGCAATTACATGAGTGACATTTGCATAACTCTTTTTCTTTAAAGTTTATAATTTACTGCCTGTCCTAAATATTCTGTTGTTTTTTTTAGTGTGAGAATAAACCAAGACATCTAGTGCATCTTTTATTTCAGAGTATCAGCAATATGAACTTGTTGCATTTTAGGATGGCTTGTAGTGTGTGTGAAACAAATAAACTGAATGGCTTAGAGGCATGGAAACTGAGGGAGGGCAATACAGAGCCCGATGTACAAGGTAAATAAATCAGTGGGATCAGTTTGGTTTCCTAATTGTTTCAAGTTCAAAGATGACTATTGCGAGTTTATATTATAGAAATCTTCCAGACTCTTTTAGATTTATAGCAGTAGTTTCTTGACAAGCCACTGAGGAAGAAATAATGCCTGCCACATGCTTATCTTTGGAGACATCTCTCTAACCCTTTTGGACAGCCCCAGAGAGAAAAATCATATCACAATGTGAAGAAGGGCAGGAGATGGGCTATCAGAAGATGACCGACCGCATCACTGTAAGCAGACCAGCCTTCTAGGTAAAGATTTGTGGTTTATACTTATAAATACCTTGCTCGAAGGCATTTTGTGCTTCTATACAATAATGACTACAATCAGCTGTGGGACTGCATGTCCATCCAAAACATAATCATAGCTGGGATGTTAGAAAAACATTTGCTATAGAGGAATCCTGTGTTTTATTGGAAAAATGCACACAAATATTCTTGGCTATAAGCACTGTCATCTGACAGATAGTGAAACACCAGGACAACTTGCAGACCACAGCTAATAGGGTATGACAATAAATCTGGCATCCCAGATGAGAAGCAGTCTGGGTGGAAGCAGGATACAGTGGTAGAAGCAAAGAATACAGAAGTTAATATCACAGAAGATACCTGCTTGGGAAGAACAGAAAAAGGGACAGAGAACTCACAGAAGGCAAGTTGGTCTGCTCCTTTACAACAGAGACTAGAGAGCAGTTAGCTCAGAAGTAGCATATTGTAGGAAGACAGCCTGAAACATGGGTTCAGTAGCCTACCCTGACCCTGGTCCTGGGTAGCTTTAGCTTCAGCTAGAGTTGAGCATTAAGAAAAGATTGAAAAAAAAGAAAAAAAAAAAGCCCACCCTGTGGATTAGCTTCAGAATAAACAGACAGGTGTTTATATTTGGTACAGAGCACACAGGAAGCAATGTTCAAGAGATATGGGAATGCCCAGTGATCTGCAGTGAAACCAGAATGTAAAGACTTTGGAAAAGACTGTAAGCATTCTCTTCTTTTTCTGTGTGGGCTCTTTTGTGTTGACAGGTGCTACTATTGCTTTGACTTGTGTTCTGTCAGGTCTTCTGCAAACATGTCACACCTGTGACTTTATGGTGCAGGTAAGACAGCATTTACTTCAGAGTGTTATATAATAGAGTGTAATTCTGCATATAATTTGGGAAAATTAACCAGCAGGTACAGATTAGCTAGTACCAAGCCATCAGCAAGTAAGTAACCAGTTTAGCTGGAGGCAGGGTGAAGGTGAAGCTGATAGGGGAGACCCTGCACAGAGGGAGCTTGTTTAGTACCTCCAACTAGGGTGGTATTCCTGAGTTTCAGCCTGATTGTTCAAACCAATGCCCTGCCTGGCATTCAGCTCACTGCCCTTTAAAATTGTGGTTCTTCATTTGTTGAGACAGTCATATGAGTGCCTATAGAATCCAAGAAGTTGGTACTGGGAAATGAAACTGGGGGAAAAAGCAGAATAGGACTAAGAGGAGGAAAAATCTGCCACCGTTGAAGAGCTCTTCTGAATGAGAGTTTGAGAAGTGGTCCAGGGGAAGCAAATATTCAATTAATTGTCATCCCTCCTTTTCACTTTCCCTTTCAAAGTAAATGATGGAAGGATACAAAGAAAAGATGCTATGAGTAAAAATGTTTATTTGATGTTTTATAATGTAAAATGATCTCATTCACTGTGCAATGTTTGAACACCTTATAAAAAGCTAAATCCTGAGCTGTTCTCAGCATCCAGCACTCATTCAAAACCAGGGGGCAGAGCAGATGTTCAGCACAAATCTAGCAAATCCCAGGGTTTATGGCTATGCTGACAGTGTTTAAGTGGGCATGTTAAAAGGAGCTATTCAAGAACATTCGTTTCACAAGAACGGAGCCCACGGTTATCCTGGATTGATTTTATGTGTAAGCAAGAAGCAGGTGCCTGGCACTTCCAAGAGCTTCTCGTAGGCTTACTGCTCATTTTGGGCCAGATTGTGAAGAGTGCCTCAGGGATACCAGAATACATTCTCTGTCCTGAGCAGGTACAGCATGGATCATGCACACAACATATGAAGTGGAGATGTCAAATCATCATTGCCTGAGGGTTGATAGCAGCAGAGCAGTATGCTTGCACAAAGAGCTCTATTGTTTACTCTTGACCTTAAAATAATTTGATCCAATATGACACATTAAGTAGAAATGTTTTCTTTCTTCAGGGAAATAGTTCTTGGCAATTGAAACAAGCCTGAAAAAGTATGTAAAAAATAGATTCCTTAGCAACTGTTCAGTGAAATATTGAGACTCTTATAAGATATATGCTCTAGCATGAACAATGTTTCACAGTTACACTGTCAAATTAATTTTACTGGATAAAATGCATAATGCAGGGAACCCCCTTGATTTAAACAGAGTTGCCCTTGGGATAAATTTATCCTCGGTCTCTTAGTGTTTGCAAAAGCGTGTGAATTCAGTTTCTGTGGAACTGCTTAATTCTGATGTGGAGTGTGCTGAGTATCACTGTAACTGAGCTGAGTCATGTGAGATGACTTCAATGCAAGGGAAATTATGCCAAACTAAGTCTGCATTATTTTAAATCCAAATTATGTATGGAGTATGTAGAGAATTTATTTTTTATTTAGTTACATGCTTTGTAATTTATTCTTTCAAGGCCTCAGAACAAAAGGAAAACACAGGTGAGTTCTTGAGAATACATTTCTTGAGAAAACAAATTCATACTAGATTTTGTAAACACATTAACACAAAACAGCATTAAACATTAGCATTAAATTTAAGTTCCAGTGAGTTACACCATTGCCTGAATTAACCCTCACCCTCCACACCATTAAATCCTCCAAAAAAAAACCCCATCTCAGTTAAAATTCTTGGTGATGAATGCCGAAGTGAAACTATAATGACTTTGATAATCTGGACTTGGAAGCTGTGTTGTATTGTGTGAGGAAAGTGAATACTTTACCTGGCTAAACTCTTAGGGAAATGAACACAGGGTGAAACTGAGCAGCATGAAATCATATGAAGAGAGAACAAACAGAGTGAGGTTTCACTGGCGTCTTTCAGTCCCAGTGAAACTGGCATTAAACACAGTGAGCACCAGGAATGATCATTTTTGGGTGGCAGAGGCCCTGGAGATGTCAGAGTGCAGGGGGATCTGTTGATATCTGGTGGCAGATACAGGGTGGGCCAATCTTTGGGGGCAACTTGTGACAATCCAGTCTGAGGCACAGATTTATTTGGCTTGTGGCTGTATGAAGATGCTGTTTATATCCTGGTTACTGCTACTGTTGCCTTCCTTTAATCTTTCCAGTCTATTTCCTCCTGGGTCAGTAGTACCAGGCGGAGACAGGGAATGGTTTGGGGAATGCTCTTGGAGTAGAAAAGAGGAATCTCAAAATAATATCACATGGTTGAAGAATTCATGCTCTCCCTTCCTTTAGGGTAAATAGTGGTGAGTTTTATGGCTGTTCTGTACTTTGCTCTGCCCTTCACTGGAATAGGAGGCAGCTCCTTAGCTTCTCCCCAAAGAATAGCAAGGTATTTTTTAGGTTACCCAGGTTACCCAGGGGATGAGTGAATATTCCTAGGACTGACTCAGAAGTGGAAGAGAAAGAGAATTTGGAATGAGCAGTGATGATACCTTTGTCATCATCTCCTTAGTCATCAATTATTACTCCCATGTGGGACATCTAAATCAGGTGTAAATCAATGCAAATCAAAACCAGTGGGAACAGTGCATCTTTCCATGGAATAAATTGACTTGTCTCTCTCCTTAGATCATCTGTTTCAGAAATCTATTGCAAGGATAAAGTATCTGAATATATAGATTCCAATAGCATGTTTTCATTTCAGTGTCTCAGTAAGAACCCTTTTTCTTTTTTTTTAAGTCAGAGTCAGTTGTGGTGCGTTTTAGGTGTTGAAGCTATGCAGAATATAGTTTGCATGTATGCCCGTGAGATATTAGCTAGTTCTGAAATGCAAATAATTTTATTTTTCATTTGTTGTTTGCTTTTTTTTTAAATTTAGATTTAGACTGGAGTGGTTAATTTATTTGTAAGTATATGGTAGCATAGAAATTTCTGCCATTTTTAAATGGCAGAACTAGTGTTGTATTACATAAAATACAACACTGAAGTGTCATAAACCACTTTAGTAAAGATTCAACCTATTTTATTATTATTTCAAAGCATTTTCAATATAAAATTTATAATATAAAATTATGTAAATTGCTTCATAACGATATTTGAAACTCATCTGGAGCAAGGACATACTGCTTTAATTCTTTCTTCTTTGAATTCCCTTTCTTTTATCTATATTTCAAGGGCTCTTTTCTTTAAATTTTTGGTATGAGGAAGGAGGCATGGATTCGTGATCTTTTCCAAAGCCTTCAGATGCAAATTGAAAGGAGAATCGATTATTATTTGGTACTTAAAATTTTAAACTTTTATTGCAGTTGTGATAGAATTGCCCTTTGAGCTGGTTTTCCGTAGCACAGGATAGGAGATATTTATGATAATTTAACAAATCTGATGTATTTCAAGATAAGTGAATCAGACAAGGAAAGATTTGCATCTTATGCTGTTTGGGCGGCTTTTTGGAGGTATTGTGGATTTTTTATAGCTTACAAAAGAGAAAGACTTCCAAAGAGATGAGTAACTTTCACAGTTGCACATTTTTAATGTCATTTTTGAAATCCTTATTAATACAAATGGATGGTTCTGGCTTTGATTCTTTCCAGCACAGGGGAAGTATACTGCTGTAGTTACATACTGACATAATCATGTTGGCCAATTAAAAATTCAGGCTCTGTCCTGAGAAAGGATTTATTTTAAGACTCCATGGTTTAATGTGCAGGTAGAATAAATTAATTCTCCCATTCCCTCAAAAGGAAAGTTTTGGGTTTAACCTTGGGAAAGGAGGCTGCAGTTTATGTTTAGTAAAAGACTTCATGAGTTCTAACAGAATCATGGAATGTTAAGGGCTGGAAGGGCACTTGAAGATCATCCAGTCCCAACTCCCCTTTAGTGCACAGGGACATCTCCCACTAGACCAGGTTGCCCAAGGCCTTCTCCAGCCTGGCCTTGAACACTGCCAGTGTTTGTACATCCACAGCCTCCCTGGACAACTTGTTCCAGTCACCACCCTCACAGTAAAGAATTTCTTCATAATATCTAAGCTAAATTTCTCTTCTTTCAACTTGTACCTTGTTACTCCTTGTCCTGCCACTGCAGCTCTTGATAAAGAGTCCTTTGGCTTCCCTCAGATGAGGTCTCCACACAACCTTCTGCAGGCTGAACAGCCCCAACTTTCCCAACCTGTTTTCATAGGGAAGGTGCTCCAATCCTCTTATCTTTGTGCTCCAATCGTCTTATCTTTGTGACCCTCCTCTGGACTTCCTCAAACAGTTCTGTGTCCTTTTTATGTAAATTTGTAACTTTGGACATTAATTTTAACAGCTGATGGTTTATGGTTAGCAGTATATCTAGAGTGGTGGGACCACTGAAGTATGTGACATTCTCACTAAATAATAGATAGGGTATGTTGCAGTATTTCAGTGCTGTGGAAGCTCTGTAAATATCACACAGCCAGAAAAGATCCACGCTGCAGGAATTTGTCTTGGAGTTGCAGCTTGAGGAGTGGAGTTGAGTTGAGATTGTATAAAACTACTGGGGAAGGTCAGGTGGGAATGGAACCTGGTTCTTTTTGAGAGCCTTTAGGAGAGATTCTTCACAGGATGTCATGCACTCTGCTCATCAAATGGCAAATGTCAGCCAGGCTGGTATCCTGCTTTTGCTTAGGATAAAAGGGACTAAGATGTCAATGCTGCAGGCAATGTATGGCTATAGTTGAAATTTGATTTGTGACAGCTCCAGGATGATGAAGTTATTTTATATCAAAATTGGAGTCTCTGGAGTGTCAGAGCAGTATCATTGGATCAGTTTTGTTCTGAACACATTTACAATATAATTATTTTTACAGCCATTTTGTATGGAGACATACTGCTTAGTGAAAGCTAAGATTTTGGCCAGTGTTGTAAGACTTGACTCAAAATTGTAGAAGATGTGTTTAATATTATGAGTTTGATTCAGTCATGTAATTTGTGAATTTTTATGTGAATTTGTGCAGCTTTTTCCTGTGTGATGCTTGGGAAGTCTCTGAAGCACTTATGAATAGGCAGCACAAAAGTATTCTCTTCCCTTCTTTATTTGTCTTATGACAGGGTTCTGCTAGTTCTTCTAGAACCTTGGAGATCTTCAATAAAAGGAGCAATTGAGCATTTCTTCCCCTTGTAGTCGACTATATAAGGGACATTTGTTACCAAGTTGTTGAGAACTGCCTCCGTGCATGC
Organism: Rhabdornis inornatus; assembly: GCA_013397075.1. Classification (NCBI taxonomy): domain Eukaryota; kingdom Metazoa; phylum Chordata; class Aves; order Passeriformes; family Rhabdornithidae; genus Rhabdornis; species Rhabdornis inornatus. Next base: position 2,877,628 of record VWZS01008230.1, on the reverse strand, counting down.
AGTGAGGGAAAATGTCTTTGCTGTATCTTGTATCAAGTCCATGAAAGTGACAACAATCCTCCTGCACTATCATGGTAAAGAATTGTATTGAGTTCTCCTATTCTTAACATTACAGAAAACAGAATTGGAGTGCCTCTATCCATTTGTTGTGTATTACTGTCATATCCAGAAAGAGATCCTTGTAGAAAGATTCGGAAATATATCCCACAGAATCACAAAATAGTTAGGGTTAGAAGGTACCTCTAGAGATCATCTAGTTCAACACCATGTTTTAAGGGTTTTCATTTAATCATCAGTTACTTCACCTGAGGATGCATTTTTATGAAGGCCTTGTCAGAACAAGTGTTTTGGTGACTTGTGGTTAGGGTTTCTCATTCTCTCAACAGAAATCTCAAGAAACATACATAACATATATGGGAATCAGTGAATGTGTGCAGAAAAGTGCACATGGAGGGAAAAAATTACTTTGCTAAATCCAGTCCTATGAAAAGTGAAGTCTTGTCTAGCTCCTAAGTACAAAGGAAGAAATAGCTGAAAATAATCTACTTTAGTTGAATTAAGGAAGCTAAGTGTTACTGCAGGAACCTAAGAAAAACCCCTTTGACTTCCTGGAAACTGAAAGAAGTTTTTTTGAAGAAGTAATTGTCTCTGACATCACTACAGTGCATTGCGAGTTTGCGGGTGGTTAGTTAGGGTAACAGAGGAAGCAACTCTCTCACAGATAAGCAGGCAGTGCAATGTATGTGCCTAGTTAGTCTCCTTCTGGGTGAAAAGTTTGTGAAGAAGTTCTTTTGCAGACAGATAACATTTATTTTGCTTTCCAGAGAGAGACACATGCTGTTTCATAAGGATACGCCTGATTTCCAGAAATAACCATGTTTTTGTGGCTTAAACTCTTAGCATTTGGTGTTGCATTTCTGGGACAGGATGCTTTTCTCAAAGGTAGGTCGCAACTGATATTTCTTTCTCTGATTTTGATCCCTCAACATCCTCTGTAGATATAAAACCAATGAAAAGCTTTGCAAAGTGGAGAAATACCATCTTGGTTCAGAAATTAGAATACAACTGTATGCAATGGTGTAAGAACCTAGGTCAGGAAGATTGATGCATCGTGTACTAGGCTAAAATGTCTTCTGTGTGGTCCCATGTGAGAGATATATGAACCCTTAAAAAAAAAAAGACAACCACATTTGTAGCTGAATTTGGAAAATACATTTAGGTCTCTTATGTGAACCTGTTCCATGTAGTTTTTACGTTCAGCTTCATCTCATGATGTAATACTGGTTTTCTGTGTTTAAATCCTTCAAGAAAAAAATCTTCTCATTGATGTTAGCCACTCCCTGATCACAGAATCTGCTTACAGTTCCTCAAGTTCTGATTTTTCTACTGCAGAGGGGTTAGTAACAAATTCTAAAGGTTGTAAATTAATCTCTACTATTGGTAAATTACTTATTTTGTAAAATAGACATTATTTATTTAAAAAACTGCTCCTCAAATAGTCTTTGGAATATGTAATCACCCTACTGCAGGTGAATTTGTTTCTTGACTTTTTGAGAGAAAGATAGAGCCCAAGAGGAGGATCTTGCAAAACATGTGAGATGCGACAGATAAAGAGAGTAGCAAGATAAGCAATCGGTCTTGAGGTAATACTTAGTATAAAGTCAAAATAAGTATCCGTGATCAAGAAAACATTTTCTTCAGAAGAAAATGCAGCATTTTATGTATATGTATCTTCCATCAGTTTAGCTAGCAATGTAATTTGGAATTTTTGATGGCAGACCCAAAGTGGCTTGAAGTCTTTTTTCTGAAATGGCAGCTTGAAATATTTTTCTGAAATATGCAGGGCTGAAATCTGTTTTCATTTACGTTGAATTTATTCATGCTTCTACCCTCATGTCACTGTAGTAACTTTGGGTTTTGTTGCATACTGATGTAAGCAACAAAATGATCTGCCTTTAGTTGATAACCAGCTAAGAAGAGCATTTGAAGCCTGAGCATTAGCTCTCTTGTCCCTCAAAGTCTCTGAACAGAGACAGCACCGCATAAATCTGGTAGATAGCTGTTGGAGATTATAAGAAAACAAGTGAATGCTGCACTGTAGAGAAAAAGAACAAAATCTCTTGCTTTTCCTGTCCTGTCCTTTTTTTTTTTTTTTTTTCTGCTGTCCTACTTTCCATTTTATAAGTCCTTTTGAGACTTCCCACTGCTACCTTTTCTCTGGAAAAGGCAGTTTACTGTCTGCTCTCTCAGCCACCTCCACAGTCAGTCAACATGTTAGCAGACAGAGAAGGCTGGAAGACAGATAAATGGGTAGCAGCATTTTATTTCGAGTAATAGTTATTTTTCTCTGTTCACACACAGTAGTCTGACTTGAGCCAATTCCTCTCTACATTTACTGAACTGAAGAGCCTCAAAGAAATATTTTAACTCCTCTCTACTACACTTAATTAAATCGCATGCTGTAGTATCAAGTACACAACATCATAGACCTTGTTTTTATGATGTAGTTTGGCAGAGAGATTGCTTCTCCTCTCAGGGTGACAGAACCATTATAGTTCATATTTGCTGTGCAGATTGCTCTGCCTTGTGGCCAAGGGACACGGGCAGTTTCCCAGGGAGGGGTTTGTTAATGGAGGAGCAGCGTTTCGAAAGGGTGGTGCAGGCTTTGGTTTTATGGCAATCACTTTTCGGGCACTTGATTGTAAGTTTGGGTGGGCATTGGGACTTCTTTTGTTATTACTAAAATTATTTTCCAACAGCCTGTTGTACCTAGTGATTTTGAAAACTTAGCAAGAGAAGTTTTAAGGTTGTCTTACTTCCTCCATAAGCTCAGACATCATATAGAACATTACTTATTTCCTGTAATCACCAAGCCACATTTAAGAGCATCAAACTACATTAAACCAAACAAAATAGAAGAAGTTAGAGCCTGCACAAAGGCCTTTTCACTGTCTAAATCCCTCAAATAAAAAGCATGTATCCAACTAATTTTTCTGGTAAGAAAGAGATGTGTAGTGGTAATCAAACACCCAAAAGAGCCAACCAATGCCCAAAGCCCTCCCCCAAAAGCCCTCCCCCAAAAACTCCTAACCGAAGCCAAAAAAGTCAGAAAAACACCTTTCCTTCCCTTTAGAAAAAAAGAAATTCTTGCAGAACAAGCACTGTTTCCATTAGATCATTATTTCAAGTTCCCTCCCTCCTCCACAGTATTAGCAATTTGACAGCTTTCAAAATCTTTCACCCACTTCTGAGCCACTTCCTTTATTTCAGGAAACTAAATGATTGTTTGATAGTTTTGGGTGTGACTTTTTTTTTCCAAGTTAAAAGTATTGAGCTTCAGCAGGCACACTGTGCTGGTTTTGTCTGGGATAGTGTTAATTTTGAACGTAGTAGCTAGTATGGGACTATGCTTTGGGTTTGTGCTGAAAACTGTTGATAAGAGGGATTTCTTCTTTACCCCATACTGTTTGTGTCCCACACTATCCAGTGCAACATTAACCACCACCTGACTTCCTGTCCTTTGGTATAATACACAGATATTATTCCCTTAGTCTATCAATCACTGCAAAGTGTTCATAAGATGTCCACCACATGTCCATTGCATCCGTTTAGTCCATGACTTTGGGCTCCGTGTTGGGGTGATACTCAGAGCAGGAGAGGTTGTTTGTTTCATGGTTATTGGGCACTAAAGCCAGCTCAGTTGGGGTTCTTGATGCCCTTGCTCTGTTTCTTGTAAGGCTGCTCCTCCATAGGTTTAGGTGGTTCTTGTTATAGTAATTCCTATAATAAGCAACTCAAATCATGGGTTACAAAAATTCAAAGGTATTTCTATTGCCATCTCTTACCCACCCCTTCCCAGGTTTAACACTGCGATGAACTCCTCCCCTTGCCCTTATTCCAGCTTGGATTTACCCATAGACTGCAGTCCCTTAGGGTTGTACCTGCTCCAAGCAGAGCTGTGTCTATGAGCCAGTCTCTTCAGGTCCACACCTGCTGCTGCATGGATTTATCCACAGCCACAGTGGCTCTGAGGGGCAGCTGTTCCAGCACAGCTCTGTCCGTGGGCCACAGTGCCTTCAGACAGACCTGCTCCAGCATGGCCTCACCTACAGCCACTGTCCCCTCAGAAATAAACCTGCCCAACAGGGCCTTGCCCCTGGCTGCAGTCCCTGCAGGGTGTTCCTGCCTTGCTGTGGGTTTATCCATGGCCACATGATTTCAGATGCTCCAGCATGGCCTCATGAACAGCCCCTGGTGCTTCAAGCTGTACCTGCAGCAGCTGGGCCTGGCCTTGGGCCCGATGCCTTCAGGGGTGCCCCTGCTGTGACACTGACATAGCCATGGCCATGGGCACTTCCAGATGTACCTGCTTTGGCATGGACTAATTCATGGCCAGAGAAGCCTCAGGATATCCTGTTCCCATGTGGACCCACCCACTGGTCACAGTCCCTTTGACTCAAGCTCACAGTGGAGTTCCAGTGTGTCCAGTACAGCAGCACAGAAACAGCAGCGATGCCTCGACCATCTGCCAGTCCCTGTGCATCACCACTGCTGTCCTCAAAATGTCCCCAGCACAGCAGAGTGAGGGGATCAGCAGCACAGCAGCAGGAAAAACAAAAAGCAGGCACAGATGAGCACTACACTAATGTACTGTAAGGCATCAAGTCCAGGGCAAGCGCAGGAGTCTGCCCAAAGCAGCCAAACAGCAATAATAGTTGTAAATTCCATCTAACACATTCCAATCAAAGATGTTGTTATCTTCACGCCTTTGAGCCCTGCATTGGATGCCAAGGAGGGTTGCTGTGGTTTAACCCCAGCTGGTGACTCAGCCCCACACAGCTGCATGATCACTACCTCCTTGTGGGGTTGAGGAGAGAATTGGAAGGGTAAATGTGGGAAAAAACAGGAGCTGAGATAATGACAGTTTAATAGTAAAGAAAACAAGGAATTAATTCACTGCTTCCCCTGGGCAGACAGGTGTTCAGCCATCCCCAGGAAAGCAGGGCTCCATCACATGTAACGGTTACTTGGGAACAAAAATTCCATCACTCTGAATGTCTCCACTTCCTACTTCCTTCAGCTCCCTATCCTGAGCATGATACCATATGGAATATCTCTTTGGGCGATTGGGTCATCTGTCCTAGCTGTGTCCTCTCCCAGCTTGCTGTGCACCCTTAGTGGGGTGGTACGAGAAGCAGGAAAAGCCTTGACTGTGTAAGCACTGTTCAGTAGTAATGAAAACATCTCTGGATTATTAACCCCGTTTTTCATCACAAATCCAAACATTTCCCCATGATAGGTGGTGTGAAGAAAATTAACTCTACCCCAGTCAAAAACAGCACACACATGAAATTCTGGTCATGTAGTCTCCATGCCCAAGAGCTATGCAAGTTTCCAGCTGGAAGTAGAATTCTTTTAAGATAGCTTGTCTTACAGCTCTGATTTTCCGTGAAAATCTTTTTCACCGGTCAGTCTATACCCCTGGAAAGAGTCTGGCCAACCTAATATTTTAAGCAGTGGAACTTAGTAATATTGGTTTATTTTATGTGTAGTATAAGGGGAATTGCTCTGGCAAGACAGTGTATATTAAGGTAGAAGAAATTGTATGCATTAAACAAGCAGCAGTCTCCACGCTGAGGATCGGAATACATTGTATGTATTCTGTTTTCCTTTGCTGTGCAGCTTCGTTGTGATATTTACTCTATCCTGCTGGGAGCTAGGGAAGACCAGCAAGCCATGGAAGAGTTAATATCCATAAGCATGAATCTGGTCCACCAGGAAGGCAGAAGAAATTTGCCCACATTGAAGTCTGCTGTCATTGCTTGACTTTTTGTACTCAGTCAACTACGTGGTGTTGTTAGCTCAAGTGTCTCTGAAGTGTCTCTGAAGTGTCTCTGCATCCCCCTGTGCAGGGCTGACTTACCCTGAGTCATTCCCCCTTCTTTGGGAGGCTTTTCCTCCTCTGCTGCCAGTCCCAGGGTGAGAACTAGAGGGGGGAGCGAGAGCACAGCACGGGGGTGGCTGTAGAGATGGAACCCGAGACAACAGAGGAATGAGAAGCGCTGCAGGAAGGTGTGAAGTGCTGGGCAAGGCTTGCTAACAGGAGTTGAGCTTAGGAAGGTGTGAAGGGCTGGGCAAGGCTTGCTAGCAGGAGTTCAGCTCTGTGGCTGTGAGTTCCTCTGAGCCCCAGCAGAGCATGTGTGTTACAGGAGCGCAGTGCTTGGGCAGGGCTGTGCCGGCTGTTTGTGCCTGCTCGGAGCAGATGTGCTCACCGAGCTGGCTGCTGGTGCTGCGACTGCCAGCTCTGCCTGCGAGACAGCGATTGTCCACAAGCTCTGCTGCTTTCTGCGTCATCCTGAGATACCCATCATGCACACCGATTTATCTTAAATCCTATAGAACCAGAAATCTAGCCGTTTTTTATTTCAGACAAACTTATGAAGTGCATCCAGTATATTTTGGAGGAAGTAGTTGACTCTCCTCAAAGCTCAGTTTAGGCCCTGAAACACTTGTGTGCGAAAAAAAAAAGGTGAGAAGTTTAAAAGAGTGGTGAAACTCTTTCCTGCTGTAAATATAAAGATAACAGATAGTTACGAAAGTTGTTTATTTCCCTGCAACTTGGCTGTTCTTTTAGCCTGCATGTCCTGATGTATTTCCAGGCTATCCATGCACTTGCAAACAGGTCTTTTTCACTGGTGTTTCAGTAACTGTTACAGCATTTTATCTATTTCCAGGCTTTTTTCCCTTTCAAGTAAAGCAGTTTGGGGCCTTCAATGCCAGGATTTTAGAAACTAGCTGTGAGCACTTCAGTGCTAGCTTATATTATCCATAGTGTTGTATAGCTAACAGGATCCACTTCTTTTCTTTTATACCACTACTTTGCAGTACTGTTCTTGCAGTTATTCCCTCTGTGTCAGTGCCTTCTCGGCTGGCCTGCTTGCTTAGGTTTCTATTCTTTAGTTTCAAAGACTTCTCTTACAATCTGTCTGTTCTTCATTCATAATCCCACTGCCTTGCAAAGAGCTCTAGAGGTACCTTTTGTAGGGCATGAATGACTTTTTTGTTGTTTCAAAAATGTGGACTCCATGGAGGAATATTTTTAATTGCCTTTTGAAATAGATCCTTTTCCTGACAGTAAGAGAAATAATCAAAATAGCTGTCTAATAGAAAAATGAAGCTATACAATGAAGCTCTTTGTAAAATATATAAGGAAATAGTAGTTCGTTAACTGAAGCATGTGTCCTATAAGAGTTGAAAGATTTTTACGCTCAGAGAAATATATAATACAGAACCTCAGCTGAGATGTTACAAAAATATAGGGCTAGCATTGCCTTTTCTGGCAATCATATACACTGCAAAACTGTGAATTGAATATTTAAGATAGTATTAAGCCATGAACCATTTCTGGAGGCTTGTAAGTTAAGATTTATGCAGGGGAAAAACAGGGTAAGATAAATGGCAAAGTAGAGTCAGGCTTCTAGAACAAGATCTAAGAGGCAGAAGTCAGCTGCAGTCTAGGCTGTCTCAGAAACTCCTGATGTGAAGTGTTGCTTTCATTTCTCCAGACCTCAGTTTCATCATCTGTCAAGCTGAAGATTGTAACACTTACCTTGTCGAAAAATGCAGAGTCCTAATTCCTTAAATATTTACAAGTATGCCTGTGTCTTGCAACATGTAAACTAACACCAATTAATGTCATGGCTCTGGCTGTGCATTAGAATATTTTGGGAAGTATATCTAAGCAAAGAAAGCAAAAGTATGGAGCAAATGACTTGTGCACAAATTTCTACCTTTTTCTCAGTCCTAAAGCACAGATGTTGTCAATGGGGAGCTGATACTTCTGTGCTGAGTGAGAACAATCCATACTGTTCTTAACCTCAGCAAATCTGAAATTCTGTAGAACATGATCACATCAACTGTAGTCTCTATTTTACCTGTTATTGGGTGAAATATGGGTGAAATATCTGAAGCTGGTCCATGAGTTCTTGAGACACCAGAGCAGCCTTTTACTTCTGTGTCTGTGGATGAGCTGAGGTGTGCTAAATAGACCACAGCTGCAAAAAATTTCATGTTATAAAGAATCCTCCACACTTAAGGGTAAATGCAATAGGAGGCCTCTCTAGTAAATTAGGTGTTTTAGGAGTCTCAGTGGTAGCAGTTATAAACCTAAACAACTGTTCTAGGGAAGTGCAGGCCAAGCTGACTTTGTCAGCATATAATGTAAAATTGTACACTCACAAAATCAAAGAAAAGATGACCAGTGCTGCTACTGCAGCAGTTTGATTAACTTAAGATGGAGCTTTGATGTCTAAAATGAGTGCAAAATCACGTGTGTTAGAGAAATCTTAGAGAAATCTTCCAGTTTTAAAGAGTTTTGGATAGAGCATCTGGAGGATTTCTTTATTCATATCACACTTTCTTGGAAGACTTTAAATGATGAAACATATATTTTTAAAATTATGTGGAAATTTTTTTACTTCGTCCCTGATGGCAGTAAGAGATTATTGCTCTAGGTCTCTTGTATGCAGTACACAAGGTCCCTCCTCCCAAAATACAGTCTGTGAATGTGCCTGCCTGTGCAATGTGTGTGAGTGGAAGGGTAATATTTGGGGTACCTCAGACAGCCTAACAAGTACAGAAAAATGCTTGACTTCCTTTGCAACTTCATTAATGCTTCTGTGCTCAACTGTGCTGCTTCAACAGAAGTGAAAGATCTTTCTACATCCTCCACACACCTGCAGTCTGGTGTGTTAGTCTGAGGTAAGAAATGTGGTTGAGGTTTGAGGGAAAGATGTGAAAGAGCAGAAAGAAATATGTGTTAGTAGACATTAGTAGCATTTCTGATTTTGCTGTCTTTGTCTGCTAATGAAATTACTTAGAAATAAATGTTTCTGGGAGATATCCAATGCTCTTGCTCTTAGAAAAACTATATGAATGATAACAGCTTAACCCAGTGTCAGCTTCCTCTCTAGAGTTTAGAAAGTTTACAGTGGAATGGTGCTGAATATAAGGGAGGCAGCTCAAGGAAATGAATGTGAAATCTAACCTTGACAGTAACGAATCAAGGCTTTATGATACACATGAAACTTTCATAAAATCCTGTGTTGTTTGACTTGCCAAATTTAGCATTTTTTACTTTTCCGCAGACTGGTCGGTTTGGCCATGAGGATTTTGAAGTGAGAAAATAGTTAAGTTCTAATATGTAATAAGATATTATTTATAGAGGCATACAGTTATGGAACTCACCTACAGATGTCTTTTGAATCAACACAGGATGCATTAAATTAATTAGAAATCATAGAACAGTTCCAGAGAAAAAAGCCAAGATATGTGAATCAATTATTCCAGAAGTTAGTAAAAAAAGCAACAGCTGCATTTGTCTTCCTCCTGTAGATAATGCTGGGCTCAATGGCCTGCTAAGATGCAGTTTTGCACTACCCTGAATAAATAGACAAATTTAGGTGCACTAGCTGGTTGAAGTTTTTGTGTTAATATTGGAAAGAAAACCATTTACCATGTGGATATCAAGTGTGTCATCATTGCAGGAGGGTGCCTTAAATGGCAAGGGAAGGACTGCTTGCAAACCATGGCTCCTAAAAACTACACTCTTCACCAAGCAAGGAAGACATTTTCATAACAAAATGCATGTCAGAAATGCCATTTTCAGCTGCTCTCACAGCAGCTGATTAGAACTGCTGCTCACCTGAGTCTCACCTCAGTGATGACGTCAGTGGAAAGTCTGAAAAGGCTTTTAAGTGTCTTACACAATTTATTTTGTCTTTCTGTTTTTGTTGGTTTGGGGTGGTTTTTTTGTTTTTTTTTTTTTTTTTGTTTTTTTTTTAAACCTACTGGGGGTCTTCAAGTTCCTGTTAGCTGCCCTGAGAAAGCTGTTTGGAAGAGATATCCCGGGCTTTGACTGTAAGCTCCAAAACACTTTGGAACTGTTTTTACATAGGAGAAAATGATCAGATTTTCAGACGACCTTCATGTGTTGGTCACTGAGACAATGTAAAAAATAGTAGTGTTCAGCTGCAAGTATATTTTATATATAATAAACTGTATTTTATATATATATATTTAATATTTCCTGGAAGTTTTTCTGAAGTTGTGAATACTGAATACTTGGAAAGGAAAGAAAGAGCTACTTGGGAAGTCAGGAAGGAGCTGCTCCTCTGTGGGGTTGTGACTGTCTTACTTCTGTGTTTATAAGAGGGCTATTTTCCATAGCTGTGCTCAAGTATTCTTGCTGCGCCAGGTGGACAAATGTAGGATGAAGTATGGCCTTGTCCCCAAAGGATTTCTGATCTGATTCTGGACAGCATGGATATTTCTTAAAAGGGAATGCTGTGGAGGTGAGAGCTAAAACTGATAATGGAAAAAATGATAGCAGCATACATGGCCAGCCAGAGAACTTGCATAATCCCCTGTGCTATTTATTTCTTTTTCTGAGAAAGGGACATACAGCACCTCATTCAAAGCAGCATGTATTAAATTATTCCCAGGATTCAAGATAAACTGTCCTACACAGGTCCATGTATTGCACATATCATCATATTATGCTCTTATAACTTTTATACATGTCAACCACTGGTGTAAGTATTCCTGAAAGATAACACTTAATGGTAAATCTACTGTGGGTGAAAACTTAAGGTGTTCCAAGCTCCTCTCTTGCTATGTAGAAACAATAAAAAATCAGGTCACATACAAACGCACTATATTTATTTGCAGTGATTATTTTCTCCAGCTGTTTAATCATTTCATTAACATATTGCATTCTTGCACCAGTTGAGTGAAATACAGTAAACAAACAACAGAATGTGTAGATGATGTGTTACAAACACACATACACATTCACTCTCCTGTATGGGAGAGCACAGAATCCCACCCTCCTGATTCTCAATTCTTGTAGCTGTTCCTCTACCTGCTAGCATGAACAGCATCTGGATGTGGAAGAGAGGTTCCAAATTCTTTTCTGTTCAGTTCAGAAAACTTTTACATTGCATTCAGCACTTTCATATCTCAGTGCTCATAAATAGTAATAACAATAATAAATTAATTTTGATATGTGGTTGACCTAACTGATTTATTTAGACTGTAAAGAAAAAAATCATGTTTCCTGATTGTCAGATGAGAATACAAACTCTGGAAATTGCCTGCAATTAATTCAAGTGAGACCTGGATCTGTAATACAGTATAGAATATTTTTAAAAAATATCCACTGAACACTACAGAGGGTTGGGGGATTTTGGTTTGTTTTTTGTGGAATTGATTTTTTAAAATTTGCCCTGTTGGATTTCAGGGTCATAAGGGCTTTTAGGTTCTAGATGGCTGCAAGTTTGAGTGAAAAGATTTTGTTATGAAGTGTTAAGCATTTGGAATGGCTCTGTTTGCAAATGCAGTAGTTGATCATAAGATACAGCTGTAGGCAGAGCCTTGAATGGAGCTGTATTGTGTAATATGTGTGTAATAACTGTTTATTAATATCATCTTTCTGTAAAATCTGAACTTTGTCTGTTGTGACAGCTTTCCTCGAGATAATGAGTAATCATAGTGGGAAGGAAGCAGGTATAGTAACCCTACACACTTTTTAAAAATCGCTTTAGATATCTAAGGTAGTCTTTGAAGACAACTGCAATGATAGAGTGATAAAGTTGACATATGGCTGATACCAGATCTTTGCAGTGGTGGTGGATTCAATCAGTGTCTTCACTGAAAGAAGTTCTTCTAAACTCAGAAAGAGGTTTTTCTCTACTGGATTCTCTTTTCTGTGCAGAGAATGAAAATCTATTTGCTGTTTTACATCTGTGCTCCTCAATGTACAGTTCAGGCTATATTCACAGAATTGCTACTGAAAACTTTCTACAACTAGAAATACTTGTTTCTTAGTTTTTTGAAGCTGCTGCTCATCTTCTCTAGCTAAGTGCTACACACATACAGATTTTCGTACTTGTGATGATAAAATGGCCCAAAGAGAAGATCAGTCTAATAATCAGAAAAATTAACTGAAGTTAGGGGTGCTTTAGGGAGAGGAGTGCTTGTCAGATTAATTTACAGTTTTGGAAGGTCACCGCTTCTGTCAATCAGATTGGTATAATTAAGAACCTGTTAAATGCAGACCAATTATAAATGATTGCTGCATGTTAAATTTAGTGTGAGTGCATTTTGTAACATCATACAAGAATTCTGTGATGAGAGCTGGAATATTAATCCTGTTACCTAAACCACCATTTTACCACTTAACTGTGAGATCTCTGTGTTCTTGTGGTTCTTTGCCTCCCTAACTCCATGGCTCAAGCACAGAATCAGCTTTGTAGAGGAAAGGTATCTTCAGAATGTGCTCTGGAGCCATGTTCTAAGTTGGACCAAAAGAGCAGTCTGTGATCATGGAATGAAACATCTCTGGGGATGTTCAGCACTGTTAGGAAAGGAAAAGGACTAGAGCTTTGCACTGGCAATGCAAATGGATATTTGCCAGCTCTTGAGTATTTGCCTTTGCTCCCTAGACAATGACTTTTGGAACAGCTTATGTTGTATGATTTTATTATAAAAAGTCATTGTACATTGTATATACTGTAAACGTTACATGTTTCTGTGACTTTCCAGGCTGTAATTCTGTGCTGAAGTTCTTCTGTCAGTGTTGTAAATGAAGTAAATAAAGTTATTTCAGAGCTACTCCTTCAATAGAATAGAATAGAAATAAAGTAGTTTGGAATAGAATTGAAAACTAACAATGAAATTCTGGGGGTTTTTGTGTCTTGATGTGGATTTTTTTGTTTAGTTTTTATTAAAATGCTTGCTAATATCTGGTAAAATATTCATCTCTTGGCAGAAGCCTAGTGCCAAAGCTACCACATTCCTGTACCTCTTGACCAAGGGCATCCCATTGGTAGCTGTTCTTCTACTTATTTCTGGATGGCAGTTGCTTCTGTTGTCTTTATGACCATGCAAATGGCTTGTATCATGTTGGTGTTATCGTTATTTTTGTATTGTTTTCAATTATTACTGTCAAAATGAACATTGCATTTGTTGATGTTATTTATTTGCAGAGCCCTTGCAAAAGACTTTAAATATTCCTTTGTGAGACACTCCTGATTCTTGTAAAAAGGAGTGAAACTACTGAAAGTAGTAGCCACATTAAAAGTAAATGACATGAATATTGACAATATTTTAAACAATCTTCACTAGATCTGTGTTTCTTCAGGAAATTGGAATTTCAGTTTTCAGAATGTGTTAAGTTTCAGTTTGGACAAAGGGCAGTAATTCCCATTTAATGGAGCATAGAACTGAGATGGAAATAGGAGAAAAATCCTCTTGATAAAACACTGCACTGTATCTGTTTTGAGCTGTAGGCTTTATTTTTATGTCACTAATCAGCTCTAAGACTTGGACAGTGGATGTTGGTAGGAAACATAAGTGAAAAATATTGTGTAGAAATATTTAATATTTTTGCCCAGGTATAATAAAAGTTTGAAGAAAGAAAAAGAAAACTGATTTGTTGACTATTTCGGGTCTTTCTAAGATGTCAAGCAAATTTTGTGTAACTTCTGTAATGCCAAGATAAGAATTTTATAGTAAAGAAAATATTTTGGTTTCTTAGGGTCATGTTAGGATCTTTGCAGCACAAACTGATTTCAATCAAGTGTCTTTATATTCTTTGCTGGGGAAGATGGCAGATTTTTTTTGTTGTTGTTGGGGTTTTTTTTGTTTGGTTGGTTGGTTTTTTGGGTTTTTTGTTTGTTTTGTTTTGGTTTTTTGTTTTTGGGGCTTTTTTTTGTTTTGTTTGGGGTTTTTTGTTTTGTTTCATTTTGTTTTGTTTTTTGGGGGTTTTTTGGTTTGGTTTGGTTTGGTTTTTTTTAGTGAGTATTTTGAGGGTCACTTAGGCTCCTAAATCCCTTGTCTGTTTTGGAAATTGTGACCTTTGTAATGGCTTACAATGAATGTGCTGACTTGTAATGGCAACTGCAGCCCTGATGCTAAATCAAATTGCATAGTTTCATTTCCCAGGAAATCAGAGAGTTTCTTTCTTATGGAAGGAGTAAATTAGTACTGCAGGCACAATCACTTTTTGGCATTAGTCTAAAGAGGATGAAAACCTACTGGCTTATCTCCAGCATTTCTTCAATGATAGTGTTTTTTCTGCTCTTTTCTCTTTTTTGGCTTTTTTTCTTTTTTAAAAGTAGTGCTCAGTGCCCCGTGCTCATACTTTCTTATAGCTGTCAGAACTAGTGCAGAAGTCTAGTTAACTGACTGATTTCCTGCTCAGCCTCTTGTCTCCTGCCACCACCTCCAAAGCCAGGGAAGAGCTGATTGAAGGGCCACAGTGGAAGAAGCTGTGGAATTTGCTATGATTGTAATTCTGAGCACACTTGGAAACAGCAATGGAAATAATACACTCCATTTTCTTAGTGATTATGTCTGATCTGTTTTGAGGGAAAAGCACTAACACTCTTGAACTGATTCATCAAGATAGGTAGCATCTTTATCTCTAGATGAGTATGGAAAATTACCTGACCTTTGATGGATATTTTGATAAAAGCAAACACACAGGCCTAGGCACAGTTTCCAGGAAGTGTAGGCAGAACACAGTGGTTCTTCCAGTCTAAGAAAGAGTATATGCAATTATTAGAGGCCTGGGGTGAGGAATTCTGCTCAGAGAAAGGATTATAGTGTCTCTTCCGAAGATTCTTACCTGGAGAAACTTTCAAACTATGTTTGTGAGAGTTTTGCCTAAGACAAAATAGCTTGTCTTTAAAATCAGTGTTAGTAAAGTTTCAGTGTTTTACTTACTTAAATCTGTGCCATTAAGAAAGCAGAGTTATTCACTAGTTTAAATTTGGTCAAATTCCTTGGGATTCCTTGTAGAGAATTTAAACTACATCATTTATCAGACACACAAGGCTTCATCTCTAGGCCGCCCCATAGACACCATTCAGGATTCAGCCATGAACGGGCTGCCAGTTTTTATAGTATATGGGTTTCACTATGCAATAGAAACACAATGATTCTTCCAAAGGATTTAGAATAGATTCCTGCTTTCAGAAATGTACATGAATCTTGATTATTTCACACATGTAAGTGGTTTTGAGTGAAACATAATGTTAGTGACAGTCATTTTAATCTTTTAGGTGAGACAAAGAAATGTGATTTTCTTTAAAGACCTATAAGCCATTTTTCATGACAATATTACCTTGAAAATATCTGTGTCATTAGAGGGAAAAGTATGTATTTGCAGAAATCAGATCACATATTTATTTCAGTGAGTGCTGGTAAACATTATTTATTAAAGGAAATGCAAAAGAAAAGAGCCTTGAGACACCTGTTCATCATAGCAAATTGTCACCTCATAGAGCTGATATAAAATATTTCTACTTCATAAATGGACTTCAATGCACCTGTCTAAATATCTTACTGTTCCGCAGAGCTCAGACCACTTTAGCAAGTAAAAGTTACTATTTCCGTGTTAAATGGAAACATTCAGATAGCTGACTTCTAAAAGGTCACTTGAGAGGCTGCTGAACAAAAAGAAATGCCCTGGACCTTTTGCTGAGTAAGAAGCCAAAAAAAAAAAAAAGGATCAGAAATGAAGAAAAGAGAAGGAGTATTTTTTAGTCCAAACATTGAAGCATTGAAGTTGATTGTTTGTGACTGTAATTTCATAAAGGAAGTCACATACTTTGCAGCAGAAGCAAAAAGCCATATTGAACAACCCAAACCAAGAGTATAACACTTATTAATGTATGAAATGAACTATTAATTTAATGAACCCTGTTGGTCAATCAGCAGCATGGTAGGAGGCCTGTACATCACCTCATCCAGTTGTAGAAATCCTGGGTTAACCTTCTGCATAAAGTGCTTGTCATCCATGTAAGGGTGGACACAAGAACTTATTGTGATATTCAGCAAAGACTACTGCAGGAGGACTTGAGGGCATTAATCCTTCTTCCTGGGAGAGGATTGCTGTCATCTTCAACAGAAAATTTCTGCCTAATTCCAGTCAGAGGTATCAAACTGAGCACAAATAAAAGGGTTGCTTGGAAAGTTGGGTCAGATCAGAGGGTGGCATTTTTTAATGAACATGAGCAAGAGTAAATCAAGAGCAGAGAAATAACAGTAATGCCCCAGTAACTTTATAGCAGGGCTCAGTATGTTTAGCAGCTTCATTTATTTTCTGATCTGGAATTACCGTAGCATTGCAGGAAGCAAATGCAAATAAGCATTAACATGATCAGGATAATGGTAGGTCTTAGCAAGGCAGATTGTTATAGAAGCTACCATCTACCTTTCTTGTAAAATAAATCCAACCCCCAAATCCAAACAGATCAGCTGTGCTGGTGATGCAGAGTCCTGACCCAGGACTTAAGTCAGAGTGACACATTTCTTTGAGTTCTCTTTCAATCTATGGGACTATAAGAGCCTTTTCACTGGAGGTGGAAGGTGTTGCAGGGTGTGTGTTGTTACATTGTTGGTGCAGTCATAGAGGAAGATGAAAAGTCTCACTACAGGAAATGTGATCATTAGGGAAATGATCTGTCACAAAATTCATTGTGATGCCACATTTCAGAACAAAAACTGCTTCAAAGCTTTTAGCTCAAAAACAAGCTCAAACCCAAATCCCTATGACTTCTTGTCATACAGAGACAGGAGATTTCACTCATAATAATCCTGGGAATGGCTGACAGTGTGTGATGCTGAGTTTTTGAAATGTTAGATGTTTCTTGACCACAGATTCCATCTAGATGCTTCACAATGCAGTTGCTGGAGGAGAAACCAGTTTTATTGCAAATACATCCTAGCTTGGTCTCTCTGCTCATTATCTTTATGGTATACTTGCTTTTCATATTCCTGCTGTTGTTTTAATATCCAAAATTCTTTCTGAATTTCAGCTCTTTGATGATTCTTTTATAAAAATAATTAGATTTAATATTGTCTTAGTGTCCAGTGCTTGCAATCTTACTGGTGAGTTTTTAATATTGTTTTTGATGGATTTATTAATGTAATGATCAAGTTGGCAAGCATCAGCTCAGCTTGTGCCTTCTTCCTAGGTGAAGCCTTGTTATGAGGAAAACAGGAAGCAAAAAAGATTCCTTAGTTTCTCAATTTGGATAGGAGTTGTCTGCATGCTACAGAAACAAAAATGAGTTTTAAACATCACAGCAGACAGATTTTCCAGATCTGGGAGATTCAAAGGATTCTCTGGTGATGCAGGGTTGTTCATCTTCTGCAAAACAAATTCTGACCACTTTTCTGCTTACAAAGGTTAGCGGCATTTCAAGGACACACCCAGATCCATTGCATTACCTTTGTGCTCTCAGCAGATTAATGATTAAACAGAATGAATTTTCTGTATTTCTTTCCATTGGTGTTTATAATCTGTCTGTCAGGGTAACTATTGAAATCAACTGATTTCTGCTGTTTTCTAATATTTGTAATTTTGTTCTGCAGATGAATGATTTGTTGGGATTTTTTAAAAATTGAAATTAGAGAAACTGTTAATAGGGATCTTTTTCAAAAGCTTAATAATGCAAACTATGAAATAAAAAAATCCATAAAAATTACAAGGTAGAAGAGAAATATGATTTGACATACCCGGGTGTAAACATCCTTGCCTGGCTGTGAGCCCTCTGGCTGCCCAGGAAGTCACCCTGACACACGTTGCTGCTTCCATCTCTCCTGCAGATTTAAGCTTCCTTCATGTAAAGCCAGTGTGACAGATGGAGGTGCTTCCCCTTTGGTCTCAGGTGCTTGATCTGGACCTGCAATCTTGGAAGCATTTTCAGGTTTGTTGGTATAGTGATATTCATCCATTTCTACTGATGCATGAAGGATGGAACTTCAGGACATTTGTATGCCTCTCATCATACTGTTAAGCACTGTGTAATTTTTCCAGTGATTGATTTGCTCTTGGTGTAGGAAGTCACCACTTTTTACCTAAAAACCCCATGACTTGGTTTAATGTCATGTTTTAATTGATGTTTTTTCACAGAGAATATATTCTGCTTTTAAAAAAGCACAGGTAACAATATGCAGATGCATATTTGTTTTAATGGTCTGAAAAATCCTCCATTCCCAGTGCTTGGGAGGGCACACTAATTGAGTTTGCATTCTTTGTGAGGACAAGGCACACATTTGTAGACTCTCACTGCAAATACCATTAAGTTAGTCTGGAGATTGGGCATGCAAAGAAACTGAGTTAATTGACTCCATTGTATCAAACTCCCAGCATAGCTAACCAAAGGACTTCTTGCACAGTTTAAGGCAGTGGCAGAGATATACCATGAAGAGCTTCTGTATTATAAGTAGTATTTGGAGTTAGTCTTGTAAAAATATATATGCACACTTAGAATTAGAAAGTGGGAGATATATGTTACATAAATGCAATGTATTGCAAGTATATATGCCATCTTCTGGATGTAATTTGAACAGGAAAACTTACATCTCCTTTAAAATCCCCAGTGCTATTTCTGCAGAATATGAGCTCTAGTCTTCTCTGGGACAAGAGTTTAAAAGTTAGCTCTAGGAGAAAGCATTTTAGAATGTATGGAAAGAATGTATACAAATATAAACTGAAATCCTAGAACCTGTAAGGAAATGATGACAACACACTGTGCAAGTGTATACCTCAGCCTAAATGGAAAGGGACCAGTAAAGCCAGAGAAAAAAAATAAAAGCTGGGTTATGAGTGTTTGTGTAGGTACTAGTGGTTTTCTGAAGATGAAAATCCATCTAAAGTGATACTAACTGAAGATAATATCTACTACTGTAGATAAAATTCAAAGTAATTATTATCAAAATGAAGAAATTAATTCAGGAAACCACATAAACCATAACTAATTAACAAATTATTCCAATGTATGAGAAAAGCTGTAAATAACTCGATGGGTCTGCTCGATTGTTAAAAAGTACTAGTGCAATAAAACAGAAGACTAAGTGCCATTTTTACAAAGTTTTCATGCAGTCAGCCCCAGAGAGATTCCTGTTCAGTGCTGGAAGGTGTAAGGCAACAGTAGAAAGCAGGATTGGCTACAGTCTGTTCAGTTAGTGGTGTGGGGAGGGGGCCCAGCAGTTTAACAGCACAAGGTGTTTGCTTCTGGCAGCACTGGGGAACAGCAGAAATGGGACCTGTTGCCCTTTTTTTTTTTTTCTTAATTTTAATTAATTCTAGATTTTCTTTTAGGAAGAAAAAGCTAATTAATAAGCTTATGGAAAAAAAAAAGCTTGTGGATGTTCGGAAGCTTAGGAAGTAAGTTTTAGAGCTGAATGCTGTGGAATTCACTCAACATCTCTTGAAGGACTTATGAATATGAAATTCTAAGTAAAAATTAAACAAAAAGCCAACAAAACAGGTGCCTGAGCATCAGCTGCTGTGGTAGAGTTAGCCAGGGGATTATCATTTTAATGGTGGCTCTTTGGGCTTTAGATCAATGAAGCTTCAGTAGTTAAAAAATATGTGAAATAGTAATGGCAGAGGGATAAAAAAAAAAAGTACTTTGGGTGTTTGTACTGGGCAACTCGGATCATCCTAGCCCAGGACAGTCTCTGGATATTCTGTGCAATGCTCACAGAAGGTAAATTCCAGTCTTTGCTCTTAGATATTTGCCATCTCATAGCTTACCATGAGGTTTGTATCATTGTGGTGGTTGCCTGTGTAGTGCTTTGTAGCTAAAAAAGCACGCTAAAATGAAATAAATGAGTCATGAGGGCAACTACACGTTCTGGTTCTTTAGTTTTGCAAAATTCTATGTCTTCAAACAATGTAGGCTGAAGTGTTAGTGCTTCTGTACATTGCCACCATTTACATTCCCTTACCTCAGTGAGGAAATTTACACATTTGTGGGTTGACTGGCAGCCTTGCCTGGGAATGGGAAGGTGTTTGCTGGCAATGCAAGCGGAGAGCTGCTTTGCTCAGTACAGACCAGTGCTCTGCTAAATGGAGATAAAATTCGGGCACCCACATCCTGTCACACCATTTAGTTCTTGCAGGCTGCCATTTACCAGGAAATCAAAATAAGTCCATTAGCTCCAAACACTGTTAAAAAACAGCAAAGACTTGAAAAAGTTACGCTTGATTTGATTTAAACTGTGCACAGGTGAAAGTGTGCCTTGTGAGCTTAATCCTCTGCTTGTGCAACTCTTCCTGGTGGTGGCAGAGGAGGAGCAAAACCAGCTCTGGCTGCTTCTCTGCCATTTTAGGTTTGCAGGAGAACAGGAGTTAAATTCACAGAACTGGTAGCTAATGCAACTCTTCTTGTACATCTGTAATCATTATTTGCTGTCAATTCCTGTGTCTTTCTTACCTTTGTGCCAAAGATGTTGAATATGCAGCTTAAAAATATTGAAAAATTCAACTGTTTTCTTTTTTAAATACATTTATGTTCCAGATGGAGTTATTGACTAGGGAAGTAGACATTCTCCTTTTACTACTCTATAATGTTAGCAACTTAAATTTAATTTAGCT
Source organism: Rhabdornis inornatus (assembly GCA_013397075.1). NCBI lineage: Eukaryota > Metazoa > Chordata > Aves > Passeriformes > Rhabdornithidae > Rhabdornis > Rhabdornis inornatus. The sequence continues at coordinate 2,857,173 of VWZS01008230.1, read as the reverse complement.
TTAGCAATAAATTATTAAATGGGGCTGACTGGGTCTATTTTGGAATTTTTCTGAAATCAGTATGTTATTTGAAAATAAATACAAATTTTAATTAAGCTTCTTAGTCTGTCTGAAGTCAAACCATACTGTCCCTGTGAAAACTGGTCAAGACCAGGAAGATAAACATAGTGACATGGTAATCCATCACAGGCTTGCTGGCCAAGCAAATCTGAACTACTATCTCTGTAGAAGACTGGACTAATCCTTGTGATCTTATCACCTCTGAATTTCAGAATTTCTGATCAAGTTGGCAGAGAGGTAACAGACTGTCAAGGCTTCCTAAACGGCAGTCTAGGTGTCAAGTCTGAAGCAGCTCTAAGTTCCTGGTGAAACTCTGGTGCAAGAACATGTCAGTTTTGACTACTGGGTTAGACTCAGCACGTCTTTCAGATGTGGGTATTTGTGCTGTGGAGGCATCATCAGAGCTGTGGGCCAGTTTCCTGGAGTGTGACGTAAGCAGATGCACAATGATGAGATAATGAGGAGTCAGGCAGGTAGGGACCAGCCCCCTGAACGTGGGACCATTGCAGTTTAGAGGTCGGCCGCTGAAGGAACATCAAATCAGGAGCTCTAAACATTGGCTGGTAGGGAGGGCAGGAGGCAAAAAAAAGGGTATAAAGTCACCAATCACATGAGACTTTTGCAATTTTAAGCTGCACAACAGAGAGTAGCTGTTGGGTGGATGTGCAGAAGGCAGTGGAGCCCTGCAGCACCTGCCCCAGCTCCCTCTCTGAGCCCATTCATGTGTCAGCCGTGCTTCATGAGCTGTTGTCAGTGTCAGCATTAACCAGAGCCTGGGAAGGAACACAGGCAGACATTTTGTCAAACTTACTACTACAGACCGAACACGTGTAGAAAGGGTTTTATCTACCTTTAAGTGTTAAAATAATTCCTCTGCTCCTTCCTGATTAGGTGGTGGATTGCAGTGGGTTTTATCTGATTTGTGTGATGTCTTTATATCTCTGCCAAAGCAACACTTTGAGCTGGCTAATGAATAAACACCAATATTGACTCTCAGCTTTGTCCTCTTAAGGTCTGAAGGCAGAAACAAGACAATGGGAAACCCTCCCATGGTTAAGCCACTCAGATCTCACCTGAAGGTGATTTAAACTGAAAAGGGAGTTAAACCATGTGGCTGGCTGACTGTGATGAGTCATAGCCGAAAAGGACACGATTCCACAGTACAGCAATGCCAGGCAGAGAGGCCCCTGAACAAGCAGTAACACAACTACTGGCGGAAGCAGGACTCTCACAACTGCATTCAGGAGTCTAGTGCCTAAGCTCATTAACTTTGATGAGGTAAAAGATGACTTTCATTAGCAGCTGCCAGTAACTTAAAACGGAAAGACAAAACAAGCTTGTCAGTTAAGCCAAGCACTTTTTTTTTTTCACCTTTGCATAAGTAAAAGCAATTGCACTCCTGGCTGGAGGGCCAATGCTCTGGCAAGAGGCTGGTATTCCTCTTGTAATGTAGACCAAAGCCGAGGTCAAACAGATTGCATGGTTCTAATGTGAGCAGTTCCTCATGATGCCATGTACCATGGGATTGCACTGAGCCATCAACCACTCATCCCTGCAGAGCCAGTTCCCCGATCACTCATGATGTGGGATTGAGCAGGGGGGATCTTAGCTCAGTGGAGATGTTGTGGACCTCAGTGCCATTTCTTGCATTCATTGAAAATTTTTTTTAATAAGTTCTGTTTCCATTCATCAGAGAATCTTGTTCCTTTGAGGTGGCTGTCTGCCCCATACATGTGCCAAAAATGAATTGACAGCCTTTAATTCAATTTTCTTCTACACCTGCTGTGACCCTGGAGCACTGGTTATTCGTACCCTAACAGAAATGCATTATATCCTTGGTACAGAGTTCCATTCCCTGATCATTATGTTCCTTATTTTCTTGAAAGTTTTAGAGTCTTTGTAAAGCTTTCTTTTGACTCTGTCAACCTTAAAAACAGTCTGACATATCTTTCATTGAGAAAGTCTATTTCAGACTGCTTTATGCTGTTGTCACTGCAGATGATGTTGGTCTGTCCTTAATTTCTTTGGGTCTTGGTTATGTAAATGTCTATATAGTACATGTTTTATATCCAAAAGGAAAGAAAGATCACATTGTGTTAACAATGCAGATTTTATTTGGTTTGCAGCAGATGAGCAGAGCATCTATCATGCCTCTTTTACCATGGAATTTCCTACAAAAGGGTCTTATGCAGCAAAATAGAAATCCAGAAGCTAGATTTTACTTTTTTATTTTCAAAGCTTTTTCAAAGTTTCTGCTCATGAGGGTATTCTTGATAATCCTGATTAAAATGCTGCAGCTTCTTTGTCTTTCTCAGTTGCCTTACTAATGTTGGGCAGCATTGAAAATAGTCTTTCATAATTTTAATATGAATTAAACTACCTTGAAAATTTATGTTTCAACATCAAGTATAATGAAAACTGAAAAAATTGTCAAAGAGTTTGGGTGTGAGTGCTGTAGATTGTGCGGGGCTTTGAGCATAGTGCAGTTTATCCAAGTACACCTAACAGTTTACTGGTGCACAGCAGCCATGGAAATCCAGGTGGTCCACACTTGAGTTGATCTCTGTGCACCAAATGGAGGTTCCAAGAAGGCTCATGTGCCTTCCTGAGCCAGCAGAGCTGAGTGCTGAATTAAGCACTGTCAGTGCCCACTTCCTGCTTGTGTGTGTGTTGCTGAGATCTGCTTAAGAGATCTGTTACATGCCAGACTCTTTAGAAGTCTTGATTCATGGAATCTTTCTTCAAACTATGATCATTTTTTCAAGCTATACATAATTCCTACTGAAGTAAATGACAAATAACAAATTTCTGTGCTTCATTGAACATCTATTAGGCTTTGTCTTTTTCAGTTTGTTTGTGAGGCATACATACGAAATGTGAAATAATACGTGCTGAATAATATCTTCAAGTGTCTTAGTCTACACCACTGAAAAAAACCTTATATATTTCTGTATTAAAAATGAAAGAGCAGTAAACTTTATCAGTTCATGTAGCTATACATTCACCAGTATTTCAACCAAATACTGTAAAAGTATAGACTTAGAAAAGCCTTACCCACATGTGCATATACTTGTGTCTTTCTGCTTCAGCTTTTCCATCTATCACAGCAGAGAGGACGCACACTACTTTCAAGCTGCTTCCACTATGAGGGTGTGTGTATACAAACTGATACTTGTGTTACAAATCAAATTGGGATTCTGACCTCCCACCTCCAAGTGGAAGTTGTTCTTGTTATTGTCATAAGATGTGTAATGCTGCTTATATACACATTTCTTATTATTAGACATAAGGAATGTTTACAGGTCTGTGGAATTTCCTGGCTTGTACATAGCTGTGCCTATATAAAGAGTGTAAAATTATCTGGAGCATGAAATTGGATGTTCTCTTAACTTTGCCCTGAGGGCTTTCCATGGGTCCCTATATGTTGAAAAGTCCATACAATTCTTTTCCTAAATAAATCCTTGTCTAGCCTGCTTATCTAGTATCTTTGATTTTTCTTTTCTTTCACAGACCACTCATCTGATACTTTTAAAATAAAAAATTATAATAAAAAAGGAAACTTGAAATGCTAATGAAAATTGCTTGCCACAGGCAAAAGATGGAAGCACAGACTATTTATGTTCTTTTTGCCTTGAATTATTTAAAGAGATACTGAAATCAGTCTTGTTCAAATCCTGAAGAACATGAGCTTTAGATTTTTGCTGGAATAACCACAACCCTTGTGAGCAGAGTGGAGTCCTTCTGTTCTGAGCCTTTATTTTTATTTCCTGAAACATTCCGTATACAGTCTTTTAGAAAAGGATAATCAGCACAGGGTTTAAAGCAAAATTAGATGAACTGTTTTCATGTCTCTTTGCTTGTGATTATCAGGTGGTTCGTTAAAGTTGGATCTCACATCTCCTGTTTGTTATAATGAAAATAGCAAATGGAGAAAGGAAAAAAAAGAACACATTTAAAATGCAGTGAAAGACCCACCCAGTGCTGGGTACCAAAATTACTGATCTGATTTAAAAAAAAATAATGAAGGAGAGGGGATCAAGAAATCACTTTCACTTTCAACGTTTTTATTGAATTCCAGAGTTGTGTGGAGTCTGCTCTCTCTGCAATCCATTCATCATTGCCTCTAAACGTGACATGAAGTAAGGGCCCCTTCTTGACCTGCTCAGCTGCTTAGCTTCCCTGAAGGGACAGAGCCCAGGTTTTGCAATCCAGATTTTGAGATAGTGAGAGGCTTTCGTAAGTGTGTGCAGGCCATTCTGGGGAGCTCGAGCTCAAGGAGTTTCTCTCTTTGCAGCATGTTCCTGTTTATGCAATCAGACGGATGTGAGCATATTTTTTATGTCACTTTCAGATCCCTTGTCTGTGAACTTCATAATTTTAAATTAATTTCTAAATGCAATATGCCACTATCTCCACTTTGCACGGGATGTTAGAGAGGCACAGACATGGAGGGTACATCCGACCACTCATATAGTTAAGTGATTAAAAAGTGGAATTCCTGGGTAGGATTTGGTCACAGTCCCAATTTTTCTCATTCTAGCTGAAGACAAGATAGATTTTAGGTCACACCTCAAATATAGGACATTTTGGTTAATTTAAATAGTGTAATTTCTGCTTTTCCCAGAATCCCAGAATTAGCTAGGTTGGACAAGAACTTTGAGATCATCGAGTCCAACCTATGACATAACATCACCTTGTGAACTGGACCATGGAACTAAGTACCATATCCAGCCTTTTCTTAAACACCTGCAGGGAAATAATAAAAAATTAATGATAAATTTTAACAGGCAGTTTTCTGGAAGGTAATGATATGCATCACTGAATGATTTACTTTCAAATTATTTTTGCATGAATAAGGCTGGTAGAATCTGACCCTTAGATGATGCTTCCTATCAACATTTTGTGTGTATGGATTACTGTGTTTTAAATTGCACCCTAAAAGTATGCAGTTGATTTAGCTGTTGATCAGTGGATACTAGCTGCCAGAATATTTTATGAACAATAAAAATGTTATTCAGTAGCACATTTGATGAAGGTTTTTCAATTCTGATAAATTTTGGCCTGAATGTCTGGAGGAAAAAGTGAAGATAGTAGCCAAATGAAATCACTGTCCCTTGAAACAAAGAGAGTTTGCTGGCTGCAGCTGGCAGCCCCAGGAGGGCAAGGAAGCTACCCAGCAGGCAGAGTTGGTATGGGAAGGGTTCTCCACTGGACTGCATGATTTTTTTTCCTCTGTACTCTCTATCCTTTCAAGAAACAGAAGCTAGTTGTCTATCAGCCAGTGCTGGTTAGGATCTTCTCTTCATGCTGGAAGAAATCTGGGTCATAAGAGATGACTGAGACTAGCAGGATAGTTTAGAGCATTGCTGCTTGGAGATGTGAGGCTGGGACTTCAGCTCATGGAGCACAGGGACTGCTGAGGGCCCTGCTAAGCTTGGAGCAAGAAGTCGCAGAAATACAAATGACAGATCACTGGAAAAGAAAATTTTTGTGCCACATCTTTATTCTGATTTGTGAATCTTTCAAAGGCTGAGGCTGTGCAGGCAGAGTAACTGGGCACAATAAAACCCAGCACTGTGACTGGAGGTACTGAGCAGTGGCTCATGCATTCTGTGTTGTGGAGTAAAGCAGCTAGTTTTCTTTAGGCCTGAACTGCACAATCATCAGATAATTCAATTAAAATTTAATGTTTTATTTTGTGAGTTAGATAAAGGCAGATCCTCACTCAGATCTTCACTCCGACTCCAATGTGCCCATTTGAACCATGGGACATGTTCTCATCCAAGACAGCAGCTGAGTCCCCCACCCCAGCATTTGACTCTGTAATAGGGTTGTTTCAGAAGCACCAAACATCACTGCATCACTCTTTTGAGCCAGTTGCCATCTTCTAGAAGTTTCAGAAATGTTGTTTTCACAGAACTGTCTGAAAAGTGGTTTTTGCAGCAGTACTGAATTATGTTGGTGAAGGAAAAAAGGATGCAGCTACAGCTATACATTAACCTGTGTCCCTAGGCCAGAGGTGCATGTGACTACAGCTTTGGGGGCTCTGGATTATTTCTGTCCCCAGCTGCTACTGCTGAGGGGCACAACATTCAGGTGCTGTCAGTGCTGCACACCTTTGCAACAGTTGCTCTCTGGGGGGCTGTTGCTCTGTCGTTTGTCACACTCTGGTGTGACCTCTTGTCCTGCTGGCTCGAGTCTGTGTGCCACCACACAGCCCTGCTTGCCCTGCCCTCAGCCCTTGGCCAAGGTGAAGCCATAGCACTCCTGTGGTACGTTTATGTATCTTTTATCAGTAAAAAAATCTGCAGTGCATAGCAATCAAATAAGTGGTTTGGTAGGGTGTTTAACATAGCAGTAGATCAGAGAAAAATATTATTATGAAAAGGAGTATCTCAGAGGCAGATGTCAGTTCTTGAAAGAAATGTTCTTTTCAAAAATCACTGATTAGAGTCCTCACTGACATAATGCTCCCAGTAAGTACAGCGCTGCTGATCCAAGGATGTCATGCTAATAGAACTCTGGGAAACAGAAGGTATTTCTGATTTCAACAGGCTTTATGTTATCAGTGGCTAAAATGCTGATCTTAGAATCAGCAGACTCACAGAAAGACTTGGGTTGGACTAGACCTTAAGCATCATTTACTTATAGCCTCTCCTACTCTTCATATGGTACTAAACTGTTTGTGGTTTGAATTTGAGCTAATTAAAGACAGTTTAGAGAAGTATTCCCATGTTGATTTTGTTTTTTAGAGCAAAGGACCCATTTTCTCTTGCTGGCAAAATTACATAAAAAGTTGTATGCAATCAGGAAGATCTACAAAATCAGATAATGCTTTAATCTTGAAGAAACTCAAAGATATCTGTCTCTGAGAATTAGAGAAGTGAGTTAGGTATTTAAATAAGCCATGGTCCAATGAAGGGCCTGAAATGAAGAAGTTGACCGCTGCCTCACACTCTCACCAACAGTCAATCAGTCAGTTCTCAGCTGTAGCCTCTTCCTGATCAAACTCTGGAGAACTGAGCTGCCTTCTGCTGTTCTCAGCAGCTTCCAATAGAGTCAGCAGTTGCAAAAACTGGGAGTAAGAATTAAGTGGATGATATAACACGTGTAAGTTTTTTCCTCCTTCTGCTTGCCATAAACAATATCCATTCAGCAAATCCAGAACCATCTTGTCAGTGCCATTGAGCAGAGCAATATGGAGCAAGTGTTTCTGTTCAAGATAGATGTGGGAAATGCAGATCAAGGAAGGTACAGCAGGGCTGGAAAAGTCATGGCTGAAGTTAGAGGGACTGGCCCTGGGGAGCAGAGAAGGGAACAACATGAATCTGGCTCAAGACTTTCTGTGTACAAATACTGAAAATATATAAAGGGCAAAGCAAATATTAACACAGATTATTTTTTGCATATAGTACAAATTTGCCAAACAAATATCACATCCAATCTTTCATTCTTCATGTATAGGTGTTTCTTAGTGACTGTGGAGAGTACCCAGCATTTCATTGCTGAAGGAACTGTTACGTCAGGGTTTGATACTCTCCTCTCTTGGAGACAATTCACATGGTGACAAGGACTCCCTGCAAAGCAGCCTGGACTTTATCCCAAAGATTGCCACCCCTCACTGTATCATATTAATGAACCTGTACAACTGAAAATAATTACAAATGCAAATGTTACGAAAAGGAGTTTAATAGGGACGTTTCATGACTGCACTAGAGAAGTGGTTTAGCACTAAGATAAGTCTGATTGCTTGGGCATGTGGGTGCTATGGTAACTCCGTTTGCATTTGGAAGCACTTAAGCTCAAAACCACAGTATGCTGCACCCTCTTCCTTTTGAGCAGGGTTCTGTAGAAGAAATGCAGAAGTAAACAGCATGAGAGAAACCACAGAGCAGCAAAGGCATCGTTAGCTGTAGCTGTACAAGTGGGTTACTGCAAAACTGTCCTGTGAAGACTGAAAATGTAATTTAAAATATGGTTCAGTTGATAGAAAATCCCTCCTTCTGGCTGCTAAGCACAAAATATTCCTGGGTATTTATTTTAGGTTTGTAGGAACTGTGTTGGCAAAAAGAATTTGATTTGCTGCTTTTGGTTTTTGTTCTACTTCAGATTTATGGTTTTGAGAAATTCTACATATCATTGCTAACAAGTATTACTTCCATTAATACTTCTTCAGGGAAATTTCTCTTTTGCTCTGTTTTTATTTTATTTTCCTCTGGAAAAATTAAACTCCTATGTTTATTTAGCATAATCAGAACCAGAAAAATACTTTTTTTAAATGGTCAGAAATATTCAATGTATATTGGAACATTGTGTTCCTCCCTATATCTGTCAGTTATAAATTCTTAATTCCATCCCTTTCTTCTGGTTGCTCCCGCTTGTACTTGATTGCTGGCTAGTTTGAATTTTTTGCCTTCTCCATAGCTGTAAATGCTGATTAATGCTCATAGTTGACTCTGAACTTGAGGATGATAGGGAAAATTCCAGTCTTGGAAGGTGGACAGTGAGGAGAGGGATCCAGAACAAGCATTAATTCCAGAGGTCAGTTTTCACTGAAAGCATAACACCCCATCCTATCACGTTAGCTGTAGTTAGAGCAGCACTCACTCCTGAGCTGTGCTCTGCAGGAACACCACGCCTTCCCCACTGCAAGTCAGCTCTCAGCACTGGCAGGTGCTTGGGAACAAAAAGGACTTTGACTCTCAGATAATGCTTTAACCAAAGGTTGAAGGTGCAGGAAAGAGTGCCAAGATCAGCCTCTTGGGCAGCACTGTGTGAAGGGGTTGCTATGGGAGGCAATTATTAGTGAACTGGTACAAAAAGAAATATTTTGAGAAATCAGGTGGAAACTATTTTAATTATCATTCCGAAAAGTCAGAATGGACATTAAATCCAGATATCAAAAGCAAACGATTGGCATTTCTTAATCAGAATTAGAATTTCTGTTAAATTAAAATTTAGTTTCAACATTTTATCCCCTAATTTCTGGTGGAAATAAATACTGTAAATATTTCCTGTGGAAAAGAAATTATAACGTTTATTTATTTATTTATTTATTGCTATAGGGCTATGAAGACTTTTATCAATTAGACAATGAATAACTTAGAAGTGATTTAATAGCTTCATCTTCAATGACCACAAGAGTAGGTTTTTATTTTAGGACCCTCAGAAATGTCTTTGTCACCTGAGAAAATTCTACACTGTAAACTCAAATTAGTGGTTTATTTTTTGACTCAGAGCATGAGAAATTTCACGTATTTTTAATATTAACTCTCTATGGCATTCTTTTACTCAATTTTCAGAAAGCAGCAGTTTGTCCAGAAACTGGGAACATTCCCAGAATTAGTGATAAAGAGTAAAGTGTAATTCTGTAGTCTCTGATTATGAAAGCATTTCAGCACATGTGATCCCACCTATAAAATTTGAGGAGTCCTATGTGGTATAGAATTACTCATATGTTTAAGTGTTTGCTAGTCTATTCTTAGGTCTGCCCAGATTTGTTTATAAAGTAGCAGTGGATCCCTTCGTTTTGTGTTTTCAGCAAAAATAACAGTAACATCTCTGGCCCTGATGCTCGTTTACTTTAAGGTCCCTTTAGCTGGTTCTGGCAGCGCAAGGGAGCCTTAAAGTAGGTGTGAATTACATCCTATCCCACTTGAAGTTTAAAAATAAATCAAACGGCGGCTGGCAGCATTTTGTAAGGCTCCTTGCCTCACTCACCCTTCACCTCCCACCAGGAACTGTTCTTTTTCTGCAATTTAGTGCTGGCTTGCAGGGGAGCTGCAATGTCTGTGCTGTTTGCTAGGAGACCCCCTCAAAGAGCTTTACTCCATCTGAACAAGTAGACCACATCCTGTTGCTTTCTGTGCAGATGTGAAGAGCCCTGACCCTGCTGAAGCAGTGCTGTTCAGCTGTGAGAAGAGGGAAGGCAGAATCTGGACCTACATTAGTTGCTTGGTGTAAAATGCTGCCTGGTGGGGATTGCTGGGATCTGTCCAATATACCAAAGGCTGGAGAGATTCTGGGAAAAGGGCAGCAGCTCTGCAGAATCACTAAGCATTTTTCCTGGCAGCAAAACTCGGCTGCCAACTGTTTTACAGACACAAGGCTGAGAGGAAAGATTACTTCCTCTGCCCCCACCCAGCTCTGGCAAACACACGAGGAGTACAGCTGGATGTGAAGAGCCAGCTGGTATGGTACCAGGCTAGATAAAACACCAAATGCACTATTAGCAGAAGAGGCATCCTTCCTCCTTCCCACATTACTGTGCTGTGTGTGTGGAGGAATGCAGTCCTGCAGCATCCTGTGCTCATGGCAGATAGCCTGAGCTGCTGCCATGCAAGCTCAGCCTCCTGACCAGTCCAGCAGGAAATACAAAACCAAGTCCATTTTATTCACTGTGTAAATTAAGCAGCAGAATGGAATTAAAAGGCATGTCCCCTGTCATCGGCTAATGGATTTCTGCCTCTATAAACATGATAACATTTTTAGGCTCTTAATGCTGATTCAACAGGATCTCCATCTTATCAGCTGGAGTTTGTGTTATTAATAGCACATGCACACAGGAAGTGTGTGCTGATACTTCCTGCTGCTTGAGAAGATCGCACTCTGGACTTCCTTGAAACACATTTTTATCTTTTAACATATTCTAGGTCCCAGTTGTCTTCTGTTGAGTTGCTTGGTCCTGCCAAGGGAAAACATTTGCCTAAGACAGCAAAAAGCTGTCTCCTTATATAACTGGATTTCTTATACAGGTGCAATCACAGTTCACTGCAGTGAGTGCAGAGTCAGTACTGCAGAGGTGATGCTGCAGCTCCTGTACCTCCAGATGTGACCCAGCCAGCCTGCTGTCCTAGGGGTTGGAGAGGTTGCCTTTTTTTTTTTATTATTTTTTCTTTTTTTTGGTGGCCTGGATTCTTTCACTATTTTTCCATTTGCTCCTGTTGAACATCAAAAGTATTTCATAGCACAGTACTCCCATGTTTCACTCCCAGGGCCAGTTCATCTTTGGGCTTTCGGGAGAAAGAGTGGTCAGCTCATTTGTTTTAGGTGCATTTTGTTGGCAGCATGTTGTTCCATCTCAAACCTTTCTTTGAAGCTGCAGCTGCATTCTGTCTGCCAACTGGTAGGAAGGAGAATGAAAGTGATTAGCCAGGCTCCCGTCTGCCCCTGGGATGAGCTGCTGGTTATATCCTTTTCCAGGGCATGTGATTAAGGCCAGATCTGCTCAAACATTACTGATGGGTTTGAAATCTTTTAGGTAAGTCAGTGGGAACCAACTGGTGGCCAAATCAAGAGAAGGGAGAGGGAAGCTTAAAAAACTTACTGCAGTAGTAGGAACTTTTTCTATGCTCTAATTCTTCTGCTTGGGTTACCTATGTTATCCTTGTTATCCTACACATATCATCATAAGAAATTCTTGATAAGAATATTGGATGCAGTTTAAGATTTGAGAAAAGTTTTGGGGTAGTTCCCATTTAAACTCAGACCAGCTTGCTTGGTTTGGCAATCATCAAGCTTTTTTACTGCACAGCATGTGTTTGGGGATTGGACATCCCCATTACATTTTAAAGATATTTTTGGATTTCAGCTTTCAAGTTTCTGGAGTTATGTTTTAGAATATAAACATGAGCAGACAGTTTTGTCTTTGAGGTTACCTTGTTTAAGTTGAGGTTAGCTCAGACATTTGTTAGAGCTGGGATATTTTTTGGAAAATAAATTAATAGTAGCAATATACCTATTAATCTCAGAGTAACAGATTCTGGTGTGTTGGGATCCTTCTTGATTTTCCTTCATTTTACCCAGTATCTCTCAAAAAGGTTTCATGGGGAAAGGCATTTGCTTTTCATTTTGAGAGGATTTTTTAATGTTCTGGTGCCACCTATTGAATTCTTTTCAACTGCGTTGTGTTCCATTGCTATAATGAAGCATATCAGGGAATAGAGTCACAGGAAAGCAGGAGACCCTTGAAATGCTTAGAAGAGTATAAAACTGCCATGAAGTTCTTTTAAAATGACAGTCCTTAGTTATAGGGGGGAAAAAAGGGCGATCTCGTCCTATTATTTACCATACTGTTTTAAGACACTGCTCTGAGCAAGGCAGTGGGAGCAGGTGATCTCTTGAAGTCTTTTCTAACCTGGAGTTCCATGATTGTGTGTAATGTTTAGCATCTCTCACTGGGAGTGAGCAATAAACCTTACACTTTTAAGCTATTAGCATTATTCCTAGCTTTACAGCAGGGACCATGGGGAAAATTATTTTCACAGGAATCTTAAGGAAGTGAATGAGGCAACCAGAAACACAACACCAACAAGCTTATGATCCCCTTTATCTCTTATTATCTCACTCTACTTGAAAGAGGCAATCTTGATGTGTATGTTTTTATCTCTATTATGTCTGCATCAGAGATCAGTAAATAGCTTGAAAAGTATTTCTGAATGTTTCACTAATCTGAACAGATTTTAATTTAGGACTTTTTCTGCAACTTCTTTATTCTGTTATGGGAAAAGTTTCTAAGGGGAAGTTAATCTGTGTCAATGCTCAGAGAAAGTCAATATTTGGCTTGAGGTATATTTGATGTGCTAAACCAAAGTAAGATTTGGGAAAGGAAGGGGAATAATTGATTCTTCAGCTAATAAGCTATTTGAAAAAAGAAAAATCACATTATGGAATTTAGAATGACTAAGTGCCAGCTTTCAAACACTGAATTGAAAACCATGAAAATACATTGAAAATTTATTGCTTATGGCAAATATGAATGGATATGAATGTTAGCTTTTATAGAGTTCCTTGGCAGTTTAATGCATATAGCTATGGATCATGCAGTTGTTGTAAAGAAATGTCGCAGACAGGAGGTTTCAGATGCTGAAGGTACATTGATAGTTTGAAAGATCACCTGTATTTTTGTTTCTTTTCTGTAACCTCTCTCAGGTTAGGAAGTTTCATGTGCTAAGATTCTGTAGCTTTGGCAAGAACATGTAGTCTGTGTTTCAAGGAAGATATATAGATATAAATGAATTAACATGCTAGACCTGTTAATATGGTGGCTTCTACACCCATGTTATTCAATCTGTTGTCAGTCTGCTATATTTTAGAGATTATATTTGTACAATTAAGAGCAATATTATTTTGACAGTTTCATATGATTTCAGGCAAACCTCATAGACTTATATCCTCATCTCATGGATCAGATTGTAGGCAACACCCTTCCCCAGTTCTGTGAAGAAATAAATGCTGCTTTACTGGTTTTAGCCGAACTTCATTTGATTTCTCTTGATACTTTTTCTGTAAGGTATCAGGCTACTGGCTTTTTCTGAATTGTAATTTGTAGTAAGACATCTTGCATAATGTACAGTCCACAACAAATTCAGTTGCTCACTAGAAAAGTATTTGCAAGACTTTAACTTTTGTGTACATTCATATTCGCATCATGGCTTAGACACACTTCATGACAGTTCTGAGCACCAAGAAATTCTCACTCCCTGCAAGTGACATTGCAGAACTCATGGTGGCTACTGAGGAGCCAACACGTGTGCTGTTGCTTGTCAGGTCCGTAAGGAGAAAATCTCTGGAGTCCCAGTGATGCCTGGAAACCCAAGGCATCATCAGGATATCTGCTTGTGTTGGTTTTCTATGTCAGAGATGAGGGACACGGTTTTGATGCTGACACATGAACAGGATACTTATGTATCCCTCACAAGTAATGCAGTTTCTCACATAAACCTGACTTTTTTGCTTTAAAGGTTGGAGTTTATTTTCAAAAGACTAATGCTACAGCAGTTGTGAAGTGCCATGTAGAGAAGCTGAAGTAACAGAAATTATAAAAAGGGAAGAACTATCTGAAAAAGACGTGCCACAAAAAAGAGATAAATAAATTCCAAGAAGCAAACGTAGTGGAAAAGATCTGATAGAAAAAGAGCAAAAGAAGGAGGAAGGAAGAGCCAAACAGGTGGATGAAAGTTTGTCAGATGGGGCCCTGAGCAGCCTGATCTGCTGGGTGGCATCCCTGCTCATGGCAGGGGTGTTTGAACCAGATGATCTTTAAGATCCTCTCTAACCCAGACCGTTCTGTGATTCTATGACCACATACTTGATTGGGGACCTGGCTGTTGCTACATCCACTAAATATAACAAGAATGTGTAACTCCCTGGGGAAAGCTTAACTGATATTTGGGAGGAAGGAATGTGTCTTTTTATATTTTAGGCAAATTCCTTGGAAGTTTAAGTTACACTTTTTCTTTCTCTTTCTCTTTTTTCAGGGGAGGAGACATCAACGACCAAACCTGGTAAGAAACAATTTTCGTGGCAGAACTGCATTGATTTTTTCTTTCCCCTGAAAACGTCTTCTTTCTTTTTCTCACACAATTACCTCACAGAGCGTATAATGCCTTTTCATTCACCCAACAAAATGAAATATGCTGTTTTAATAGGCAGGAATATCAGACAAATGTGGTTTTGAGTAATGTATTTAGGTATAGTTAAAACCACAGAATTTAGCGTGAAAGGCACAATCATAACCAAAAAAGAATATACTGGTTGTTCATCTGACACCTGTTGAATCCCCTGCACTTTAAATGTTTGATGTGCCTTTGCTTCGTTAAGAATTCCCAGTGTCGCAGTGTGAGAGTGCTGCAGCACTGCACCCCAGTGCTGTGAGCAGCTCTGTCCCTCCTGGGCCGGGCACACCTGGCTGAAGCATCACCGACCCTGCTGTCCCTCTCACCGCAGGTGCCAGCCTCGCAAACAGCACGCACTTCTCCACGCAGGGCCCCCCCGAGCCCAGCCCCGGCACGGCGCCCAGCAGCACAGCACGCACCGGCAGCTCTGCTGCCCCCACCGCACGCACTCCCTCTGCCTCCGGGAATGCTTCCCCAGGTTTGCTGGCCCTCTCTAGAAGCCACGTTCTGCTCTCAAAACTCTAGGGGAAAACTTGTCCCGGCTTGTCTTCTTTTTGCCAGGGTCGGGATAAAATGCGCACGATGGTATTTCTTGTTTCGACTCAGATGTTTATCAGTTCTTATCTGCATAAGTCTCACAAACCATGAGTTCTACAGCACTTCAAGCTAACAGACTAAAAATGGAACCCTGTCTCTCTCTCTACAAGGCCTTTTAAGGGTAAACTCTCTGATTAAGAAATGACACCTGAATTATTTTTACTTTTAACCCAATAACAAACCACCTGTGGTCCACAATGTGGACTTTTGTATCCAATTACATAATAACACCTAGACCCATGAAGAAGAAGGTGAAGAAGGACAAACCTCTGCCCTAAAACCTCCATCTTGCTTTATGTATATTACTTTAAAGTCTAAGTTTTCCACCATGTGATGTTACACACTTCTATTCAAACTACACACCCATAATCCCAGTTCTATCATTCAGTTTTGGAAGTCTTCTCAACGGTCTCAGGTCAAATGCAGTGTTCTCCTGGGGGTCAGTGCCTGTCAGCACAGAAAGTCTAAAATTCTCAGTGACCAGCGTTCCAACAAAAACTAAGTCATTCAGCACCAGGGTAGCCTTTTCCAGCTCATGGTTCATCAAATTGAAAAGGTGTCTGCACTTTGGCACAGCAGCAATGCCAGGATAATGTGCAGGATCTGGGGTCTGAGGGCCGAGTCTTGCAGTCACCACAGCAGCATCAAAATGCCAGCTGATGCCAACAAGGCTGTCCCCAAAGCAAGAGCAATGGGAATGAGCCTAAAGGGGACATAGAAACCTGTCAGTGGTTTATAAACAGGGAATGTTTATAAATAATGAGATACAGTAAGAAATGTAGTGAGCAAGATACGTGATCTGGCAGATGAGCACTACCTAGAGCTGTTGTTTGTAAAGCAGCACAAAAATAATTGTGTTTTATTGTAAGAATATAGCAAAATGTTCTAGTTTTTCCCAGTTCACAAATGGTAACATTATTTTTATATTGACTTCATCTGGAATTATGACTAAATAACAACCAAAAAAATTGTCATTGTACATTTCAAAATTCATTTGTAAGTGGTATACTCCTAAAAACTTGCTTTCTATTTTGATACTCTTTTTTTCTGGTTTATTATATTAATATGACTTTTCTTTCAGCACTCTTCTCTAAATTACAAAAATCCCCTAAGAAAAACAACCAAAAACAGAGAAGTGCTGTAGTGTAAGACATATCTGATGACAAAGCCATATGAAAGAATGAATTTCACTTTTTAATCCTGATATGTTGTTTATTTTCTTACAGATGATTACAGTTCAACATCCTTGCACAGCACCACCTCACCAGTCAGCATGCCACCAAGCACTGGGATCAGCCCCATTCCTAACTCCACTCACACAATAGGTGACAAACTTGCACACAGTTGCCACAGTTTTGATACATCAGGCACAGAAAACGGGTTTGATGAGGCAATTCATTTAGAATGTATCAAATCTAAGCATACAAATTATGCATTAAGCATAAGGGTGTTTTTAGGAACCTTACTAACTGTTTATGAGTAATATTAAAGATATCAGATTTGTTACTTGTCAAGCAAGTGCAAAATAGAATTTTTTTCCACACAATGGCACATAGTAGGAGGGTAAATTTGTCAATTATTGTGTCAGTACTTCTCTACTTCTCTTGTTATTCACAGAAATTTGCCCAAGCAGCAAAAAAGTGTGAATACATCCAAGATCTGTGTGCCTCTCTGACTTCCAGTGTCTTCCCTTTGGTTTAACACAGCAGTAATACTTTCTTGGGATCTAGTAGTTCAAGCACTTACAGTGATTTTAGTTGCCGTTGGGCTGTAAGGAATTACTCAGATCAGTAAAATATATGTATGTGCTTGTGCGAAGTACATCCAGGAGCTGGACACTTTCCATCTCTTTGAACTGTCCTTTGAGTAGCTGTAGGCTGCTGTCTGCTCTTTGACAAACTGAGCTTAGCTTTTACTTGTGGGTGTTCTGCCCCTTACAATCTTGGTGAGTCTCCAGTGGTCCCTCTCAGTTTGCCCTCTCCTTAGGGCCACTATCCAGCCAGATGACTCCCAGCCTGAAGGCAGGCAAATCTAGGGCCTACCTGCTATGAAAAAAATTAGATTAGATTTAGTGCCTTGGGATATATTAACTGTTTTCAGGATGAAGTACAGAAAATAATAACAAAAATTTCTTTTGTATATCCCGGTGCTGAAGTAGTCATTAAACGATCTGTACTGTTGTATAAATCTCTTTCCAAAGGTAAGAGTGGCAGTGCAAAAAGCAGGTAAATTTTGTTTCTTTGGTGACATTTTATACTGCTCAGGTGCCCATTCCACAGCATACACATCCTGGAAAACTGCTGTAGTTTATCATACTGCTATGAGAATGTGTGATTGTGGAATATTCTTGTGTAATTTTGTACTCACAAATGTCACCAGTAACTAGTTTGATTTCTAGTTCATTGATGTCATTGGAAAATTGTGAAAGACACATGATCCCTAAAATAACTAGTTTAAAAATGGGGTTTTGTGTAGCTGATGTTTTCTTCCCTATTTCAAATGTGAGAGGAGTGCTAAATACATTTACTTATATTGAATATATTGAACAAAGAGTTTGGGGCAGTACTGGTCACCCTTCTCCAATGATCTGTGGAAAAAATACTCAACCTGTTAAGACAGACCTTCATATTGTTTTCTTTTCTTATAGAAACTACTACAGTGATACCTGAAGCAGATTGTGGTAAGAACCAAACCCCTTATTCTCCCTCAGTCTTGAAATGGCCAAATAGTAAACTCCAGTACAGAAAATTGGTAAAGCTGGTAAAGCTGATAAAACAGTAAAAAATTAAAATGGATCAATTAGCATCTTTAGCATATAAAATGTTTTCCAGTTCTGGAAGAAGTAAGATTAAAGTTATTTAACAATTCTGGTCTTTTCACCTCCATTTACAGTGCCTTTTCTTTTAGATATTATTCAAGACGTAAAAGATTCTACAGAGGACCTTGATAACGCTGAAGTTTTACTGAACATTACCACAGACAGAGAATATGTTATTTCGGGAGGTGGCAAAAGCATAACTGTGAGTTCCAGCAACCATTCAGTAGAGCTTCCAAAATGCCAGATGTACACTGTTGAAGTTAAAATTGGCAAGTGTTCAAAAAAGACTTCTTTTCAAATTCCAAAAGGTAGGTGTACAAGGGTTTTAGTAGTCTCTTTTTTAAATTTTTAAAATTTTTTATATGCAGTAATTCAGCTTCCCCAGGTTTGTCTATTCTTGTTGCTTTTCAGAGAGTCAGACAGAAAGTTTTCATATTTTGTCCATTTTTTGAAGTTGCACATTAAAATTTCTCTGTATTTTCTTAAAAAATAATGTAAACAAACTATAGTTTTTTTCATTCTGAAGAAAAAAGGGAACTTCAACTGCGTTGGCCATATGCAGTGTGGTAAACGGTAGCAAGACCAGCCACCACTTCAAAGCTGGTGTTTATGCTGAATGTCTGGATTAAAACTTTAATTTATTATTTGAATATCTGTGTGTCTTGATCTCATGAAGGCTTTTTCAATTTTTACTTTCCATTTCTTATTAAATTCTTTGTATATTGTTCTATGCCAATTGTGTCTTCATATTGCAGAACAAGTCAAAAAACATAAATGAACTGTTATTTGAAGACTCAGTATAGTCAATGTCACAATGAAGCATAATATTCTTCCTTTCCAGATGTCAATAAACCTCTTCAAGTCAAGAACATAACCAACATATCTGCTGGGGTCTGTTGGAATCACTCACTTTCCTGTGCTAATGTGACTGTTATCTGCAATGGAACATCATTTCCAAAGCATTCTAAAAGTGGGTTATGTATTTATTTATTTTTAAAAGCATTGCTGATGTTGTCTTTTGGGGAGAGACTGGCAGATTTAAATTAATTATGCCAGTCTGAGGGAAGGGTAGCTCAGAATTCCTGGGATTGCCAGTTGAAGGACTACCATCCCCCCACACAGTTCAAACCCAGAGAACTCTTTTGCTGAGTTTACCAGCTTCACAATTTGCACAAATTCTGGAGATTTTGAGGTCCTGTTTGGTTTTCTGAAGGGCAGCTGAACAGTTTGGAAATGCTGCAGTCTGTGGGTGTGCTGTGAGCTGACCCCTGGCAGGCTGCCTTGGCCACTGGCTGCACAGGCTCCTGGATGGTGCAAGGCCAGGCTCTCCATTCTCAGAGCCAGCCAGCCTGAGGACATGCTGGCTCAAAGGCACCTAGTGTGACAGGGCAGATATGGATGCTGAATGTCCTTACATGTCCCAGAAAAATGGGTGATGGATGTCTGATGCTGGAGGTTTCCTTCTTCAGGGAGCTGAAGAGCTGAAAAGCCATTCCAGGGCTCTGCCAGACTCCTCATGATATGTTCTGATTTCTGTAGGAAAGCTGTTTCCTTAGAAAGTCAAATCATGACCTTTAGTGATGGAAAGTAAAAATCTCTATGCAAACTGAGTTAGTATATAAGAACCAAAAATCTAGTCATTGGATCAGGTTGTACATTTTTCTGTTTGGAATATTATGATAGTTTATTACAAATGATATTGAATAAATATGGTAGAGAAAATCTCAGTTAAAATGGTGCCACATACTTTTGGAATTGTGAAAAATATTGATAAAGCTCTTCTTATGTCTACGGATTCAGAATCTGAAAATTTAATTTGTAATGTGCTGGAAGATTTATTACCAAACCGTCAGTACCACTGCATTGGATACATACATTTTACTGAAAGGAATTTTACCAACCAAAGCTTTGTCATAGAAACAGACTATGGTGGTAAGTGCAGTGCTTACTTTTGCTTTACATTCCACATATTTCTGGGAACCTCTACTATGAAACCCATTGTCTGGGCTTCCTGGGGTTAAAGATACACTTCGAGCAGCATTCTCTGCCACACTCAGCTTTTCCTTCAGCTCCTCCTTCCTGGTCTCCTGCCCTAGTGGTTGTTCTTTGATTGCAGTCACCCTCTCAGTCTTCCAGTCTGAGCCTTTCTTTGCTTCTGTCAGAGACTGTGATTATTTTTTGTTGTTGTTTTGGAGACTGAGAACATGGTCAACTATATGGAATTTTGAATGAAGATGCACTCACAAAAAAAGTGCAGACCCACAGACAAAAAGTGCAGATCTAGTCTGAAACAAGTCTTAAATTCTTGATTTGAAGACAGAAAAATTTTAGTAAAATGTAATGTTTCTGTATTCACCTTGTCTTGAATTAATTAAATGTATGAAATTACTGTAATGTGATGCTTTTACATATACTCAATTTATACTTATGTACACTTTCTTGAAATAGAGTACAAAAAATATTACATGTTGTTGGTATCTTGCTTTAGTGTCAAATGAAATTTAATCTAATTAATAAAAGTAGGTAAAAAGAAGAATACTTTAATTTTCATTTACTGATAATTATTGTTATTGTTCTTTTACAACAGTTCCAGAAGCACCACGAAACCTTACAGTAACATATAATACCACAAGTGTAAAAGTTTCATGGGAAAAACCTAAGCACACTTCAAAGCGTCCCATAGATGGCTACTTTGTGACTTTCACTGTGAAAGGCAAAAGTAAGTAATTCATTGTTAAATAATTCATTGCATGTATGTAATTACAGAGCACCAAGCAAAATGCACTGCCAAGTCCTACTGGAATCTCTTAACACTGCAACACTGATACAAATAATCTTTCCCATTCTCCTTACCCCAGATTTGATCATAACCCAAAAGGGTGGCAGCTCCATGAGCCAGTTTCTGTGGTTGGTTTGGCTTGGCCAGTGTAGAGATGGAGGAGATGTGTGGGTGCAGGGAGGTCTCATGGCAAGCAAGCAGAAGGAAGCACAGAAAGGCCATGGCTCCCCCAGCTTCCCATGCCACCAAAGCCCAGCTGCAGGTCGGCAGGAGCTTTGCTCATGTTGCTTCTCATGCAATTCCTTTCTTCTGCTGTTTGCCACTCCTGAAAGCAGGACTACCACAACATCTCTGGCATCACACCAGGATAGACTTGCTCAGTGTGCAGTGACACCTTCCTACTTCCTCCTTCCCAGGATGAATGTACTCTTTATACGTAAATACTCTCTAAGTATTTATGTATTTCCTCCTCTTCCTTAGCCTTCACTTAGCATCAGTAAGCAAAGCAGAGCAACCAGATTAGGGTAAAAATTAGGTAGAAATACACATGACAGTCGTTTCAGGTAGCTCTGATAAAGTGTGAGAGTTCCTGTGCTCCTAACATAGATTTCATTAATTTCATTTTGCAGGCATTCATGGCACAAATATCAGCACAACTGACTATACTTACAGTGGATTTAAACCTTTTACCACAGCTTCTGTATATGTGACTCCATATAAAATCAACAAACAAAATGACATACTTACAGGTAGCAGTGTAAGCCATCAATTTACAACAGAAGAAGGAGGTAAATCTGTTTGCTAACTGTTATGACCTAGCCTGATACTAACACAAAGAATTTTTACTTTCTTAGTGTAGTTCATTATATTTTATACATGATATTACTATTAGCCAAGAAAGTGATTAATATTAAAATAATTGTAACTACATTCATATCATTAGCGTCCCTTTTAAAATTACTTAATGTTGATCAATTTTTAAATTATGCACTTTGTATTATATTTTATTTGTATTATATTGTATTTTTCTTATATATATAATTTTAAAAAGAAGATTTCATTAATTTGAAATTCTTGTGAACTTTTTAGGAAGCATTATGTCCCAATATAAAGAAAAAATTTGAATTAAACAAAAAGAGAATAAAAAAGGGTTGTTTTTTTTTTTCTTTGTGGCATGAAAGCTATGAAGATGTGTAGCCTGTACCTTCTGTTGTGTAGTTACTTGTCTGCTTGAAGCAGACCCAGGCTACATCAACACTATGCATCTGTAATGGAAGTCAGTTAGTTTGGATGTACCTGTACACAGCTTACAACATTAGGTTGAAAATGAAAAAATGTGTGCCAACCCTTCTGCTGATAGAAAGGTCTGTGCATCTTTTTGGGGCTATCCCTTCAAAAGTATAGTTTGAAATATACAGGGATCAGAATTGTCACCTGAAGCCCCCCCCCCAAAAAAATACTGATAAATTAATTTACTGATAAATATAAACAGGATGATATGAGACTTAACTGTAATACAAATTCAAATATGGCTTTAATTTTTAGGCAACCCTAATATGAGCATGATCATGGTTCTTTTCTCTACGAAAATCCAGTTTGAGCATTTTATCTTTTGACACCCCCACTTTCTGGGTTCCACTCATTTTAATAAGCCAGGTTAAAGTCTACAATATAAGTTTATGGATGTGCAAATAACCTCATTTCCCTTTTTTTTTTAATTAGTGGTATTAATTAGACCTTCTCCAACTGTCACAACAGTTGATAAGTCAAGCAGGAAGCATAAGAGTTTTATGGCTTCTTGAGCTGATGAATGTATCAGTAGGACACAATCCTTGGAAGTAGGAAAACTCCCACATTTTAGAAAAGATGTTTTCATCTTCAACAAACACATTGCCTCCAGAAATGTTCACTTTCTCCTTGTCACGGCTTTTTCAGCAGCATGTGGAACAGGAATCTAACAGATCTGCCCTGTGGATAAAAATGATCAGCTATGATGTAACCTCACACTCAGCCAAGTCAAATATCCTGCCACTCCTCTCCTGGGATATTTGATCTGCTTATAAAGCCTTACAGATCTTAGCTCTTCATATGAAGAAAAAAGCAACTGCCTTTTTTTTTTTTTTCAATATGCTGTTTTGCAAGTTGACATGATTTTGTAGAAAATTTCCAAGGTGATGTTCTACTGTAATGTGGCTGCTGAGATATGGCTACTGCCTTACACAGGCTGCCTCATTTACTGTCTGAAAGGTTTTATCAGCTCTCAGTGTAGGGTCCCTTGGCTGTGCCCCTCAGTCTGAAACCTGCAACATTTACTGCAACATACAAGTTAGAGTTTGAAATCACAGATTAGATTTAACAGATTCTGTATCATTAAAATTTTTGTGGCTTTAGGCCAGACTTAAATGTAAGGACACTATTCCAAATATTAGAATATACTAGTGACTCCTGGGAGAAAATTTAATTTACAATGGTTTCGAAATGAATATTCACATGGAGAACTCTTTTTTCTCCTGTCTTATCTGCTGTCCCATGTTCCTCAAATGAGAAAGTGATGTCAGATGTAAGAGAGATTTGCCATCATAGCATTTTTGCAGTCTGAATGTCAGTAGAGCCTTTTCAGTTCCACTTCACACCTTTTTCAGCTTAGATAAGCCTATGATTAAGTCAAAATTGATTTTACTTATCTTGTTAAATTGGGACTGAAATTTTTAAGGAAGAAAATGTATTAAGTTATTGAGAGAAGACAGGAAACAGACAAGCACATACAGCTTAAAACGTTGGATTTGAAATGATGAGAATAGAGCAAGTAACCCTTTTTCTTGTCTACAGTACCAGAAGAAGTGGGGAATGTTAAAATAGCATTGACAGCTGATAACGCTGTCCAGATTACGTGCAGAGAACGGGAATTCTTTGGACCGTATGCAAGATTTTATTTGACTTGGGAGAAAGATGGAGAAACCGAAAGCAAAGACAAATGTGAATTTAAAAGAGAAAATCTCTTCTACTTGACAACCTATGCATTTAAGGTAAATTAGCTTATTGTATTAAAATCTATAAAATATTGCTGCATTTTCATTGTTTAAGCATATTATGCTTGATTTTAGGAAAAAAAGGCAAATATGGTGGCAGAGGAATCAATTTATAATCTGTAGGCCTCAGGTGTAAAAAAGTAATTATTATTTTGGAACTAAAATTCATATGTGCCGAACCTATCAAGCAATCCCTGGTGTGTTATTCCACATAGGTTCTAACAGCAAGAAAAATGCAAGCAGAATAGACTGTACTTGGCTCAGAGAGAAGTTTGGGTTTTCTATAAGATTAAAATAGTTTCTGGAGTATGACTGATATTTTAGTTTTTTAAGCATATTCCATTTAATGAATGAAGATTTTTGGTTCTTCAGGGACTAATTAGTGCAAAGCAGTTCAGATCCTTTTGCATGTCCTTACATCAGCCTCTTAGAAGCCAGTCCTTGTGTCCATACAAAACAGATCACCCTCTGTTTACATGCTTCACTTTCCTGAAGGCTTCCTGCAATTTTCTCTTGTGTCAGGCGTTTCACCCTTTTGGGGTTGCCTGCAAAACCAATGGTCTTGTGTGATTCCCTTAATATGTAGGAATATTTCTTATATCCTGATAGCTCCTCTCAGTAAAGTTTAGGCAAGAAAGTAACCAGTAAGAGTGATGGAGTTTTGCTACTTCTAGGGTGCAGTTTCGCTTATTCCCCACAGTCTTTTCCTCCTTCTGTGTTTTTACCTGCAGAAATGCAGTATCAGAGAACTTGAGTAGTCTCAGTTTGATTTCAATATTTTGTCAGTATTCTCCCAACAGATTCTGCTCAGAGAGCTTTATATTTGGAAAATAAAAATGAGGTCCTGTAGGAGCAAAAGATCCTTGCATTGTCCCAGTATCACAGGACCTCTGTGCCATTTAAGGTTTTTGTCCACCAGTTTCAGTGAGCAGTTTTCCTTACAGAAGGAATTTGCTTCTGCACCTCTAAATCCTGGCTTCTGCTTTGCCCTTATTTTGCTTAATTCTTACCCAAAAACCAGAGAAAGCCGTATGGGCTTAGCTGGTAATGAAAGGACTCTGGTCAAGTTATAGAAGACTCAAGAGGAAAAAGAAAAACCAGTGTGAAATATTTGACTGCAAGTTGTGTTGTAGATCTGATAGCAATTTCTATTAAGGAAATTTAAAAGATTGAATAAATATTAAATATATGACAAAATGTAAACACAGCAAAATGAAGTTAGTGTTTTAACGCCATTTAAAGTACCCAGAAGTTAATGATGCAAGAAAACACCTTATTTAATTAAACTTCTATGAATTACTTACCCATACATAAATTTGCACTAAAAACATCAAATTCAGTTGACTATTTGTATATTTACTGTTGCAGCAAATTGGATTTTTATATATTGCATGGTTAATTTTCAGATTTGAGAGGCTTAATAAAAGATAACATTGATTTTACTTTGAGATGCATCTGATTTTTATTTTGTAAAGTGTGTTTCCTATTTTTCTAAATTCTTTTTCCTGTCATCTCCATATTTTTGAATCCAGATCTTGCTGTAACTTGGGTAGAAACCTGAGCTACACTATAAGTCTCAATACAGAGACTCACAGCAGACACTGCTGTCAATGATGTTGTCAATAGATGAATGAATTTCAAAAATCCATTGTGCTTTGTTTTTTAAGATTTGTATGCAGAAATTTTTACTTGTCATATCTGAACATCTCTATTATTGTCACCCATTGCATACAGATCTTCGTGTCTAATGGAAAACATAATGGGACAGCTGTAGTGGAGAGTATAAAAACCAGATGTAA
Source organism: Rhabdornis inornatus (assembly GCA_013397075.1). NCBI lineage: Eukaryota > Metazoa > Chordata > Aves > Passeriformes > Rhabdornithidae > Rhabdornis > Rhabdornis inornatus. The sequence goes on along the minus strand of VWZS01008230.1, from coordinate 2,831,695 downwards.
GTAAATGTGTACAGCACCTTTACCTTTAGATTTTAGCAAAATATAAACAACGTAAATTGTGAATTCAGTTAAATTGCTCTTAATTAAAAATCCAAACTTCCTGTTTTATAGTTAACATTCGATCTGCATTTGAAAAATATCCGCATTCAGTATTAATGTAACAGATCATGTTGACAAGTCATTAATCATAACTCAGAATTATTACACAGCTGTGGTTTCTTCAGGAAACATTCAAATGCATCTAGAAATTAATTTCTCTAACTGACATTATTCACTTTAGGATTATTTTCCTGTGTTCAGAGCCTGCATTTCAGGAGCTGAACATCTATGACTTGGCAGAGGTTCCCAATTCATAGGTCAGTGAGAGCTGCACTGTACAGGTTGCACAGAGCAGGAGACAAGCACAGTAATGCTGCACCAGTGACTTGTAGCATTTTGACAGGCGGGCGTGGAGAATTTAAGGGAAAGTTTTCTTAATGAAAATGTAAAATCCCCTCCTCTGCTTTGGCATAGCAAACTCAAACTTAGTAAGTTTTTTCTTAAAAAAGACCCCAAACGAAAAACTGATGAGCCCTGGTTCTAGGGAGTATACAGGTTTATTTTCTTAAAAGTAATTTTAAAATAATAAATGTATTCTTTTTCTGTTGGTAGATAATTCTAGAGCCTTGATTATATTCCTGGCATTCTTGATCATTGTGACTGTAATTGCTTTACTACTGGTTCTGTACAAAATCTATGATCTTCACAAAAAAAAGCTTAGGTAAGCTTCATGTTTGTCTCCCTCTCTTAAATAAATGGAAGGGGGGATGGAGGTGGCATTTGATTTTCCAGAAAATTTCACAGAGGGTAGTGGCAAAATGTTACAAGTTTGATGTTTCATTAATACTGAGAAAAGATATCCTTTTACTTTTAAATCCTTTTAAGAGAAGCTAATTTTTTGGTGTTTGTCTAACAAAACAAATATAGTGAAATAAATTTAAAATCCCTTTGCTCTACCCTTGTTCAAGGCACAGAACAAAATTACTTGTCCCTAGTTTTGTGAAAACTTTCGTGAAACTTTTTGTCCCTTTTTTGTGAAAACTTTTTTTTCCCCAGAAATATCTGGAAAACATTTCCTTCTTGATTTAAGTCAAAAGTAATGAAAATAATCCACACTTTCTTGGAAACCTTTTAAATGCTTTTGTACCCTAAACAATATCTCACCCTAAACAATATCTCAGGAAGGTGCTGCTTATTACAGTAATCTCTGGATGGCTCAGCAGTTCTGTAGGACAGAGGATGGCAGTGGAAGGATGGCACAGCCCTGCAAAGCAAGGCTGACTGCTGGGGGGCACTGGCTGCAGGGAGACACAGCAGCTGGGGCAATTTCCTCTGAAACCTCTCAGCCCTCTGGCAGCAGCAGGACTTGGTGACTCTTCCAGCCCCTCTCCCTTCCATACTCCTCCCCTTAGGGGGACAGGGAGCTGCTCTTGCTCAGACACAATTTTTTATGTTTAGGGGAGCCAAACTAATTTTTGGTTGTACAGCTCCAGAAAGCCTGACTTGTTATTGGCTACTTAGCATTTAAACTTACTATATTTTATGTATGTGTTAGTTTTCTGTCACTAGAAAGAGAAAAGAAGATGGTGTGAGCAGTCACTCCAGTGCAGAAATTAAATACATGGTTGTTGTAGGTGAGACGGGCAAAATCATGCAGGCGCTAAAGCTTTTTGATGTGGCCACCTTGTTTCTCTGCCTCAGGGCAGGAGGACAAGGATCCCAAGCACCTCTGGGTAATCCCAGGTGTAGCACTCTTGTTTCACAGACAGCTTGGAATGCAGGCTGCTGGCTAAAAACAGCCCTGGTGTTCTCATACAAAACTGATTTGATTTAACTCATTATCATATATATCTTACTAGTCAAAGCATTTACAGGTGCTTCTGCTTCTTACAGCAATTCTTCTGAAGGCGTGAACCTTGTTGCAGGTGAGTATCTTTATATATTTAGCAATTTATATTTATTTCCATTTAGCAAATAGAAATAAAATTAGTCTCAGGTCTTGCTACCAGCTTTGGGTTATTTGCATTCTAGGTTGCATACATATATTACAGATATCAACATGATAGCACCTTATTTGGAGGGCAAAAATACTTCAGTAAATCCATAGAAGTATTTATACTAGAGTGAACTGAAAGTTCATCAGTATTTGAAAAATTCTATTTATTATTCAATTTAAAACCCAGTTATAGTTATCCCATACAATGTTTGTCATATATTTAACACTGCGAATAAGTCCAGAATAAAATCCAGTTTAAAACAAGATTTCCCTTTTCTGTGCACCTTTCTCCCAAAAAAGAGACTGAATATTAGCCAGTTATTTTTTACTGAAAATTTTTGAAGGCTTTCAAATCCCAAAGACTGAAAATTTTGTGCACCTTTTTGCACAAGATTTCAAAGCCTGTGAAGAGAGACAGGATCAGTCAATACCAGAAAGCTTCAAGAAAAAAATAATTTAGAACACTAAAATTCACAGAAACTAATTACATTAAATGGGAAGTAGGACTGTGTTGAAATTCAAATCCATTTGCTTAGATACACAGTTATTAAAAAATGCAACTTTTCAATGTAAATGAAAAATGAATATATGTCTATTAAGAGGTGTTAAAACTTGTTCAATTGTTATTCTATCATTCAAGATGATACTGCAGATTATTGCAACTCAGCATAAATTGGAGAAAATCTGGGAAGTTAGGTGATATGTGTTGTTATATTTTGATCACTGACAATAACTGAGCAGAGCTGAAGCAGAAGGCAAGGCCGTGTGACTGTTGTGGGTGTTGAGGTGGTTGCTGTGCCCTGAATGTGACAGTCACCACGTTGTGCAGAGGTATTCAGGTGGTGTCCCTGCATGTGGCCTCCTCCAGTGGTGTCTCCGGTCGGGCAGCAGAGCTGGAAAAGTTCTCTTATTCCCATAGCCTGTTTGCTCACAGCTGGCTCAGGCAACACCAGTTTTATGAAAATAAATACACCAAGTCAAAAGAAAGAGTTTAGTTATTTTGTTAATTTATCTGGCAGTTTTAGAATCACATTTACGGAAGTGTAATTTACGTTTTCAACAATAAACACTTGACTTATTTGCACAGTTAAAGATGATGACAAGCAACTTCTCAACATAGAGCCAATACCCTCAGAGCTTTTGTTGGACACATACAAGAGGAAGATTGCAGATGAAGGAAGGCTCTTCTTGGAAGAATTTCAGGTTTGCCCTTCACTTGAAATATACCACAGGTTTTTATCCAGGTGGTTGGAAGAATTCCATCCAGGAGCATGTTTGATTATATGTACTAGTTAGAAATAAATAAATAAATAATCTAGAAAATTGAGTGAATTCTCATCTAAGGTCAAATAGTCCTCAGTTAATCTTGCTACCAGTCCCTTCCCCATTGTAAGATGAAAATACCTTTTCTTCCTGGTGTTCTTCAGCAAAAGTATAAAGTATGTAGTCTAAATACCTCTCATCCTAAAACACCTTTTAGTACATTATTTTTAAACTTTGTCTTACTGCATAGCCATGGGGATATAAACAATATGTAATTGTGGAGATATGTACTAACTATATCAAGGAGAAGAATTTTTTTAACTTTAGATATAAGAAATATATTAATTAATATCTTATGAAGTATAATTTTACCTTCCAGATTCAGTAATGCCAAATTATTTCCATATTCATTTGACTGTACGTAAAAGCTATTTTAAATCTAGGCTTAACTAATAAAATAAATTTTGTATTTTACAGAGTATTCCTAGAGTTTTCAGTAAATTTTCTATAAAGGAAGCCAAAAAGAGCCATAATCAGAACAAAAATCGTTACATTGATATTCTTCCATGTGAGTATTTGTAACAATTTTGACATGTTTTATAAATGTTTGATTTCTCACTGCCTTGAGATAATATAATTATTTTGGTTTAAATGTTTTAAACAGATGACCATAACCGTGTTGAGCTCTCAGAGATGCCAGGAGATCCAGGATCAGACTATATCAATGCAAGTTATATTGATGTGAGTGATTTTACTTTAAAAATGTCTTAGACACTATGAAAGAAATCCTGTAGTCTGTGCATTTAAAGCATCAACACCTTGCAGGATTTCCACTGGGGTTGCTTTCACCTTTGTAATGTATTTGGTATTATTGAATTGTTGCATATTGAATTTCTTTTTAAAGTTGCAAATCTTTTAGATTGTTCATGCTTTCTTTCTAAAAGTTGATAACAATGTACTTTTTTCAGGGCTTCAAAGAACCAAGAAAATACATTGCTGCACAAGGTAATTTATAATCTTAAAATAGTATGCTTTCTTTATTCACCCATTTTTGCTAGAGTAGTAAAATCCTATTAGTAAGCTTAAAGGAAAAATGGAAATCTGACATTTTGAAATTTAATATGACAAAGTTGTCAATGAGTTTTTGCTTAGGGAACTTTGTGACAATAAATTGTACTTCAAAGGCAGGTTTCTCATGTTGTATAATTTTACACCAAAAGTTTTCAGATTTCATAGCTATGCCCTAAAGATACAGATGAGAGTTTTAAAATGCTGTAGCCTAATGGCAGCAGCCATAATGAAATCAAGTATGTGGCTGTTACTTACATGATCTCTGGTTAGCTCTTCAGATTGCATGGCTAAGCAAGTCAAGCAGGCAGGAGTTTTTTCATGTGGCTGTGCTCTGGAAAAGTCCCTTAAATTGTCTCCTTCTAGGCCCCAAGGATGAAACCACAGATGATTTCTGGAGGATGATCTGGGAACAGAAGGCCACGATTATTGTCATGGTGACTCGCTGTGAGGAAGGAAAGAGGGTGAGATATATCCATCCTTCCCTCCTTCTATCTTTCCATCCTTCTTTTTTCTGAAAACCAAGTGGATTGTTGTGCTGTGCTGAATTACATATTCTTCTTAAGTACTTTTTTTCATTCTTTGCTGTTCTCTCATTGTGGCAGAACCTGTGTTGGAAAGTATGCCAAAGCAGTGTTGCCTTATGAATTACCAGTTCTATCTGAAAATATCACTTTAGTCACAGCAGTAAGTAGCAGAGGGTGAGCTTCCAAATTACAGCTAATTAATCCAGAGAAGGGCTCAAGGTAGAACTTTAGCTCCTCACAGACCTGTCAGAAAAGGTATGGTTTCTATTTTTCTTCTGTCTATTCTGATATCCTGGCAGTGTCCTCAGTAGATCCTAGAAAGAATATTTTTCCTCCGTTGCCTTTATTTAAGTGGAAGGTTGGGTGCTTCTGGCCTGCTTTTGTTCCTTATTCCAGGTACAGCAGGAAGAAGGGGAACTGCTGTTTTAGCTGCAGGTAAAGATGTTGACAGCCTGCAGATTTACAGCACACCCAACCTGATGTTATAGGCAGGCAGGAACAGCAGCCCTCATTGAAGACTGAAAAAGAAGGCATGGAAGTAGCTACAAGCATTTCTCCAGCCATCACGCAACAGCAGCAGTCACTCTTCATTGTTTCATCTAGTGTACAGGATTTTTTTTTTTTCCCCACTATTTGAATTTAATCTGAAGTTAAATTCCACAGCCATAAATTTCCAGTCAGAGACCTGAGTTGCTGGATATTTGGAATTGAAAAGTTGAAAAAGCTATACTGAGTTGCCATCTACTTTCAACTAGGCTTTTTTCTAGCTCTCAATTCTCTGCCACTTCACTGTTGGGCTGCTTACTTAACTTCATCTCTTCATAGAACAAATGTGCCCAGTACTGGCCATCAATGGAGAATGGAACTGCAACATATGGAGACATCATTGTGAAGATCCATGAAAGTAAAACGTGCCCAGACTACGTCATTCAGAAATTGCACATCACAAATGTGAGTTGATTCCAAAGTGTGACACTGACTGGAACTGGAGTGTCTATTTGGAGTCTGTATTTTAAGAGAGAAGAATCAGCTCTCAATGGAAGATGCTCTGCAGTCTTTCCTAAACATCATATAGTTTAAGGGAAAACTTAGATGTAGGTGTAATTTCTTGCAAGCAATATGAATTAGATATATATTTCCCAACTTCAAAAGGTATTTTTTCTTAATCCTCTGGAACCTTCATTTAAGATTAAACTATTAATATGCTGCTAAGTGGTAAAAAATTAATATATACACTACCGTTTCCTTATATATTTAATTAGTTCTCTAACAAAAAAATTTGCTGCTTTGTGTGTATCTCAGCATAACCCTCTGCAACTAAAATCAGTGTGACTCATAGATAACCATTATCTACCCTTTTGATAATTGTACAGTGGGACAATTACAAATTCTGGTAATCTCAAGTGTGTTTATAAATATAAGCATTTTAAAGTCACCACTTAGATATGTGTAAATCATTAAGGCTGGTTAATTGCTCTCTTTCACACATCTGAAGTCACATTAGTTACCCTATGTGTAAATGAGAACAAAATTTGCCATCAAACGCTAATTGCTCAGCTCAGGCCCTTTGCAAAAATATTTCAGTAATGATTAATGGAGCCTAAATCATAGCTAAAAGCATTCAGACTCAAGGAGTAAATCTGCTGGCACATCTTCAGCAAAGCAACAGGATCCACCCATCTTGATTCATGATTAAACTGGAAATTCCTATTCTGCTGTCTCATATTGCATTAAAATTTAGTCAGGAAGTGGTCTGACTAAAAGAAAGCTATAACTTTGTGTAGTCATTGAGCAGATCAGGATGTTAAGAATTAACTATTTATAAAGACATTGCTCTGTCACTTGAGGAATCTGACATTAGAAATGAGTGATTGCAGCAGGTTGAGGGCTGATATTTTTAGAATTGTCTGCTCTTTGTTCAGCTGACATCATATCAATAAAGATAAAATGGATATTGGTTGTGGAATTGTAGAGTGGTCTGTGGCGAGAAAGTGAAAACTTCTGGTAGAATAGTGATGTATAATTACTGCAACAATGGCAAGTAACTGTATGAATAGCTCTGCTGCAACTGGATAATTCAACTATGAGTAAGAATTTTTTAGGTTAATTAGTGGGAAAATGCCTGTACAGCCATATAAATCTTGGCCAGTAAAAGAATGTCACTGAGGCATTTTTCTCATTTGGTTTTATGATCATGGTTATCAAAATTTATGTCCTCTCTTTTAGTCTAGCAGCAACATATCAAAGTCCACTCAAGACTCTGCATGATTTGGGATTTAATCTAGTCACTTAGACTTACTTATGTATACATCTGTATACATATACTAATGTATATATAAAATGATATATATTAAAAACCACACTTCACTTTTTCTAGGGAAGAGAAAGGACAGCTGGAAGAGATGTCACTCATATCCAATTCACAAGCTGGCCAGACCATGGAGTCCCTGAGGATCCACATCTGCTTCTCAAACTCCGACGCAGAGTTAACGCTCTCAGCAACTTTTTTAGTGGTCCAATTGTGGTTCATTGCAGGTAAATATATATTATTCTTTTAAAAATTTAGTAATGCCAAATGACTGAAATGAAGCTATTCAGAAAAGGGAGCTGGCAATTGTGTTTGTCTGATCCCCGATTTATGACTTGAACACTTGAAAATGAGGCAGCAAAAGATACACAAGGCCTGTTTTCTGAAAGATATGAAGGAAATTCAGGTTGATAAAACCTGAGGATAAAGAGACTTTTGAAAAACAGCTAGATCAGTGTTGGGCTGCTCTGGCTATAAGCACCATATTTGGCCATGTTGGCCTTGCTTTCACTAAAAGATACTAAAAAAGCAAACTTATCATCATTTGTGTTGCCAATCAATTTACAGCAAGAAGTGTATTCAGTTGCTTTGAAGCCTGTTGTAACACATTTTCAGCCTCACTCTGTCAAGGCCTGCTCCTGTCAGAGAGGGAGTGGCTGGTGCCATTGGCTGTCCATAACCAGGTCCCTTTGTGCATGGCAGTGCTGGCGTTGGGCGCACTGGGACGTACATAGGAATTGATGCCATGTTGGAGGGGCTGGACACGGAAGGCAGAGTGGATGTTTATGGCTACGTCGTGAAACTGCGGCGCCAGCGGTGCCTCATGGTCCAAGTAGAGGTATCTCCCTGAAATTACTCCTGGCACAACTGTCCTGCACTACTTTAGCAGTATTTCTCACAAGTGCATTGCTCAGTTCAGTTGAAGCTGTTCATAGAAAATATAGCTCTGAAAAGTATTAAGAGGGAAAAAAACTTCCAACATAATTTTTCAATTTTAGAAACTTCAACTTTTTAAGTTCAGGCTTTAGAAGAGGAAGCCAAGGAGAACAGCTTTTTGGCATATGTGCAAAACTGAGCTTGCAGAGTCAAACTTGATTTTAAAAATTCTAAAATGCATCTGCCTAAGTGCAATTTTCCTCTGAGTTGAGTACAACAAAAATTATGCACTGATGCATTGCACGTTTTTAACTTTTTTCAGCATTTTACAGTTTTAACATTTGTATTTAATATCTGTTTAATATTAATGCTTAATATTATTAACACTAATGATATTGTCACAGGAGTAATAGCTTTTTATAATGATTTTTAAAAGCGATTTTTTTTTAACTCTTTAATAACTTCATGTTTAAATTCTTCAAATGGGAAACACCAGTCTCAGTACATCCTTATTCATCAAGCACTGGTGGAATACAATCAGTATGGAGAAACAGAGATCAGTCTCTCAGAACTTCATTCCTCCCTTAACAACCTGAAAAGAAAAGACCACCCCAGTGAGCCTTCTCTGCTGGAGGCAGAGTTCCAGGTAAATAAACTTCGCATTCCAGTTGCCCTCACTTATGTTAAAAAGTGTCTTGCCCCATAGTCATGAGCTATAGATACCACAGGCCATAGATCATTTAGGTGCTATTTTATTTCTCTGGTACAGAAAGTTTCTTTACCTTCATGAAAAAATGCTGCATACTAATGAAGTTTTATTTCTGCTTCAGTGTTAATATTTTTAAGAAAGATGGAGCTCACAGAATGATTACTTGTGTATGTGTTCATGATTTCCTCTATCATTGAACATGGTGTAGCAGGCATTTTTAAACAGTAGTACAGATGTTACCAAAGTTTAAAGAACTAAAATAAGTAAGTATGAAGACTGGGTAGAGTAAAGTAAAGTTAGCAAGATGAAGACTAGGTGTGAGAGTCCTAAGGAGACAATGATCTCAAGAGCCATTTTAATCAAGCATAATATCAACATCCTCTTTCTTCAGCGATTGCCTTCCTATAAGGGGTGGAGGACACAGAACACTGGGAATCGGGAAGAAAATAAAAGAAAAAATAGGAATGCCAACATAATTCCTTGTATGTATTTTCTTATTTTCTTATTTTATCCCACCCTGCCTTATTTTATCTTTCTTCTATTAGAAAAAAATTTAAAAAATGAGCAAATCACTTTACAGAACAGTATTTAATTAGTATTCTCAACACTGTAAAATCCTAAACTTCTTATAGTGATTAAAAAAGAAGAGTGTTTTTACCAATGTGAATTATTGTGAGTATTTATTTCAAACAAGGTGCCCTTGGTTCTGAAGTCTGCTGTGAAAGGACTGGCCTTTTCTATTCCCTCCCCCTACAAATGCCATGCCCAGGGGGCCCTGTGCTGTGATGGTGACACTTTGTCTCACACAGATGACTTTAACCGAGTGCCCATCAGGCACGAGGAGGATTGCAGTAAGGAGGGTGAGCATGATTCAGATGAGTCCTCGGATGAAGACAGCGACTGTGAAGAATCCAACAAATACATCAATGCTTCTTTCATAACTGTATGTATTTAGAGGATCCACTGTAGGCATTTCACAAGCTTTCAGTTAAAACTCTTATTCTCTTGTTGGCGTCACAATAGAGAAGAATTTGATTCAATAAGGGAGAAGGATCTGATGCCTGATTGGCAAATCCATCTATGTTTAAAACCATTAGCCTTCAGACTGGCCTCATGATAACATATATTTCCATTAGTGGGCTAATTTCCATTAGTCTACAGGTTGAACCAGATTAATATTGTCCCTGCTAGTGAAATGTGAGTATCCACATGGACCAAACCCTACCAGTGAAAATTGGAGCCAACAATTTTTTGGTATCATTATATATCCAAGGAAGAAGAGCAGTTGTGGTCACTAATGAAGTAACTGATTTTAATGGAATTACTAGCTAAGTTTCATTTATCTGAATCCTTTGAAATGCTGCACAGCTAGGATACCTATTCAGGGTAAATGTATCTTCATTTTTAGGAAGCTCAATGTGAACTGACTGGTGCACCAACTTTGTGTGGTATAAACACAAATTAAATGGCTGCGTAAAAATGGATGTTTTACCCCTTAAAAATATGCTTGTCAAAAAATGGCAGGGTGAGGTCTCACCCACTGCAGCAATCATCTTGACTGCAGTCAATATACCTTGTTGTCAGTCTGAAGTGATATTCTTAGGAGGATTGAGGTTAATGTCATTTGGGTAGTAGAATTCCTGTGAGACCAATGCCTACTGTGATAGGCATATTTTCCCTATAAGCGGGTTCATTAATTTCTTTCATGCGGTATTCCTCAGATGATGAGTTCTATTGTTTGACAATCACATTTCAAATTAATTGAAGAAAAAAAAAAATTCTTTTATAGGGTTACTGGGGTCCAAAAGCCATGATTGCAACACAGGGACCACTGCAGGAAACTATCTCTGACTTCTGGCAAATGGTGTTCCAAAGAAAAGTCAAAGTCGTTGTTATGCTGACAGAGCTGATGGAAGGAGATCAGGTGGGGGCGTTGTCTGCACAATGACACATTGAATATCCTCTACATGCAAACAAAACACTGCACTGCACTCTCTCATTCCCTTGCTCCACTTAAGTGTTTTCCATAGGATGAGGAATTTGCATTTCCAATATATTTTGCTCTAGCATTTACCTACTTAATTTACTTTCTAATGAATTTTTGAGGGAAAAGTGTATGATGCTTTATTTCAAAATACAATGGAACTCCTCCTACTTTAAAGTCAGTACAATCTCTAAGTGCACATGGAAAGCAAAATAAAAGGAGATTTGAGGGGTAATCACTGACTTGTACTTTTATCCATTTTAGGAACTCTGTGCACAGTACTGGGGAGAAGGAAAGCAAACGTATGATTGCATAGAAGTTCAAATGGCAGATGTCAACTCTGGTCCTAGCTATACCATACGTGCATTTGATGTTGCACATCTGAAGGTAAAAGTTTCTTTGCAAATTCCAAAAGGTGGTTTTCAAGGAGTTTCTAAATTTAAGAACAAATTTATAAACTTAGCCTCAAGAAAGAGAAGAAACAGTTCCCACTGCAGTTACCTCCTGCTCTAAGAAATGGAAGTATTTTTCACTTCCAGACCAGCAATCAATCATGAGAAATGCTATAAATTATCTCAATTTTCTGTTTAGTGAGTTGCTGAGATGGTGGTAGGGGAGTCTCAGGAGATCAGCTGTCTTCTGTACTTTGAACAAAGCTTGGATGTCTACCTACCTCATATTAATAAGGTAGAACTATCACACTGCAGTTCCTCAGGAATATAATTCTTCCTTTGTAAATCAGCAGCAATAGAGTTACTGTGTGAATCCATATATTATCCTGAACATTAACCATATCTCCACTGCTGTTTTCCAGACAAAAGAAACTCAGAAGGTGTATCAGTATCAGTACCATAAGTGGAGTGGCTGTGATGTTCCAGAAACCCCCAAAGATTTCGTCAGCATGATTCTCAACATTAAACAAAAACTTCCAGCCAGACTAGTCACTGAGGACGGCAGGAGAACCCGCAGTGTCCCACTCCTTGTCCATTGCTGGTGGGTCTGAATTCAGCGCACACATTCACCTAGCTCTGAGTTCTGGGCATACATAGCAATCACAATTTTGGGATGCCTACCTTTTCTCACAAGCCTTTCCGTGTGTCTGGAGACTCTCAGCTGTCCCTAGAAGATTTCTTGAATTGCTCAAGCTTGGCCTCTGGACTGTAGTGATGAAAAGCAAGCACACTTCTCTTTGGGCAAGTGTGGCCACAGAGCAGGTGCTATGAGCAGCTGCTCTTGGCTGGTGCACCTGTTTTGTGGGGAAATGCTAGGTCAGAGTGCACTTGTAGGATGCACTAATGAACATCCAGTAGAGTTTTTAGGATCATCTCTTCCTCCAGGATACAAGTGTACTTTTCTAGGACCATTTCCAGGAATAGCCTTGCATCCCATCTAAACCAGAAGATAATCCTGCTAATAATAGTTGAGATTGTAAGTCTGAAATTCTGAATTTCCCTCTTCCCCTTAAATGGTACTTCAGGTCCAGGTAGTGTCTAGATAAACTATGTCCGGTGCAAATCCTACACATACATTAATTGTGAGAATTTCAGCAAAAAATGCCTTGGAAATATAATTCAGTATAAAGACTTTAAAATATAACTAACATTTAGTCAAAGACTTCTGATTTTACTTTGTAAATTTACATGTACATTTTGTGTCATCTTCTAGTGATGGATCACAGCAGACTGGTGTATTTTGTGCTTTAATGACCCTTTTGGAAAGTGCAGAAATAGAAGAAGTAATAGATGTTTTCCAAGTAGTAAAAGCTCTTCGTCGCACCAGGCTGGGAATGGTCTCCACCTTTGTAAGTAAATCTTATGAATTAACAGAAAAAGAATAAGATTATTTTTCATGGTCACTAATATCCCCATAACCTTGGGCATAATTTCTGTATAGGGAGCACTGATTCTAATCAGAGCATTCACACTCACCACCATTTGGGCATTGGCCCTTGCTGATAGGAATGAAGGAGTCTGGGATGTCCAGAGCTGCAATTCTGTACTGCCTTTGTCAAAGGCTATATAGTATAAAATTAAAAATTGCATAATTTGCTGTTCCTGCAGTTGGTTTGTGATGTACATGCAGTGTCCGTTCTACAGCTGGGAGATGAGCTCCATTTGCAGGCTGGCAGCCACTGAGGGTTTTGTTTCAGTCACTCCACAGGAACTGTGGCATACATTGTGCAGTTACCAATAAACCAGACCTGGGTGTCATCCATATGGGCAGGGTATTACATGACTTTCCAGACTCAGTACAATATGTGTTGTTTACAAGTTAGGTACTCTCAAAAACATATTGTTGGTACTTTATGAACCAAAGGGACACCAAGTGACTTGGCATACCTGATGCAGAGTTTCAGTGATGCTGTGTACACATGAAGTCAGAATAAACCACAGGAACAACACTCTGTCAAAAACCATGGAAGCTGCTTCATATGCAGTCTTGCTTGTCCAACTACATGCTACATTTCTAAAATGTAAGAGAGCAAAGAAAGAATTGATTAATTAATTGGAGCATTCCATTAACATTAACTTCTTCTCTTTAAGGAACAATACCAATTTCTGTATGACACCATTGCCAGTGCCCACCCTGCACAGAATGGACAAATAAAGAAGAACAGCCAGCAGGAAGATAAAGTTGAATTTTGCAGTGAAGTAGGAAAATCAGATCAGGAAACTGATTTGATCACAACTGATCTTGCCCCACCACGGCCAGAGGAAAGTGAGCCACCTGAAATATGTGATGATTCTAAGGCTGCAGATAGCACTAAGGGAACAGAAAGCTCTACAAATGGCCCCACAACTGCAGTTCTAACTTAGAGCTAGACTTAAAAAAAAATACTTTTTCACATGCAAAAAATCTTGAGCAAAATAAGAGGTATAAGATTTCTTCCTCTTCCCACTTTTTTTTTTTAAGTTTAATTATTTTGGTTTTTGAAAGGTACAAATTTAAAGGAATACTTGAAACTTGTAGAGAGGGACAAAGAACTGTGGAATTTTAATTTTTGTGTAGATTTGCATTTAATACTTCTTCAGAAACCCTCACTATTTTTATACTTTCCCTCTTAGAAACATGTACAGTGTAATACTATGCTGCGCAGTGCAAAGCAAATTTTTTATTTCTGTAACAAGGAAAAAAGCAACTCAACAAGATTATTGAGTTGCAAGAACAGGTTTGTTCTCAAAACTACTAGCAAGTAAGTGAACCTATTGGTAAGCATATATTCTAGTATTTCAGGACTAATGAGAGCATTAATAATACTCTTGGGACTTGGGGGACTTTGCCACATAGTTTTAAGAGCTTATGATTTACATCATGTGGCAATTCCAAGGAATTCAGACTTACAAAGGGTGTGTAAATCCTCCATATCAATGCAGAATCTAAATTTTTGCATTTTTCTAACTGTCCTCAAGGTGTCCTTATTGCTCCACATATATTAATCTGATACTCCTATAGGAGTTTGGAGATTGGCATTTGAATCATTGCAACATTTCTGGTGGAAAATACATCCTGTTTACTCTTAGAGCTTAACATACAAGCTTAACTGCTTGCACATCTCTTTCTTATGCTTACTTTTATTTAAAGGACTACTTCCATGAATGCCTCCAACCTCTTTTCAGAAATGGAAAATACTTTGATAATTTTCCTCAAAACTTGTAGATTTTAATTGGTACAGGGATTTTTTTTTCATAATGATGTATGTTACCGTTTTGATTTTTTTTTCTTGCTGGATTTTAGCCTATTGTTTTCAGAACAAATAAAAAAGGTAATTAATAGTTGACAAGATGAAAATTATTTTGTTCTCTAGTACTATGAAAACTGGTCATTTACTTCTAAATGTATAAAATCTTGTGCTGTCCCATACATGGATAAAATTTACAAATGTCAGCAGGAAAACACATCATTTAATTCTTCTAAAACTGTGTATCTACCCAGGTAAGTGTCATGACTCTCAGAACAGAGGAAAGAGGCTTCATTTTATTTTGCTTGAAGCTGTCAAAGGAGCAGTCACACAGCAGATTCAGTGCTTCAAGTTTATCACTGCTTATTCCTAGTTTCTCATTACAAAACATAATTGAAAACACTTAGAGAGCTGTCTAAACAACATGTACAGTCACACTTGATTAAAACCCTAATTTAATTGTGCTGTTAGCCTAGATCAAATCTATCATTCACAATTATCAGCTCAGACAAGTGCTTACCGGCAGACTTGCTTCAGAAAGTGGCAGCAAGCAGACACAGAGCAGGGGGACTCCCCTTGGCTGTCAGCTGAACTCCCCTTTCAGCAAGGAGTTGTGTTAGGTGACAAACTAACAAAGCTGAAGGGGTCATGTGTGGAGGGAAAGCTCTAGGGACTACATGGGAAGATAATCTAAAAGATATTGTAGGCCCAAAATCTGTTGGCTAGTTTTAGAGGAACTAAAAACAAAATTTCAAATTTAGCGTACCTTGAAAATCAAAAGTATAAAGACCCTCGGATGCAGAGTAATTCACTGGTGTTCATGGCATGTCAGAGAGCAATTAATTTATTTTCCTTTGTTTAAGGTTTGCCAGCTGTAAAGCCTCTCTTTCAGGTAGCAAAACAAAGAGGTGAGTGCTGCTGTCTCATGTAAGGTTGTGGAGAAAGAGACCAGTCACACTTTTAAAAATAATTGAAAGTGTTTCCCAAATCAAAAATTACACCAAACTTTTCTTGTTTTAAATCTTAGGGCAATCCTATACTTCAATTCCTTGAAAAAGGGTTCCTTTGGTTTTTAAGCTCCTGCAGCACCTAGGCTGTAAAAACCTTCAGTGGTTTTGATTTAATTATTTTCTAGAATTTCAATGTTATTTTGCTGGTATTTTTTAAAAGAGAAGAATACCAAGTTAACTCTTGATTTATGCATGTACTTTGAAAGAGAAGTCCTTAACTCTGTTAAATTTTCCTTCATGCATGTCTTCGTTATTAGAGAAATGGAGCTTTACACTGGAACTGCCCTCATGTGCCCAATGTGAACCACTTTTGCAGTAAAGTTTCTTACAGTCACAAGGAGGTAAACTTAGCTCTTGGCTTTTAATTATTTTCAAATTAAAGGACCTATTGTAGAATTAAACCTCATTAAATCCCAGTACAATGACTCAAGGAGCCTGTCTTAACATAGTTTAGAAGTTTTGATTGCTTCTAGGAACTCTCCATGTGTTGCCAAGCAAGCTTTTTGACTTCTCTATTGTCCTTTGTTTACCAAACATCCATGAGGTGGTGACACAGAGCTTGTAGAAGGTGGTCCTTATGCTGGATGCTTCACAGTCACTTGGTTTGTTCACTTGTAGGATTAATCTCACGTTCCCCAGGAACATGGTGAAACATTTTACAGGTGACACACAAAGCCCAAGCTAGAAAACTTTGCTAGGAACTGCTTTGGCTCTGTCAGGGCAAGAACAATAGTGTAGCACACTGGCTTTGCATAGCCTGAAAGTTTAGAAATAGTCTCAAAGATGAAAAACGTTTATCTCATCAAGTACAGCTAAACCACAGAAAACATGCTAACCGCTGCCTCAAGCTGAGCAAACCACTCTTGGAGAGTGAAGTAGAGAGAGAATCTGAAGCCCAGGATAAAAACAACTAAGCAACAGATGAGCTGAGAGAGGACTTCGAGCAGCAAATGAAGGTAATCAAGTGCTTATGTGACCATAGGGACTGGATTTCTCCCACAGTTTTCTGGGTAGATGCTGACATATAGGTGGGCATGTAAAAATTACAGTGCTGTGTTAGAGGAATCCAGTGGGAAGATGGGGGAGAGAAAGGACTCCAGAGTCTACACAAGATTCTGCTCAATCAGGTAACTGCAGTGAAGAGTGGACCATGAGTGTTTGCTTTTGATTAGTTTTTGGCTGTTTCTCATGCTCTGTAATGAACAAAGCAGTTATATTAAAACCTTTTCAGAGGCTGTACATTATGATGCAACACAAAACAGGGCCAGCACATGGAGCCCTGGCAGCTGGGGTTCTAGGACATGGCAGAAGCCCTGCTGCTCTCTCACACCTCAGCTCCCAGTGCTGGATTTGTATTCCTGCAGGGAGTGTTTGTGCCTGCTCCTTTCCCACACACATGCAGAAAGTGTCTATGAACTCACTGTCTCCACTTCTGAGCCGAGCACATGCTGCAGTGGCACAGAGCTCACTCCCGCTGGGAAAGGGACAGGATTCTGCCCTTGCTCTCAGCAAATGGGCTGGGGAGAGCTGGTGGCCACACACAGGAGCTGAGGGTCTGGACAGACCTGGAGGGTCCCCACCTGTCCCTGTGCAGGAGGGCTGCTGGGGGACTGAAGTGGACAGTGCCTGCTGGGCCTTGCTGCAAGCCAGGAAAGCTGAGTATGAGAGGCACAAACTGCGCTGGGTATCGGGTCTGAGCCACAGAAAGTGCTGGAGCTAAGAGTGACAAAGGGAAGAAAAATACCACCATCATGAGCTGTTTGTTTGTGTGAGATAGCGAAGAAAGTAAAGTGAGTGGTGGCTCCAGACAGGTGTGTCGTTAAGCAAGAAGTTTTATCTTTTATTTAACATTCCTCAGAAAAACTCTCCAGCACCAATGCTTGTCTCTTTGACAAGGCATCTCTTTTTATAAAAGGCCCAGGGGTTTTTCTAACATGGTACATTCTACAGATTGCCTCTAAAAAAAAAAAAAATCAGAAAAAAAAGCCAGAAATCCCCTGAGGGCTCTACACAGCTGTTTTTCCATACGTAAAGCAACTGTTTGCCAAGGACCAAGTGCTGGTTTTGGGCTTGGGAGAACTACAACAGAATAAAAGGAAGTTTCAGTTACAGAATACAGAACATTTCTATGTACATCAGCTCTGCTTCATAAAATTCTCAAGTCTTCTAATAAATATAATTCAATTATTTGAAAGGTATGGCAACAGAGAATAGTTTTATACAAAAACCTAAGTCAATCTTTCTTTTCAATGCAAAAGAAAGGAACATGACTACAAAAGTACTGTGCAAGTTGATGCTCAAAGATCTTCTTTCTAGTGATAAAAAATTATTTAGGAAGGATAGTTACTACAAGCTATAGTAAAATATAGCTTTAAATAGTTTTAGCTTTAAATAGTTACGTCCTCAGACTCAGGATTGCCAGCATCAGCAATGCATAATGTTACTAAACTTTCTAAACTTAAGGTAATAAATCTTTTCCAGAGGAATAGGCATAGATTTATTTTCCAGCTGGGTGTCTCTTCAATCACATCTGTGCAGTGCCACAGCAGGCAGTGCTAATGTAGCCATAAGTGTGACTGTCCAACACAGAGGGAAAAGTAAAAGGAAGTTTATTTTGGATCAGTTTCAGCACTCAGATTCAAATTTTTGGTTTTGGAGATGAACCCTCCTGATAGCCTGACCTTGCCTGGCAGTGAGCTGGAAGTCAGAGCTTGCACATGTCAGTGCTCCACAGAGTCCTTGGGGAGGCCCTGGTGTATTTTCAGAGCTTCCCGGCAGGCTGTGCTGAAACTCTTCAAATGCCTTTTGCTCCCTTCCAAGCCTCCTGCAGTGCATCCAGCTTGCTCCATTTCGGTAACACGGAGCCATTTGAGGTAATGAAGATGGCATTTGTTTGTGCAGCACTGCAGAGGTTGTGTCTCCCCAGGACCAAGCTCCAGTTGAGACGCAGAGCGTGTGCGTGCGTGTGTGCATGCATGCATCGCTCATTGCCTCAAGTGTGAGATTCCATTCCCAGCCAGAAATCCAGGAGCTGCTGATTTGGCAGCTGCTCAGCTTAAAGAAAGGAAAATAGGAGAAACAGGGATGATATGGTGGGTCTGTACTAACATTTTTTGTGGGGCAGTGAAGCTGGTGGTCTTTATAACAGTGGTTTTCAGAGATTAATTTCCAAAAAGTGACTTATAGGTGAGAAGCAGGAGACTGCATGCCTACAGAGCACTCCTGTTGTCACAGACTAAATCAGCACTGGCATCAGTGGCTACCAAATACGTATTTGTCAGCTCTCCTGATGTTGCAATAGAAGTCAGTGTGCGTGTTCTTCAACTGCAGAGAAAAATGGTAAAAAAATAACAATAGAAAATTACCACTGGATGATGGCGTTCTTGCCAAATGCAGACATTTTGCCAGAAATGTCAATTTTGAATTCTTTTCTTGAAGAATAATGAATAATTTTAATCGTATTTTAGTAATGTTAATATGTCATTTTGAGAATAACAATATCTTGTTCTATGTTTAGCACTATAGCTCTTTTTACTTCTGCTATTTTCTAAAATACTTAAATATATTATTTTTAATATATCATTATGTCACTGAAACCACTTCAAGACTAAAACAGTTGAGTATCGTTAAGTGTTTCCTTTTCCTAGGCTGCTTTCTTAATATAATTTCTATTCAGCCATAAAATGAAATTCTGACTTCATATATTGATTTAGCATAAATAAAATTCTCATAGAACAGGAATTCAATTTCTTAAATGGCATTAGTAAATTATTCCATAAAGAGTTATGTCTTCTTTCAAAGAGAGCAAGGCATTTCCACTATCAAATAATACCTTGCTGTGCTCCACTCACAGTGGAAAGACTCTTTCTGTGGCAGTGCAGGGCAGCCAAGGCTCACAGCCCCCTCGCAGACAGCTCTGCTCTCATCTTCACAGTCCAATTTGTTGAAGTCTCTGACCCTTCCTTCTGTAGCTTTTGCTCAGTTACTGAATTGTGATCTCTTCCTATCTGAATAATTTTATCATCTTCTTAGGTTTTCTTCTGATTTGGAAGCTCCAGCATTTCATTGCCTTGAAGATCTATCTGTTTTCCACAGCAGCCTTCTGTTTCCATCTCCCAGCAGCCCTGTCCCCATGCTCCCTGTCCCTTTCCCCCCATCCTGGGTGCCAGGAAGCAGCAAGAGCTGTGTGCCCTGCCAGGGAAGCAGAGTCCAGCTTGAGGACAAAGCAGGGGAGGGACATCCCTGCATGGACACAATCTTGCTGTGCTTGAGCAGGGTGAGCAGAGCAGGGCTGTGACTGTGCCCAGCCTCAGCTGTGTCATGGTGCATGATTCCACGGGCCCTGGTTTACTGCTTCTGAAGAGTGCTGATATTTTAGGTCTTGTACATGACAGAAAAGCTACTGATTCCTGTAAAATCAGTGCCATGGGTACCAGCTGAATATTTGGACAAAAAGCTCCTAATTTTATTGAGAAAAAGTACTAGTTTGGGATAGCCTGTGCAGGTAGAGGTGAAAAAGAAGCAAGTCAGCTGAATTTACTGGGTTACAGATATGATGCTCATGGATATTTTCATTCAAGGCCCATTTCTACTCAGAGCTACATCTGTGTCTTCTTCCTCTCTATCATCTGGTCACCTGAGGTTTTATTCTGAAAGTTCATTTTAGGCAAGATAGGAAAGAAGTATCCACAAAGTAGATACCTTGTTCTGTACATTTCCATCATGGAGGAACAACTTTCTGATGGGGTTTTGTGAGAGCTACAGCTTCAGACTTGCTAATTTTGAAATCCTAATTCAGAATTTCTAAAGTTGTGAACTGTGTACTGCTGCACAGAAATGCATTAAAAAGCACCTAATTTCATTTTCTGGTCTTTTGTTGAAGCACAAAGCTATATAATGTGCTTTATAAATGCTGCTGTTTTCCGAGACAGCTGTTTCCCTCTTACTTCTTTCAACAAATGGGAGAGTTGGGATACCAGTTACTTCTCCTTTTTTTCCTCATTATGCCCAAACAGGGAGGAAAAGGTTCCTTGTCCCAACAGATTTATGTACCCAGACAACACCACAACTCATGATAGGCTGCACTCCAAGCAGGTGCTCAAGTTTGGGCTACAGTAAATTTTGGTCTTAATCTGTTTTGAGTTTTAAAGACCTTGAAGGCTAGGCTGCTGTTCTAGTCTAATACAAAGTTGAGAGGCACAACTATGAACTGACATGTGAAATCGTGGTCTCAGCCCTGTTCATACGGGAAAAGTCTGTTCTGCTGTCATGGCAATAGCTCTGAAAATCAAACTGCTTGTCAGCAGCTGAGCACCATGAATGTGGGTTGGTTTTGACGACATCAGGACCCATTTACAAGGTTGTTTGTACTTGTAAATGTCATCTTTGGTGCATACATTCCACAGCCTTCCTGTAGGCACCTCCTTCCAGTGAGCAGCTTCCTTAAGCCGAAGCAGAGCTGTCCAGAGGCCAGCAGTGGTGCCAGCTGCATGGCAGGATGCTCCTGGCAGGAGGCACTGTGGGAAAAGGAGAAAGGCAGCTTGAACTGAGGTGGCCCCACACTCACAAAGAAATGCTCAGGAGGCATCAGATGAATGCCATTAGCAGCCAGTTCAATCTCTTCTCCCTGTGCTCCTCCATAGTGTTTTGATGGAGCAGGTGGGTATGGTCTTCTGTATGTTTGTGGATTTTTTGTTTTCCTTTAGTTCTTTTCTGCATTGCATTTTTTAAAAAAATTGCATCTAACACTCTATTTAAGCTTTTGCTAGTAGCTAAAAATATAAATAAATCAGGAGTTTGTTTAGTTTAATTCCTGGTGCTGTGAGTTTTTGCATCCAACTGTCATTATGAATCAGTTATTTCTTTGCTGAAAACCATCAAGTATAACAGCATCCAAGGTAAATACGTGAATAAATCAAGTTTGATAAATTAAGTAGTTATAACTTCAGAAATCTAAGATAAATAGGAAGGAGAGAATATTTTTAAAAGGTTTATTCAGGTTTCCTTGGCAAGACCTTGATCTACAGTAGATATCCCAGCCAGTACTTTCCCCTGCAACCTGACACTCTTGGCTGAGAGACATCACAAACACAACCGAGTGACCATGTGATGGTAACTGCTCTGAACAGCTACAACGGTGTGCTGATGGCTCCTCTGAAGTGGTTTGAGCTGGGATCACATGTAAAGGGCGGTTAGAAGGTAGCCTGGGCAACCCAGCCCAGGAATGAGAAAAGGATATGCCTTCATGGCAGGGTAGCAGGCTATATGCAAGAAATAAATGCAGGTGTCCAGCTATTTTGCTGGACTTCTAGATTGGAAAAAGACACACCAGATTTAGAGAGGAAGACTTCTCTTTTTTTAGCCAATTATATAATCTTACAGCAGCATTTAAGGGAAAAACCGCAGTGTACGCTAATTATTTCTATGGCAAATTAATAAAATCATCTGATAGGAAGGAACACATTCTCTCCCTTTGCTCCCTTGAACTCATTCCCTACTTGCTGTCCTGTAAAACTGAAGCATAAATACTCTGCAAGTCTGCCCCTGATCCTCAGAAGATCAAAGCAGCCTCTCTATAGAGGACCGAACTGTGCAGGGCCAGCAGTACATGCTACAATAAATATCTGAGCATCCATTGTTTATCAAGGACTAAGGAGAGCAGAAGGTTATATTAAAGAAGAAAAGAGCAAATTTTCCTGCTGTGAATACTTTGAGTTAAAGGACAAACCCAGTATGTCAGAGTTCAGCACTGGAAAGGAGAGCTCCGGAAACAAGATGTTTCTTTCTGTCCAAAGAGGGGATGCTGTGACAGTAAGTGTGTCATCCTAGTCCTCTGTTAAAGAGCATTTTAGATGACGTTAACCAGACTTTGGAGGGCAGCTGTTATGAAGCACAGCTCAAGAAACTGTGCTGCCTCAAGGCCTTGGAGCAGCCTTTTTACTTTTATGTCTTGGCTAATGAATAGGCTGCCCTTTGGCAACTGTTATATAAGTGAGAGCTTTTTAGACTCAATGCATTTCACATTCTCTTGAAAAACAAAATTTTTGACCCAACAGGATAATGCGTAAGCAATTCCCTGAGTTATACCCTTCTCTGCATTTTCCCAGTGTGGGTTTTTGCTCCATAAAGCACACTGTGAGCATGGGGAAAGCAGTTCCATGGGCAAACTGCTTTCGCAATACTGCTTAGAAGTGTCCAGAGATGTCAATATGACCACAGCATTCTTCTGAGCCAGGACTCTGTCCTATATCAACTGAAATTAGTGGGATCATTTCCAATGATTTTGCTGTGCAGTAAGTTGGGATTTGAATAAGAGAAGCAAGTATGAATAGATTATATTCAACATATTTTTCTCCTCAGTACCAGAGAAACTGATACTCACAAATACTGCCTCTATGCAGAAAGTTTCCCTTCTTTAATAAGCTATTTCTTCTCCCCAAAACTAAGGGGAAAACAGGTCATGCACATAAAAATGTGCATTTGGCGCATTACTTGCCTTGCAACAATTCATTTCTTGGATTCTGCTGCCCTGTAAGTGGAGAACAGATCTGGGTACACTTGTAGTGGACTCTATAAACATTCATGTTCTGCTTCTTTAAGGAAAAAACAAAAGGTAAAAGTAATAATCTGTTTCAAGTTTTACCTGGAGCCCACTGTTAAATTGGTCCTTGGCCAATGGCAATCTAAGAATATGCTTTTCTGCTAATTTGGTTCAGTGATAAGATTGCTTGCCAGCAGTACATAGGGGGGAAAACCTCTATGTGGTTAGCCCTGGTCACCTGGCAAACAGGCAGGCAATTTGAACAGCCAGTGGGAAACTCCTATTGACCTGCTTATACTGTTTTTTAGAGTCATACACCTGTTTCTTTTTCAGTGTTCTCTTCCCATGCATTAATTGTTCCTTGGGATTATTTTTTGTGCCTGAAAAAAAACAAAGCAAGAGGCAACCAGAATTTGCTCTTAGAAGTGGCTTCTGTTACATCAGGATTGAGTCCAGTAGACTAAAAATTCACATGTAATTAAAAAATCTCAAACCCCACCATCACAGATACAATTTCTGGTGCCTCATGGTTTATTTTTGGATAGAGCCAATTACATGAGCATAGTTGGAGGACACTCAAGTACCTGTTACAGTGTCAAAACCAGGCAAATGTAATTAAATGTGCTGTTCTGGTGGGCCTGAAATCTATCTGCAATCAAGCGAACCATTGAGCTTTTCAGCAGATTTGGCTTTCTCCCCTCGGGAGAGGTTGAGCTCTGGGACAGCAGCCACGTTTCACTGCTGCTCCTGACTGAGGCACATTGACAGAGATGTGTGGGAGTTTACACAGGGTCCACTTGCACCAAGCCTTGTTCTGGCCAGGATTAATCTCTCATTTTTATGAGCACTAAACTTTACTAACATCTACCCCTAAATTTAAAAAATATCAAGAATGTATCACTAAAGCAAACTTTTTTACATAAATAAATATTTATTTAATCTTTGTTGCCGTGGATGAGGAGGACACGGTGTTGATGCCAAACACTTCATGGCCTCCTGGATGTACCTGATGTTAACTCTTCCAGAGGAAAGGGGAAGCGATGAGTCACCCACTGATTCGCAGTTTCTTTTTATTTCCCATCTAACTTGAGCAAAACTGCCAAAATCTTGAATGTTATGAAGAGTCTGAGTACATTGTATGTGAAATGTGAGATGCAGCATCTGACAGTCCTGCAGTGGAGCACAGCACAAGAGCTCCCCAGCCAATGCCGAGCCGGTGCACTTGGAGCTCAGGAATTGGATGCAGCGTAGCAATGTTATTCCAGCAGTCTCATTGGAATTAATTAGCCTGGCTGAGAGGCAGGACAGATTTTGCCTGGGCAGACTGCACAAGCAGAGCAGCTATAGAGCCTGCTACCTGAGCCAGTTTATTTGGAGCAATACGGAAGTGCTGTCAGTACTGAGAAATTGTACTGACTTAAATGGTGCCAGATCACACTGTTTATTAGATCAGTTGTCATATGCAGAAGGCTGTATCTAAAACAGGTTTGTTCCTATGCTTTTCCTTTTT
This sequence comes from Rhabdornis inornatus, assembly GCA_013397075.1. Classification (NCBI taxonomy): domain Eukaryota; kingdom Metazoa; phylum Chordata; class Aves; order Passeriformes; family Rhabdornithidae; genus Rhabdornis; species Rhabdornis inornatus. The sequence goes on along the minus strand of VWZS01008230.1, from coordinate 2,807,186 downwards.
GGTGCAGATTCAAGAGAAGGAAGAGTCTGAGTATCCTGCTTGAAAAACCATTCTGTATGAATTCAGGAAAAAGGTTAAGTTTTAGTAAAGCTGTTCCTTTTCCCATCTCGAATGCAAGTACCTCAAGAATGGAAGTAGAAGTAGGAACACATAGATATGCATTAAAGTATCAGAGATCTCCAGTATTAATCCATACATGTACTAATCTATAATAATTCAATTTTACTCAGTAGAACCCTTTAAATGAATGTTTGGCAAACAGTATGCCTATGTTTTATTCCTGAAGTCTACACAGTTAAGTAATAGTTAAGGATATAAACTCACATTCATTAGCTTCCAGGAGAAAGGAATTTGGAAACCTAATCTGATATTAAGACCTTTTCAGGTAACGTGAGCCTTTCATCTAATGGGGTTCTTGTGTATATGAGCCATTATTGCCAGGCACAGTAACCCCAGATATGAGCAAGGAGTGACCTGGAGATTTATCTGCCCCCCAGGGAACACTGGCAGAGGACTCAGTCCTTCCTCTGCTCTTGTCTTCGGTGTGATTCTGGGCAAGTCACTGGGAAATAGGACACAAAGGCTATTTGGAAAGTGAGGAATATAATACCTTGAACTAGGGGTAAGTGTTAAGAGAAAAAATAAATTGAAAGACTGTGAAGTTATCTTCAGTAACTGGGGAACAAACAAGCATTTTAGAAAAATACCCCACACTGTTATGTGGCTTGTTTTTGTGAGAATCAAAGAGGAAGAAGGACAAAAATGTGAGTATGAGAAAGTATTTTATATACACATAAATACCTATAACTGATGGGATCGGTAGAGAGGCACTGCTCTGGTAGGCTAATCCATGACTGCATCCTTCACACTGTATAGTTATTGCTTGATCCTACAACAAAGTCTGTTCACAGGTGAGATTTCTGTATAGCTATATATGACACGCAGCTGCTGCTGCTGCATTACAAAGTGCTCAGGGCCAGATGCTGCTGCATTTTGGCAGAGTGGGTACAGAATAGGAATCAGGACTTTCAGAGCTATCTGTTAAATTTACGTGTCTGTTTCAATTCAGTTAATGGAATAAAAATCCAAGACTGAAGATCTCAACTAGGAATCCCTGGAGAAATACAAGGCAAGATTTAGGTAGCTTAGAAAAGAGCAGATATTGTCTGCAGCTCTCAGTGCAAAAATGTGCTGTAAAAATTCCGTGTTACCTAAAGGGGGAAAAAAAAAAAGAACAACCCAGAAAAAGAACAACCCAAACATTTTTATGAGAAGCAGCACTAATGGGGAGACATGTTAACAGGAGTGCTGATTCATATCATTAATGTGGGCAGGCAGTAACTGTGGAGAGGGAAAGATCTGTTGGAACATGCATTTCTTGAGAACATGCCTAAATTAAGAGGCTGTCAGAGACATGCGGTGTTGGCAACCCAGGTGTAACAAATTTCCAAGACGACTATTAGTGAGTACTAACAGCTAAGAAAGCACTTCTAATTTCTTGCTGAATATGGAGGCTTAACTGGAAGTGGGAACATTTAGGATACGCATGCAGAATAATGGAACATGTAAATGACACAAAGGGGTCCAAATCAAGTGATTTGATTTAAGAAGAGGACCCAGGAATGATGAGAGTGGAAAGACCACCTCACACTTTCCTAGTGCAGAACTTTTTGCTTTCTGTGTCAAGCATTTGTCTTTGACACCGGATCTTGGATCTGGTTTGTTATGGCAATTCCTGTCTTCCTTTATTTGCTTTTCTTTTGATATGTTTTAGAATAATTAAAATTGCCCTGGGGAAAAAAATACATATGCTCTCTTACTGCTTTTATTTTTGGAGTGCTAAATTTCTTTTAATTCGTTGACCAGTTTTTTTACTGCAATGGAACCAAAGACTTGATAGGATTTTTTTTCCTGAATGTGACCAATGCCTGAGAAAACTACTTTTCTATTTCAGTAGGGCTGCTTTAAGAAGCAGAAATGGGAATTAAGCATGACTTTCAAGAATTTTGGTCTTCAATTTCACTAATCTCTTCTTACAGTTAGTGGCCAATGATCTGAAGTGGTAGAAAATTTAAGCACATGACATAAAGGAAAACAATTATTTGCATATTTTAATAACCTTTAGATATCTTATTGCTAGTAAAATATTCAGTCCTTTCACCTTTGAAACTTTAAGCAAGGGTGGAAGAGAAAAGGTAAAAATTTTGATGCTAAACATGGAAGCAGGGTTCAAGGATGTTTATTTTACCTATTGGCTTATTATTGGCAATATTTATCATGAAAAGCTTAAAGTGACAGTTTGTCTACTTTCTTTTCAACAAGCAACCCCACTCCTAGCTGTACTTATGGCATCTAAAGATGTGAGACTGATTCATGATACTGAAGAGTGAAAAACATTTTCTAGTACCTTAAGAAGTGTTTTGATGATAATTATAAAGTGCTGACCCATTCACAAAGCAGGGCATCAAGGCAGGTGAAAATGGTGCAATTGAGACTTCAAAAATGGAAGGTCCACAGATCACATCTGAAATGCATGAAGTGTTTTTTCTAGAAAGCGCTCTGTCAATCACTGGTGCTGGTAGCAGAGCACTGCCAGCCAAGCAGATCAGGTGATATCAGCTCCATGGTAATCAGCCTTGAACAAATGCTGGTGGGCTTTTCTGTTATTGCTTTTTTAAGCAATCACAGAATCAATCTGTAAGCAATCATTCTGTACTCCACACTTAAGTAATTCTACAGGTTTATTAATTTATGATTTTATTGATTTTGTGTATCTGATTTATAGTATTAATTAACATTGTGTCTGGGAACTGTTTGGAAATCCACCTTATTTAGGAACTGTGTGAAAAATCTCTGAAGGACATGGCAACATTCATTCCCACGAGTTTTCCATCTCTCTTTCACATGATTGTTTGCAATATGAAGGAATCTACGGCACCTATGTCTGTGTTTTTTTCTGGGGAAGAGACAGCATCAGAAATTAAATTACAATCCACTATGTTGCACTGGTTGGTAGGGGGAGTGTGGGATGGTGTTTTGGGGGTATCTTCCCTGAGAAGCTGCTGGAAGCTTCTTTGGAGCCAATGCCAGCCACCTCCAAGACTGATCTGCTGCTGGCTGAGGCCAAGCCCATCAGCAACAGTGGTAGTGCCTCTGGAATAATATATTTGGAAAGGGGGGGAAACTCTGTGCAGTTGCATATGGAGAGAGGAGAAAGGAGTGAGAATATGTGAGAGAAGCAGCTCTGCGGACAGTGAGGTCAGTGAGGAAGGAGGGGCAGGAGGTGCCCCAGGCACTCGAGCAGATTCCTCTGCAGCTCGTGGTGAGGCAGCTGTGCCCCTGCAGCCCAGGGAGGTCACGGGGAGCAGAGATCCACCTGCAGCCCACAGAGGACCCACACCACAGCAGGTGGATGCCCAAAAGGGGCCATGCCCTCGTAGAAAGCCCACACCAGAGCAGGCTCCTGGCAGGACCTGTGTCCCCATGGGGAGAGGAGCCCACACCAGAGCAGGCTCCTGGCAGGACCTGTGTCCCCATGGGGAGAGGAGCCCACACCAGAGCAGGTTTGCTGACAGGAGTTTTGAACCCCCTGAGGACCCACGCTGCAGCAGCCTGTTCCTGAGGGACTGCACCCCATGGAAGGGATCCATGCTGGAGAAGCCTGTTCCTAAGGGACTGCACCTCATGGAAGGGACCCATGCTGTCTTTGGGGAAGAGTGTGAGGAGTCCTCCCCCTGAGGAGGATGTAGTAGCCAAGACAACGTCTGATGAACCGAAAGCAGCATCTGTTCCCCACCCCCCTGCACTGCTGGCAGGGAGGAGGTAGAGAAATCAGAAGTGAAGGGAATAAGGAAGGGCTGGGGGAAAGGTGTTTCAAGATTTCTCCTTATCCTACTCCAGTTTGATTACTAACAATTTAATTTCCCCAAGTCAAGTCTCTTCTGCCTGTCACAGTGCTCGCTGCTGAGTGATCTCTGTCCTTGCTCGACCCAGGAGACCTTCTTTACATTTTCTCTGCCCTGCCCAGCTGAGGAGGAGAGTGACTGAGTGGCTCTGGAGAGCACCTGGTGATCAGATAGAGTCAACCCACTGCATATATGTCCCTGAGCACTTAAAAATGAATTTTCTAATATTGTCTCAGCTAGACAGACAGTAGAGGACTTCTGGGTCCCAGTCTTTCCTCTCAAATACTTCCTAGATAACATTTGTCATGGGTGACAGTTTCAGGTTTCAATGTCAGGCTTGCAGAACCTCATGATAGCACGGCTTTTCTTTTATATGGATCCACAAATCATGGTGCAACAGAACAAACTCATTTTTTGCTGCAGGATACAATTTTATGCTGGGTCTGCCCTGCCCATCTCACAGAAGCTTTCTCCAAAAAAAAAAAAAAAGCTATTTATATTTGCTTTGCTATTCAGGGTGTTTTGACCTTTAACTGCTTTGGGCACAGCAAAAATAAGCAGCTGGAGAAGGAGGCAAAAGGCAGGCAGAGAAATGTCTGCTGTGAGCCTCCTCAAGCAGCCTGGGCTGCCCAAAATGAAGGAAAGCCCTCTCCTCCCCGTGACGAATGAAGGCAAAAGTACATGGTCTTTGGTCTTTGACTGAAGTAAAAGCTCTTGACTATTGCCAGGAACTTTGCATCACTTGCTGATTGACATTATGTCTGCTGACTGTTTGCTCCAGGATTTCTCTCTGACTCAGAGACAACAGCTCCCAAGCAGCTGCACCAGCCTTTGCAACATTCACCTCTGCTGCAGGCACAGGCAGTCCAGGAAAGGGCTGGCAGGACACCCAGCCCCTGTTTCTGGGCAAAAAAGGGGTCGGCAGGCAACATCTAAGTCATTCAGGAGGTGAGGGGATCAAGTCAAAGACTAGGATAGCTGATGCAGGTTGACTGTAGAGCAAACACCACGCTTGATGTTCCCAGTGTGGATGTGTTTAGAATGCCTTACAGCTCTGAACTTAAAAGCATTTTAAAGGGATTGCATTATATATCCTTTCTAGTACTTTATGAAGCTATTTATAATAGTTGAATGCCAGGAGTTTGGGATTTAAAAAAACCGAAACACCCAAACAAAAACCCCAAAGCAATTCTAGAAGTAGCCTTTCTTTTCTTCATTCTTGTGGTTTTGTGTCAGATGGTAACACAGAGTTAGCCATATTACTGTTTCAAATTGGCATGTTCTATTGAAAATGAGTCAGGAGCTACTCCGCAATACCTCCTGAATCCAGCAGAGCTAATGCAGATTTACACTAACATTACTGAGAGGAGAAATTGGCCATTTTTGGACATCAATGATTTCTAAGCAAAGATATCTGTAGTATCTCCAACAGGGCTTCATAACCCCTCATTAATGAGATTTATGAAACTTGAAGAGAAAACAGACTGCTGAGCAACAACTTTATTCTTTGCAATCTGTGCAAGCTAGTGGTACATACATTTTACATTTAATAACAAAATACCTGCCTGGAGCACCTTTTACACTTTAGCTTGTACGTGCATTGTGTCATAGTATTTAATTCCAATTTCATCAGATAACTCTACTGTCTGTACACATGAGGAGTTTTTACAAGGCTTAGTAAAGTTCTGAGTCCCTGAGACTCGATTTTTAGTTCTCAACTAGGGCATTCTCTGCAATAACTTTCCATCACTGCATCCAACATTCTTTGTATCCTTTGGAAATCATGGCTGATTAAAAGTCTAATGCAACAGCTGTTTGTGATCATATGATTGATATGTTTTCTAGACAGATGCTGGGTATTAGATGCAGAGACATTTTTGCAGTGCTCAAGAAATTTGGAATTGATATTTTTTGAAGTCACAGTAGGACAGAGCTGCTAGATAATGCAGATTCTTAACAGACATAATTAAGAATTAGTGTAACTCAAAAGTTTGATCACACTACTCAAAAAAACCCACCCCTAATTGGCATGGTTTCAGGAGGCAAAATTATAAAATTATTTTCATGAATCAGAAAGTACTCTGAAAACTTCTAACAACTCCCTATGCCCATAGATTATTGCACAATGCAATTTCTTTTTGCTGTTTAATATTGGAAGTGAACTCCCCTTGTGAAAAAGCTTACTTGCTAGCTTCCATTAGCTGGCCACTATGAGAACAGCTGCTCCCAGCAAGACCAGGTGGAGCACAAGTAGGGATGTGGCAGCTAAACAGTTTGCAGTGTAGGAGACATTAGGTTTTGTAATTGTCTTTCAGATATAAAAAAATATCTTTGTGGTCAATCAAGGGCCTGCAGCCTGACAGCTCCAGCTGGGGAGGCATCTCAGAGCACAGATCCTCATCCACAGCCATGCCCTGAGCCTGGCTCTGAGTGATGCCTGGGAGAGCCTCACCTGCACCCACTGGGAACACCTGCTGTGTTCATGGAGTGACTCCTGACACCTTGTTCCCGTGCAAAGAACCCGAAGGAGCTACAGCAGAGGTGTGCAACGTGGCATGGCCCAGGGGAGGCTGCCTGGGCTGAGGGGCTACACTGGGATCTGAGGGGCTGCACCTGGAACTGGGGGGGGCTGCCCTGGGATCTGAGGGGTCACACCTGGAACGGGGGGGGGCTGCACCAGGAACTGAGAAGGTTCAGTAGGATCTGAGGGGCTGCCCTGGGAACTGAGGGGTACACCAGGGCCTGAGAGGTTGCACCTGGCACCTGAGGGGTGGCACCGGGGCTCAGCCCACCCTCAGGCCCCGCTAGCAGCCGTTCCAGCCCAGTCTCTAGGCAACAGCAGACTCTCGGTGGAGGTGTCCAGGCAGTGTCCCATGAAGAGCTGCTGCTCTCAGGTAGGTTGTTCCTGGTAGCTTCCCTCTGAGCCCTGCTCTGTGCTGGAGTGTCTATGTGGGCAATAGGAGCAGGGGAGGGGAAGGTTTCCTTTCTCCTTGAAGAGAGTTGGAGTCTGAGCTTTTAAAGGCTCTGGCTTCACATTCATACAAGGCTGCTGCTGTGTGTGTTTGGGAGAGCTTCCCTGGGTAAGCCCAGCCTCTGCTCTCTTGCCCCCAGGCTCTTTCTCTTCCCATGTATTTTGGGTAACTGTGGTGTGGAACGCACGTGTTTGACACGGAGAAGAGGCTTGGGCTTTTAAAGCGTATGGACAGGGAAACCAGGGAAAGATTTTGTCAAAGCAAATTGCGGGCTGAGGTGACTCCTAACAAGCGTTCGTGAGGGAAGTTTGAATGTGCCCTTATCTCCTGCATGGGCTCTTGGTATCCCTGGCTTCTCACAAGGATTTGTTTTTGTGGTGCTGTCACAGATCCTGAGCTCTGGTAAGATATTCATTCTTATGCCAAACTGGGCTCAGAAAAGTAGGTGAAAGTGTTTAATGCTTTTGAAGGAGGAGAAATCTTCAGTGGCATGTCTTTCCTTCTGTGTTCTGTTGACAATCCAATTATACACACAATTTTTCTTGGTACTAGTAAGAATTTCCTTTTTTTTTTTTTCCTTTTCTTTACCAGTTCTATTTGAAATCAAAAATTTTTATCACTTCCCTCTGCTGCATGGACAAAGAAAGGGAATGTGAACATGCAATTACTTAACATCAGAGCTGCACCTGAAACCAGTTAGTGGCAGTTCCTTGGATTGAGGCTGGTGGGGAGGGGGAAGCAAGTTTATTCCAATTTGTGAAGTTGAAGTCTGTCTATGGAATTTTTATATACTGAGACTAAGGTCTAAATAAAGTTAAGTTGAAGAACCTAGTCTTGAAATAATCAAAAGCTTGAATAGGTGGTGTTTATCCATGTCTTAGTATTTTTCCATGAAGATCACTTTCTCGTGATAGAGGAATTTGGTTACAGAATGAATTAGTGAAGCAAAAGTAACGTGGTAGTTACTGGCTTAGGCAGGGCACTCTGAGTCTGAGAAAACTGCAGTAATTTATGCTCTTGGCCATCAGTGTGTGTATGCCATGGGAACAAATGAAAACCAGCATATGAAACAGGCATTCAAAAAAGGCCTTGCTCTGTGTAACATGCAAGACAAACAACCTCTGTGTGTTAAATCTGTGGGTCTTTAATGTAAAACTTAGAGAAAATATATGTTGGGAATCTACTTTTATTTAGCGTTGAGCTCACTTTGACAATTATGGCTTTAAAAAAACTTTTGAAGACCCAAATGCAAAACCAAATAAGTTCTTTTCCCACTTAGCAGAACCTGGCACCTGAAAAAGGACAGAAGAAGGTTCTGAAAATATGGGGGACAGGGATAAAAACACCCAAATAGGCTAATGGAGTATTTCTGTATTTGTGAAAGCATGTTTTTGGGACAGAAAAGGTTCTGTTTCTTCCATAACTGTTGTTAGTTTGCCTTCAACTAGAAACTGATTACAAATGTACAAAATAAGCACAGGGGAAATGATATGCATTCGTTTTGTGCCAGCATGCAAGCCCCTTGTAGTCAATGAGGGTCAAAAAGCTTCAACCAGGAAGTTGAACCAATCTATCGCATACAAAAATAGTACCAATTAAGCATCATGTATTGTTATTTGCTATAAAGGAAAGCTATATATTTAATTCATTTCAGATTATCTCAGTCACAAGCTACAAAATGTGTATGAACTACAAGTATCCATATATTAATTAGCTCTTGTGATATCTGTTTTTAAATTGCCTATTTCATTATATAAATTGGAAATATTTGTACAGATTCCTAAACTACAAAATATTCTCAAACTTTTGCCTAAGTGGTACTTTAATTGAACTACGTGTAGTAAGCATAAGATTCGTTTAGCTGATCTATGGTGTATTTTCTTTAGGTATTTCTGCTTACATTAGTAATGTAAGGTAAGGTTATTACTCCATTAGATCACACTTGTTTTGCCTTTAATACCAGGAACTAAGAAAACGGGCAGCTATGTGACCTGAACAATGTCACAGAGTTTGGGCTGTGTGTCTGGAATAGTGTGATTGTAGTCCCTGTAAAGCCAACAGAGAAGTGCCTGTCTTGGGGTTGAGAAACCCCTTTGGAAAAAAAAAGGAGGTGAAGCTGTAAAATAACTTACAGGGAGCATAACTTCCCTGAGAAAATTTCGACAACTTCATTTTGTATTCTTCCGTACTTCATTGGGATTATTTCATTTAAGCATGGATGCAACTGTGACTTTTACAATTTGATGGGATTACTGTGATGAAATACAATAGTTTGGGTATTGTTTTCTATGTGGAGTATCCACTAATTGTAGAATTCTCGTAACACAATCAGGGTTGATTGGCTGGTTGATGATTTTATCTGTGAAAGGAGCATGTAAACATCTGGCCAAACAGGTGGTGCCTCTCCTAAATGCATCTGCAAGGAGTGGAAAGCTGCAATGCATGTCTGCCCTGCTGAATCCAGACTGCTCATTAGCATCTTCCTGTAGCTGGTCCCAGCTTCTGACTCAGGACTGTGTCCGTGTCTGCTATTGTGACTCTTTAATACGCCACCTATGAGAGCTCCAGCAGTTGAAACTTGAAAGGGTCTTCCTTAAGAGCTCTCTTAATCTCTAGTGGACTAAATACAGCATGATTGAAAGCAGGTGTTGGATTTAGAATATGGGTGAAGAAACTCAAGAGAAACAAGAGATCCACAGCTATGTCCCTATGGGGTAGATGGCTAAACTGAAATGAAGCATTGTATCACAAGGCTTGTGAATATGCATTTATAGTTTCCAATTTGTGTATGTATATTCTGGTAGTGTGGGTGCAGATGTACTCTGCCACACAGTTTTCTTTATTAAGCAAATGTGTTTTTTGAGGGAGACCTAACATTGTTTTCCTAAGGACAGCTTGGCTATAAAGCTGACTGGGAATTTAGGGTATATGTTTGTTTATTAATAGTGTACTTTGTTCTATGTATATAAAGAAAGGTCATCAAAAAGTGCATTTCTGGTTTGTAGTTTGAAATGCAGATCTCTGCTAAAGCTTGTTCCTGTTCCAAATATCTGCTCATAAAGATATATGGGTATGTGTGCAGTTTAGACATTGTGAGATTAAACTCTCAGAGGCAAACTTTGCTGCTCTGTTTATTAACAGGCAAAAGCACGGTCTGAAAATTTTACAATAGAGGAGCAGTTCTAGACAGACAGCAAGGCACCACCGTGGGGGCTGATTGCTCATTATATTTATAGATAAGCACAGAAGCAATGTGTGAAAGATTGCTTTAAGGGCTGAAGTTTTCTAGTATAGGATACAAAGTACCAGTGGCTGTTTCTTAGAGCTGTTGAGAACACAGATTTAGAAAGGGACCCCGTTTTAAACAGCTGCCTAAAGATACCAAGTGAGAATTCTCAATTCTCTCTTAAAGACCTTTTTTTGAAGTTGTAACACTTCTTGTTGTGCTAGTGAGGACTTTCTTGACTATCACCTAACTCAGAATGCCTGATGAGGAACCAGTGAGCCCTTAAATAAAGCTGTATCAGTATGTTGCATAATCTAATATCTGGGGTTGCTAATAATCAGTAGTCCTTTGATTTAACCTAATTATTTTTTATTTACTTTAAATAATGCTCATTTGAATCCTGGTGGGAAATTGGATAAAGAGCTGGCTTCCCACTTGACCAGTTCAACCCACCATGTATTTAGATAATACTTGAAAGCTGGGTTATCAGAATTATATCTGTGTTTTAACAGGGTCATTTTCTTGCTTGGGAAGTTCTTAGACTTATCAAAGAGCAGTAATTTATTTTTTAAGAGGAAGCCTTATGTATCATTAAGTATGATTTGAGACTTCAGACTTTAATTTCCATACCCCATTGAACCTAATATGACTAATTTAACTTAGAAATTGAACTTTTTCCCACTAAACCTTGCATAGCATTAAAACTGCTGTAGCTGATACTTAAAAAAACCCCAACCTTATTTTCTGTTTTCAACTTTGCTTACCATGTGTATTTTCAGCCCCCTCTGTAAAGACAGACTGTTTGGGACCATCTTTCTCCAATAACATGTCAAAATATAGGATTAAGAATAGTGTATGCCACAGGTACTGTGTTTCCAGAATTGGCATTCAGAATTTGCTATTTGCTCTTTTTTCAATAGGTCTATGACTTATTTGAGGTTCACAATAACATCATCTATGCTATACAATTGTGCAGCTTCTGCTTGAAAAGCTCTGGAGACTCTGTAGTCTGGAGTGCAAGCTGGCAGCTTTCTCACCCTCACCTCTTGTTGAGTACCCCCCAAGGTGTTGAGGCACCACTGATGGACTGAAACAGTGGCTCTGCACAAGCCTTTCCTGTTTTGTGTGGGAGCTGTGATAGAGCTAAAGGATGCCTGTTGATAACCTGCATCAGGTTCTTTCATGTTCTCATTCATAAGGTCACTGCTTGCTGTGATCCCAAGTGATGCTTTTTCCTTTTCCTTTGCAAATTCATAAACTGCAAACTTAGACCCTTAAGTCCCCTGGATGCCCAGGGTGTTTGGGTGCTGACTTGCTCAGTCAGGGTGAGCTCTCAAATGATGCAGCTGCCTCAGGTGAAACCAGTGCAGGCACTCTCTCTCACTCCTGGGGCTGCTCTTGGAGTCTCAGCCATGAATAAAATCAGTGTTTTAAAGATGTTATCCTGTGACATTTTGGAGAACCTTACAGCTAATTTAATGACCTATTATACAACAATTGTGCATGATAAACTCTTCATTGCCACTTGGGTTCATGTCTGACTTCTGCCAGGTTAGGTGTATCTTATTTGTCAGGATGTGTTAAGAAACTAAGATTTCTTATTTTCATGTGAACCATTGTGTGTTTTCATTTCCAAAGAATCTTTACCTATAATCTCATGTTAATTCATTCCTTAATCTTAAAACATCCAAACTCCTAAAAACACACCAACTTCTTACCCTCCCCACCCCCCCTGCAACTTCATATCCCAAAAAAGTGAACTGCAAAGTTATATTAACCAAGATGTAAATTCCAGTTTGAGTTTCTGATGCCAGTCCATGGTTCTTCTGTTGTATAGATTTAGTTGTTCTGTGCTCACGTGCACTATCATTTGGCAATTTTATATCAAATATATTCAGATAGAATATTGAATTGCGTATTACACATAAGAAAAAAACCCTTTTCCAGAAACAGTGATGAAAAGTATTACTGATTTCATTTCAGTTTCCAAATTTAGGATAGAAGGGAACAGCTTTGGAATGAGACTGGTGGTCCTTTTTTTCCTTTGTAGAGGAGAGCAAGCATCTCATGTCACCAGGTTTCCAGTACATGAGCACTTACCTGGAAGAAAACAAATCAAACTGGACTCTTGGAGCTAAAATAATGCATTTAATTTATCTAATTTTCCTTGATTGGTTTATTACTACTTGGAATGTTCAAAGGTGACTAAGTCATGTGTTCAGTTTTCACTCCTAAAACACTGGAAATCCAAGCCCAGATAGTAACTGAACAAACTAACAACAAGTTTTCTGTGTTTCATGCAGATAGTTTAAATCACACTCCAAAATATTTTTTTGCTACAACAGTTTGTTTCATTCTGTATCTAACACAGTTGAACCCTGCAGATATCTGAGGCGTGTTTCTAAACTGCTTCTTGTGAAAGATAAAATCTTAGCTCACTCTCATAAGGACCAAATTTTAAAATTAGCAAATATAGAAAACAAATTAATTTTGAGCAAGGTGCAAGTGAATAAAAATGCTTCTCTATATCACTTACTGCCATGCAGCCTCCCCTTAACCCAGCACAGTTAAAAGATGCTATGTTTTTGATCAGGCTACTCAGATTTTATGTAGATTCCCTCTGCCTAGAAATTTTCAGGAGAGAGAGAGTTGTAATTAGTGAGAAGTGGGGTATGACTGAGTGCCATCATTTACAGTGATATCTTCACCTTTCCTGCACGTTTTTCTTGGACTCCATTATGATTAAATACTATTTTTGTGTGTAGAACAAAACCCTATCGATTCTGGTAATGCCTCAGACTGAAGGAAAGTTGAAGCAGTGCAGGAAATGCTTTCTGTGTGGACACTGTCTCTTTTTGCTCATGTTCCTGTGCTTGTATGTAATGTTTATAAATCAAACAGACATCTATTTCCCTTTCCTCAGTTGTTGCCCTTGGATCCAATAAAACAGCTTGTAGACTATAGTATTTAGTTTTTCTAAATGGGGAAAGCAGCAGTCAAGCTTACTGGAGTGCGAGGTGTGTAGAGGAAGCAAGAAGGTGACTCAGGTCTGTGAATTTTGTAACAGGTCCCTGAAATGGTTTGTCCCTCAATCTTTCTCTTCGGTGGTGTCCACGGAAGATGAGTATGGATTCTGTCCCCAGCCTATCAGTTTGGTGTGTGACCTCTGACAACAGCTAATAAAATCCTAACAAATTTAAAGATGTTCTTTACAATATAAACACTGCTTAGCAAAAAGCTTTACAATCCTCCAGTTATATGTGTGCATCAGAGCACAGATGTTCAATAAAGCCAGACCTTTACAGTTCAGTGATTGAATTAATGCATTTGAAAGGAGGAGAGGGGAAATGGTTTCAGGACAAACCAAACCAGATGGAAGAAGGTGGGGGTTTAGCTTTCCTATCAGTTTCCTTTGGGTGAACTTAAATACATGGTCTGAAGTTAATGCATTAATTTAAGTAGTATTTTATATTTGTTTAATCTGTATTTAAAAAGAGCTTTTTATATTAACATGTCCAATGTATTTCCTTGAAAATACTGAATGAAATTATTCTGAGATCCCAGTTTCCCCCCATTTTGATCCATTGAGGATGCAGGTTAGCTGCAAATCACAAAAGATTTGTTCTACTAACTATTTTATGGTTAATCCATTATTTCACTGGGGGGGAACAGGACAGCGAAAGTTATACAAAATGCTTGGACTTCATTGCATGTTTAAGTGCTGCTATAGGTTCTTCAAGGTAGAGGATCTGAGGAAAGAATGATTTCTAAACCCAAGTTTCACTGCATGTCAGATCTGTCCATATAAAACAATACAAAAAATGAACCTGTCATGCAGCCTTTTAAAAATTTTCTCCAATGTCTCCTTGGTGGGTATTGAGTTTTTTGGCTCAATATTCTTTTAAAAAATTTATTGAGATACCAAATTACTGTCTCTTTCCTACATTGTGTACAGTAGTACTAGATTTAGGAGCATTAATTTTTTATTTCAAATAGAATTTTTTATGAGCAAAGAGATGTTAAATCTTTCAGATCAGCAGAAATACCCACTGTAATTCTAATTCTGGAGTCTTGGTTATATGATAAAGGCAATATTCACATATACAAGTTGAGGGAGCTATTTTGATGGCAGTCATAAAAACCTCTGCACAGACTGCTGCTATATATGAGTGTTTACCCAGAGCACGATCTGTGTGGACAGTTGGGAAGGTTAGTGCTGTGGTGCACTGACTTTTGTACGGGGCGCTGCAAACAGGGATGTAAAAAACCTACACAGATTGTTTCAAATAGTGGTGAATGCTGTGCCTTTCTAGATGAAAGCAGAGCATAAGTTTGCTAGAAGCCAGAAGATTTTTTTATGAACTCTAACAGTCTGGGAAAAAAAGAAGTTGGCTCAAAGAAAAGAGAACTGAGATGAAAAAAATTAACTCCCAGAAAACAGTTTTTGCTGCTTGTAAGAAAATCACAAATGCCTTTATTGTTCATGTGTTTCTATGTTTTTCCTAAGTTTTGAGGCAGAAAGAAAAAGCAGTCTGACTATGACTGTCTTAGGACAAAGCAGCTTCAAAATAGTATTTCAAGAGGATGAAAGAATTTAGCCAGGTACTGCTGTGACTTGTTGTCGAAAACCTCCTGGATGAGACACATCTTGTGCATATAAAAACATCCCACAGTTGTGTGAAGAAGAGTTGCTATAGCATAAGTATAACTTGTGAACATTGCTTAAAACAAAAGAAATGTGAAATCTTGGTTAACCAAAATGGAGAACGAAAATTTGGTTATTTGGTTTGATATGGTGGTGCAGGCAACTGCATGGTGAGACCTGGGATCAGCAACTGTGCATAGATAGGGATGGCTGGCTGAACATGTTGGTAGGAAAAACTCCACCCAGAGACAAAACTTTTCAATAAATAAACAGGGCAATGAAAAGTTTAAGGTTTTTTTTTATCCTGGTCTGGCTACAAAAGAGCTAATACTGATTTGCCAGAATTCACAATGGATTTCTCAGATGTTATTTTCCTTCAAAACTCCTTCAAATTTGAAAAATACCCGCATGGAGGGGAAGAAAGCCTGGCAGTTTACAAGCAAAATGTATTTACATTTTTGATCATTCTAACTCTCAGTTCCTATTGCAATGCTAGAAGTAGGAAAGCTTATTTTGAGAGTGAGCTAGCAAAGATTCTATGTGCAACATCACTAATCTTATCCAGGGAGCAGGACAGGTGCCTTTAGGTGTGTGTAAGGGAATAAAGCCAGTGATGTGCCAGATACTGCTAGTCTCTGGTCCAGTATAAACCTACCTTTGAGTGGACTCCAGTGTAGAGTCTGACCTGTAGAGTCACAGCAGATTGCTGACTTGAAAATGAAGATACCCATCTGGAAAAGATGGGTATCTGGGTTCATAGGGCTATTGCTGCAGAGGTAAGCACAGCTAGCTGTCATTATGCCATCGTTGTCTAAACCAAGGGAATTAATGACTGCAAAGGGCTTTTATCAAATATAGAAGTGAGCAGGAAAGGCTGCATGCCAGTTATTGGTGTCCCTACATGATCCTTTTTCTGGACATTTGTTGGCCTGTTTTCCTCCTTCCTGCAAAATGTCTCACCTCTTTTTGTTTGATTATATTTTTCAATCTATGCTGAGACACTGTCTGATGCTTCTTTATTCTCTTTTTTTTTTTCAAGTTTTCATTTCATGTGACCATTCTAAACTTTTTATCACTGAAATCTATCTATGAATGATCTTTTTTTATCTATCAGTACTGCAATTCCTTAATCCTCCTCCTGTTCCTACCTGACCTAATCTACACCATCATCCCCCATTGGTGGCCATTGGTGTCCACAGTGCCTGGGTCACTCGAGCACATTCTTGCTCACGTCCCAAAGCACGGCTGCCTAGGGACCAGCAATGATGCCTGTAGGCTTGACCATGGGATATGTCACTTGTTCCATTCCACTATTGGCCTGCAGTGAGCAAGTGGGATGTGTATTTTTGTCTACAAGTCTTTCTTCAGTTCTGGTAGACTTCTGCTCAAGTAGTTTTTATTTTCTACCACCAAGTGTCCTGTGCTGACAGTGTCAATCATATGTGAAACTCTCTAATTTCTCTTGCAAACTTTTTCCTGAAAAAATGCCAGAAAGATGTGCTTCGAAGGAAAGCTTGAAAAGCTTCATGGAGGACTGGTGATGCCTGGAAAGAGGAACAATATTTGCATCTTTAAGTGGGAAGAGGGTAAGAGGGGTCACACTATTTGTTGGCTGAAGTTAAATTCCTTGGATTAATATTGGAATAAATGGTCCAACTTTTAAAAGTCTCCTGGGATGTGAGGAGAATGAGTTGTATTGAGGATTTGTAGAAGTAAACTGTAAAATTTCCAGTACAATGGGATAATAGGTCTTGTGGAAAACAGAGAAGCAGTTATTTAGCCTTGTACTAGTAAGGTTCAAGGCAGTTGTCAGTTATTTGCCCTCCAAATAAAAAGCTAATGAATAGGCATGTGCAAAAAATAAAAAGCAATTGAGTGGGGGTGTGCAAGCTTCTGTCCCAAGTCAGGACTATTCAATAAGTTCACTGAGAACCTGATATTGAATTTGAGCATCTTGGCTAGCTTTACAACTAAGGATAAAATTGGGAAATGGCAAGTACGGCAAGTGTGTTGGGGAAACATATGGCCCTTCCCCCATCTTTAATGGACTAATCTTTGGGACAGTCCTATGCAAATAAACATCAGAAATTTGGTACTGCTCACTTGTGTTGTAAAACTCTTTCATTTTACATAATCAAAATGCTTATGTCTTTATATGGGCCTGTGAAGATCTAGTAAATTTAATTGTCCCAAACTAATTTTTTATGATAGTTTTTTCTCTCCTTTTAAGAAAAATCCTAAGAAATAGTGAGGTGATGTGAGATTAAAGAGATAGCATAAGAATTGATACTAGTGCTTGTCCCAATAGGAGAACATTTCACATCTGTTATTTATGATGTGAAGCACTGGGGACAGCTTCAGTAACTATGTGCATTAGTAATACCTTTAATTAGACTGACAGAATAAATATTGCACACAGGCTTTAGGGATCTCATGAAAGCTCTACCCCTGATGGAGAAGAAATTGGTGCAACTGGAGAATGATAACTGTAAACTGGGAAGATCACTATCTCCTAACTTCTTGTGCAGCAAAATTCTTGCAGCGCTTACGGATAAACTTAAGGTTCCTCTATGACCTTTCAGACAAAACCTTCCTGGGAACTTAGAAAGCTTCAGAGTAAAATTTACTTGTCAGTCAAATGACAAATGTCAGATGACCTCCTGCTATCACTATGCTTGTATTTAAGATTAACCCCCCCGCCCTTTCTCCCAAAATCTCTTATAAGTACTACAGAGATTAGGTTATTAGAGCAGAAAAATATCTTTACCTGAGACTATGCTGCTTCTCTTCTGGGCTGCAATGCCTGAGGTATAGAGCTGAAGCTTGGGGTATGAGGCTTTGAAGTTGAAGCATAACAGGCTCTTTGTTTTCTCTGTTTTCCTTGCCATAAAGAGCACATAACTGCAGTGACAGAGTTCAGTGAATAAGTGCTTTACATTGCTGCCCAGTGCAACACCTGCTGGCAGCTGAGTGTGACACCCCTGCAAACCTCTACCTATGGCACAGGAAGGGACACAGAAACCCCTTGTTCAGCCTCGTGTTTTATAATAGTCAGAAATATACATGTGCTGGGTTGCATTTTCCTCCTTGGAGCCAGTTTTTCCATGTGTTTCAGCCAATGCAAGACCTGCAAACAGAAGGAATAATTTTCCAGTTCAGGACTTTAGAAGTAACTATGGCAATGCTACAATTGGATTGTGACATCTTTAGCTTGTGGGGCTGCCTTCCGTGGTCTGCAGGCATAAGTGAACAGGGTATTTTAATAATCTGTGGCTGTGGATTGTGGCATGTAGCTTGTGTCTATCTTGAAATAAAAAGCCAATGGTTCAGTCTCCAGAAGAAAAAACAAAATGGGATTTTAAAATTGGACCTTTTTGCACAGTTGTCACAAATGAAGACTTTCATATGAATGCTTATTGGGGGTAAGGGAACTAAAGTAACAAAAAGGGAATTGTACCTTGTGGATGCAGAATGTCAGCTCAAAACATGGAATAGCAACAGCCTCTGCTGTTCCGGAGAAATAAGTGAAAACACATGAATTACCAGACTGGCTTGAACTTGTGTTCTTTCTGTTATCATTTGCATGCCTCTGTCCATTAACATTATTGCATATCTTCTTACAGTACCTATCTAAATTTCTGTGTTTGTGGGTTTGGTTGTTTTAGTTTAGTGTGCTGTTGGTTTTTTGGTTTTTTTTTTATAAAGGACTGTTTGTCCCTTGAAGAATTATGGGATCTGCTCTTACAAAGAACGTGTCTTATAGCCCCTGCCAGATCTTTTTCTGACTTATTAAATGTTAATTTCTAAATGCAAGGTTTGAAAAGTGGCAAAGCTATGTATTTTTTACAAAATGGATGCCTCTGAGCCGTGTTTGATATGAAATAGTTTTTTAACATTCCAATTTTATGTCAAGAGTTAATAATTTATCCAGAAAAAATCCACATAAAGTGAAAATTAGTGTCCTTATTTTGCTGTTTAAAGTTTTATCTGAAAAAGCACTAGTGGCTATTGCCTGAGATGCAGGCTAAAACCTTATTAAAAGCTGAGCATCTACGACAATATTTCATTCTCTATTTAGTTTTATTAATAGTTGAGAGCTTTCTTATTGGGAGATGTTTTGTTAACCATAAGAAAAAATGCTATACACGTATAAATAAAACTTGGTGATGAAAAGTAGGTCAGTCCTTCAGTATGGCTTTTAGCTACATCTTAAAGATTTTTCTCTGCAGTGATTTGCTGATCCAGTTATTCTTAATATCATAATCCTTAAATTTATAATCCTCAGTGATAGTTAATGATTGCTAACATGCATAATTTTCCTCATCCAGTGTCATCGGTGGCAGTGATACGTTTGGTCACGTGTTTATAAGTGGCTGTCTGTTTCAGAACCTGGTTATTTAAAGTGTATCTAATTTAATTACCAAACATTGAATACACTGCCTACAAAAGTCACTGACCTAGAATGTTGCCTCTAAGCTTTTGAGCATGGCTGATAGTGGAATGATGTAAAATGACATGAAA
The DNA here is from genome assembly GCA_013397075.1 of Rhabdornis inornatus. Taxonomy (NCBI): domain Eukaryota; kingdom Metazoa; phylum Chordata; class Aves; order Passeriformes; family Rhabdornithidae; genus Rhabdornis; species Rhabdornis inornatus. The sequence continues at coordinate 2,787,917 of VWZS01008230.1, read as the reverse complement.
GCTGAAGACATAATTGCTCATTGTGAATCCTTTTTTTTCAGTAGCTAACATTATTCCAAAGATGAAAAGTGACAGTTATATATTTTTGGCAATGTTTCCCTGTAGGAAAGGAACAGGCAACCTACTTATTTTTTCCTCTGTTAGGGCTGACTCAAAATTATATTCATAAGAAGTTTATTTACTGACATTATAGACTGAATTTTTGAGCAGTCTGTACCCAAGTACTAATTTAGGGCTCTTATAGTCTAGGTATGTAGGCATGAAAAATGAGCTGCTGGAGGTTTAGCCACAGAATATCACAAAATTATTTCTAGGAGCAAATGCTGTGTTTTGGGAGTTTTTAAGAAAATAAAAAATAAATAAAAATGAAGCATTCAAAATTCAGATGCTGCTTCTGAATATCTGGCTCTACAAAACTTAAAAATGCCATCTGGTGACAGCTTTACCTTCTCTACAAATTCCATCAGACCACGTGTGTGTTGTTCCCATTGCTTGCAAATTTACACTTGTAGCTGATGGGGATTGTACATATGTGAAAGCTTGGAAAGCAGTTACTGAGCAGCCTTATTTCCAGAAGAGCTGACAAAATGTAGCAGCCAACAGTCTTAAAGCGAACACAGAGCTGAGCTCACATTGCAGTGCTCTGTGCAGACTCTGTTCACTTTAACAGTGGCTCTTACAGCTTCTGATGATGATGAAGGTACATCAACTGCAGCCAGCTCAGGAACCATCCAATATCTGGGTGCCATGCAGATGTACCAAGTTCTTTTTTCAGCAAGTGTGGAGGGTCTGCCTGTTCAACTGTGGCTCCTCCTCTTAGAGTAGGATCGTGGCTCCAGCACCTGGGAGCTCAAGTGCAGCAAGCTGCTAATGTGATCTTACTGATTTGAGACCCAAGTCAAAATTTCTTTGTAGACTTCGTTTATATATATGTATGTGTAGACTTCATATATATATATATAACACTTGTTATATATAACACTTCATTTATGGTAGAAAGAAGGCAAAATAATCTGTTTTGGTAACTATGGATAGCCCTTAAAACATGGTCTATTATTTGTAGACAGTCAGATTCAATTAATTTTTAGTTGCCGTTCATCAAAGGTTGGTATATCCTCCTGGCAAATAATTCTGTCATGAGTGTCCTGAGCTAATCTGATAGTGTCCTCACAGAAAATGAGTAAGGTAGAAAGACTTCTGTTTTGGGAAAATGTAACTCTGGTACTCTCCTAAGTAGAGAGGAACCATTAGTGCTAGATATTAAGGCTGGAAAGGTACACACCTAAGTTCAAGCAACAAACCCTTCTGCACAAGCATGCGTGTCTCAGGCTTGGATTACTCCTCAGCAATGCTCCTGTCTAATTAGCAATAGACACAGTAATGCCTTACAATCTCAATACAAGGTTTAAAGCAGAAATCCCGTTCACATATAGAAAGGAATCTCTATAAGGAAGGAAACATAATGTTTTGTTTGGTTTTGATTTGGCTTATTTTTCTCCTGCAAGGATGAAGTGTCTTAAGTGCTTTTCTGCATCCACAAAAGGCATTGATGGGATGGGTGGTGTAGCAATGGAGAAATGAAGAAGGGGAGGTTTTTTGTTTGGTTGGTTTTGTTTTTAGAATTCACTCTTAACAGTCAGTTTGTGGTATTCACTTTGAGCAGACCTGTGGTTTGGTTATCTCGCTCTTGATACGTGTCAGCTAGTGCCAGAAAGCACTTCCAGCCAGCACTTACCAGCATTTGTACATGTACCTGCATTGTCTAAATTGTGCAGAACATAAATCTTGTCTTGTAAAGGCTGATATACATCTGAAGTCCCTATGTAGCTCTAGGCCAGAGAGGGATGCCAATAAGCACCCAAAGTAAAGAAGCCCCTGGGTATTGTGACAGGAGGTATTTTAAAAGATGTGATAATGTTTTGCTTAGATTTTTTTCCCCCCCCAAATGTAACCAGTGAGTGGCTTACTTTGCTAGCTCTGTGTCAGAATAATGGGAAATGATGGGAAGTGCACAATGTGAAGGGAGAGAGAGGAAACAGGCTGCCATTGCTTCAAATATATACACTTGTGCTGTGGGAGCCATCGCCATCCAAAAATAAGCTGTGAGCTCTTTCCCACCCACATAGCTCAAGCTTTATGAAGAGAAGGAGACTGTCATGTGGTGGCAAAGGCCAGATTATCATAATGTGGGTGAGATGCTTCTGCCCAAAAATACTCTCCTGCCTGTTCTGAAGCTCCTTATTTGTACCTGCAAAGCAGTAGCTGCACCAATGGAGTAGTGAAGCGTCCAGGTGCTGTTTGTGTGGGGCACCCACAGTTTGTCTGTGGGCAGAAATGCTCTCTCTGTATGTGGTAACATGTGTTTTTTTCAAGTACATGTTCTTTTGTTTCTTCTCTTCCCCCTCCCCCAAGAGTGACATCTACCTCTGCAATTTTCTTGTAGTGTAGGATGTGTGGGACCATACTTCTTTTACAGTTCTCTTGTGTGTTGGCTTACCAAATCCTCAGCTTGTACAAACTGCCATAATTCACTGAAACTGACAGAAGTATATTGACTCCAAAACCAGCAGAGAATCTGAATTCATTAGTAGTGGACCATGATCCACATGAACTTCTGGAACAATCTACTGCAGTTGTTGTGGGGATGTACAGAGACATTCCTGGAGAGTCTACTAAGATTTCTTTTAAGATTTGCTGTAGGCCACAGCTGGCTGCTGTCTATAAAGTGGTGTCTTTTTTTCTCCTGTTGTCTCCTACAGTTATATCCTGAATGTCTCTCAAATTTCCTTTAGTTTTGTTACCCCTCTAGCAGTTTGTGGCCTCCCTAAAGCATATTCACTGTCCCTGTCTGTGGGAGAGCCTAATTTCATCATGTCTGTCAGTCTGGTAACCAGCAGCATATTGATACTGAGTGAACTGCATGGCATTTAAATGTAAATCTACTGTCATGAACTCTAGGCTTATCATGGCTCATTATTTTGAGGCAAGCACAGTAATTAGCACGGGGTGTACTCTGTAATAATTAGGAATGTTTTACACATCAGATGGTGATGTTGAGTTTTGAGGGCAACCACCTGGACTCAACTCTCACTAGCTAAAACAAATAATTTTGTATTTATTTTTGTTTCAGTGTTTCAAAATGCCTGTGGTAAAATACTTTAACTGTTTAATCACTAAATAATACATCAATGCAATCAGTTAGCTGAACAGTATGATTATTGGGACAAGTTGCTGGTATCCAGAGGTGACACTGTAGCTGAGATACACAGTTTGTGTATTGTAATTTCTCTTGAGCACAAGGTAAAACTTCCACTATCTCGAAAGCCAGGCACACATTGCTTTCCAACTCTCTCTCCTCTTTACCTGACCTGGTATTTGAATCTTCTGAACAATGGTGTCATAGATTTGTGGTATCTGGTCCATTTTTTACTTGTTTTTCTTCATAAAGATGTGACATTTCTAGTGGAGAAAATAATGATGATTAAAAAAACACCCACAAAAACCCTACCAAACAAAACAGAACCCAGAAATTTATATAATCACGTGTCATTATAATCCAACAAGTTCACAAAGAGATTAAAGCAGATTTGTTAAAACATCAAAAATTTTAGGGCTATCTTGGAAGCAGCTGTATTTCATGAGGTAAAATCAGGAAAGATCAGAATATGTACCATGGACCTATATTCTGTCTGCAGAACTTGGGGTCTTATTTCTGATTTACTGTAAAATGTAGACAGTTTCTGTTCTAACTCATGGCTTGTGTGGATTAGTTTCTGTACCTGAAGCTTTCCCTAAATTTTTGGTATTAGCTCATATCCAAACCTAGGAGGAGGAGGGTATTTTCATTTCCAGTGGCAATGCGAAGGCAGTCTCGTAAGAAGATGTAGAAGCTGGGAATTTGTCAGTTTTCATAAGAAGTATATTTGAAAGCTGTGCAATTTGAAGACTTGCCCTGTTTCCTCCTCAGATCAGTAATTGCTAAACTCAAACCTTCCCTTACGTGCATTTGTCAGACATATTTGTATTCAGTGTGTGATTACTGGTTGTCATGAAGTGAAGGCTCTTCCACAGCCATGGAAATACTGAGCTTGTAAAATACCCTTTAGGTGCAGACAGCAGGAAAACTTAAACATCATGCTTCTGCTGCCTCTTTTGCAGTTTGTACTCCTAAAATAATGTGGGGGAAATGCAATATGATGAAAAGTTTAGTTTTTTAAAATTATATCATGATAGGCTTCTGCTTGTATTCAAAATTCATTCCCACTACTATGTGTTACCATGTAATTTCTGACACTAATTTTCAAAACATTAGTGATTTTGAGGGGGGGAAGGAGGAGCTATATTTTGAAAAAAAAATCTCTTAAATTCAGAAAATTGCAAGTGTTGCATTTCAAGGGGATGAAATAATCTATTTTAAACTGGGAAAGAACTTGTGGACACTGTAACACTGTATCTATGGAATAATGTCAGAAAAATTTAAATGTGTTAACTGTGTGGTGCCATTACAAATGCTTTTTTTGGCTGAAAAGGATCAGTGATTACTTGTAAAATAAAGAGACATCAGATTATTTCAGCTAGCCCTGGCTGGGCTCTTTAGAATGTGGTCTAAGTTTCTGGCATTTGCACTTAAAGGAGGATGTATGGAAGAAAATAAAAAAAGTAAAGATCAAACAAAATTATACAAACATAAATAAAAGAGAAGGCAAGATGTAAAAATTATTCTGTAGAGGGTGTCACCATGCAACTGCTTGTAAAAATAATTGGTTACCATTATAAATCTGGCAAGCAACAAAGATATACATTAATAGGGGAAAAAAAGGTGGTTGGCAAGAAAACCAGGTATTTACATGAGGTCAAACTCAGGACTGCAATTTTTTTTTCCCAGAAGGACACGGTTGGAGTCTAAAATTGTCTAGATACTGCTTCCTTTTCAACTACAAATGACTTCTATGTTTAACTCTTTAACATACTGTGTCACTTCACCATCTGTAAAGCAGGAGATGTTAGTGTGGTGGTGTCAGCTGTGCCAAAAAGCAAGTCTATCATATTCATCTTGCCATGGTCCTGAGCATCACAGACTATTTCTATCATAGGAATTCTTTGACTTGTAGTTTTAGAGGTAAAACTGAGTGTGTTTCTGTACTTGCTAAGCAGAAGTTATAGAATTGATACAGAAGCTGTTGGATTGGATGTTTTAAATCATCTTACTCCAGAAGCCAGGGAGAAAAAGAGAACTTAGAAGTAAATTAAAAAACTGAACAACTCCACCTCATAAGACACCCTAAGTACTGATGTGCACACTGGGGAACAGCAACTGATCTCTCATGGAGGGAATGCATTCCCTGTCCTCTTCCTCCACTGCTGTAAAAACACTGCTCCTATTATGTCAAGGTCCATCGCATTTACTGCAACTTTGATATGCTTGACCTAAAAATATTGCTGGGAGTGAATTATTTACAGTAACTATGAGGAGCAATTTTCTAGAATGTTTCTATGGCCTGTGGGCATTGTACTGAGTACATATGTAGGATATTAGCAAAAAACATGAAAATTACCATGAAAACTTTCCACAGTATATCACAGTTATCATTGCCAAATTGGGATTGTTCTGTTGCTTTACAGCATAAGGAAACACATGTGCAAGCCAACATTTCTTGCAGAGTGTGGAATAATGGTGCTGGTTTCCAATGAATATTATTAAATAACTAGTTTGTAGAGGTTGGTTTCAAGTTGTATGAAGTACTATATATCTGTGCACTAAGAAGACATTTTTCCATTTCTGTACAAAACCATGGTGTAATTAAAATCACTGATAAATTCCCACGCTAGGCACCATTAAAAAGACAACTGCTGCAGATTGTCCTCTTCAGAAACTAGTAAAAACTTGCAGTCCAGGTGGAAATACTTGTTTTATATTTGTAATGAGTGGACTATGTGTGCCCAGGTCAATGCTGGCTGTGGTTTCTGCACCCCGACCTCATAGAGTACGAATAGCTTTCTGCCATTAGTAAACGTATGGACCAAAATGATGATCAAAATCAGGAGAGATGTGTATTTTGAGGAAAAATACTGCCTTAAAAAAGGATGTAGCTTTTTCTTGTAGTGGAGTCTGGCCTTCCTCAATACTAATCATTCAAATATTATCAGTTAGCAAAGAAAACATATATACAGAAACCACTCATGTTCCAGGACATTAGTTCTTCCAGTGTTGAGAAATTCCAGATTCTTCTGTTTTGATAAGTATTTTGATAAGTCTGTTAAAAACACATAACACATCTATAACTAGCGTTAATAAGTGTTTTGCAAACTGAAGATCTGGTTTTTTAGGTTTCAGTAAAGAACTTTGCTTTGTAGCAAAAACATACTAGCTACAGCTTAATTTGAAATTTTCTCCTTCTAGACAGAATGTATACCTCTGAGTCTTGCTTTTAATATGATCTTTATCTACCTGCAATATGTAAGTCTGTAGTAATTCAAATTCCCATTTTTGTAGAAATGGGTAAACCCAAAGATACAGGCTTATCTCTGAACAGCGTTGCTGAGAAATCATTTATCCATAGCAACTCTTCCTTTTAATACTTTACTCTTCTGTCTCTGACCATGATAGTATTCAGTGAGCAACAGACCATGTGGGTTCTTCTCCAGTCAACACTGGGAATGAAGAAAGATAATCTTCCCAAACACCAATTTTAAATAATGTCCAAATAATTTCAGGATTTATTTTGCTAGTGTGGCTATGTACTTTGAGGAACTGGGGGGAGTGGTGGAAGGGGAGGGGGTCTATAAATATTAGTTTAATGTGTGACAGGACTGATCTCTTTCATGACTGAAATACATTTCTACCATTTAATTAGACTGATAACAGTTCAAGGAGTGACTATACATGTATTGTCCCATGATAGCCTTGACACTCTTATGCTGTTCAGTTCCTACACAGTGAAACGTGGATAGACCAAGCAGGCCCAGTACACAAGATAACTTGTGTGACTGATGTGCCGAGGAACTTTGTAAATAATCAGAATAAAGTATTGTTTGTAAACACTCCCATAATGAGAAGAATTATATGAGTGATATGGTGATATGCTGTGAGTTTTCCTGATTTTGGAAGCAATTCCTGCTGTAGAGTATTCGAGTTGCACTGAATCTAAAGGCTGAACTTACCTTGGATGATTGTGTTAGGTGAGAAATGTAGACTGGTCCTTCTGTGTGTCTGACCAGGTTAATACAGGGTTATAAAGGAATAAGGACACAATTGTGGGCTTATTTGCACTTTATTTTCTCATCGCGAAACTCAGAGCGTGACATAGGTAATCAGTTTACAGTAACTTTACAATTTAACTGCTTTTCCATTATTATTTCTGGATATAAATTTCTCTGTCATCTTTCAGATCCCTAAAAAGAGTAAATGCAATAGTATTTGTTTTCCTAAAATCAGTTTCATGTAAAATTAATTAATATTATTTTTATATAACACTTTTATCCATAACTTTTAAATCCCATTTGTTCCCAGCTGTATTTGTCATGACAAGCATAGAATAAACTTTTGAACTCTTCAACAATGCCTAGTTAAATGGCAATTAAATATTCTTTCATCTTATGTCAGTCCTTAAGAGTGGATATACAGAGTGTCCTCTCCTGTTATTTTTTCTGCATACATACTAAATAAGAATTTTCACATTTTCAGTGGTACTGAAGCCTGTGAGGACAATACCCCAGAAAAAGGCAGCAGGCTTTCTTTTCTAGTTGGCTAAGTTAAACACACTCAAAACCAAGCAAGCAAGAAGTGCATACTCCCAACTATTTTTCTGACCAGAAAACTGTAGACACTTATAAGAAGTGTTTGCTTCTCACTATTGCCTTCAGAGTTGCTGCTCCTCTCAACAGCAACTGTACAATGTGGGGCCACAGTTGCATTCATTGTTCAGTGAGCTTGTCCACATAGTTAAACCCACCGACAGCAATGAATGTTGATTGTGACCTTTTTGTAAAGCTTGGCAGGGTGAGGGAGAAACATCCTATGATGGTTAGGTGGCTATCTTCGGTGTTAAGGCCTGAAAGCATGAAGTAAGGAGGAGGATGGTTAGCTGGAGGGTACAATCAACGGTCGATGGTTTTCACTTTAATTCCAAACTCACCGACAGCGTTGAATGTTCACTGAAGCAACCACTACAACAGAACTCCATTGACTTGACTGCATCCTCAAATGTCTGAAAGTAGGGGGGGGAAATAAAAATTCACACAGTGAATTTAATCATACAGATGATGCAACTTCAATCATTTTTTTCTTACCGACACCAACATCCTTCTCTGCCCATCATCTTTCAGTCTTTTCTGCAAGGAGCTGGCAATTTCCCAGACTTCTTTCTATGAAAAGAAAATATGTTTCAGTTATTCAGGCTTTAAAAAATAGGTTAGAGATCCAGGCACAAGTAGATTAATGTTGTCTGTTATTTTACAAGACTGAACTTCACAGTAAAACAAAACATGAGATCCCATAAATGAACAGAGCTGGCTAAGAGTTTTACAAATTAGTGTTGCCAATTAGAGATTGCTCAATTTAGCAAAATTTCTTCTATTGACATGGTTCAATTGGATTAAAACTTGTTCAGGATTGATGAAAAATAAATTTCCTTTAAAGAAGGCTTAATTTTTAAAAAAACATCTCAGAGAGAGATGCCTTTTTTCCCTTACAAATTTTCACACATGCAGAACCTGTTGCGTTAGTCTTCAGGAGGGAAAAAGGTGAGCGTATATCAAGGCTTGACCTATATTTATTTTCATTTTTTTAAATATGTCAGCATGCTGTGCACATCTAGCTGATCATCACACAATAAAGTCCTTATTCTTAAAAATTTCCACATTAACATAGCACTTCTTCCTAATCTTCTGAGCTTTCCAACTCAATTGTCCTAAATATAATAAAAATAAATAATAATTTTTTTAAAAAATTAAGGTTGTAATTTTTGTGTTGTAGAAGGGTTTTAGAGGCTGGATAAGAAGGCAAAACATAGTAATCCAGAAATTTTACCTTATTTACGTTTGTGAGCAGAGTTCTTATGCAGAAGGTGTTCTTGAAGCTCAGCTTGTCAGAATTCTTTTCTGCTAGGTCCACTCTTAACTGTGCTGAAATTGCGTGACGGATTCATTGACTTATATGAATTGCTGCTTGTTTGTTTACCTTATCCTTTGGTTAAAGATGCCCTCTCTCTCATCCGTCTGTTGTTATCTATAAGACTTTATAAATGTTTGGGGTTTTGTGTCTGTACTTGTGTTAAGGGAACCCTGAGTTCATCCGTGTGCTACCCGGGCTTATTTTGTAAACAAACACTATGACAAGGACTTCGTCCTGTTTCTTTCAACTAGTTGCTCTGCCTATAGAGGTGTTTATTACATCATTTAACTCAACTGTATTTTCCATCTAATGTAACTAAAAGAAAGTCATTAATATAGCCTGCTGGAGAACTAGACAAGAATAGAATCAACTAATTTTCTTCTTTATGGTAGATTAGATGTGTTTTATTTATGAAGGCCACTGTGATTACGAATATAGCTAAATCAAATAGATTTTAATTAAATCTGGCAGCCCACCTTTCTTTCCCAATACAACAGCACAGGATATTTGCTGCCAATACTTTAGCTTTGATTATTTTTATTTCTCCATTTATTTGTACTGAAATTTCAAAGGTTTAATTCCATGGATGTTAGGAGAAGACCTCTGCATATTGGCATGAGTGATGAGAGAATAAGGCTCTCCAACGTAGTCTTATGTGCATGTGCATCTGTTCATCATTGTTCTAGCCAAATGAATTAACTTGATGGTTTAGGGTTGCTCATGTTTAAGATCTGCCCCATTACTAGCTTGTTTTCTGTATGTCATTTCTTTCAGTACTCATTCCTATGCCCTTATTCCCTGCTTCCATCTGTCACTTCATATGTCAGTATGGGGGCTTGCCTGGCTGATGTCTGGCAATTGGGATGGGGTGCAAGGGAAGGAGAGGAGTTGTGTAGAGCTTGTGGCCGGGTAGATTACATGTTAGAAGGAATTGCTTTCACAGGTTGTTATTGTTGCCTCCCCACCCCCCATCATGGAAAACCTCAGTATTTCCTTGGTCACCTAGCCTCTGAAATGGGCTGAAACTTCTAAGTACAAAAGGTATTTCTGGGTTCCAGCCCTGATTCGTGATGTGTGAAGGTTATGCAGGGTAAATATGCTTTCATCTTCTTTCATCTGGTTTTCATTTTTTTTTTTTAAATCCCTTACCAGGCTTAGCTAGCTGTTACAAATGCCAGCTTTATTTTAAATTTTATTTCAGATCTGCAGGCTTATGTGAACATTCAGATTGGATGTATTTTTTTTTTTATTTAAGGTTAGTAGGTCATAAATAAACCAAAGCACTTTCCTTGCTTTGAGCAATAGGGTCATGATGTACATGAAATATCGCTTTAAAAAAACTGGAACCTAACGTGAATTGACAGAGGAACATGAGGAAGTAGTTCATCGTGTTGCTGCAAAGGCCATAGGGATTTGGACTGCTAGAGCTGCCTGTCTTAGGAATAGATTAGATATCTTCTCTGATGACCTGTACTTAATTTAAGTGACTGCCTTTGCAAGTCCTTCCAGAGGGCAACTGTGTGAAGTAGAGCATCTCATCTTCAGTCTTCAGTCCTTTTCCTCTTGATGGCCTGACCTAAATTGAAGATACGGTTGTTGTGCTGCACAAATAGACAATTACTTCAATACTATGTGAACTGCATCTTCAGTTCTAGTTAATTACCTTTTCCATTTGACCTTGCTATGTTGAATCAAAAGACCAACTTTCCAACTTCATTGTACTGGTTAATACTGGGCAGCTGTTATACAATGCTGTCATGTTAACAACTGCCTTTTGTAAAAATAAAGCAAAAGCTCTCTCTCTCTGCTTAGATATGGCGGAGCTGTCAAGTACTACTCTGCGCTGCTTATTGCCCCACCTCTTCCTTTCTTGCTCCTCTCTTGCCCACACAATTGCTAGATGAGATATGAAAGATGTCAGCCAGATAGAAGTCTGGCTTGCAGGCCACTTCAAACAGCTGCCTTAGAACTGTTACCGATCTTACTGTACTGCTTACTGTACTTACTGTACTGCTGGTACAGCAGGGACATTGCTTAGGAACAAATACTTAGGTGAAGACACAGAACTCAGCCTTGAGGCTCTTGTAGCTTTAAGTACTTTCTCTAATGGTGCATTAAAACAGGCTATCCAGATTGTATATTGGTTAAAAATACCATGTTAACCAATTCGTAAGGTAGATACACCACGTGGCTTACAGCATCATTTTTCTTTTTGCTGACATGGAAAATTGTTTGTTAGCGGAAGGTGGAGTTAAAACTTTATGAAGCCAAATATTCGTTTGTATAAAAGGAAGACAACAGAACAGTGTTCATACTGATACTGCAAAGTTATCTCATGATAACAACAGACTTCCAGTTATACACTTGGGGGCAGGAAGAAATGCAATATGTGGATGTGTTTTTTTTTAACTGCCTTCCTTGCAAAAGTGAATTCTAGTGGCAGGGTCAGAAATTGGCAGCAGCACACTTGGGATCAGATTCTTAGCTAGAGCAAACTGACACAGCTCCATTGATGTCAGTGGCATCTGCGTTGAACCAGCTGACACCGGACGCTCATCTGGAAAAAAGTGAATTAGAATGATCAGTTATTGGTTCTTATATTTTCAAATGTTTGTGTTGTGTTCATCTTTTTTTATTAAACCTTTGTAAAATGACAGATTTTCATGTTGTATTGACATTTTACTTTCAATAAATCAGCCGTAATACTAAATCTCAGTAAGTATTGACACGGCTGTGCTTCCACTGAAAGGAATTAAATCCAGTTGACTGTAGTTATTAGAAATTCAATTTGTTATTAGATGACTTCAAGTTATATGCTGAAAGTAAAAAATCTGTGCAGCTATCAAGACAACAAAATGAAAAGTATCTGTTTCTTCCATGATCTTAAAAACTGCAAGAACAGAATCAAATAAAAATCACCGTAATCTAAGACTCACTGTATTCTACAGACACTAACTGCAGTTGTTCCTGCAGTGTGTTGGAGTGTAGTATCAGCTCCTAATTACTGATGCAGTAAATCTAAGGCTAATATTTTTCAAGAAATCCAACCACACAATCACCATGTTTTCATGTTGCCTTAGACCTATGGAAACATCTCTGTTCCCTCTGCTGAGGAAAAAAAATGCCAAAAAAACTCCTATGTTTGAGGGAGTATTTCACCATTTACTGGAGTACAGCCATCTCTGGGGAAAAGTAGCAGCTGCATAACATCTTGAAGCACTAATGCATGCCAGCCTGAGACAGGAGCAGAAAGTTGTGATTGCCTTGTTTAAATTCTGCATTCTACAAGGCTGCTTTTTTGTACATTCCTCATTTAATAAGGGGGTGGAAAACCAGAAAACACTTTGAGGTGAAATATGGTCCACAAAACTGGCTTTTAAACTAAATCAAAACTTGTTTGACATGCATAGCAATCACAGAGTGATCTGAAGTTCACTCAGTCTTATCAGAGTTCTGATGGCCCAGGAACTGTGACATCTCCAAACGTGCTGCTTCATGTGTTTGTAGGCTTTGACTAAATTTTTGAGTAAGTTTGCTGTCAAAAAATTGACTGTGCTCTTGAAATGAAACCCATCAGCTAATATTACATGTTTACAACACAGGCTGTGAGGTGGGATACTGATTAGCCAAGCTAATTTAGGAACAGAACAAATGTGAGGAGCAGCAGTGATATTAGTTCAATCAAATATTTGATTGCGCTTCCAAAAATAATTTAATTGCAGAGCTCAAAACTATGCTTTGCCCATTAGAATGTTACCTGATTAGTATTTTATTAAATCTTGATACTAAAGAAACTTCCAAGCCCAAATTTAATGTCAAAGTACACACAGTAATATTGGCTTTTTGCTTACTGTTTAGATTTATTGAGTCTCAATCAATAGAAATTGTTACTCTTATTTAACAGACCATAGTTGCTCTCATGTTCTAAGATGGACTTTTATATCTGCCCTTTTGAGCCCAGCTGCAATTTATTACTTCATGTAGTTAGTCCTGCTTGAAATTGTAAGCACTTTTCCAGCATACAGGATTCAGGCCCTGGCTCTATGAGATTTGCATTTTATTTAAAGCCAAGAAATTGGTACATAAATTCAAATATTGCCTGCAATTTCCCAGTCTTTTGGATCACAATTCTCCACTCTTTGTTACTGGAACACATTACTATTTATGGAAGATATGCACTTATTTCAGTGTCCATAAATCGTATGTAAACATCTGTTCTGTAGATCAGTAGATGGAGTATGGTAACTGGTTCTTACATTAATGTCCATGAAATAATGCTCACCTATTGATGTTAAACTTTATTGTTTTAGCAAATATATCAGTAATTTAACTTTTCAGGCAATGTTAGTCAAAACAGTAGAAATTGCAAACCTAGTCTGGCACAGAGTTAGTTCTGTGTGGCTTGTACCTGAAAAATGCCCAGCGAAAGTTCTAAGATAGAGGGAAAATATTCATAGTAACAGGATCAACCTGTCTAGAACACAAAAGGTTATGTTAATAATGCTGTCTGCACTCATTTCTTTGAAGAGAATTTCTTTCCCTTCCCCTTCCTGTGATAGCTTTAAACAGGCATCCTTTTCTTATTTGATGAATCTGGACTGTGTAGTCTACATTTTTGTCTTATTAGTATGATCTATTTCCTACATGGTTCTGCAGGCAAGGTTCTAAGGCCAATAACTGTGAAGCTGTGCTCTGAAAACATATTGTGTGTGCAGAAACCAGAGCTGTGTATGAGGCAAAATGTAAGAGGTGGGAAAGACAATATTGTAGAATAGGATGGGCACAGGATGGAAAGGCAGAGAATAAGTTTTCTTATTCTGTCTTTAATCTCAGTGTTAGGATTTCTGGATAAAGTGATTTCACTTGTATAGAGAAGAATCTTCAGCATCTATCCTGTTTAGCATTTATGTTGCCTTTAGTTGGTTGTCATATGTACTATGGATACATTGGTTGTTTTTCAAAATCTCCTTTGTGTTTGTATCTTTTATCAGGAACAGAGACTTGATACTTTGAGACTAGCGATATAAATGTCAGCATAGTTAAATTTTCATGGGAAGAATGTATGTATAAAAATGAAGAGCAAAAACATTCTATAATTTAAAAAGTTGAGTCCTACTGCAGTCAGCCATAAGACACGAGACTGTAGTTCTTTTTCTGCAGAAAATGGACTTGCTTTAAAGCTGCCTACTAATCTTCATATAAAACTCCCAAACTGCTTTGAATTAATTCAGAATGCCCTTTTAGGATTTCTGGAGTACTTCAGTACTGTTTGCATGTTGTCTTTTATGTTATTCACAGTGAATATGTGAAATAGATACATTTAGAAAAACATGCTTGCGGGCTTTCAAAACCTTTTGTTTAATTTTTGCTCCTGATTTTTAAAATAATTTTCCAGAATTTTCTATAAAAAGTGCTGTGAGTGTAGGTTTACTTAAGAGATCCTCCACGTGTCCATGTCACTGCCAGAGCAGAGAGCAATAGCAATTGGCTTTAATATCCCATCCCCCTCTTCATTCTGTGTTGCCATAGGAATGGTCTGTGAGAATTACCAAATTCAAATAATTATGGTCCTGCTGCACAAAGTTTCTTTTGATCAAGAGCAAGTCATTTGAACTCTGATGTTTAGTGGGTAATACTTACAGCCTCATAAAAGTGTAGTGATGGCTGATATCTCATAGTGCTTTGAACATGCGAAGTGCTATATAAACAATATAGGGCTATTGCACACAGCTCAAGCTATTAGCATCTGAGGCACAGTGCCCCAGGCCCTTGGAGGGGAAGTCACGTCTTCCCTGGAAAAGAGGCACCTTTTTGAGTTCTGTCTGCTTCCAGATTAGGTATCAGGAGCTCTTGAGGTAGCATAGAGATACGCAAGACTTGTTTTTTCAAATATTGTGTCTACAGTACTGCACTGGATTCTAATAATTAGAACTGTGATTCTGAAAATGTGAGGATGGTAAATCATTGCCTGGTTGCATTATTTCCCTTGCAGTAATTGTATTTTGGCATTTCTGCATTTTTTTCCTTTGTGAAATTTCTGTATGTAAATCTATTTGTTACTGACATCCTCGGTATTTTTCATGTGTAATTTGAAACAGATAAGAAATTACGCTTCATCTTTGTTCCCAAAAATGTCACCATACTTTACAGAATTTAGACCACAAATGCAGTTTGAGAATGTGTAGAATACTCCATGAGTGTCTGTGTGTAAATGTTGGTGAAGTCTTGTTCTTAAAGTAGCAATACAAGTTAAGAAAATAGGCCGGGGGCATTTGCTACACAGCTGATGTAACTGCCTGTTAGAGCTGAAGGTACTGCTCAGATTGGAACAGTTTTCCTAGGATTGATGGAGTTGCCTGATTTGCTTTGTTTTGACTGACATTTTTGACATTCTGCACACTCTGATAAACAAGGGCCTCTGCTTAGGACCCACAAGATGCACCTGTCCTTGCAATCACTACAGCATGAGGTCTGGGGCACTAGAAAGGCTCATGACTATCTTCAGGGAGAGGAGAAGGTTCCTTGAAGTCTTTTCAGCCAGTCATTGCTCCAGTTTAAAAACAAAGCAATTCTTGGTCCAGAGTTGGCAAAACGTTCTTTTTGCTTTTTGGTATAACTTCTTTTCACCAGTAGAGACTATTCTAAAGGATTGCATTTTTCTGCTTGCTTGTTGTGGCTTTTTTAATGTCTCAAGCTAAGCTCTTAGGCATGATAAATGATGTAAACAAGTTTTGGATTTTTGTTACTGTTATCTAGGAGCAGCCATTCAAAACAAATATGCTATTGACTCAACTCTAAAAAGCTCTGAACACAGAATAAGCTCAGACTTTGAAGGACTGGGCACACAGTTTAAATATTTAGCATAGCAAAACCCATTGCAGTACAATTACTTGTACAGGATCCAGTGATTTACAGCACAAATGTGAAGCATAATGCCATGTATTCAGGGAGTAAATGCCTAGTTAGTTTACTATTTTCTGGTGGCTCTTTTTTATCAAGACCAACACACACAAACACAAAATACCTTTTCCTGCTCTAGCAGAGTTTTTTTTTAAGTAATACATACTTTTCTAAAGAAAAGTAGCCCACAACAAATAGATAGAAATTACCAGAACTGTTCTAAAGGCCTTATCTGTATTATTGAAAAACGGCATGGCCTTTAATGGTTTGTAATCTGCCTGTGTTTTTTGTGGCTTTCTCAACATCCTCCTCCTTGTCCCTGTTGAGCTCAGCTACCCTTTGAAAAGCTTTGTGCTCCAGTGACCACTTTAAACTTTCTATTGACAAAATAAAGCTGCACTCCTAATTTATTTTTCCAACAGAAGGTGTGAGTTGAAAGTGGTCATTGGTCCAAAAACCTATCATGAAGACAAAGTTGATTTTAGCGGGAAGGGGACTGATGTCTGGTTTCCTTTTCTCTGCCCTTCAATCCCCACCTCCCAGAGTCCCAAGTAAACTGCAGCTCCTACACCTTTCCCTGAAGTCTCCCTTTTCCAACCTCACAGCAGCAAGGTTTTCCTTTTTTGCAGCCATTTGCTGCAGCAAGGAAAGGTAGGCCATGAAATTGTATTTGACTCCTCAACTCAAATTGGTTAGTTAATCCAAATTCTGTTTTTTAAAACTGTGGGAAGACTGGGAGATAGGCAATGAAGTAAATGAGTGAATGAGATGAGAGAAAGCATGTACAGCCAAGTAAATTAACAAATTAAACCATTCTCTTCGCTTCATGTGCACATATGTGTAGCTTAAAAATACATGCAAGCACATTTGCAGACAGTTTAATGTGAAAAAAGAAAGGGAAGTATCTCTTTGTTTTGGAGGTTTAAACAGATCAGTACATCTGTACACCCAGAAGCCTCAAACATTATCAAAAATGCATTTTTCCACTACAGGGTATTGCTTTTCTGCAGTACCCATACATTTAAATACAAACCCTGTAATGAATTAATAGGTTTAGGAGTAAGGATGGTATTTTACACAGTCAGGACTTTCTGTAAAAGTCTCAAGAGATCCCCTATCACCATCGCAATAACCACTCCTGATAAAAAAATCACGAATCACAATCTGAACAATCATAAATGATACTGGCTATTCCGAGGAGTTTTGTGTCTGCATCAGAACCTCCCTGGATTTATGAACCACTCTTGAGTCAGTACCTGCCTCTTTTCTTGCTAAAGGTAATCAGGGAGCTTGAGGCTCACAGATTACATTTTCTCTGCTGTTCAAAGGTGTTCTATTTGTATTTTTATTTAGAAATATCTGGATGAAATTCCATTTGGAGGGAAGTTCCATCCCTTAAGCCCTATGGTAACTCTATACTCTGAACACCTAAAGCAGAGACATTGTGCTGGCTCTTAGCAGATAGGGTGAATTTCATTCTTACTGAATATGACCCAGGTGCTAAAAAGCTATAGCTAAAAGTGCTGGGTTAAAAGCACAAGTCAGCTAGGTGCATAAATATTACATGGCTATATCTTTAATGGGTTCCTGTCATAGACTTGCTTTTGTTTAAAGATTTCCATAACCCTGCTGATTTATTGCATCTTTTCTAGAAGTATGCTGTTAGCAGGAAACTCAGTTGAAGCACTTTCAATCACGTTGGAGGATCATTATACTTTCACTTGAATAACTAATTAGTTGCAAGAAATTAACCACTGCTGTTTAGCACAAAAACACTTTCAAGAAGGGCTTTCATTTTTGTTGTGGAAAATGACCTCAGGCACTTGAGGAGGTGGGGCAGAAAGGAGAAATAATGATCCTGCTGTCTTTTAATATAACTTTTGTTTTCAATTCCACCTGATAACTGGCAGGCTACATAGCTGTCTGAATAGAGCACTGCACTTGGACTTTGGATAAATGTGTTCTGATCTTTCTGATCCCATGGATCTGACAGCTGACCTCAACCTATCAATTGAGACTGGTTTAAGGTCCCAAAAGCTGTCACTGAAGGCTTGGGGGATGAAGTACAAGACTGAGGAAGAAAGAAACTAGTGAATAGGATGGAAAGAAGGATAGAATATGGCCAAAGAAAGGATATAAGCAGTCTCATGTTTCTGGAACTTAATTTCTTGTTGTGAAATGTAGATTTTTTTTTTTTCTTGGCACATTAGGGTCCTGTCTTGAGCTCAGTATTATTGTCACATGGTGTGCACAGCACTGCTAATCTAATGTCAAACACAGTGAGGTGAGGAAGGAGAGCAAACAGCTGAAATACTTAGTGATTCACCATACTTCTGAGGTAAAAACTGGGAGGAACTTGAAGACAAATGATTTCTGAGATCTAGATTCCTCTCTAATATAAAATTCAAAACAGCAATTTTGCCTGTTATTCAAGAAATATATATATAAAATTGATTTTAAATTATAAAATAAAAGCACAATAGGATGTACACACAAATCAGTTATCGCCTTTCAGTCTTCTCTGTCTAGGAGGTGAATTCTTCAGGTATTAGATAAAAACAAGAAGTATTGGTCAGTAAGGTGAGGACAAGGGGGAAAGGGGGAGTTTATTGGTATTTTTTGCTCTCCTCTTCCTTCTCTCTAAGCACACTTGCAAGATTAGAAACTTGTCTTTGATATGTGTATCTGAGATGTGATATGAAAATGCTGGGAATTATTCAGTGCAAAAAGGGAGTGGGCTGCTCATGGCAAACTCCACCTGAATATAAAATATAAAGGTTCCTATAATGCTTTTAGCACTTTTACTGTCTTCTGTTCTTTCTTTCCAATCCTTAAGCACCTATTTTGGGTACCTGAATGTCAGGATTAGGATGTCATTCAGCTCTTTATGATTATATTGGATTACCTGCATAATGTGTCTTCTGCAAATATTTACATAAATGCAGTACATTCTCATGGCTATGGCTTTGACTTTTTTTTTCTTTTCTTTTTTTTTTCTTTCCTTTTTTTTTTCTTTTTTTTTCCCTGAATTTGCAACATTTTGGTACATGAGAATGCAGGAGACAGAGGTTTGCATGTGTACATATCAGGAGATCTAACTTTTTGCTTTCTAGAGAATTTCCTACCAGGCTTTTTAAAACAATGTATTATACTGAAACTGCATGCAGAGAATTTCAAAAGGACTGAGAGATTAAAAAAGTTCTCTATCCTTGGCACTCAGGGGAACTGCTGCTGAAAATGCCAGTGCTTTTCTTTAGTGCATCATTGAAGATTGAAATCTGAGTGTAAGACTATCACCAGAATCTTGGTGATAAATTCCTTGGAGTTTGTCTCTCAGGTGAACACCGTGCAATAGCCCAAAATGCTTTAGTTCTAGACATGGTGAGAGTGTGGTAACAACACCAAGGCTGTGGGTTCACTTCCCCATGGGTTGTTCACTCCAGTGGGACTGATCCTTGTGGGCCCCTTCCAACCCAGAACATTCTGAGATTTAAAAACTCATTCTTTGTAGTAATTACAGTTGAATAACAAAGAACTGAATATAAACCTGTTAAGAGACATCCAAGTCAGATGTTAATGACAGATGTCTCAATTTCCCTTTCCCCTCTATGAACATGTTCTTGGTTTTGCTCTCATTACCTCATTATGCTTTGCTTGCTCTTTCATTTTGATCTGTAAGTTCATTTTGTTCAGTAGGTATAAAGTGTCTTCAAATAATGGGTGCTGACTTTGAGGGTAGTTTCAAATTTTGGTTAAGACTTCTGCCTGTGGTTCAGATTGGGTGCATTTGAGTTCTTAGATGTAAATCTTGAAATTCCTTCCCACTTGGATACTCTTATTCATGCCACACCAAATACTGACTTACTAATCTTCAGTCATCACATGTCCCTATGTCATGGAAAATGTATGGTCTTTCTTAGTATAACCAAAAGGAGTGGAAAATGTGGAGTCTAAAAAACCTGCATATCTAGGGAGAAGAGAATGTAAGACTCTTCTTTAAATAAAAAACCTTTGAAATACATTAAAACACATAGACAGCTATGCCTCCCTTTCATTTACACTTTAGTTATTGGATGATATCACAAAACCAGAGCTGATCATGAATGAATCAACAGCAGAATAGCCCCAGACCTCTTTACTGAGAAACTGCCCTAACTGAATACATTACGACCCTGAGGGAGAGGAATATTACTTTAAGTGGATTATAGGAAAAAGCATGTAACTATGTTCCTTTTTTTCCATCTAGGAGACTCCTATGTATTACTTGTGTGTAAATGTAGCTAATTTTCTATTTTCAGTAGCTGTGGTCACATGCAGCTGAAAAGACGAAGTGAGAAAGTGGGTTGGGTTTGTAATGCATTTGAGAATCCTTGCTTTTATTGGGCCTGTGCCGAGTAAACCAAATGTGTAGGGATTAGCTCCTGAAGCACATTACAGGTGATTTCAGGAAAATGGAAAGCAAGTTGCACTGTGGGAATTGAAAAAAAAAGTTCTGAATTGGAGTGACTGTGCTTGTCTGGTATAGTCCAGGAAGATATTTTTTTTCCTTCTTTTTCTCTGCTATTTCCTCCTCTACTGAGGATATAAACCAAACTTATTTGTCTTCCTTTCTGGTTTACCAACCTGTGAGTCTGTAAACATGTCCTCATGCTGACAAGTAAATATGTTTCTGCAAAATTTTGCAGAGCACAAGCATCCAAAGGCTGTATATCTCATCAGTTAATGAGTTTTGAAGTTCAGCACAAGACATGGCTGCTTTTCTCAAATGGTCACAGCAGTTCTCCATTCAGAGCTGGGGGGGTGGATTGAAGTTTCTAGTGTCCAAAACCCCTTAAGGGCAATGAATGAGTATAAATCCACTATCTTTATAGTTACAAATAATTGTTGGAATTTTGCAGTTCCTGAGTGGAATTAGGAATAGTTCTACTGGTCAAAACAAATGTGGTCTTTTCAGATTATACCACATCTCATGAAAATGAACAATTAATAGTCTTGCTTGCATTATGGCTTCTTTGTGTCCAATACTTTCATATATATTATAGATATTTGGCAGAGTTGCATAGTCAGAAGCTGAATGATGAACAGAGTCTGCATTCTCTTGGATTTGGTATTCTGCCCAGGATTTTTACCTCACGATCTTTATTGGGGGGAGGAAAAAAAAAAGAGTCGGTCTTAAGCCCCAAAATTACTTTATTTCTTATTCTTTCTTGTGCTGTCTTGAGCCTTTGTATAGCACTAGTATCAATTATTCAATCAGTGTCTTTGAAAAGCACCTTCCAAGCTGCCAGATTCCTGTTGCAGAGAAGCTAGATGGTGCCAGAAATCAGTCACTCTGTGCTAAATATTGCTGCTGGCTCCACTCCCCGTCTCTCAGAGTCGGTAGAAGTCTAATCTTCTGTTCTTCGGTGAAAAGATGGCAGGATGTAAAAATGCCATGTGAAGTTGCTGTTATGTAACAAATGTTTTGCCATCCTGCATGGTTAAGGAGTTAAACTGGTCTCTGGTCTCGAAGTGTGGGTATCTTCTATTACATGGAAGGTTTCTATGCTCAGTTGATGTGGTATTTGTCATTTAGTTCTTCACTTGCCAGACCTTTAGCTCTGCAAATTTAGAAATTCCTCTGTTTTGAAGAACTGGTTTGCTTGCAGTCAAGTCTAAGCACTGATATCACACTCCCTTGCACGTGCACAGAACACCACAGAGTTCCTATAATGCAGTTCAGCTACCCCCAGCATTCACCACCCAGATAATGTTTGTGCATAGTTGCCATGCTGAGAATTAAAATGGCGTAATATTAAAATTAAACTCGGAAAAAGTAATGCTGATGGTAAATGTGCAAACAAATTCGTTCATAATTGCGAATGTATCTTCATGGCATTTCCAGTTTTTATAGAATCCAGGGACCTTTCTAAAAATGCTAAGAGCCATTTGTTTGTATAAGAAATAGAATTAATTTTTCAATCACACTTAAAATATGCAGATAATTTTTAGTAAGCATTTAAAACAATCATAACAAAATTAGCCTAGTGTAAGACTGATCAAGCTGCTGTATTTCTGTTAAATGTGTTCCACAGCTGGGTTAAGGTGCTTAATTAGCATACAGTACCAAAATATCTGAATTCTCACTGGCCCATTCAGTGCTTGTCTCACCATGGAGGAGCCCAAAGCTACCAGCTGCAAAACATCTGCCTGACAACTTCTCTGTTGCTTGGGCCAGGCTGGAGCTGAGCACCCCTCTGCAGAAGTGCCCCACTGGTGGCCTCACTTCAGTGTGTCCTGCACAGGACAGTGTGTGCAGCTCCCCTTCCCTCTGCTTTCTGCTCCTCTAAGCAAGCATCACAGCAAATCCTAAACCTGAGGGAAGATGGTGTCTCGATTACCAGGTGTATTCTCTATTGCCAAACCAATGTTTAAATTGTTCTTTACTTCTTGAGGAAATGTTCGGGAGCATCCCTCAATCACAATATCTTCTTGTAGCTGGGGGTGGGTTTAGGTTTCAAATCCAAGGCCTGTGCCCTGGGTGGGTAAGCAGTTTCTTCAGAGAGAAGCAGTACAAGTGCCTGCTCCTTTGTCAGTTGGCAGAAGAATGTTTTCAAGGCCAAATTCCAGGAGAGAGTTTCTGGAATATTGTTGTAACACCAGCAGAAGTTTAAAGGCTGCAGTTCTAGGCCTGTGGCTCTCATTATTCCCCCATATAGTTTAGGAAGACCATCTTCAACCTGTAGACTTCTGGGAGTATTTCTGTGTGTGCAGTTCCTTAGACAGCTCTATATATTGTCTAGATATAAATCTCCGTGGATATTTTGGGTATCAATGCTTGGAAGATAACTGCAGCATTTAGCTGAGCTGTGAGTTCAGACCTTTGGTTGCCCTATTTTCAGTACTCTTCTCCTTTGCCTTCTAATTAGGAAATGGCTGCAACGATTGTGGGTTATGGTTGACTCCTCTTGTCCTTAACTAAGAAGCTAATGTATTCTTTGCTGGATATTCTGCTTTCCTCATAGGCCTAAGCTGATATTGCTTCTTCTGCTGAAGTGACAGCTCCTGGGTGATGGGTGACACTGCGCAGCCAAGAAATCTTCACGCGGGATGTGTTTTCTCCAGCTCCACAGTTTTCCAGGAAGAGGTTTAGCAGGTAAACCAGAGTCCCAAAGTCTGTTTTCATTATCAAAAAGCTTAGTTTCAGCTGCTAGTTCTAGAAATATGAATGTATGAACCCAGTATTTATGCATATGACTTTGTTAGCTGAAAACATTAGCATATTAATTTGAGGGTCTGAAAAGTATTTTTAGAATGCAAATTAACTTTTTGCTAAATCTTTCACTGAAAGTTAAATCTGAGAATATAAAATAAAGTAATATTTATATGTAGCAAACTGTAAGGTTTATTACTCTGTCAACAAGACAGACAAAAACAGAAGGCTTGTTGTATCTTACAAGCTCTTTTCTGGAGCTAAAATGTTGGAAAACGGCTCTGAGAGAAATTTCGTGTTTAAAAATTATTAATATGGAGAATTACTAGTGGGAGCGACCTATAAGCTTTAAGGCAGTTTTTCTCCTTTGATAACCTTTGTTTTGGATGCTACGATTTACCTTCACTGTAAGAGAGTTTTAGCTTTTCCTATCTGAAAAGCTGAACTTTAAAAAGTGCTGTGCAGTTTTCTTCTACTCTGTATATGCCAACTCAAGTTGGTCTAACAAAGGAGTACTTTCCTTTTCAGGTGGGGATTTCCTAAAATATTTTCCTTTTAAATTGATTTTGAAAGAAGTGAACTGGGTTTTGAGTTTCCTTACTCGTGTTTGACTGCTTTATTACTGAAACTTTATGCTGATTTTTGTTTATTGTTCAGAAGATCAGGTAATTGAAATTAATTTAGTTACTCTTCTCTAGATGCCTTTTGGGCATACTTGGAAAAACTACTTGTACAAATGTGCTATAGTATGATTCTTGCTGACTTTCATTTGATTTTTCATTTGTTACTTTGAGACAAGGAGAACAAAAGTTTCTTGTGTAAAATGAGAGCATAGAAACATTGCAAACATGCCTATTCTTGTGAGAGGTGTGGTGTGTAATAGCTTAGGATGAGGTGCATTTGAAGTGTTATTATGACTAAAAAGATGCTGCCTAATACACAAGTCTGGTAGAACTACTGCTTCTGATGGTATTTTTCCCCTTTACTTTCCTGCTTCTCCCACCACTGCACCACTGTTCTGCATTTCCCCTTCATGAGCGAGGGAGTTTATAGGGGAAAACCAGCTGGCAACAGAAGCGTGCTTCCAGCTGGACTCTAAAGATAAAACTAAAAAATATGTTGCAAAAATGCACTGGAAAAAGGGAAATAATAGCCTTGGGAGCTCTCTTTCTGTTGTGAACTGTGGCAGCTGGGCAATTGCATTGCAAGGGGTTATGTGTCTGTGGCTTATGACTAGCTGGTAATTATAAACTGAAGATAATTCAGTGCACTATTTATATAATTTCTTGTTAAAATTTTCATGGATATTCACTTGTGATTCTATTTAGGTTTGGCATTTTCATCGTACTGTATTTACACAGTTTACCACTTTTCTTATGTTTGGGAAAATTATGATCAGAAATCTTTTCCTATGTTAGGTGATAGAGGTATTTTCTCAGGAGCAGGATGCAAGCATAGATGTTTCTGTGGGTTTGGAAAGTCTCTTTTCTTTTGGAGTTTGTTTTGGTGTCTTTGCTCTTCAAGTATTCTCTCCATATTCCCTCAATTCAAACATAGGCACTTAATAATAATGAAAACTGATAATGTTTCATCTGCCAGGTAAGCGATTAAAAATGTTTGTAGAAACCTGCAGCTTAAAAAGAGGTGTCTGCATGAGCTCAGCGAAACAGTTCCCAGATTGTGCGAATTCATGTTCCACTCCAGAGGGTAATCATCTGATTTTAAAAGTAATTAATTATTGAACTGATATGCAAACTCTTTCTAGTGTGGTAGCTTAAATTTTTCCCAAGTTTATTTGATTTTCATATCATTAAATCTGTAACAGTATTTAAAAATCATAGATATGGTAGGCCTGTTGCAAGTTTCTTTACAACCCTACGCATTTGAGTGACAATGAGCAGTGAAAAGTGTGGACAGGAGGAAGTTTCTACCTCCTTATGTCCCCTTCAGTCCCATCACGTGTCCCTGAACACAGGTGGTTAATACTTGACTGTGCAAGGAAATTATTTAAATATGTGCAGCTGGATTTTGTCTGTAGAAATTAAGTATTCCAGACAGTTCTACTATCATTGTATGCAAGTTGAAATTGGAAGATGTAGTTGAAGGAGTTTATCTGGAGAAACCAGGGAAATGGCTGAAAAATTTGTAACTCATGAATACACAGAAATACTTTATCAGGAAATTCAAAATTTGGTCACCATGAACATGAATGAGAGCAAACAGGTGTGAATAAAAGAGGGTCTTTGAGACATGATACAACAGACTTCTCTGATGGTCAAGAGTGGAAAAGGATTTTACAGCATCAAATATTTTTGTTTGCTGGACTTCACAGAGCAAAAAAATTCTATGTAGTTGAGAAGGCAACCAAAATATTTTTGAATTGATTTTTGTAAAGGTTTATTTCTATCAGCACTCCACCAATAATATCTGCTAGAAAATATACTGAAATAAACATTTAATTTTATGCTGTTCTATACAAGTATTGAAGAATGCATGTATTAGAAAAGTATTACACCCATCTCTTTGTGATACGTCCTAAATTGAATAATAAAGTGGTGTTTTCCTTTGATTTAAAAGGAAAATATATGAAAATGTATAACAAGGTATAAAATTGAATGCATTCAACCATTAAGATCCCTGAAAATCTTGGAAATATGTAGTTAACATGAGACTTGTGAATTGTAAGAGATAATGCAGAGGGTACTGATCATTCTCACTTTGGTTTGTGTTCAAATGCAGTCCCCTTCCTATTCTGTCAGTGAATTTACTGTTGCCTCAGCAATAGGACTTATCAGTAAGTTTAAAAATGGACCTGGTACCCCAGTTTGGAGCACGGGGTAGAGTAAAAGGTATTCTACTTTTTCCCAAGTAATGTCTGTGCCATTCTACACCTGAAACAGAGGTTACAGCCAGCTGGTTCTGAGTAAGAATGAAATGTTTGTCGGGCAATACCACATCTTTTCAAGAAGATGTCTGAAAAGGATATCTGGTATTTTAACCCTTATTTAAAGGTCAGAGATCAAGTTTACTGAATCAACTAAAGGAAGCAAACTCTATGCAGAACTATCTCCAGTTTTTGGGAATTCAAGCTGGGTATCTTTTAATAGATTCTTTTGGGGGGGATTGTCACATTCACTTATAAACAGTGAGTTGTTCCAGGGCTAGCTCTGGGCTAAACAGTATGTCTTCAGAGTAGGTTTTGAAAAGAGCCTGATGTTACTTTACTTTCCTCTTAGTGAAGTTAAATGGAAATCTTTGTGCTGACTTTTAAAGCTGAGTTTAGGAAAGGATGATTGCTTCTGTGCAAGGAGGATTTTCTGTTTGAATTGTCAGAACAAACCATCAGTACTTGGAATGAATCTAGTTTGGGCTGACTCCACCAACTCCTTAAGAGCCTTTGAGGCAGCTGTAGTGAATGACATTATTTGATAAGAAATTAAATATTAGTGGGGCATTGATAAACATGGTCAGATTTAAATGATTCAAAAATAAAAGTATCTGCAAAGGATCATCCATATCAAGATTCAGTGTTCATACCAAGTCACCTAATACACCATTTATCTGGTGGTCTAGTCTAAATTGAGTGCATTTAGCAGTAGTTAGCATGGGTAGTACCTGGCATACCACCGCTGTTTCTTTTCACAAAGGAGAAAGAATATGTCGCAAAGAATAGTTAAATATTACAGCTAAAATGTACATTTTGTCCAATTCACTCATTGGCTAATATAAGCTTCTATGTACTTTTTTGATCAGATAAATATATAAATCTTGCCTTGTATTATTACTGACATGTGAAGGAAAGCTGGTATCTTCTGTCTTGCTGATACTTCAGATTTGGAAAAGCTGCCCAGCACAGGGTGTAATGCCAGATTTTTCTCTGGTTTGAGCAGCACACTGGACTAGGTGAGGGACTGAGGTCCCTTTCCACCTCACTTATTTCAGGTGTCTCTGATTTCAGTCATGCTGCATAGGGATTGATAAGTTTTGATTGAACTGCATCAGAGGCCCTTCTGCTTATAGTGTGGTGGCCTTTTACTGTGGTTTAACCGTGAGAGAGGATGAGTGAAAAGCTGGGTGGAGTTTTGTCATGCTTCCACAGTCCTCTGTCCAATGCCAAACCATTTTAACTTGGGATGACATTGAAAATGGAGTGTGGGAGGAGATAAATCATGTGGCATTGGAGGGGGAAACAAAGAAATAAAGAAGCTACGTCACTAAGATATTAGAAGCTTTTTTTCATTTAGAAAAAAGTAAAATAATGTCGAGATTTCAAAAGAAAATTGTAGGCTGATTTTTGTCTTCCCCTGCTCAGTGGAAACAATTTTGAAAGTTTAGTTGGACTGTTAAATATATTCAGCTGCCCTAGATGTTCTTGGCAAGTTTAGAATATGCACAAAAGTTTTCCTGAATTCCTGATATTTAGCTTTTCTGAATTGAGACTATGCCTTTAATAATCAAAAATCATTGCCATTTTGCATATGGCATTAAAAATAAGCCAATACAGAATAAAATTACCTGGCTAACTTAATATTGTAATTTTTTTTTCTTAATGTGAATACTTTGAGAATCTGAGTGCTTGAAATGATGAATTGCACATGCAGAAAGCAGGAAATAATGGAATCTTGAAGATTGCTCTATATATAAATCTTTCATCTTAAGTGGAGTTGTCCATTTGAGGGCTACAAGCAGCAGACCAGCTCATAGGAGCTGATGTCCCCCTCCATACCCCCCAGGAGTTTTGTGACCTTGAAGTAGCTTGCTTGAGGCTTTTGAGATTGAAAAAAGTTTTAAATGCTGGCTAAAATTCTGAATTTGGTACCTAGATCTTTAGTTACTTGCTGTGAACAGTTTAGCTTCTTAGTAGCATAATTTTGAAAAAGAAATGTTTCAGATTTAGTCATGCAATTGTTTAGAAATGTCAATACATTTTCCTTTAAGATGCTGTCAAAGAATTATTTCTTGTTTAATCAATATTTGTCATTGTGAATAATTGTATGTAAAGGTCAATACATACAGTACTATGCTTCTGGGAAACAGTATTTCAGTAAATATGAAATACTTTACTGAAAGTAAATACAAAAAATACCTAATACTCAAAGTAACCCAAAAGAAACAAGAAATCCCACGTGATGTAGGTTAGAAATTGGTTTGCTTTGAAGCATATTATTTCTGACTCCCTAGCCATGTCCTGTATTTTCATTTTCAAATTCTCCATGATTTTTTTAAATCTGCCTCTGTACTATTTGTACATCTAAAAATTTCATTGGTGTAAACAGGAGACTTGGATATGTGATGAATGAAGTGTTGCAGCTGCCTAAGAAATTTTTGTGGAGCTAAAGATAGACTTGTCTCTTGTATCTATTCTTTGGCAGAGAAAAAGGGTGATTGAAGAGAAGCAGAGTATATGAAAGCACAGCTAAAATGCAGACACACTGACATTATAATACAGTGTCTCATCGGGCGATGTGGTGTTTTGACTACATGGCTGCAGCAGGTCTATAATTTAAATGTCATTAATGGCACAGAAAACAATAGCATGGAGACAGGAATACTGTAAAGTCTCTGGGTCTGTACTTACAATGCAGATGAAATAGCCCTTTGAACTTATGGTGCCAAATGTTGTCCAAAGTTACCATTCTTCCATGAGGAAAGCAGTTTGTTTTTGTGGTGTTTTATTTCTTTCTCTCCTAGCACAGACAGACATTTTCTGTTTAGATTGCTTGGCTTGTGTCACTACAAAAATCCCAGGCAAAGGGGGGCTGATTCTGTTTTGCCTCACTCATGTCCCGTTCACACATTCCGTACAGAATTCACTATTGTCAATAGTCATGACTGTGTTTTCTTTGTGCTTGTTGTCTTTTGAATATGCTTTTTATACTTTTCCTAAAGTCACACACAGAACTAGTTTCAGCAGAAGCTCTTGGTGTTCAGCTGTAACGGAGTTACACACAGTCCTGTGACTGCACCCCAGCTATAATATCTCATTTGTTTCCACTTGGCTGTTGTAATGTTTTCTGCCGCTCAGACTTCTTGTTCTTACCCTTGCTCTCTTTTTTCCTTTTTCTTTCTTGCCCCCATTTAAAATTATATCTGACTTCATTTTTCTTATTGAAGCTAACTGTGTGTAAGTACATGTTTCTGTACCCTCATAGATGTCAAACATTTAATGCACCTTGGTGTAATGTATGCTCTAATTATTTGCCAAATCAGAGTGAGTCTTTCCAGAAACAGCTCCTGATCTTTGAAAACCTTGGAAAATGTATACAATATGTTAATTGTGAAGCTTTTTTTAGAACATATTTCAAAGGAGGAGAAGAAATGCTGTGTAAGTAAAACTTGTTTCAAGTGTTCCACCACTTCTAGCAGGAGACTGTTACAATAGTTGCATTATTTCTGTATCCTGATCGAATGCCTTTGCAAATCTCACTTAGGCTTTCCCTCCCCCCCTTTAAACTAGTTCACTGAGTGTAGGTGTGTTACTGTATACTATGTTAATACTTAGCTGTTTCCAATTTTGGCTAAGTGGATGAACTCTTGTCAAAATATTCATGCAGTGTTAACAAAAATTAAGCCATCTTATACTCCATGAACTATAATGAAATATTAAAAGTTGCTAAAGGAATAGGTATGGAGTTTCAGGAAAGTTGTTTCTCTTTATAGTACAAATCTCACATTCAAAGTGTGGTAAATGTGGGTATTTAGGTATGCCTTTCTTTTCTCACTTATAAACAAATAAAACCTAAAATTCAAAGCTTATGGAGTAGACGTGGCTCTACTTAATACTGAAGGTAAATAGAACTGAAGAATAATAACTAATTTATTCTTATTAATTTTATATTAACTTAGAAATTTTGGATCTTAGCAGAAGTAATTTATTGAGCGTTTTTTAATCTAATGTGTCTCAAGTGTATAGAAACAGGGTCTTTCAAATCTGTGATCATCAAAATGTCCTTCTACTAAATCTGTGCATTCATAGAACAATTCAGGTTCTTCCAAAATATTGATGCCAATACGTGCAAAAAAGGAGTCGTCTGAATGTTTTGATCTTGGAAGGAATCTTGATCAGAACAGTCAATAAAATACAAGCAGTATAGCTGGCCAGCTGAAAGCAATTGTCTTTGTCTATTTCTTTCCCAATGTAGTGGGCTGAGCGCTGGCCTGGCCTGCTTGGTTTTTCCCTTAACCAAAATCCAAGCCACTTCAAATCACCACATTCAATAATATTAGTAAAGAAAGATTTTGTGTAGGCCACTATTCCTAGCTACTGCAATCAGTACTTTTCAGTTTTGTCTGAAGAGAAATTAATAATTTGTCTTGCACTTGTTGCCACAAACTCTGAGGAGTAACATGAAACCAAAAAAGAACTTGAGAGAAGGAATAGCTAGGATTTACCCAAACTTGTTTCTAGTAAGATCAGAATATGAGTTAGTGAAAAAACTCTTCTTAGTGGCAGGTTTGGTAAAATCACACTATTTTTCTACTAAGGAAATAATTTCTGAAATGAGAGGGAGCTATTCACACTCAATGGGATTTAAATATAGAATGAATCTGCACAATTTCTCCATGTCAGAAAAACATAGTATGCACTTTGACAAACTTTTCCTAGTAAGTGCCTTGTACACAACTAATTTCTTCAATACCAGGATGGTTGTTAGTTTTCTGTGAACAGCCCCAAGTATATTTTATAACCTGAGCACAGTTCATTTCCTGATGAAGCAATGCAGTCCCAGCTGCCCTCACAAGAGCAGAATTCCAGATGTTCCTGTTTTGCTGTATGGAGCGGTGCTGTAATTGTTGGACAGCAAGGATACAATTTGGCTCTCTGATAATGTTGTATCTGTAGAAATACTTTCACTGTGGCTGTAGGAATGTGTATATGTATTAGGAAGGAAACAATATTATGAATTTCAGTCTTTAAATGCATTCATATGGCCCAGGCAATTGCAAGAACCACTTGGATTTGAGAATATAATTATGGCATTTTAAGTATCAAGTAAGGAAGGAATTAGCCATTATTTAAAGCAGCATACATGGTAACACAGCCAGTGATTTCAACCTGTGATTCGTTTAATAATTCAGGTTGGAAAAGGCACATGAGATCATTGTGCCCAACAGCAAACCTAACACTTCCAGGTCTACTACTTAAATCTTCTCCCAGACTACCATGTGTACATGTCTTTTAAGTCCCTCCAGTGACTTCATCACTTCTTTAGGAACCTTTTTCCAATGCTTGACAGGTTTTTTGGTGGAGCATTTTTTCCTAATATCAAATCTAAATGGCCCCTGGTCTAACTTGGGGCCATTTTCTCTTATCCTGTCACTCGTTACTTGGGGAAAAAAGTATACTTGACACTCAGACATGCTCTGCTGCAGCCTCTTGTGAGGTAGTTATAGAAAGTGATAAATTCTCCCCTGAGCCTTCAGACTTCATAACCCCACTTCCCTCTGTTCCTGGATGGACTTGGGCTCTAGACCCTCCACTTCAGTCATGCAACTTCTTACTCTAGTCATGACTGCAGTTTGTGTATAAACCTATCTATGAGAGAGTTTCTAGATGTTCAGCTTCAGTTTCTTTCAGTTTCTCCTGCTGTTTCATAGAGCTGTTTTTATAGGACACTAAAAGCTTAATGAAGCTTGGAGTCAGTAAAAACAAAGCACGTGAGAACAACTTTAGTTGTGGTTGTTCCCATATTTTTGGTATTATTTCAGAATATGTCCTACTATGGTCAAATGTGCATCTTGAACGTGTTTCTTGAACGTGTTCGTGACTGAGTTGGGGGCTGATCCCAAGTTTCTTCCACACTTAATAGCTCCATTAAATACTGTAGATATTCTTATTGTGGGTTATCCTATTTTAAATCATCTTTACAGATTTAAATGCCTTAGTGATCAGTTGGTTAGGGCAGAAAGTGTCTCACATACCAACTATTGTTGCCACTTGTGGCAGAAAAATCAAATGTGAATCTTTTTTCAAATCAAATATGAATCTTTTTTCTGTTCTGAAACCCTCTGTGGCCATTTCTGTTTTCCTAATTGGCTTAGGCTGAAAATTACTTTTTTTAAACAAGATGCAGCAGGACAGATTATTGATTTAATGTGATAATACTGATGTTTTATTGTAATAGCAATCTGTAATCAAGATTATTGAAACTGTTAACAGTATGCAGATCTGCCTTCAGGATAAGAAAAATGGAGATGATTCCTGGAATTCTACTTTGTGGGAGAAAGATTGGAGGGGCTAACAACATGGGCTTAGGAGCGTGGAGAAAAGGATCTTCTCTCCCTTCTGGGCACGTGGAGTTGAACATTCAGTTTGCTTTGTGGTCTAGGTTTATCACTAAACTCTCGAGCCAGCCTGGAAGCATTTCCTAAATGAGGCTGCAGC
Organism: Rhabdornis inornatus; assembly: GCA_013397075.1. NCBI lineage: Eukaryota > Metazoa > Chordata > Aves > Passeriformes > Rhabdornithidae > Rhabdornis > Rhabdornis inornatus. The sequence goes on along the minus strand of VWZS01008230.1, from coordinate 2,755,328 downwards.
TACACAGCTTTTAAACTCAATTAGCCCTCTCTCCTGCATTCTGCACGCCTGTCAGTTCTAATGGACTTTGCTTGGATATGTGAGAAAGGGAAGGTGTGGGGGTCTCCAGAACCAGCCTCCTTCTTCCCTTAGACTGGGTGGAATGGCCACATCTTATTGTGGCCCTTAGACAACAATTTAAAGGTTCTCCAGATTATTAAAATGTAAATTTTGCCTAACAGGGGAAGGATGGGGAAAAAAAGAATAGTCAGTTGGTAGTCATTCAACAGCAAAGAAATAAGTTAGCTTCTACTACCTGATGTGAGTCCTTCAGAGTGGAAAGAGTACCAAACTGGGCTGTACTTTCTGTTGTATCAACAGGATGGGTTGGCCCAGGGTCTTTCTTCCAAGTGGTCTTCTGAGGCTTGTGGTCTGAAAAATGCAAACATGAGAGAAAGCAATCCTATCACAACTAATAGCAACATAAGTGTCTTAGGAAAGTTGCTATTCCCAGGAATACAGATTAGAGTGTATTTAACAGAGGAGTAGAAGTTATCTTACCATTTGAAAAAAGTAACAAAGACAAAACATCTAATGACTGCCTTAAGGAAAAACCCCTTTGTTAGTCTTCAAGCACAAGAAAATACTTGACCTGTTTCGAACAGCAGTGTTTTATAACATGCTTTTGTTGGATCACCATCTTTTTTCTCTTCTGTTTGATCTAAAAGTCCAACTGTGTTAATTTAAAAAATTAATGTAATGCATTAAGCTTGTAATATGATTAAAGGTATTACTAGACCTTTATAGAAGTGTTGTTGTGTTGTTTTTTTTTTCATTCTGTTAGTTTTCCCCTGCAATTGCAGTTCTATGCAAAGCTGGTTGAAAACTTTTATCTTTTTCTTCCTCTGTGGGGAAAATGCAGAAGATTTTGAAGAAGTACATATTTCAACTGAGGTTTTTCTGGGAAGGCCTTTCGTGTGAGGAAAAGAAAAAAAGCTCCCTTGCTGCCCTAGAAGGGTTGATAGCCTGGTGTTTTGGTGTGCCTCTGGAACGTCAGAGCTCTGTTGTCATTGGAGAAGGGCCTGGAAACCTGGATTTCTGATACTTTGTGTGAAAGTCTTAACGATCAGACTATCTATCTGGAAAGGGATTGTGCTGCCTACTTTTCCTCCTCCACTTTCTTTTATGATATGTGCCTTTTCCCAAAAGATAATTGAAAGAACTTAGACATACCTCTCTTTAGTCTAATAATAAAATTTCAATAATCTTTTTATCTTTCTGAGAAAGGAATATTACTTTCTGATCAGTCTTAACAGTAACGTACCAATCCATTGTTCGTGTTGTCTAGTAATGAAAGAAGTATAATTATGATACAGTTCACTCTTAGTAATGAAATTAAAGCAACTGTATGTGTATGTAAGGAGGATGCTGTGGCTGAAGAGCTCTGGAGCCATGGCAAATTCTTGTGTTTATTCTACTGAGTATTGCAAAGAAACACCTTGCTGTCTGTGCACTTGTACGTGTACTTCTTTTCCTTTATTTCTGCATAGTGAAAAATTGGAGCTAATGTTGAAAATGTGAGGGCTTCTTTAAAAAAATTCAAACCCAAACAGAAGTAAACAAGTTTGAGGGGAAAAAAATCCTTTTCATAAGGCCATAGTGACTCTATAGAAGAATATAAAATAATCAGTCTGATACGTCTGGATCTCTTTTCCATTCATAAAAAAAACATGAAAAAAATGTTAGCTGCTCTATTACATCATCTCTTTTGAAGTACAAAAGCTAATTGAAATCAGTCAAATGTCTGTCTAAAAGCATGTGTGCTAAGATACTACAGATCTTTTCTTCATGTACTTGCATACAGGTATATCTGATACTCCCTACAGCTTCTACCAGTGAGGAAAGAAAAGTGGTCCTTGGATCATGCTCCCATGATCCTCATTTTTAGTACTTCATGTTTTAATGTTTACCAGTTAAATGTGGTCTTGAATGTACTTCTGAATGACTACTTTACATAAAGAAACAGACACTGCAGTCCATCTCCAGCTGAGTTTCCACCTTGTTTAAAGATTGGTGCTTTTCTCCTTTATTCTTTAGAAAAGATAATTTTTAATTAGGTTCTACTTTCCAAATAAGCTGCTCTTCACTCTTAATTCAAGGGAACAAGAGGTAACCATTGGTGTGTATGTTTGATCCCTCTGAAATATTTCAGTCTGCTGTGTCAATCAGATGTTTGTTGGATGGACTTGAAAGTATGATTTGGCTACTGTTTAGAAAAATCTAGTGCCCTGTAAGTGCAATGCATGATAAAAGGAAGTAATGCTCAAGACCTATTGTGTGTGGATTGCTGCAAACTGCTTTTTCTTTTATTGCTTTTAGCTTGCTGACCTGCAGAAAAGGTTGTCTCCATATTTTCTTCCTGTTATCGATGTGAAATTCTTCATTTCAAGTACTTTTTCATTTTGCTTTGGCCTGATTTTATAGTTTAGTGCTGCCTGTTTAACACATGTGCAGCAAACTGAGTTCCTGCAGATATTGTGAGCCAGTATGACTTTTATAACTGCCTCTATGGTGGTCAGTCACGGGTCTTGATTTAGGAAGAAGAAACCCAGTTCAGTCATAGATGTCTGTCCTGACCTGCACCTGGAAAAAACAGTATGGCATTTTCTTGCACTGTGTGCTGAGCTGTCTGGGATTGTTTACTTTTGTGGCTTTAAACACATTAGGTAAAGTTTGGAGCCATCCAGTAATTGTATGTTCCAAGTTCCTTTTTGCATCTACAGCAATCCTGTTAATGTTACCTTTTTAAAACCCTTTGTTAGTAAATATCATCAGATAAAAGGCTTTTGTACTCTGGATTTCTACTCTGAAAAAATCCGGGACATAAACACAGTATTGGCAGCTAACTGACTTCTGAGTTTAGGTTTAGTGGGGGTTTTAGCAGGCTGTTAACAACTACAAGTACAGCAATTTTTACCGCCTGATTTGGGGGGAATTTTGCTTATCAGATCGCCTCTGTTTTCCTGATTCCCTTGTGTATAAACTTGCCCTAAAAGAGAGCCATCTCTGACTACATTTTGTTAATTACAATTTCAAAATACCTGCAAATCTGAAAATAACGTTAGCAGGAATATTCCACTCTGTTGAAATAGTTGAAATAGTGGCCAGGACAGTACTATTTTTCATCAGTATTTTGATATAATAATCCCATGTATTTAACAAATCCTAATTTTCAGTTTTTTCAAGATAAATTTCAGAAAGACAAACCTTAAACAGCGTCATATCAGTGCATTTATCTGGGAGCGAAGTCAGATGTCAGGACTGTGTCCTAACCTGTGTCTGCTTGTGCCTGGATGGGAGAGTTTAAACTGTAGGGGGTAACCTTTCACATGAGTGTGCTAGGCAGGGTTTGCAGGACATTGCATCATTCCTTCTATGTTTCAGCTGGTTTTTTATTCCTGCTCTGGAAAATAGTGTTTTCTGTGATGTATCTTACGCCTTTCTCATTCCTCTCATCTCTGCCATCAAAGCATCATATCATAGGTATAAATGCAAGATTTTTCTTTTTTTTTATGGCAGTTTCTAAGTAATGCTGCCGAGTTTGTCAAGTCGGATATGTAACCAACACTGTACACAGCAGTTTTTTAGAAAGTGAGATTGAGAAGGAAATAATTAAATCAGCACTACTGGTCAAGACTTGCACTGAGGTGTTTTCCTGGGGAAAGAATTTTAACAGTAAAGCCAGGACCCATTGGTCCTATTCTCTGTGCTGGTTCACAGCATTGTTTCTGTCCCTTAAGTTGCACCAAAAACCTTGGCTGCAGGCCCCTCCAGTTTGGGGTGGGGAAGAATTAGAAATATAAAGATTGAGACTCTTTAAAACTGATATTCTAGCTCTTTTCCTTGCTAAGGTAGAATGAAAACCATAAACTATTGGTAAATGTCAACTAACCGCTAGACTTGAAAGCACCAGCAGCTGCTTTCTGCTTGTGAAGCAGAGAAACTGTGTGGGAGGAGATGTAAAGAACCTCCTCAAATACCCACTATAACAGAGGGGCGGGGGAGAGACTGTACTGAATATGGGGTTTAACCTTTAGAATTCTTGTTCTGTTCTCTCATGCTCTTCGACTGGTATGAAAATGCAAAATGGCAATTGATTTGTTTCAGGTAAAAGCATCAGACAAAGGCCCCGTGCCACCTAAAACTAATTTCTGATAAAAAATGGAGTACTCAGCTTGTCTGTATCAATTTTGTGCCTGTTAAAGATTTATGGCATGAATCTCATAAACAGTTTTCAAATGTATTTAATGAATAATTGTTTGCAAAGGGCTTGAAGTGTGCCTCAAATCAGATGCAATGTTTCAATGCAGCAATATTATTAACAGCATTGTTAGTGTGGTATTGAAATGGCAACACTTAGAAATTCATCTACCGCAAATCTGAAATGATGAGTTTGTCTTGAATGCAAATAAACATAGAGGAAATAGATTGGGAGGTATTCATTCATGATGTATAAAATGAGATAAAAAAATAGGCCACAGGTTTATGTTAATATAAATTGAGACAAATTCTAGCTTGGCAACACTGACCAAAAGCTGTCTAAACAAAGCAACTAATGTTTATTCTGCTTCTAAAAGGAAGTCCGTATCTGCTGTTGAGAAAAGACAAAGGGTTGTTCTGGGAGGGTTTTGGGGGTCTTTAAGTAAATTATTTATGCAGTAATTCATAGATCCTTCATCACTTTCTGATATGTAAAAAATATGTACAGCTTCAGTAGCTCATGGCAAAACTAGCCCTTTCAAAAATATTTGTGAAAACAGACTAGAAAATGTAGAAAGAAAAAGAGTTGGATTGTTTGGGTTTTTTCCCCTGAAAAGAGTCAATTACAAGACAATAAATATATCTGGAAAGTGTGATGACAATCTGGCTTTTATATTTGGAGACCTTTCTGTAGCTAGATGCTGACTGTACTGGGCAGATGAAACAGCTCTCAAGGAATGATAAATATTGTTCAGTATAAGACTATTTTTACATTAAAAACTCTCATATTAAAAAAAACAAAAGAACAGAACTTCAACTCTGTTATTTCACCTGCTCTTCTTTTAAACATGTCATTTCTTGTTTGCTGACTACTCCCACTATGGAGCATGTGTCCACAGTCCCGGGAATTACTACTAACTCCCTAAGATGGGGGTGGGAAACTAGAACTAGTGAACAAGGGCTGGAAGGGTACCAGCTGGAGGATATTTGTGACAGATCAGAATAACAGGAAGAGAGAGAGTGAAAAAGAAACGGTCAGCATTTTTGGCTTTTTAAAAGTGGGGTGCGGAGGACTTGCTGTTACGTTTTTGCAATGTCTTGTTTCCAGACTGCTGGCTTGGTCAGCCACATCTTTAATTTACCCAGTTCATAACAGCTGCTTTGGCTGCTACCACAGAAAAAGAAATTATAATTTCCAAGCCTTTATTTCATCCCTCTTACCTATAATCCTCAAGTTCCAGTCTGTCTGACCACTTGACTAGGCTTTTTAATTAACAGATCTTCTTGGGGGCCCTTAAATGTGTTTTGCATATACAGGAGCTCTAAACAGCCTTGGAAACTCTTGATGAGATGAAAAACATCCTGCTGGGAATATAAAATGGCACATAGTGCCTAGAATAATGATTTCCATAATTGAAATTTTCATGTGCTGTATTAAAAGGCATCATTTACCTAGGGTCCTGTTCTTTTGAAAAGAAAAATGTTTTAGTTTCAAGAACTTCTCTATTTAAACACTATCTTTACGTGGTTTTGTTGATTCCTCAGAAGAAGGCTCATGGGCTCAGCAAAGAAAGCACAAAGCTGAAGATGAAAACTAGCATTTGAGTATTTTTGTTCAGTCGGTGATTCAGATGTACTTACTTGATTTGCTCAAATGAGGCATGTGGTGGAGTTCTGTAATGATCTTTACTTTGTACCTGAGACCACTGATCATTTGGCTGCAGTGGCACATTGTTAATGACGTGTTAATAAACAACGTAATTTGGGAAGGTAGACTCTTCGATGGAAGGTAATAGCCCTCCCTGCTGCCAGTATCTTAATGTAATCGAAGAAAACATCTTGTTTTAATCATTTACTAATTGAATGGCACAGCAACTAATCTCTGGGATGTACCTTGGAGACCCGATTACGTGTTTCATCGACTTCTGGGGAGCCGACACAGATGATGTTGGTCAAATTGCCCTCAGCTCTCTTCATTTGGTCTGCAGTCCTGTGGTGGTTTTCTAGAAGACAAAGAAATAAAGAATTTTGTTTGATAAAGTTTGATACTTTAGGATATGTCCAACAGATCAGCCAATAATTGATCTTGACATTCCCCAAGGAAAAATCGCTAGTGTCACTGTAAAGGTCTTAGTGGTTTTGTACAATCTGCACTAACTTTTTCTGCAGACTTTCAGATAAAGTAAGTTTTGCTTCAAGCTAGCTCTAAGTGAAGTTAGATTATTCAGAATATTAAGATGTGACACAATACTGTCAATAAGCCTTATATTTTCAATAGTTTAAACATCATAAATAATTACATCAGTGGCATTTTTTCCATGCTGTTCTGACTTGCTGTTCATATAGGATCATTCAGACATATAAAAAAATTTAAAATTGCCAGAAAATGAGCTCCAGGATTATTTTGCAGTGCTATAGATCAGTTGTCAAGATCAGTTTCTGAAAAATCAAATACTAGATCTGCATGTGTTGTTTTTCTTCCATGGTGTATTTCTGAATTAATTTGCTCTTACAGAAAATTAGTTCTGCTTAACTGCAGGTCTAGGTAATAGTCTTATCTTTAGTGCTGACATGCATCAATCCTAATGAAACCTGCACTACTCCTGCACTTTTTTAGTAGCTCTAAATACTATTCCAGTCTCAGCTTGTAATATTCAAAAGCACGAGGAACTACATAAATGCCTCCCCCTGTCCCTGAAGGGTTAGCTGGGTTCAGTGGGTTAGATGATGGGATTCTCAAAGCCTTCTAAATTGTCATTCGGGAAAGAAAATGTCAGGGCTCAAGTAACAAATATTTGAGTTGCTTCTCAAAGCTACTTTATTAAACTGGACTCCTTTAAACAAGTTTAGTACCAAGTAAGTATGGTATATTCAATCTAAATTTCTTTTTTTTTCAAATCTGTACTTTTCAGTGATCTAATGGTTACTTTTTGAAGAACTTGTGGCCTTGCAAAATATTGTAATTACATAGCATGTTCTCAAAAAACCTGGTGTCTAGTATTAACCATCTTGTGGGTTCATGGAAGACATTTTGAGAATTTCGGATCCATCTTGTTCAGCTACGCCTTCTCTGTTATGATTAATGGAGGAACACGCACGTTTGAATTCTTTGAATAGCTTTAAAAAGTCTCACATTTTTTATTTGTCTATTTTATAGGACATGAAAAAAGCCCCATCACCCCTCAGGGCATTAAAGCACAGTGCTTTAATTACACAATGCCCATTAATGCTAATAAATTTCATGCTAAAGACCTATACTGTACCAGTGCCAAGTCAAACATAAGTCTCCTTCCTTTCCGAGCCCTGTGCCACACGCTGCCTGGACATGCAGCCATTACAATGAGCTCAGGTCCAACGACAGACATTAGACACAGATGCAAGATTTCATGACTTTCAACACCTTCTATAGGTTGAAATAATGCTAACATTTGATTTTCAAGTAATCTTTACAAGTATTTAGATAGGGGTAGTGTTAGGTGAGTGATAGAACATATGTGAAATCAAGTGATGATAGTATTTTTCCCTGCTGCACTCTTTCTATTATCTGATATAACTTGAATTTTCTCTGTAAAGATTACTTTGTAATGATACTCTGAAGAATGAGTTTACCAGCTGTATAAGATAAAGCATGTTTGCAACTGTTCATAAATCTTATTTCATTCTCTACTGTTTCTCTTACCTCAGTCATTAGCTGCAGCCCTTTTTTTTTTTTTCTCATGTAGCTCTGCTGTTAGCATTTCTAGAATATGACCTCAGAACAAAATCTCCTTTTATCTTGGAATATTCCTGGAAATCAGGCACTCACATTACTCTCAATATATGTGTACATGTACAGCAGTTTTACTTTCAGGGTGGGTAGGTGTCTTTGGGTGACTTTATGATGCTTGTATCCCCAAATTGTCTGTTCTGTTTCCTAGAGGGACTCCAGTCACAGGTTTCCTCTCAAATTTGCCCTAAACCAGGACAGTGGGGTAGAGAAATAGTTTGGGATTCAGCTTATGAGAATTTGAAGTGAGGGGAATGTGTCAGTAGGTGTATCAGACTGCCAGTAGGTATATCAGACTGGGAGATGCAGACTTTTTTCCATCTCTGCAGTAAGATAACATCTAGGATCTCTTTGTTCTAACAAAATGAAAATGGTTTGGTCTGGTTGAGAATGGAGACCAAATGGACACAGAGCTATGCATTTAGGAGGGGCTGAGTGATGGTTGGATGGTAAAATGCATAAAAAAACCCGAAACAATTTAGATACTGACTGGTTATGAAGTGTTAGAATACGCCTAGACTTAGCAAGTGGGAGGATAGTGGGATCAGCTAAAGGAATGTGAGGAAATTTCATGAAAAAGAAATATGGATTTGTAACTAAATGGGCAGTGTTCAAGTTTTCTGATGTTCCTGGTACTTCACCTCAGGTGTAATGTGAATAGGGTTGGGTTTTGGTTTGGGGTTTTTTTTAATAAACAGTTCTGGACTATTCCCAAATCCCTGTGTAACAATCAGTGTTAATATCCTGAAGGGGATTTATTAGTTAGTCTAAGGATTACCAGCCCTTTCTTTCTTAAGTCTTTTGGCAGAGCAGTCTTCAGGAGCAGACAGAAGGGAAGAGAGGTAGCACCTGGGTTCAGAGTCAGAAATGTGCCACATCTTCATGATGAAGGAAGAGGAACATGAGGGTGAGGAGAGGGTGAGCCCAGCAGAGAGCTGAGCTCTCTGCCCATGGCTCTTCCTGCAAGGCAGAGGGCCCTTGGGGGTCTTTTTAGAGTGCTCTCAGCAGTTGTTTATCCTCAATCACAAACCTGTCTATTCAGGGCACTAATCACATTTTTAGAACGTTTATTATATAACATTTTCTATGATCTGTTTATACTGCTTTAGTGTTCTGCTCAAAGACTGGAAGACTTTGGCTGAATTTGAGTGCCTCTGTAGAAGCAGTCTCCCATAAGACAAAGAAAAGGTATATTACAAGAAGCAGAGAGTTTGTAAGAATGCTGCATGTGATGAGCACTAATTATCAGAGCTGGGAGCACTTTGAAAACCTTTCTGATGACTAAAACTCCATTTTACACCTTTACTTCATAAACTGCTTGTCTGGTGGGAGCTTATGTTATTTTTAACAGCAGCTTCTTTTGCCACTGAGTCCTAAAGGACTGGAATCACACTTAAAACAATAGTTTCTAATCTTGTATGCTATTGTGAATATCCTTTTTAAATTAGTGAGAATCTTGAGTTGTCCCAAATCTTCTCACCATAAATTGGACTTTCCCCCAACTTTGACGAGTTTCAAAGAGAAATCCTGTTGTTGCTTTTTCTCCCGCTCTGCTTGCCTGCATTCACCTCGCTGCTGCTCTCCCTGCTCAGAGGCAGACCTGTTCCAGCTCAGTGAGGAGTGCCAGTCATGAAAGTAGTAAACTTGTTATGAAAAGCTTGAAAACTTGGATGTGCCTAGGTGCCAGGCTTTTAAACTCATTGCAACTTTATTAATGATACCCTGGGGGAAGCATCTTTTATTAGTCAATATAGCCGAACAGATTTGAACTAAAAAGCTGGATTTACTTTGTTTTGGTTGCGTACTACAGCATTATCAGGAGATGATTTAGAGCAACAGCCGTGAACTCTTAGCTTGATCATGTTAAACTGAAGGTTCTCCATGACTGAAAATGTTTTTCTGACTCTATGGGAGCTTTCCCTCTCCTACCCCATGTAGCACTTTGCAGTTTAAAAAAAGCCATGTGTTAAATTGTTGAGCTTACTCAATAAGCAAATATAATGTCACTTTTTCTTGAAACATTCATTCCTGCTCTGCTTTTGAGATTACACACGTGCCAGTGTGCTATTCTTCTCCCTAGTAGTTTTTACATGAAATCTATTTTCCCTGAAAAAAATGGAATCTTTGTGTCTTTGTCTCCTCACTGGCTTTCAGGCATGTTTTGGCAGGGGCTCTGACTGTTGAGGCACTGGAGAGGAGGGGCCTTGCACTCGTTTGTCAGCTTTTTTTGCATCTGTAATTTTTGCCCACTCAGCAGTACTGGAGGGGCTTAAAAAAGGGGGAGAACTTGCAGTTGTTGAAAGTCAAACTCTTGAAATAATTGCTGGACTGTAACAGTTTGGGAAAGAGGTGTGTGTGAGAGAACAAATGCTTTGGCTAAAACCAGCTTTAGCTTTAAGGTTTTAGCAACTCTCCATTTGATGTAATTGCATGCCTTTTCCCCATAGACCTTTACAGGCAATGATACTGTGTTTTTATAGGTTTGTTCATTATGTTTTGATAAACTGGATTTTCCTAATGATGATGAAAATAATTTCACTGGTGTTCAAGACTTGGTTGTTTCCAACCAATAGTTTAATTTAAAATGCTTAAGTCTTCTCTAACTTTCGTCCTAATCCTTTCCTGCAATCTCCCTTTGCAAAGCTGAGTGCTTTCATCTCCTCATGTAATGTAACCAAACAGAAACTAGTTAATTTTTTTTATTATTAGAAGACAGATCCCTTTATAGTAAGGAAAGCATTTTTCCTCTTCAGCTTTTTATGGAATATTAATGTTGATCTCTCCTTCTCGTTTCAGTAGGGTATTTAAGCTCAGGGCTCATACTGTGAGCTGTTAATTAATCAGTGTGACAGATGAAGAAAGTATCCAACTATGAAAGGAAACCTTACTTCAGTGACTAACAATAAGGATGTGAACCCGAGTGATTTAAAGGATCTTTTTTTTTTTTTGTGAATGTGCGATAAGGAGCCTTAAGCTGTTTGAGGTAACGATGGGGTTTTTTTTTGCTCAGATTGTGTCACTGCACAAACATTAAAGGGCTCATCAATATTTTGTCTTGAAAAGTCTAGACAGGAGTTAAAAGAGCCTCTCCTACAGTTTGAAGAGATCCTGTTTCCCATAATTAATAACAGGAAGCAAGTAAATAAGGCTTTACTGACAAATGAAACAGAAACAGTAACATGTACCCAGAAACATTAGCTCCTGGCTGGGAAATGTAGCTGAGGTCTGTTGGTTTTAGTATACAGGAAAAGATCACTGTGAAGGCACATTAGAGCTTTGTTCATGTCAGTTATTGACATTAATTCAGTTATGTTATAGCAGACTAAAAGTCAAAAAGTAATGATAATACATTTTAATTATTGAGAGTGATTAGTGACCTTTGTTTACATCTGTGTTACAGTCCAAGAACTCTTCCCCTGTCATTATTTGAAATTCTTTGAACTCAAAAGGAGATTTTCATGTTTATTTAAAAGCTACTAGAAGGCATTTCAGACATTTCCTGGAACAAACTGTATATATGTATTTTAGGAAGATAAGAAATGAAAGGAAACTTGAGGAAAAGCTTTCAATTTTCTTCCTTTTTGAAGATTGCATTTTCCCTTCAAAGACACCTTTTCAGAAAGTAGTTGGAAACCCTACTCTCCCCCTCCCAATTCTTCTCATTAAAATCAGTTAAACAACAAAAGGGGAGTTAGACCCTCATCTCTTCTGTAGCAATGTAAAACCAGAGCAGGGCTATTTATCTCACTGAGCTGTTAAGTTCATTTCAGTAACTCCACATTGCACAGACAAAAATTCAGCCTTGCCCTGGCCTGCCATATTTCTGATTTCTTTGGTTTTGGGGTTACACTGGAGGGGGAGGTTGGAGGCACAGGAAAAGGAGGAGGTTTCTGTCTGTGTGGCTGGGGGATTGGTTGTTTTCCTAGGGAGCAGCAATGACTGAATGCAATATTCAGAAGTACTGGGAAGCACATTTAACTCTGTGTTTGTGCTGGACCTTAAGTCTGGGCTTGTTGAATTATGGGTTCATCGTCTGGCATGCTGACTATATGATACAACTGTGTAATACAGACTGTTTGTCATCTTGGTGCTGACCTTGAAAAGAGAAGAAAAGTGAATTTGTTTCACTGATTCTTAGATACACTGGACAGTAAATTCCTGCTTTAGCTATTTAATTTTTCCCCATAGGTGACCTGTTGGGCTTTCTGCTAAAAATGACAAGATAGGACAAAATAAGCTTGTTTGTAGAGCTGATGTTTTTTCCTTTTCTGTATATTTTAGAAGATTAACAGCCGTTGCTCCACAGAAGCATGGTGATGAATACTAAATAGTCCACCATAAGGCATTTTGGAAGGAATTCAGTAAATTCAAAGACACCCCAAGACTGTATTCCATAACTTTCTCCACTGACTGTAGCTTGTACTATGAAAGCAACAGACTATATCCCAAAAGAGGACCATGCTGTTTACAATACCTTGTCAGGTTAAAATGTTTCCTGGCAGTTACTCTTTTATTGTTGACTGATTGAGATTTTTGAGCACATGCATCTAACCTTAAGCATAGGCTTCTGCCATTTCCCTCAATGAGTTTCTGTATTGTCACAGTTCATAATTGGGCTTCTGTTATCTTCTAAATGCCTTTCCCTCCTCTGCTAAGTACTGAGTTCTGTCCCCTTGAATCATGCATGCCAATATCTAGCTAGACTTACAGCTTTTAAATGAGACAACCTGTGGAATGTGGTGCTACTTGACACAAGTGCTTGGCTTCTTACTGAAAATAAATAGCTCAGATGTCACTGCAAATGCCTATTGTAACAGGGAAAAGTCAGAGACCACTGTTGAAGGTGCACTTTCAGGGTACCTATAAGGTATTTTATCAAGTTTTTTTCCCTAGTGCAGAGCTGTAATAACTCATGAGTTCCCAATGAAGTTTACTGTGGAAACAGGGCATTTTCTGTACCACAAAAAAGTTACCCTACACAGCAAAGCTGTGCATAAAATTGCATTACTTTTTCATTTATTTTTGGATCTTCGAAAGTCATTTGTCTAAATCTATTACGTGCAGCATAGAGGGTTAGAAATTTTTCTAATTAAAAAGGAAACAATATGCAGGTCTCTTTAATACCAAGCTCGGGTGTCTTCAATGTCATGTCCCAGAAAAAATTCTTATATTGAGCCTGATCTTAGTATTTAGTTTTTGATGTGGTTTTGCATTAAAAAATGAGGAAATTTCCAAGTTTAGAGTGCTTCTTTTAGAAAGAAAGGTGATCCATCAGTGAACAGTTTGAATTCTTTGAATTGTCAGATTATATATTACCAGAGCTGTGTGCACTGGTACATGTAGATTGTTTAAATGCATATTTCAGTGAGATTAATGATTATAGTAAATACTAGACTAACGTAGAGTAAGATTCCTGATATTACCTCAGTTTAATCTAAAAGGTGCTGATATGAAAAGCTACAGTTCTACCAGGACTAGGTAGATATCGGTGGCAACATTTTGCTATCTTTAATCTTATAATACATAGTTTCCAAATGGAACTCTTTATAACTAGCAGCATCCAGGACATTATCTAGATTTCCTGTTTATTTTATTGTGGTATTGTAATGGTCATCTTGTGCCTTTTTTCCCAAAAGAATCAAGACTCTTCTTGATAAGGTATTATCTAAAACCTACTCTGTTAAAAGGTTCAGAATAACTGTAGGTACCCTGATTATACTTCACCTTTTAATACAATATTTCTTTTTGTCCCGTAGGATTTTTAATTACTTTTAGCATACTTTTCTTGCTGTGTGTGCTTATGATTGGACCTGTTTCATCCCTTCTCCATCATTTTTAAATATTGTCTACTTTAAAGGTAAAGATTTATTTCTGGTTCAAAGGAAAGCGCCTTATAAGAAACCTAACTAGAAGAAAGTAAAGGAAAATTAATTTTTATTCAACTTCAAATATAAAAGTTTCTAATTACATTCCAGACCATTATTTAAAAATGTTAAGAATCTATTTTTTTGGTGCTTCACATTTACTGTAGGAAGTCTTTGAAAATCCCTTTAATTCACAGAAGTTGGGAAGCTCCGCTTATTTCTTATAAGCAATAAATTTATTTTGGCATACAATTTAAAGAAGCTATTCCTATTCATCCTCCTTTTTAAATTAAATAATGATTGTATGGGTGAAAATACTGTAAATTGCTGTGAAGGTGTTAAAGTAGAAGCAAGCAGATGGATTAAGACTTAAAGAATTTGCCCCAAAGTTCCTTTTAACATAACTGCTATTGGCTGCCTTTGGAGAGTTTGGCCTGCTGTGTGGAAAAACTCTCCAGGCTGTCAGGGAGCAGAACAGAAGTGAAATATAAAAACTGTTCTGACCTGCCATCAGGTAATAAAATCCAACAATAGCCAATAGGATATGTGCGTTCAGGCATTTAATTTTCAAAGGTGTTCACTTTGGAGATTCAATTAAAAAAGAGGCTTAGACTTTCAGTTTCTTCTTTGTAAAACAGGGAACAGAAGACACTTGCTAACATTAGAAAAGATCTTTGAACGGGACAGACACTTACTGCTGCATTTATTTCAGTGATGCTGTAGAGTGGAGAGGCATCCTGGCTCTCCCAAGTCTTTCTGTCCTGCATCCTACAAGGGGTACAGAAGGAGGGGCAATGCCCTGAGAGCCCTCACTGTGCTCTCACTATTGTGACAGTCATTGGGAGTCAAAAATGGAGAGAAATTTCAATACTTTACATGCAGGTTCTGGAAGTTAAAACTTCTGCTTTACACAGAACAGTAATTGGAAAAAAAAAAAAGTAAAATTTCCTGTAATGCCCTCTTCAACCATTAGAAACTCAAGTGCACCACTGTAATCAGAGGAAGAAATAGTAGAGTTGCATCTTTTTTTGGCAGCAGAGGAGTAAGGGAATACCTGCCACTATTAATTCTTGATGTCCTAGTTTAAGTTCAGACTCAATCAATGTGCCTCATGTTTTCACTCCTTTAAACACAGCTACTTGTATTTTTTTGAAAAGCCAGGAGATAGGAATATGAGAGGATGAAACAGGATTTTTCTATCTTTACTTAAATGTTCTCATAAAGGATTTTGTAGCTACCTTGGACTGCATCTTTCCAGAAGCATTATTTCTTCCAGATGGCCTAGATATAGAGTGACCAGTTATATAAATAAATTTTTGGATTTTTTATAATGAAGCAAGTAGGGATGTAGAACAAAAGACATTGATGCTTTCCTCTTCCACTGCTTTTCCCCTGGAAGGAGATAGTTTTCTGTTCTCATAAAGAACAAGGACTATTCTCATTTTTAAGTATCCAGTGCTTTTTCTTTTTTACTTTTTTAAAGTTCTCATTTTTTTACTAGACTATATTATTACATAGGTGTAGTAGATGCCTTCAGTTATGGTAGAGGAAGGGAGTTTTGTTAAACAACTTTTACCCTTTTTTTGTCAGGCTCTGTACAGTACTTCTTCCCTGAAGTCATTATAGAAAGTGAGACTTGCTTCATAAGTATATAATACATCAAATAATATTTTGGTGTATGCAGTTAGTTTGGTTTTTTTAAGTAGTATGGCATACAATACCTCATTTTGCTAATTAAATTAGCATATATAGACATTAACATTTTAATGCTTCTTGCCTTCAAGTTAGGGCAGGTCATACTCGTCAAAGTTTCTTCTCCATCTTGTTTCACTTTCAGAGTTTCAGTCTGCTTCTCAACTGCAGTAAGGGCATGGCTGGGACACTCTGGGGGTGCTTCTGGCTGGCTGAAACAATTTGGCCTTTTGTTTGTTCCTCCACCACGAGCTGCACCACTAAAGGCAGCATTGCATGGCCTGGGCAGTGTTGCTGCTGTGCAGGTACTACAGCCTGGCCAGTGGTGCTGGTTCATTGAAGTGGTTTCAACAGTACATTTTAATTCTTTTCAACTACGAGGAAAACTTTTAAATCACTCTCTAGCCAGCAAAAACATTTTGCCTCATGACACTGAGTTCTGACATTGCAGAAGAGTGCTTTGACTCTGCGTTTTGAATGCTTCTAGACAAAATTCCTCTTTGCAAAGACAAGCAGTACTTAGTGAACTGAGACCTTCTTTGTGTTCCTTTTGTTACTCTTTTTGATTGACTGTTAAAACCATTTTTCCTCTTAATCACTAAATGATGCAGAATTGCATATTCATTTCTTTTAAAGTGTTACACTGATCCTTCTGCCTTAAAATGTGTAGAGAACCTTCTGTAAAAACTCATGTAAAGAAAAAAAGCAACAGCCTATATTACCAGAATGATTTGAAGTATATAAAATGGTGTGCATTAAGGTTTTACTGGTGTTTATCTTTGCTTTTGGAGAGGCTTTTGTGGGTGTTGTTGTTTCTAATCTGGAGATCTCTAATCTTGATGAGAATCCATTGAAAGAAGAAATTTTGGTCAATCTCCAATTTCTAATCCCAAGCATGCTGCCATGTACTTGGCTTCCACTTGATAAAGGAAGATACATATTTGTTAAATATTTGTGTGTCTCTCTTTTAATCATATAAACCTTTCTAACTGAATGGTATTGTCTTTGTAAAGAAATAACTACATCTTTTGTTGGATAGTATTTTTTTAATGATGCTGCAATAAACAAACCTGCATTTTAACTTGGGAGGCAACTTCCTGATGTTAATAACCAACAAAAGCAAGTCCAGCACATGATTCACAGTGAGAAATTTCTCTTAAGGGATCTGCCCTAAATTTGATGGTAGCTCAAAATACATAAAGGTTTTGAACTTGTGTGTTTTATTAATTCCACAACTCAAACAGACAAAAATTTGAAGACCCTCTGAAACATTCCCCTCTCCTTTTGAAATTTTTTTAAAGTGTATACCTTGCCCTCTTCATAGCTTTAAAACAGAAGATGAAGGCTGTGGTTAAAGGCTCTTCTGCTGAATTCCTGTGAAACATGGAGTTTTCTCGATGAGAAGTCCCCTACAATCAGTACCACATACCACACTAGTATGGCTTGGAAAATGGCAGCCTGCAATAACTTTGATAAAGGCTGAAGATGCCTCTCAAGAAGAGAAGCCTCTCTTTAACATTCTTATCTACAATAGCATGTTGGAGGTTTCAAAGGCCCTGCAAAAGGGTTTCAGGTACCTTTGTCAGCTGCACATTTGCTTAGCTTTGGTCATAAGCAGAGGCTGAAAAGATCTTTATCGTCTCTGGCTAGTTATAGGTATCACCTATTTTGTGATGGTGGAATCTTCTGGCAGCAGAATTATTTTTAAAACAAAGCTGAATGTCATATATTTTCCTCTTCTCCCCCAAACTGCATTAATCAAAGTCCAAAAGTCATCTTTCCCCCCTCCTGAACAAATTTGCATAACTCATAGCAATTGCAATTCTCTATTAAAACACCTGAAAAGTAGATTTGGATCTGGGATTGTGATAAATATACTTTATCTGGAGGACTGGTCTTAGGGTGTTGTTATGTTTTACTAAATGGCTTTGCTGGATATTTTATTGGAAAAGTTGGCATTAGTAGTTGCGCTTGCCCAAAATGGACTAAAAATGTTTTACTAGAAATTATTTAGGTTGGTACTGTTGCACATAGGATTGCTTCCAAATTTCCCCACAAATTTTGTATTTAGTTCTATCTTGAGTTGTTAATTATGCCAAACAATTTTGAGGTACTTCTGGCCCACTACATGAAGCACTAAGTGACTTAGTGGGAGGCCACGCTGTTGTGCTTGTATGAGGGTGAGATAAAGTAGCATTACTCAGTATGTTGAATACATGTGACCACTGAATGCTAGATTGCTAATTTATATGAAATCCTTCACATAAAGAAATGAATCACTGGATACCATTCATTGCTATACTTTTTAACTGGCAAACTGATAAATATTTCATGACCACAGGTAAGCAGAAAATTCACTTTTTCCAGCCCACAAAACTTTGAGTTCAAAACTAGTCCTGTTCTAGTTTGAATTTCAGTGAAATTTAGGAAGAATGAAGAGATCTGTCTGAAATAGCTGTTTCGCATTTAGCAGTAAATCGACTGTTTTGGAGTCAGTGTGTCTGTTTTTTGACTATAAATTCCCTTTTAATCCCTGGAAATATTTTCTGAAGGAGTTTTCTTTAAAAATGGTACCACTCCACATGAAATTTAACTTTATGAATCACCATCTTCTAGCTTGACAGAAAAGCCGATATTCAAAGACTGCACTTGTGAATTAGGAGTCAAACATGAAGTGAAATCTTCTTACGTTTTTGGTGAGAAGTGGCACTTGATCCTTGAGGCAAAGAAATTCACTTCAACCTATGTGACACATCACATTACGAGCAAGTGCACTGGCAGGGCTGTAAGATGAAATGCCATTTTCTGTTAAGTTAAAAGTAGGACACATTTTTTTCCATTTCTAAGAGTTCTATCACATATAGTTGCTTTTGGAAATTAAAAATGGCAACGGCCCTGTACAGAAGTGGCCTATGAATTACAGAAAAGCAGCTTATGCTGAGCAGTGTGGCACAAGAAGATGCCAGGCATTTCATGAGGAGAGGATGCAGCACAGTCACATGGAGATTACAGAGCCCACAAAATTTAGTTATACTAAGTCTCTTTTTCTTAAATAGAGAGGAGAATGAGTAAAATATAATTAGTTATGTTTTTTAACAGGCTTATAGATGATCAATATACCTACAGAACTTGTACAGTAAGTACAGAAAGGAAAGAGATAATATCTCCATATTAGGGGTTTTTAAGGTTTGTTGACTTCGGTATCCTGATCTAAATTACTGCTGCTAGGGATCAAGGGTGGTGTACAACTCTGTGTATCATATACCATACAGAACTACCTAGATTTCTCTGTTGCACTATAGCAGTGTCCAAAAGATTGTCTGCTTTGGTTTAGAGTAGGATGAATAAAGGGAATAATCCTAACACTTGAGACTCAGGGAATAAACAAAGAGGAGTTTCTCATATTACATCATTCTGAATCTGGAACAGGAGCCCAGATGAACCTGGGTGTCCTGCTGGCTTCACCAGTAGCTTGGTTTTTCCTTAAGGAAGTTTATAAAAATGTTTCAATCTACACTAATAGGTTTTGTTTAATTTTCATACTGGCGTTGATGTTGGAATTGTGTTCTACATATGGATGAAAGCAGCTATAAGGCCATAGAGTTGATGGAATGAATGAAGAGAATTTTATTCTTTGCACTATAGTTTGATAAATTGCCTTGTTTTTACATTTTTGTTGTTGTTTTAATAGCTTTGAGACAATTTTATTTTCAAGAATTTGAATCAGTGGAAAAAGAATAACAAAGTCTTAAAAACAAGAAATATACTGCAGTGAGGATTGTAACCCTAGCTCACAAAAGCTTTTGCTTATAATAATAAAGACTGGAGTTGTAATTAGCTTTTTTGGAGTGTTTTTCACTCCAGCTGCACTAGACAATACTGTGACTTGTAGTTAATGCATACAGACATATCTACTTATTTTCCTTTGCATTGCAGCATGTGTACTTCCCTAATTGGCAGCTTGCCATTTATATGTGGAAAACAAGATTTTGTTAGCAAGAGGGAGAGAGTGAGATATCAGATGTCTGCAGTGCACAAATAGCTGAGTTAGACTACTCAGAGGAGAAAAGATTTAAGTTTGAATTTATTTATTTGGATCATAATACACTTAGATCTTTTGTCAGGCTAAACATGAGTTACAAATAACCAAAGTCCAAGTTAGAACTCAGACTGCCACTGTGAGATTTCACTTTAGGACCACCTGTTACTTTCATTTAATGTGGAATCTATGTAGATATCCAGAAAGAGTGGATAGATTCAATAAACCCACTCAAGTTTTCTCATAATACTGAAACTTATGTCAAACTGGTAAGATCCTTTTCTCCTCTAAGGAAGGCTGGGATTTTGAAGGCATTCTGCTTTACTTTTGGGAAGTTAATCATCATAGGTAGGAACAAGATGACTGAATACAATGTTCTAGGAAATAAATGCTCCTTACGCCATACAAGAACTAAGAAATTAGCACTAATATCCCCCACATTTTTGTAAATTAGAGAGGTGATACAACAACAGGAGCTCTATCAGGCACTGTTTCACTGCCCTTTTAAATGATGTATTGCTAATCTGATTGAGGATCACTTGGCACCAATTTCATATGGTCTAGCTAGGCCAGCACAGTCTATCTGGAAGTAAAAGCATTAAAATCAATTTTATCTCCCTGGGAAAGTCTTACTATGTCTTCAAATTTCTCTTGCTACATCTTAAGTGAAATTGATCATGAGTAGAACCAACTGTAATTCTGGATCCTGTCTGAGGTCAAACTTTCCACTAGTACAAAATACTTATATAGAACCAATAAGTTTTAACTAGCTACCTAAATTCTAGAAGACAGGATTTTAGCTCTTTTAAAGCATGGATCTTGCATGTTTTAAGACATTCATGGCTTAAGGGCACAGGAATAAAATATTTTTTTTTTTAAATTCTTTCAGGAAGATTGAGTTTAGGACTTCAGTTTCCTTAAATTCCTCTTGTCAGCATCCCTTTCTCTCTTCAGTGTATGACAAGTGCTTGTAGTAATTCAGGTGTTGCAGATGGATTGCAAACTGAGAAGTATTGTGTGTTTTGTGCCTGCTAACATAAGGAAATGAATGAATAGGTTTTGAGTACTCAGAAGCAATGCCTTTCTAGACAGAGTACCTGAATTAGACAGACAGACTCTGAAGACTTTCTGACACAGGCTGTCTGCTATAGCTTGCATAAATCTGTGCTGAATGAATACTCTACCAGAATTACTTGAAAAGCGTCAACAGAAGTAGTGCCAAATGAAACAAACAATTCTCTTAGTTCTGTAAAACTAAGGTGGTCATCAATGAACATAGTCACTACTGTATTAATGATTTAGTTACTAGAGGTGATAGAACAGTGGAACAGTTAAAATCAGCAAAGTCTGCCATCTCTATTCTGCATTTTATAGTTCTCATCTTGGATTTAGGGAGTTCAGTAGCTTCCCTGATGTAATCAGCTAGAAGTGACTGCACAACACATATAATCCACTGTTTTAACAGTCTGTATGATCTCCACAGATTTTAAAGGAATTTCCAACTGATGGAGCTAGCCTTTACCTCAGCCTTGCTGAGACTTCCAGTTTGTCACACCAGAATTCATTCACTTCCATAAATTTAAGCACATCTTTTCTTTCTTTGCCCTTTCTGTTTATTCAATATAGTAGCCCCTATCCTCTAGACAGGTTTTGTCAACTGAAACACAGCAGGTAAAACAAGTAAAGAAATTTTCCAGATAACACAAAGTGATCATTTAAGCATCAACAGTATCCTCTTAAATACTTTTGATTTAGGTGTTTAGGTGTGAAAATCCTGATGTTATGTGATCCACACATCTAACTAACTTCAACCTTTGAGCTGGCTTGCTGGTAAAATGGTGATACTAAATACTAATTGACTCTACTAAATAAAAACTCTGACTCTGGCCTCACAGTTTTGAGGCTAAACTAGACACTCTTCATGATCCAGTTCCAGAGATGTAAAGCATGTTGCCCTGCTTCATTCCACTAAAAAGATATTTCCCTCCAAAATATCTATATTTTCCTCATTCTCACCCTTGCAGGTAAAACCAGTTATTTTCCTAAGTGCTCTAACAAAGCAATATCATTTTATTAGGTGGCTTAAAGGACAGCTAGAAAATATTTAAATACCTGCTTACACTTGAAGTTTATATAAGTGACTTTTAGTCTGAAATAAGTTCTTATTAAGTTTTCATACTAAGCCACTTATTGAACATTTGTTCCGACTAGGCATCCTTTAAGAAATACAAAAAATATATTAACATCAGTGTTACAGGACCACTAGTCAATTATCCTTATGAAGAAATAAAGTGAAAGAACTGTTTGAATAAAAAATGTTATTAACTGAAAATTGAATTTTAATTCAAGAGTATATAGAGAAATGAGATGTTCTTTCAGTATCACTGAGATAAAGTAGTGCTGATCTGTTGAGGAAAGTCCTTACAGTTTGTTTTGGAGAGACCTCTTTAGATTTTGCTAATGTCAGTGAAAGGTAGAGTTACCAGTTCTGGAAAGCACAAGTGCCCAACTTCCATTTGCCTCAGTAAACTTCTGCTTTTGTTTTTAATCAATCTGGAAATATTTTGAGTATGAAAATAATGAGTATTCTCATGAAAAATCTGTTTTAATGCTGCTTTTAACTGTCATGTTTAGGAAATGTGTTCTTGATTTATCAAGATAGGTATTCTGGTAGGTAACAATAGGAATGGCACTATATGAGGGAGACGTTGTCTCCTTGTTGTTCTTAGAGCAGGATAAAATGTGAGGCTTCTGAGGCTGTGGGAAATGAGTTTTCAGTACATGAAATGTTTTGACTTTTAACTAAAAGATTGAGTTATACAGTGCCACCATCTTTCAAAGATTAAATCCACATGGCACTATATGGAATACAATATCCATTGTTCATACTTCTTGAATGACTTGGAATCATGTGTTAACATGATGAAACCAGATGGGATGTTCAAACATTAAACTCCATTCAGTGGTAGCCAGATGTCTCTCCTGGAGAATGGGGGAGGGATCCTCCACGTAGAAATTTCAGAAAAGATAGCAACCGTCAAATTTTGAGCAATTTATTCAAGTGATAAATGTTATATTTGTGATTCAGTAATCGCTTATCTTTTCTTAGGCAAGTTTGATATCTCATCTTTGCTCCTGTCCTCAGATATGCATGTGTCATCTGATCCAAAATGTTCACCCCTAGCCCCCCTTTTCCCCCTAAATGAGGAAGTAAAAGTAAAATTAACTTGGCAAGTGTGCTGGGAGATACAGGGTTTGCTTTTGTGGCTTAACTAACATCTTACAAACAAAAGAAGTGGAAACAGGGCAGCAGAGAACAAAGGAGGTAAGTCAAAAGCAAATTGCAGAATGTACTGCTAAGTTTTCAAAAAGTTCATTGAATGTTTATCAGCCACTCAGAGAGTCGTATCTCTAGATTAACAAATATTTCTATTATGAGCCAGTTATATCTGCAGCTAGATTTGCAGAAAATTCATGGATATCTTCTTGTATCTTAAAAAACAAACCAAAACAAAACCTCTTCAGTTGTGCTACCTTTGACCCTTAGAAAAATTCCACTACATTGGGCTTGCAGCCGTGTGGAGAGACTGTAAATATGTTTAGACAGGTGGTGCAGTCTGAGGCCTTCTTTAAGGAAATGGAAAACAATACAGAAGGTCTTCATTTGGAAATATTCTTGTATAATGAAGTATGCCCAGTATCTTTCAGCACAGAATGCCTTTTCCAGTGAATCTTGCTGCTTGTCATGAAATAAAGTACAAGTTTTCAAACAGAACAATTGAGAAGCAGTCTCCCCCACATTTCTCTTTAATGCTATCTTGACATCACTTATTTTACATTTGTGTAGTAAAAAAAAATGACAGCCAATTTAAGTTTCTAAATTTAAAGCTACTGGATGACAAATCTTTGGAAAGGAGGGGTGCACAATTCTAGTCTTCGTTATGCTTGCCACCTCCTGTTGTAGAGAGCTAAGGAAAAAAGGAGCAGGAAGCTCATTAAGATCTTGTAGCCAAAGGCCACAAACCCCTCTCCCATAAAAGTCTCAAATTTTCTTGACTGTCTCCTCTTCCTTTGCAACATCCAAAACAGGCAGTGAATCCTGAGGGCATCCAGCAGGAAATCATTGCTGTCTGTTCTGTGTAAATCCCCAAGAAGGAAAGAAAAGGACAGGATATAGGCACTACATAGTGAGTTAGTCATCAGAGAAGAATTGCAGGAGCACAGAGTAGAGACCTTTTCTTAATACAATAAAAAGTTGGGAATTCAGCCCAGTCCCACTGGTCCTTTCAATGGCCTTGATGTTCTCACAACCTGTGCATGCAAGGCAGCATTCTCCTTTCTCCAGGAGCGTGTTGCAAACTCGATGGAGGCTTACCCTGCTGGAGCCTGCTGGGATGAGGCTCAGTGTGATTCCCTGGGTTGCCATCTCCTCAGAGAAACAGCGCAGTTCTGCGTCTAAGAAGTGGATTCATGAATTTGGTACGCATTCAATGTTAGTCCCTGCTCCCTTTGAACTATTTCTTAAAGTTCAGGATTTTTTTTTTTGGGTGGCATAAATTTAAACCAGTATTTCAGCAAAAACCGTCTTGATTCCTCCTCAAAAAGGACAGGAACTTCATCAGCTTTTTAAGTAACTTAGGTTTCGCTTCCTTCATTAGCAGGAGGATAGATTTCTATTTTTTTTTTTTCATGGAAAAGATCTTAAGTTACCCCAAATCTAATACGGAGTCTGAAATACTCAGCTAGAAAACTGATACTGAAAGAATAATTCTGATTAATCATTCTCTAAATGAAGTTGTATAAAATTTATTCCCTGGAGATAAGTACAAAACTGCCATAGGACAGTGGTTAGAGGGATATTTTCTCCTCTTAAAAAAAAAAAGCTAAAAACAAACATCCAAAAAACCCCCACCAAATGAATGTGTTTTGTGGATTTGACCATAAAATAAAGCAGTTAAACTATATAGTTACAAATAAATACAACTAAAAAAGAGTTTGCTGATGAGGTGAAGAAAGAGGATGCCTGGATTTGCAAACAAAATGTCAGATGAATCCCACAGACTGAAATACCAATGCCCTGTAAGTTGACTTCACAAAATTTCATGATACTCTGCTGCTTGCTTTACTGTACTATTTCGTGTTGGGAGGAAATAACAGAAACTAATCAGATTGCAACCTGAGGTTTTTGTGAGGTTTCCACAATAATGAAAATGTAGATTTGAAGTCCTGATCTTGTGTCAATTTAGTGAAAGTATTTCTGTATCTTCAAACTGCTCCATAAAAAGGCACTATTTTACTTGTGTTTACGCTTTTAAATAAATTTTTAAAACTCTCAGGATATGTAGAGTAACATTGTGTATTTATGTAACCAGTTCCAATTTTACATCTTTACATTTTGCTGTTTGTAGAGGAATACAGTGATTCAGGGCAGAGTTCTTTAGAGAAGCAGATTGGATGGGGGTAGAAGAGGTGGGTAAGAAGCTGCTAATCAGCAAATGGATTTCACAAGAGGAATTTGTCTCTAGTTTTAGAATTTTGTGAACTGATGCTCTGAAGCAAACCCGAGCTCTGGTCCTGACATGAAGAGAATCTGGAACGAAGGATGATTTCTCTTCCTTGTGTCTGATATATTAGGAAATCATTTACTTGAAGAAAACTGGAGGATTTTTAAGTGTTATGCAAGACTGAGCTATTACATAAGAATTACAGAAGAAGACACCTGGTTGTTTGGGGGTTTTTTGTTATGGCTTTTTTCAACTGACATGAAAAAAATATAATGAAGCACAATTCAGAGATATTTTGCTTTAATTTCCTTTCTTCAGGTAAAATGTGTAGTGAAGGCACTAGGAATGATTGTAAACTAGAGGATGAGGGAAACATTTCACAGGAAAAAAAAGGTTCCATGGATGACTTTTTGTATTTTAGGTGCACGTATTGCACGTAGGAGAGACTGATAATTCATAAGAGTAAATGAATCAAAGCACAAGAACAGTATCCTATTTCTGCCATGAAGCAGATTTGGTTTGCTATCTGACAATTGTAACAAATCAGTTTAGAATTTACAGAGGATAAGACTGAGTCTCTTCTGAAAGCCATGATTTTGATGTTCCAAAATAGCAGAAAATGAATTTATATTTTTGGTCATCTAGTTTTTCTTAAATTAGAATCTTGATTAATTTCGGTTTTATTCATTTTTATTCTTGTAAACCGTTGTAATGCCACTCATTTGCAAATATTGCAAAACCTTCATCTTAGTTTGTAGTCCTGAAAAAAATTTAAAATAGCCACCTAAAGCAAGATAAATGAAACCACTTTTCCAGACAGAGGATTCTGAAGTTCTGGGTGTGAAGGATCCAAATGGCTGCTTCCACTGATACATAGCAGACTCAAAAGTGATGATCTTGACGAGATAGTAGGTGAAAACTGTGAGAACTTACTTCATTCTGTTTATTTCAAGTCCAACTCCAGTGCTCTGTGTTTCCTTTACAGAAACAATGTCTGTTTTCAGTCTGCACAAGTAGTTGAATTCTCAGCTGTGCAAAAAATACAATTATGACAAGTACACTTGACCTTCAGTGAAATTAAGGAGAGTACCACCTGCACTAAATATGTCTTGTAAACAGTGTCAGGAGCAAAGGGATACAGTCTGGCTAGAAATCAAGTCCAGTTGCATGGCTTACTACAGTAATAACTTTTCAGGTTTTTAAAGTTTTGACTTCTAATTGTACTCTACTCTTAAACAAGGAGTGTTGATGAGTTGTTAGCAGCTGCTCTGTGAACAGGAGCACTCTTTGTGCTGAGATAAAGCTGCCCGGCTCTAGAAATAGTCTGTTGTGCAATAAACAACCCTTTTTTTTTTTTCCATTATTCTCTTGAAGTTGCAGTGTTACAAATTAAATTGAAAAACAGAAGAGAACTGTTTCAAGACCCACTTCCCAGAATATTTTGACCCCTTGACCTGTGCCTGCTCCTGGAATAAACTACTATATTATGATCCGTATTTTGTTTTAAAGAAAAATCTCCCCCAAAATCAGACCCTTTAAAACAATCTAGGTAATAAAGATGGCGTAAGCTAATTTTTATTTAGAAATGCCATAGGAAAACACCAAAATATTCTTTTAGAGAAGTACAGTGTCCTGTAAGTAGTATAGCTGCTTAGCATATCTGAAAGGTAATCCAGTAAAATAAATGCATTAGTCCAGATGCAAACATATCTCTGTCATAGCAATTCTCTAAATATAAACCCTCATCTGAACTCTTTTTTTATGTAAGTCTCACCTCGAAGTAATGTTGTGCATAGAAGTGTTATCCTAAGTTATTCTGGCTACACTAGTAGGGTTTTCCATAAAGCCTACCTGCTGTTGTTCACCTCTTTTAACCCAATCCTTTTACTCCTTTCTTTTCCTTCAGTGTGAAAAGCATTTCTCAGCATAGCTCAGTGAGGAAGGAAATGTGGGGAAGTCAGTCAGTTATTTAAAAGTTTTAAATTTCTAAATCATAGTTTTTAATTTCTGCAGGGGCATAGTTAGCTAGCACAGATCACAAAGTGCAGGAAGCATGACTGGACAGTCTTGGATTTGCAGTAGGCGTTATGCCACTGAAGGGTGAGTTTTAATACCTGGTATTACACAGTGAAGATCACCTGCAGTGCCAGGTGAAACCCAGCAGCCAGAAATCTGGCAGCATTGGGTGTAAGGGGAAAATGGGTTCCTTGCCCCCAGTGGCAAGAAATGCCCACACTACCCTTTCCAGAAACAACACAACATCTCTAGTAGTCTTGAAGATGATGGTACCCAGATTATACTTTCTCCTCAGAAAAGTTAAATTGTAGACCTCAAAAATCTTAGCAACCATCTACTAAACATAATGGACAGAGAAATAATTATGTGTGTGCTTCTATATTACCTTCATTACTGAAAGTGGTAGAATTTATAGATTTAATACACTCTTTATTTTTGTAAATCAAAATTGAAACTGTACAGACCTTATGTAATTTGGCTCTTCTTATTATTAGCTTCTAAAACTGCTGTTTTTCTTTAAAATTTATATCAGTCCAAATCTAATTAATAATTGTACAAGAAATCCATTTTTTTTCCTGAGGAAAATGAGCTGTATTGCCTTGACTATTTTGTAGCAATGGGTTTTGTTTTTTGTCTTCCATTTCCATACAAAGAGAATTAATTTAAGAGAGATCAATAGCATTGCCAGCATATGTTGCATACTCCTGGTATAATTCACAGTGCTGGGGAGAATGAGACGAGTTTATACTCAGTTTTGTATCTTGTTGTATAGAATTATGTAAATTAAATACTGTTACAAAGAAGCTTTTGTTTTTATTAATTTGATGCAGTAATAGTAATAAGGGAAAATGTGTAAAACAAATCATTGTGTGTACTTAGGATAAAAAAATGTGCTAGTCCTTGATATTGAGTGGGCGTAATGGATCTATAAAGTGCTCTGTGCACTTTGCAGTGTGTGAAACCTGCAAAAACTTTCCAATAATGTTAAAGCACTTGCAAAAATGTTGCACCTGGAGCAGGGAGGAGTGAAGAGGGCAAAGGTCAGCATTAGGCATTAAGACACTGACTAAACAGACTTTACACTCGGTGAGAAGTCCAGACAACCCCTGCAGTGTCATCTTACAACTCTGGTTTTCTTCTTTTCAGGACATAGTAATCCATAAATACACTCAAGTCACCAGCAGCTTAGCTCTTCCCCCGCTTCTCCCCCTTTTTAACTCTCCTTTCATTTATAATTCTTACATAAAGATCTGAATTTTTAACCCCTTCCAAGTCTTTTAATCAACCTTGGGAGCTGCTTTTCTTCACTGCTATAATTTGCTGGACTTATCTTTTTAAATCCTTTTCTCTGCAAATTTTTCTCTGAGAAAAATGGTTTCAAGTAAGTGAAAAAATTAATACTTGAAAACAGTAGTACAAACTCAGTGTATGGGTAAGACATTCCGGGAAATTATCAGATTTTTACTTCTAAAAAAAAGGCAGTTATTAAACTCTATAAACTACTGAAAAGCAGTCTTTGTTTCTGAAGCTTATTAACCAGACACTCTATGTAAAATCTCATGGGATGTGGTATAAATTTTTTTTCTGCAACTACTTCTGAGCTTATTTGTTTGGATAGATGAAACTAGTTTCAGCTGGGATGCTGCAAGAAAAGAATCATCTTGTTTCCATTGTTGTTTTTTTCAATCAGACAAACAGAGGAAAACCTCATCAATTTCTCTAAACTGGAAAATGCAGAGGTAAAACAAAGAGGTGTTTGTACTTTTATTATACAATTAAGTCTTTCAGTTTTGCATCTATTACACTTAGTAGATGAAAGCATGAGACCACACTGATTTTAATCATTTTATCTGATCCCATTATCCACATCCCATGGCTTAAGAGACTGGATAGACTTCTAATATAGTCTGGAGCCTTGACAGTAAAAAATAGGCTGGTGAAATACAGCCCATCAGTTGCATGTAACCATGCATATTTTGCTCACTTCCTCTCCTTGTTCTGAGCAGTGCACAAGGCTGTACTTCCACGCAGGATATTTTCCTCTCACCCACTTTTCACTGCCCTACCCTTTCCACAAACCTGCTGAGATTTTCAGCAGCTGTCACTTTGCCTTTTTCATTCATTTTTACATCTTGTGAGCAACACTGATGCAAGATAGCTGAAAGTCTGAGTATTTCTTTCATACTGTGGATGAATATTGATTAGTGACAACATTAATAAGAAAATGTTTCAGTTTTTTTTTGTTTTGCACAGAGATTCCTCATATTTCCTCTCAAGGAGAGAAAACAGTTTCCAGTTCCATGGCCATCACTCAGTCACATAATGGTGGCCTCAAAAGGTCTCCTGTCAAGTCTCTTGGCCAGTGCAGGCTCACTGATTTCTGTTCCTGTGCAGTGATTTTTAGTGTTGGGTTTCTAACTTGGTCTCTTCAGTGGTGGCAATCAAAGAAGCATCAATGGAAACAGAAAGGTGAACATGGGGGCACAATTTAATGGGGGCAGAGCCCAGCAGAGGTATTTACTTTCCAGAACAATGTGCTCTGTAGAAATTAAAGCCCTGTTTCAGCATGATGCTTTGAGCATTTGCTGGACTTTGAGGGTGGAGGTGGTTTGTGAGGTGGCCTTCAGGCTTTGTGAGTAATAATGCGCTCGACGCCATTCCAGGACGAGCTCCCATCATGGAATCAGCTCATCAACATGAGCTCCTTGATGCAGAACACCAGAGGCACTGCGTGTCCAGGGCCCAGGATTGGGCTCTGGCCATGCAGTGCAGCATTTAACCTGCTCAGTCTCACTGTCACCCTGGCACAGCCTGTTCAATAAGCCATTACTGGAGTCAGTGTTTTAGTTGTAGGTCTTGCATGAGTGTTGAATCTACAGCATCTTTACAGAAGGAGCAGTATCTTCCATACAGTATCTTATCCTGTATTCTGATATTTTGTTGCAAGTTAGTAAAAATAAGAAATGAATGTTCAAGTACATGAAGAACTGTAGAAAATTAAGCTAGAACTGAATGACATTGATCTCTTGAGAAAGAGGCTTTATATCTTGTCTTTTTGTATCTTTCTTGTTGTAGAAATACCACACCAAAAACGACCTCACTTAATAACAGAAACAAAAGACCATTGTTCTGTCTAGTATTTTACGTTGTTTTCAAGCATCTGAAGTCTTTCCTGAATCCTCTTCTGTGGTACCTCATTGCTGACCTCATAATTATAATCACACATTCAAAACTTAAATTCTGCTAATGTGATGTAGATGAGAAGCCAGGCAGTTAAATGACTTGCCCAAGGCTATGAACCATCTCACTGGAGAGCTGAAATCAGACCTTTTACCATGTCTGCCTGGCCAGACCCAAGGTCTGTGCTTTGTTTTATGTTCTCAGGCATGTTTCTTCATGCAAATGTTATTTGGACTGCATGCTTGACATATAGCAAAGGCCATGCTGCCCACTGAATTTTCTCCTGGATTGTTTCTCACCTTAAGTTTAAAAATGATTGGGATTTTAATGAAACCCTTATTTTCTTCAGGTCATCTTTATGAAACCATTTTCATAACTGTTTTTCAGAATTTATATTCTACAGGTGTTTATTGATTTAAGCCTATAGCGATAATATGAAACCACCAACCATTCAAGCATCATGTTAAACTGAACTGTGAGGAGTAGACTGAATTTGTACAAAATAGTACAGCCATAAGTCTGTTATCTTTTTAACCAACCAAACTTGTTCTATATGGCTCTCAGTCTTTTTCCCCACCCCGTTTTCTTCTGAAGGATTCCTTTTACCCACTTACCTTATCCATGGGCTACATAAACACATAGGTAGGACTTCGCGCATCCTTTGCATACTCTACTTGTTAAATCTCAAATATCGTTATATTGCTTCACACACATCTCACTAAATGCAAATAAAATAGTAGGTAAGGCTGCAATGATGTCCTCTGGGTGTGTATTTCTGTAGGTAATGTTTGTGTGTGATACACACAGTTTTTATCGCTGTCTGTACCTCTCATGTAGATCACACAGAGACAACTGAGGCTGATCACAACCAG
Source organism: Rhabdornis inornatus (assembly GCA_013397075.1). Lineage (NCBI taxonomy): Eukaryota > Metazoa > Chordata > Aves > Passeriformes > Rhabdornithidae > Rhabdornis > Rhabdornis inornatus. The sequence continues at coordinate 2,724,156 of VWZS01008230.1, read as the reverse complement.
TGCAGTGTGGGTGGGATGTGTGTGGGTAAAACCTATGTAGGCAAATTTGAAGCATTTGAAGATTACAGATGTTTTAAGAGTCAATATTTTGGACAGTTGAAAATACATTTTTCAACTGTCCAAAATGTGCTTTTCAAAGATTTCTTTAAGTACCATATCCTTCAAATCTTCTACCTTCATTAGAAAAGGTAAAGTAGTTCATACTTTAATTCAGCCACACCTTTCAGTCTTTTTGGTCATTTTTTCCTTGAGCTTATTTTGGGAGCTTTGTTTCCAGTTTTATGGGTGTTTTTTTTTTTTTTTTTGTTTTCTTTTTTTTAATATTTGGCCACTAAATGATGTCAAGTAGCTTCTTGTCTGATGTCAGATATACATTTTCCTTGTTACATGCATTTCTATAAGAGGAACTCACTATGAGTTTTGCCTGAGTGCTACTAGATTTGCTGCTGTACAAATAATACAAATTAAATATTCTTAATTATTTTAGCTCATACAAGAAAAGATTCAGGACAAAGGAGAGATTGATGCAGTGTGCCTTACAATGGTCCTACTGATTTCTCTACTGGCCTTTCCTCTGCACATGGTCAATTAGAATTGAAAATCCTGTGCTGATTTCATTCGCTGGAATTTTTAAGCAGGTCAGGAAGAAAGATGTTATTGAAAGGAAAAGTCTCATCTAAATAAGAAAAGAACACGTGGCCATCTGGCCTAACTGTACCATGCTGAAAGTAGTTTTGGCTTTGCTCTAGTTCGAGCTTTGCAACAGTTTGCTAAAATATCAAACAGAAATATGTTTACATTAAAACACTCTGCGCTTTTTATCTGTAAAAATGCAATGTGCCGTTCTCTTCCTATCTGTAATGCATGAGCTCATTTGACCTCGTTACCTTATTGAGACTGTCTATGTTTCTGGTGGCTTCTCAAGTTACTTCAGCCCTGTAGATGTATCAGTAAAACTACCAATCTTTTGAAAGTTTTGGAGGTAATTCTGAGCACTTTATTTCTAGGACTAAAAGTCATGCGTCTGCTTGAACCAGGAAAGGCTCAAACAAGCCAATGCAACAGGAAGCATGGGGGGAAGAGGGGAGAGGAGAATTTTAAAAAGGAAATTAGAACTTGAAGTTTGTGTGAGTAGCACCATGGAATTTGCAAAACCAAATGTAAGCCACAAGCTGAGACAAGCTGTAATAGATACCAAATTAAGGAATGGGGTAAAAAACATGCATGAGCTTCTATGATTGCATTATTTCAGCATCAACTATTAAAAAGTTTGAAGAAGTCCATAAAAAAATGAAAGTCAGCAATTTTCATGCAAGGTAAATAAATTCTTCTTGTAAAAAAACGAAAACAGCTCCAAATCTCAGGTGCGTGGACAACAGCAGGAGAGGATAATGCCATTTTTAAAGCAGCACTGGTCAGGTATCTCCTCCTACTCTAGTCAGAGCTGTTGTACCCAGCACTCACAAAACCCAGGAGACCTTACTGCGAGACGCTGAACTAAACATGGAGGCAAGGACCCTGAATTCATATTCTCTGGCTTAATGCTTATCTCTTATGTGATTAGACATTACTTTTACACTGACAAACATTGCATAAATTGCCAGTTGAAATAACCTTCTAAGACAAGAGAGTGTGTAAATCACTTCTGAAGTTTAGAGGAATTGATTTGCATAGGATTTCAGCCTTTAGGAAAGGATAAAAATATGATTGCCTTGTCATTACCTTAAGAAAATGAAAGTGAGCACTTCATAATTTAGCTGCAGGCATTATTTCGAAACGCATTTTTTGAAACAAGTGACAAATTTTGTTTTCAAACATAACATGCCAGGAAAAGTAGGAAGAAAATTATCACCTTAATGCTACTGAACATGTGTACATACATATAATTTACAAATATATATTTCTCATGTATGACCATTGTGTAGAGTTTGCTTGTATATTTCATATGAAGTGTGTAAATTGTTCATTTAGAAAAGCATTAAATGCCTTGTTTACTAAAAAATAAAATGCAAGAATACAAATTTGACCACAGCTCTTGATTCATTCACTTAATTTTTCCGAAATCTCTATTCAGGAATTTTTACTTTGCTGTGGATATTGCTGCCACTACGTGCAATCTTTTGTTTGCATGTCCCCGCTATGTGGAAAGGAAGTTTTTTTTAAGATTAAATTTATGGGATACTTAGGCTTGGTTCCTTTTCTCGTAGTGTTTATAAGCAGTATTAGAAAAAAAAAAAGCAAAAAAAATTCTTATCTTTCCATTAGGATACCTGTTACAGTGATTAAAATATAGTTTAAGCCTTTTCAGGGAGTAAATTAAAACACTGTACATGTGTGCATGTGCTTGTGTGTTTTTAAATGTATTTTCTTTTAGGTCTTTTTCACACAAAGTTCATATTGAAAAGCAAATATTAGTCATCATGTTTATCACACCATAATTCATACCGCAAGATAATGAAATTCCAAAGAATTTAGAAAATAGGTCGGTCTGCACAGCATACGTTTAAAAATTAAACAGAATCCAGGCTTTGAATCTGCCTTTCCCCTGCATGTCTCTGCTAACCCCACCCATAGCCACACCAAACGGAGAGCAACTATTTTGGGGAGCGCTGCATTCCCAAGCCCAAGTTTGTGGCGCGATGACACCGGGCTTTTCTGGGGCTGTGGCAGCAGGAAGGCCAGGGCTGGCAGGGCCAGCTCAGTGCCCTGCCATGCTCCCCTTCCTCCCCTGGAACACAGCCTATTCACAAAGCATTTCGCTACCGCCTCCTTTCAAACTATCATAAAACTGTCCAGGGGCTCTCGCTAATCTCGCTAAACACAAATATTTTGGGAGATTTCGGCTTGATGGGCACTCAGGAATGGGTGTCTGTACAGTAGCTACTTGCCTTGATGTAACATATGCGCATATTAAATCTTTACATACATTTGAGAGCTACACAGCAATTATGTAAGTGATGCATGAACTTAACATAAAATACTGCATTGACTGTAAACCTAGAGTAGAAATCACAGTAAAACAGGAAACACTGGATGTCCCTAGTTACACTGTGTTGGAAAGTGTGTGCATATGTTTTGTACATTAATGTGTATATATGTTTACAAAGTTTCTCATTGTGTATTTTTTTTGCAAATCATAACAAAGTTGAAACTGAGCCTGGCCGACATAAGGAGGAAAGGCTTGTGTTTGTCTTTAATCTTTTCTGCAGCACGTTTCAGACTTCTGTCTGATCTGCACATAGCAGAGCAAGGGGCTTGCCGTGCATTGCGTGCAGGCTCCTTGATTGTGGAAGGGGGAAAAAAAAAAAATCTGGCTGGAATCCAGACAGGCGAGCGCAGTGCTCTGTTGATCATTGTGTCTAGCCTTCAGGTGTCTCAGCTCACAGTGGGCGGCGGGTGGGGGAGGGGGAGATAACAGGAGGGCAGACAAAGAATAAAACTGTGTATTTACCAAAAAAAAAAAAAAGAAAGAAAATCATATGTACGAGATTCATGTCAAATCCTTTTTTTAAAAAATGCTTCTTTTAACGTTCCTTTCCCTGCAGTGAGAGCAAGCAAACATCTGTCCAGGAAGATTTATTTAAGCCATAATTAGTAGCGTCTGGAGTCTTTCAACAATTTCTCCTTATTGCACTTAATTTTTTTTTTTTTAAAGAAGTCTGCTCATCTTTCACTTAGAAACTGTTTTCACTCCATGCATTATTAGAGATCCAGCCCTGCCAGGACCGAGTCAGATTTCTATTGTCTTTGCTTTTTCCCTTCTGATCGTAGTTTTCAGAATCTAACTTTTGGTAGGGAAGGGGGGTGGGAAGGATCATGCAGGCAGGGGGGCAATACCTTATTAAAGGTCTTACGGGCATGTGGGGGAGCGGGGGGAAGAGCAAAAATACAAATCGGTGCTGTTTATTATACGGTTATTCGTTTGGGTTCAATTTCTTTACCGAGGAAGAAAAAAAAAAAAAAGCGCTGCTTTGTCTGTTGCTTCTGTTTGAGAACTCTCATAAATCTTGCCCAGAAAGCAACTTGGGCTTAAGGAGATCTGGCCAGTAAAGCTCTGGGAAACAATTTCAATGTCTCCTGCTATGGATATTCTCTTCTTTCTGCCCCCTTGGTCCCCGCTGCCCCCTCCACCCCGACCTTCAGACGTGATACCGTGCAGAGACCCACACCCTTTCCCACCCCACCAGGAATCTGAGTGAAGGCGAGCTGCAATCGAGAGGTAAAGTTGCTTATCAAAAAGCCTCTCCTGATGCTGAGCGAGTCCAGATATTACACTAGTTGTGTGTTTTCAGTCCAGCCATAACCCTTTCCAACACTCCCCCCGCTGCCTTGCCTCTCCCCCTCCCCCCGTGGAAGGGGTGGGATGGGAACCTTGCTCGACTTCATTGTTCCAAATGGAAGAGCTATTTGCCCCAAAGTGTCTTCGCTGTCTTTCATAGCTAATTATAATAACTGTCAGATGTCTGCAAAGTCTGGGCTGCCCTTGCTGCCGGAGTTAAAGTTTGCCTTTATGTTTTCCCCTTGGGGACAGATCAGGCCTGATTAGACACAGAGTACAAATAAAAGTGAACAACATACGTGTGTAGGGCTTTTTGTCTTTGTTTTTCTTTATGAACAAAGCAGCACACTGGCTAAGTCAGGAAGCAGTGTGTCATGCAGCGTGCATGGAGGCACTGCCCTGGAGGATAACTCGCTTTTGCGTTTCTTTTTTTTCCTCTTTCTTTTATTGAAGCATGCAAGAAGTATTTCTGAATTTGAATAACACTTTATATACTTGTTCATCTTATAAGAAAAGTAATCACTGATTTAGGGCACGTAACATTTTGACATTTTTAAGATATTTGCTTTTCTGGGTGAAAATAAAAATAAATAGAGCCCGTACTCACAGTTTTGTTGTGCTGTGCAGGTCGCTGTCTCCTTTTGCAGCGACAAGGAGGGGTGGAGAATGTCAAAGGTGCAGAATCCCAGATAATTCAGGAGAAATGTACAAATGTGCTTCCTGAAGTCGCCTGGAAGTCAGCTACTTGTGCTCAGACATCCCATTGCTGCTCTGCACGCTATACTATCTGCAGTTCTGAATTGAACTAAATACTGCCCATGTGAAAGACAGGGGAAACACAGTCATGTGGGACACACAGATCCACTCTATTGGCTCTGAAGGCACAACTTCAGCATTCTTGCATTTCCACCATTGGTTAACAGTTCAAGCTGAAAGAGTCTAGGTCCTCCTAGTGAGTCCGTTTTCCCTTTATGCTGGAAGAATGACTGTAGGATTTTACAGTGACAGGATTAGTTAAGAAAGGGACTGAAGTCATCCCTTTGACTGAAGCTGGTGGGTGGGGATTGGAAGCTGTGCTTTTCTCAAGCCGACGTTTTTCCTTTTTCTGCCTGCATTCTTAGCGTCAGGAAATGCTTGCAGTTAACTTGTGCAACACAGAGAAACTGAAGTGACTTTTTGGGGTTTGCAGTTAGGGACCTAACTTTTAGTGTAACACAGTGTTACAGACAGTACAATGATGTTCATGGGAATAACTAATCTGGTTTACTGGTTATTTTTCTCTTTTCAGATTTTTTTTTTTTTTAAGTTCAGAAAGGGCTATATCAGCATAATTTATCCTGAACTTCTGCATCACATAAGACAGATAAATGAATCCAGCACTTTGAAAGCCTAGACTAATAATTTGACAACAGAAGAAAGATTTTACAGAACTATTGGATCTCTGGGGAATATTATGGTATGTTCTTAGTAATATTTTGAAAGAAGCAACAAATTCCAGAAAATCTGTAATTGCTGATATTTGAAAATAATTAAGATATAAATACTAAGTAGGAAGGAAGAAGATTGACTGTTCCCTATTTTGGTATTCTGTCATTTGTCTGATTTAGTTATGCCAGTGTGAGCAGTAATTTGAAACGGTACTCAGTCATGTGTGACATACTTCTCCAATTAACCCTTATTAAAAAGACCTTTCCCAAATCCCACATGCATGTTTTCCTGGAACTACAGAAAACAGAGGTATGACAGATTTGCAGGGTTTGTGTCCAACTTCCTCTCTGGGCAGATTTATTTCCTCTTACACGTTTGCAATGCTATGTCAAGTGTAGTTCTAAATACACCCAGCGTGTGACTCCTGTTGGTGGACTGTTGAACTTGGGGCCCAGTTTAGCAGTTGAAGTGCTTAAATATGCTTGGAAATTTCCCAGAATAATTAATCTGAAATAGTAAATTCATTATATGTCTGTGGTGTACACAAGGCCAAGCCCAGACTGCTGTGCTGGCAATTGTAGTGTGTACAAGATCCTTTTAGCAGCTTATGCCTCGCCTGGCTGTCAGGGCATCTTTTTGTTTCTTCCAGTCAAGTTTGTTCAGTCCACCTTAAACCAATGCTTCTCCCTCCTCAGAGTTCACCCTCTTGAGCTATTTATAGACTTTTATCATCACCTCACTGACCACTCTTGTCATCACTTAGCTGAACACCATATTCCAGGTGTAGCTGCGTAAGATATGGGAACATTCCTCCATATCCTGTGACCTGGTATGGCTGCAGCAAATCAATATGTGTTTGCTTGATATGTGAGCAGGAAAAAATACATCTCTTAAAAATAAACTGACACACCTGACAAACAGGATTTTAAAGAAGATGAAAGCAGTAATTATTCTACTCTGAGTTAAGAAGGCCTTGTAAAGACCTTCTTTGCTTCTAAGTGCTAAGAAGATGCAGAATGGGGGTCTTTTTCAGCAGGCTCACTTATAAATACCATTTAGTAACAATATATAAAAGGTGTGGTTTGGTGGGTGGTGGTGTTTGGCTTTTTAATCTTCATGAAGAAAGATAATTGTCTGGTTTGGATAAAATAAGGCTACGGCAGTAGCGCCAAAACTTTCTCTCCACCCTTCAAAAATGTTTTCAGTTCCACTAGGCTTTCCACATCTGGACTCCAGAACACTGAGGGAAGAGAACTGAAAACCCTGGGAGACATTTTCTTTTTTTCGCTGCACTGGTGGTCTTCATAATTTTGGTTGGGTTTTTTTTTGTTGTTGTTGTTTAATTCAATTAAAGAGGGAAGAAATACTAATAAAAGAAACCCTACTCTAGAGAGCAGTAAACTCTTTGGTTTTAAGACCAATACATGACCTTGTCTTAAATACATCTTTTTCATGAATGTCAGTTTCTGATTTTAAAATGCTGAAAAGCTCTTTACAGAGAGGGAATAAACATCTGGGTTTGTTTATTATTGTTTAGCTCTTTCCTCAAACAACTGAAGAGTGGATTTCAGGAAAATCTAGGGACTCTGGAGCAATGATTATTTACCTGCATTTCTTGAGCCATGAATCAAAGACATAGATAATACAAGCAGACATTTTTGTGACTCATAGTATTTTGGAGACTAAATTAATACTCTGCTGTTGCCTCCAGAGAGAGAAGTGCATCTTTATATGTATTCATGCATCTAAATGGACATTTTATTCTCCCTGTCATGTCCATTGAAAATAAAACAAAATTAAGATTTAGGCTACATCATATTCACTCTCCTTGAATAATAAGCTACTTCTTTTGCAACTATTGTTAGTAAAGATGAATTCATAATTGTAAGAGTCAAAGAATAAGAGCATCATGAAATTACCACAGTGTGAAAAATAACGTTCCTTTGCAAATTCTGTCATTGTGATGAAGTTTAACGTGTGAGATAAGGTGCTGGATGAACCGGGCTATCGAAGTCTGGAGATCCTATTGCTCTGTGGTCCTCTGTGACTCCATCCTTTAACACCACTTATCTTTATTTCTGGGTTTGGGTTAGGGGTTTTGGGTTCCTCAGTGTTGCAGCTTTTCCTCCCGATCTAGCAAAGATTGGTAGGGACACTTAATTCCTGTCTAATAGAGATCCTGTTCCTAAGAATATTTAAGCTTGCTTGGCCAGGAGCACTAGGAAAGAAAAGATATGACTGAAGTTAGAAATTACAGTTACTAAAGGAGCATTTTCAATATTTGGAAGCGTTAGAGAGCAGATGGTTGGTGTGAGGGTGAGGAAAAGTAGGATGGCCTTGAACATCTTGTACAGGGTGCATTCACAAATATCTTTTAAAAACAGCTATTGATTTTTTTCATGTGGAAATATAAGCTGATGTCTGCTTGGGAGGAGGAGCAGATTTGCCCCTTGGTTTCTTTGTAAGGCATACAACATTTAGAAAGACAAAAATCAAAAGTTGAGATAAATTTCTTTCAGAAACAAAATAAAGGCACTAATGCAGTTTGCATATTGAAGTGTTGCATGGATACTTCTGAAAATATGTATTTTAGCTGTTCCTTTAGACTATCAAACGTAGTCCTATCATGTGTATGATGCAGATTTCACGTTGCCCAGCATTGTTAAGCCTTTCCATTTTTCTTTCAGTGGAAAGTAATTGAACTTCATAGACTGTGTATTTGCTTACAACTTTGCCAGAGAATTTTTGCTGTTCTATACACCTTTGCTTTTTATAATTCAGCAGTAGGTGGTATTTGCTAAAGTTTCAAGTTTATATTAGTCACTGCTAGTAAAATCCCTCGAGACTGGTAGTGCATAAGCAAAGAAGAAATCAGACAAAAAAAAAAAATCCCAGGAGATACTGAAGAAGCCAGAAAAAGGAAGGGAAGGAGAAAAAGTCGTTGAAAATCGTTGAGAGAGAGCAGGTGGATGAAGGACACCCAAAAGCCATTTCATGGAGAGGAATTACCAGAGCCTGGAAATATGCACATGCAGTGTGTGCACGTACTCTGGGAATGGTTCTATACCCTGGTTAAGTACAGCTCAAAGCTAGCATGAGGAGTTTTTCAAATGTGTCTGGTACAAGAGGGTTGTGAGTAAAGGTTTGTTCTCATCTCCTGCACCAGGAGGAGTGAAAATAGTTGAAATGTTGTCTGAGCAAATAATCTCTGCTGTATATGATCCAGTTGGGCAGGCTGCAATATCTACCATTGCCACAAAGAAAAATCATGAGTTTAGCTGTTAATATCGTAATGGATTTTGTGAAGCTTTGGGGGGGGTGGTGTATGTTTTGCTTTTGATTTTTTCCAACTGAGCTTTATTCCTTGGTCTCTATTTCTGTAGAAGAAGTGAATGAAACCACATGAAATACTGGGAAGATTTTTCAACAGTCAGAGAGGAGGCTGGTATCCCCTTACTAGTGAAAGTCAGAATGACTTACTCCTCTTTCCTCTGCAGGTCTGTCTGCTTAGGGACAGCTTTTGTGGGTATTATGCAAATGTTATTATACACCTGAGACTATACAGCTGTAATTTAACCACTATTAAAAAAGTGATTTTGATATCTTGATCTGCATACTGGAATTCATACATTTGTTGAGCTCATTGTTGTTGTATATTTATAAACCTGATTTTGGTTACAGGACTGTTAGTGAGGAATTCAGATCTCATTCAGGTGAACTTAATACAGAAAAATTCCAGGATAATTAGCTAATCAATCCAAACATTTTTACTAATTTATTCAAGTGAAAATTAAAATAATGTGTTTAGTATTGTATTTGTAAAAGTAAAATTCTAGATAAAACGAAATGTTATTTAAAAAATGGGGTAACTGCAGTATACCTCTGATCAAATTGAGTGACATGAAAATTTTAAAGCTTGGCTGCAAATGAGTTCATCATAGAATTAAGCTATCCTAGAAAGACTTGATTAATAAAGCTAGAACCAACCATGCTTTTGATCACATAAACCTAAAAATGAAAGTTAAGTAAACAGTTTCTATATCACATCTGTGTATTCCAGAAAGTCTAGTCATTTCTTTTGAGTAATGCTTTTTTTCTTTCCTGGGTAATTTCCATAATTTTTAAAAATTCTTCCATTTTTGTCCGTTTTCTTTAATCATTTTTTCTCTTAATTCCTTTCAGAATAAACAAATTATTTCCCACAAAAGACACTTTCCTGACACTCAGCTGGCTCAGTTTTCATCCTAAAAAGTGAAGGCTTTATAGGGACAGTCAGACTTGGTGACCATAACAGGAATTTTTCTTTTACCCTACTCTTACAAGGTTATGCAGCTTTTTCTGGTTTCAGATGCCAGTTCTTTAATCCCCAATTAACCCATAGTAATATATAAACATATACCTTTTATAAATTATTTATCAAACTGTCATTTCCTTAAAGATGTCTGCAATTGGCACTTCATATTTTAATTTCCTTGTAAAGATTGGTTTCAAAATCTAGAACTTATCAAATTATGTGCAATCCAGTATTTGGTGAAGAATGATAGTATTTAGCAATTCATGTTCAGTTCAAAAGACTTCATGTAGAAGTCTTTTCCTTGAAAAGGAAAATGGTCTAATTTTGAGTATTTTTTATTGAATCTATTATTCCTGGGATAAATAATCTCTCTCTTCACAGAGAAAACAGATGAGTGTTTAAGTATTTCAAACTACATGAATTCACTAAATTAAATAATGTATTCCCTGCACTGTCCCACCCCTACAGCACTGGCTGCACAGAACTGCAGTATTCTAAGTGGGATTAAAGCATCACTAGGACACAAGCCTAGAGCAGTTGCAACATCTTTTTTTCAGTAAAAATATATTAAAGTAAGATATATCTTCCAAATTTTTCAAAATAATATATTATTTATGGACCAGTATAATAAATCTTGGAGATTATTTTTCTTCGTCAATAATTTTGATGTAATGAGATTTCCCATTTTTAGTTCATAGTTCTTGTCTCATATCTCAGTCTTTTAGGGATTAAGATAGTAGATTGCCCCATTTCTGTTCCACTTTTGGGTGGTCCTAAACCAGGACAGTTTTGAAAGTATTTGTTTTTTTAAACCATCTGCCTTCCACATTTTACTCCTTAATGAAATAATTTATTTTGTTGTTTCCTTAAAGGATGCTAATACTGCATAAAAGCAATAACATTACCATAGTTTTCCTTACAAGAAGCCAGACCTGTTACTTTAAGGAAGCACATTTTTCCTCTGGTACCTTATGAAAATTTAAATTAAAAGGATTTAATAATTTAAGCAGTATAGTTTAGTGACTGAGCATTGAAGAACAGAGGAGTTTGAAATTGCTTGCAAAACATGAGGCATTTCAGAGAATATAGTTCAATACTGCCTTCAGGCACTGATCCTTCCTAGGTGCATGCAGGGTACAGATGCTTTCAGAAATAGATTATTGTATAGTTGAACAGAACTGCTACTCCAGGAATGTCATTTTATCTTTAATTATGTATTTGGTATCGATTAATGAATTTCTTATTCACTACAGAGCAAAGAATTTGTTTAGCAGGAGGGTTTTGATCTTGATTAATAAACAAGGTGTAGACAGAGGGGACGAAAGTGGCAGGGCAGAGGGAGCAAGTCAGTGCAAAAGTATGTTTGCATATTTGTCTGATCCTTGTAGGGGAATAAAATTCTACCCTGAGCCCTCCTGCATGCCATCCTACTTAAAATAATCTCTATTGTGTTTTTTACCTTTTTTTTTTAATAGAGCCATCATGATGATATTTAAATATCCTATTACTCCGTCCCTTGCTCTGTATCATTTGTTCCTTCCCATTGTTTAATTATGGACCTCATTTATGGCATTATCACAATCTAAACTGGAGGTTTCTTGCTTGAGGGACCTTGACTGAGATCCTGACCTTAGTGAAATCAAAGAGAAGAGTGGGTTTCAGTGTCTTAAGTGGCACCAGGATTTCACCCTGACTTTATTCAGGACACCTCTGGACAAAGGGAACAAGTAAGAATGAAGTGCTTGAGTATTAAGCCAATTATCTCTTCTAATTAGAACATGTATAGGGAACTCTTAAACTGAAGAAAGGGTGAAATCTGCTGAATAAATTATTCCCAGTAAATAGTGCACCCAGCCCTAGTCCTGACAGAGATAAAGCTGCAGTGGCATCAAAGTGTCTGTTCTTACAGGGTGTTGCTCTGACACAGATGTCAAATGACAAATCAACATGAGGTGAACAGATGAGTCTTATTCCCTGCCTTGCTCAGTTGGAGAGATTAAAAAGGGTGGTCAAATGAGCTCCAACAATGCTCTTATAACCTCCTTTAGCTGTAAAAGATAAATAAAACTGGCCAGGAGGTAGCTTCTGTAATTCCTTAAATCTGCTTTCCAGATATTACAAAATGTAGAACTGCAAGTAGCGTGGGACCTTTTTACCAGAGCATGGAGGGAGGCAGGGAAATCAGTGAGAGCTAGTGGCCAGCCCCTCCAAGACTGAGAAGAGACCTGAAAATTACAACCAGTTCTTTCTGTCTGGTGAAATAGGTGTTGCTAAAAAGGAGTTTAGTTTTGATTAATTTCCCCGGTATTGAATTTACCTCCATATCTTTTGCTAGGCTGTGGTGAGATACCTTTGAGACAAAGTAACTGTGATGGAAATAATGAAGATACGAATCAAAAGTGATTGAAACCCTGTGCTGGGGACAGTATTCTGGCTGTCCATATTCTCAACAAATGCAGTGAAAATAATAATTTTGTTTGGGCTTCTGTTACCCTGGTGAGTGGCACAGGTACTCTCAGCCCGTTTCCCATAAAATTGAGTTCTTAATGAAGAAAATCGAAAGTATTGGAGAAAAAGTGGTTTGAGTGTTTCCTGAGGACAGGCATGTAGGGAAGTGCCTCATTCATAATATTAATAATTCTTGTAGGGCCCTGGTAGAACAGTTTGAGCATGTGCTGCAGGAACAGGGCAGTGTACGTGCAGAACCTGCCGTGGCAGCTGGGGCACATGGAGGCAGGCAGCAGCTCCAGCTCTGCAGCCTCAGAGAGGAAATCACAGAATTCAGATCCGATGCCTCTCTATCCATCAACATGTCATTCATGCATATTAAATGGCATAACACTGATAAAGTCTAATTTTAGTTGAAATAGTCTTTACAACGCCAGATTTTACTTTGGGTAATAAACCAGAATGTTATAAAAAAATTAGATTCTTTCACTCATTTCTTCAAAATGAAAGAAAAAAAAACCAAAACGAAAACCAAAACCCCGTTACTTTTTCTCGTCTTTTTTTCCCTCCTTCTCAGAGAAAGCACTACCTTTATATTCTTCTCTACATGTAACATCTTGAGCCGTAATTTAAAATCAGTGTAATATTGTATCAGATTTTTGGTATTTTTAATGCTCTTTTAGAAACTCTCCAATGAAGTTGAAATGCAGTTTGCAGTCCTCTAAAACAGTGAAAATATTTTATTTTGCAGTGATGGATTTTCCAGAGTACAGAAAATTAATGTATCATGGTTAAATTTCTGTAAGTTTAATTTCAGTAAATTTCTAAAATTTCTACCAAGTAGTATCTTTCACAAAAGTGGAATTATTCTAAAGATTAATTTTATTATAGTGTTAAAAACTGTACATCATAGGCAAACAATCCATGTAGAAATATGTGCTTGTTCCTTTGAGAGAGGTGAATAGATAAACTGTCCAAGGTACAGGGAAATAGAGCATGGATAATGTGGGTTTGAGATATTCTGTTGCTTAAGTGATGCATTAAATCAATATTCTGCAAAGCTTTTTCTTGTTAAGTTATTTACTTGGCTGCTGTCACAATTCACCATTTAGGTCATCATCTTTTTAAAAAATATATTTTCTTGTGGCCTAATTTAACTTCATCTAAATACTCCAATTCCTCAAGTAATGAAACTGCTTCAAATGCTGAAACTAGCACTGTTTCAATGCCAATATTTACACTCACATTCCTTACTTGTTTAATATGTTAAGGAAAGAATGGTATTTCAAGTGAATTGCTAGTTTATCTGCATGGAAATCTATTACTACAAATTAATATCAGAACAAATAAAAAGTGGTCTTAATAATTTAATAAAAAGGGAAAATTCCTTAATCAAGTTCTGAAAAGACACTCATGAAAAGAAAGACAAGTGTTCTGTCTTCAGCTAGTCTCACTTTAACATAATACATGCATAAATGAAATGTCAGCATTGCTTCATTTCAGCAGCCAAAAGCATTCAGAAATGATTGTGGAGATAAGCAGCGCCTTGTTGTAACAGGAGCTGAAGGTATGCACTGGGTGAGGGTACCTCAGGGAAACCCTCAGCTCTCACACGGCTGAGGAAGAGCTGCACAACTTCAGCACCCTGGAGGGATTTCGTTTGTCAAAAAAAACCAGGCACATCCTCTGTGAATCACACAGAATCACTCTTTTGTGCTGAGGTTCTACTGAGCTCCAGATAACAAAATCACTTTAGACCAAGCAACCCATCGAATAATATTTTTTTCCCTTATTAATCAATATTCAAAAGGATAAGATCACTTGCTTCCCTTTGTAAGCTGTGCTCATGGTCTCTCATCTCTACAGTGCTGTCTGTGAGATACTGTTTATATAAAGGGGAATAAGTGACAGGGTATATATGGGCATGGCTAGGTCTGCACTTCAGTTTAGATGGTTTTGTACTTTTTAAAAGTTTTCGATGAAATTATAATTGAAATTATAATTAAAATTATACTGTGGTGGTGGATTTCTTTTTCTTTTTAAGCACTTTCATTTAATTTTAAACTACACTAAGAAACTTAGCAAAGAGAATTCACTCATCCTTTTTAGGGTATTTTAAAAATAGCAGTTGTTCAAATGGTGATGAAAACTGTCAAGTAAATGCAAGGCATTTATTTGGGTGAAGGAAAATGCAAAGATTATAATAGATTTTTTAAAAAAATTATAAGTACTGAAGCTTGTAGAAGAGAGTTTGGGAATGTCTTCATTCCTTACCTCTCACAAGGGATGATTCAGCTTGATCTGGAGAGATTAGAAAAAGATAGGGCAGATTCATAAGTTATGAGAGGAAGTGCCTTTTCATACAATGTGTCATAAAATTCTGGAACTCGCTGTCAGGATTACTAAGGTTAGACCTGTCTTAATTACTGTACGAACATCGATTGGTTTGGTGCCCTTGCATTTTTCTCCTCATAGGCTCTGCCAATCCCATCAAGTTTTGTTTATCTGTTTCTATGATGCCTTTTCTCATGCACCTTTTCCACTTTGTGGGAACTAAATGCAAAACAAAACATCTACTGTCTTGATGCTGCTTTTCTTCAAGTTGCAGAACTTTGTTAAAGCCTACGCAGATCAGGCAGCATAGCTGTATTTCACTGAGGGAAGTTAAAATTTTCTCTAGTTACTGAAGCTACTTTTCCGATTCAGAAGGCAATGAAGAACTACTTATATAAATGTGTATATGTATATATAAAAATACTGAAAAAATAAAAGTGGTAAGATCATCTTCAATTTTTTCCCCATCAATATGGATTTGGTTTAATACCTTTTGTAATATTTTAACTATTTTTAGAAGTACTGTATTATTTTTATTAACATGAAGGATGACTGTCAAAAGCAGCAGAACTCCATGTCCTGTTTAGATAAACCACCTAAACTGCATGAAGCAACAGTGTGTGTAATAAAAGAACTTGTAGAGTTGAAAAGTACATGCAAACTGAATCTCATGTCAAACCTCATTTTAGTATGTTCTTTACTGGGCTAAGAGGGCCAGAGGATGCTATCGGTGACATGGAACAAAATTACAGAATACCTGAACTCATGAGAACAAGAAGTTCCAATGAACAAAAAATTCACCAAATCAAAAAATGTAAAGTACTGACCCCCTTTGACCTCAACAAGTTGTTAATTAGCAGAGGATTAACACCCTTTTCATGTGGTGGCAATTACTAGAAAATAATGTGCATGCATCAAAGAACATTGGGGTCTTCTAACAAAAGATTAAATGCAAAGATTCTGTGGATTATGAAACTGGCATCTGAAAGGATCACTACACTGTCCGGTTTGCAATTTTGAACATATTATTGATACCTTAGAAAGTAAAATATTTTGGGAAGAAGAAGACTTAGAAAATCAGATTTTTATACAGAAAAAATATTTCTATTGAATTCATTTCTCAATTTTGTGTCCTTAAAAATTTAAAGCAAGAGTTGTAAGAGAAAAATCTTAACACATTTTCAAATACTGCTGGTTTATTATAAGGTAGACAAAAAGGAATTTTATTAATTAATTTTTCAAAAGGGCTTTAGAACATTTAATTCCTATTATGAATTACTATGGGACACCAGGTTATTCAGTAGTCTACATAAAGCCACAACCTAGGATGGGTACTGTAGAACAAGCAAACAAAGCCAGAACTTCTTCTAAAAGAGAAAGCTTTTCTCTAAAAGTTGGTTGCTTCTCAATTCCGAAAATATGGCTAATACTGTGAATGCACCTGCTGCAAAACAGAACTGACTTCCTTTCAAGATGCATCAATACTTCATAATTTACTTCTGTAACAGGTTTTTAACTTTCGTTCTGAGTGGAGCCCCTGAGGCCTGGAGGGAACTGGGGTGTCCTGTGCTCTCTGCAGTTTGCAGGTGACAAAGGGCACAGAGGGAGGGCTGTGTCCCTGCTGGGCTGCTCTGCATCACAGCCTGTGCAGCACTGAAGTGCACACCTCAGTCAAGTGGAGAGTGTGTGGAAGATGAAACCCTGTGAATTTAGCCAGGAATTGTTTGGCACTCACTCATCTTAGAATTGCCAGCATCAGAAACTTCTGCAAGTCAGCTGTCCATTGGGGAAATTCATACACAGCCCTGCCCTCATGCAAGCTTGTGATTTACAGCAGGAAGCAGTGGGCTGGATAAGCACTTTCCTCTTGTCACAAAGACCCTCTCTTATTTCAATATCCAGACAGATATCTGGGTCCCTAAACAAATGAAACTCTTGATTTTTCTAATTACTTGCAGGTAGTGAGTTCTGCAGATTAGTTTTGTGGTGAAAATATATCTCTTTCTTTGTAACCTAAAGAGAGTACTTTTGTAACTTCTTTTACCAAAACTAGTATTTCTGCTTTTATAGGATGATAAATGCCTGCTAGACAACTTCTGCTGGTTGTGTTTACTTCACCCATGTCTAGTTTCATCTTACTCAAGTCCCTTTTCTTTTGTTCTTTCCACATTATGGATTTGGCATATTTAAGACTTCACGATGGAGAGGTTATGGAGTGAATTTTATCACGAGAGGGAGTAATGATGATTCCACCTGCCATTTTCAGTGGTGTGTTCATAGTTGCACTCATCACAAGTGATGCCTGGAGAGGCTACCTAGAACAGAGGCTAGACAGAGTTAAAGGATACAGGCAGGTATTTATTGAAAGGCCTTCAAAGGGTACAGCTTGGGCAGTGCAGGAGTCTCACAGAGGCTACACCCAAGATGGATGGCAGTCATGAGTTTTTCAGATAGGAGTTTGGTCTACTTGCATATTAGAAGCTAATTCTCCAATTACAGCTTCAGGTAATGCAATCACATTCCCCCACTTTGCTCCCCCCAATTCACTTTCTGTTTACTTTTTTCGGGGCCTGAGATAGGAAGGTGTCCTTGAGTTTCAGGCCTAGGGAAAAATTGTTTTGTCTGAATAAAATGGGAGAACAGTAGCTGACAGGCTATGGAGTTTTCGAGTTGTACACTAAAGCAGTACTGATCTGAAAAATATAAAAGCTAAAACTTAAGGCATCACAAGGAGCCCATGCTTTGAGTTGTGCTTAAGGTCAGTCTCACAGGGCTGACAACTGAGAAAACACTTTTCAGACAGATTGAGTGAATCGGACCTGGAAGTTTCTGAAAGATCATAAACAGGAAGCTGTGCAACTTTTAGACTCATTTCTTTACAGAGGCACAATTTTGAAGCACAAAGGCCTTCTCTCTATTGTGAATTTGATGTCCTAATATTTGTGGTAGATTCTATATCTCCAAGGGGATTTTTCAAATTTTTAATTATATTCTGATGCTGACTAGGACACGTTCTCTTTTTGTGTTTGGTTTGTGCCACTCACCTGTTCAACTAGTGAATAGACTGGAGCCTCCTGTGAGTGCATAGGTCTGCCAAAATATACTGTATTGACCAGTTAATTACTGATTTTTGAAACTGATTCAGCTTCAAACTTTCTATGTTAATAGTTAAAAATAAAATTAAAAGATCTAATCTTCTTAAAAGGAAATAAGCATAATGGTCTCTAATCATATCTAACTGTATATGAGACAAGCTATTGGTAGCCTAAATAGTGAATGTATAAATAGGCATTCATTTAACTCTTCTTATTTCAGGTAAGTAGGAAGTTAATTCAGAAAGGGATCATATATCTCAACCAAAAGCATGACTATATTTGATTCTCTATTATGCTTACTTCAGGATTCTGATTAAATACTGCCTGTCAGTTATCTCTCTTCCTAATTAGATAAATATTTCAACTGAAATTCTTGGAGGGCAAGATTTAAATTGTGTTTCAAGAAAAGTTCACATAAGCAACTTTGACATTTGCTTTCTGCAAGTGTTCATGCCAGCAGAGTTGATTATTTGAATACAGTTGGAAAGCAAGCAAATCCAAATATCTGTTCATGGAAGGTGTTTCTCAGATTTAGGAGCCAAGAGTACAGAGCTACATTGTGTTGGACTTTCAGCTGCACAGCTGGAACTGTTTCCAGCAAAATCTGTATTGGTTTATATAGCATTAAAATTCCCTCTTTTTTATCTAAGACAATAGTTCTGTAAATACCTTGAAGTACTCAATCCCTGCCTCACTGAAAGGCAGCACTGCCCTTTCCAGTAGAAATATGTAACTGCAGATGGGAGAGGTGGGACTTTTCCTTTTCTTTTGCTGGTATCCTTTTAGACTGGTGTAAATCAACCATGAACTACACCTTAGAGTATGATAGAAAAGGAAAAAACATAACCAGGTAAATTCTATTTCATATGATCTCCTACCACTTGAAATCTTAAAATTAGATTAAATATTCCTTCAGAGTTCTCATACTTTCAGTTCTCACTCTTCAAAGGTCACAGCTAGCATTTTTTGCTAGACAATAACTTTCATTGTCTATAAAAGCTATTATATAGAGAATATATTGTCTATTATATAGACAATAACTAAAACTTGTAAGTGCTATCTAAAAATACTCTAAACCAATGTATGAACTTTTAAGATCCACTTTCTTGGAGCTAGGCCCTTATTTCAGTACTTACTGTTTGTTTACAATCCCTTCTGTTAGCATACACAAAGGCAGTTTGCTGCAATAACTAAAATCCACGGGCAGCAAAGCATGCACTGCTTAGAATTAGAATAAAGATGGTGGCCACATATAATTATAGGTTCTACTGGCTTCCCTTTTTCCTTGAGCACTAGATCAGATATGTCTGAAACACTATGTGCTGAGGGGAGGTGAAACACTTTCCACATCCAATAAGAATACAGAATAAAACTGTTAATATGTGCATGGTTATGGAGTCTGTGAAATCCTGAGCTTCTCTTCTAAAGCAGTCCTGCAGAATTCAGTATTGAAGTGACTGTGAATGTAGGCTCAGTTCAGTTGTGAATCAGTCCAAGGTTTTTTCTTGAAGGCACAGTCTTTCACAATTTTGCATTCTCTTTCCCTATAGAGGAGTGGGAGGGGAGTGAAGGAGCCTATTTCCTTGTTTTTCAGAAGTTGAGTCATGGAAATCTTAATGGATCAACAGAAATATAAGTGTGGGGAAGATGCTAATGCATAATAATCCTACTCTTCTACTGCTCCTGCTAATTCCAGACTTACCTGCTGCTTATAGTTCCACATGGTGGGAACTATTTTCATTATTATTTTCCTTAATGCTGTTCATGTTCAAAGTTAGATTAGCACTGTGCATCCCATTTATCACAAACTCTGTATGGAAAAGCCATATGGTGATCAAGGCTGGGAATTATGCCCCAAGTTTCACACTAAATGCACTTATATGGTCTTATGGCTACTTACACTTGGTGCCCATCTGTTAGGATGGCAGGGGGCCCACTGCTAAGTTGGCCAGACAATTGCCCTTGAGGATAGTTGCCAGACAATGTTTGAGCTTCCGTGGGCAACATAGCAATGGAAAAACCACCATCTTTGCTAAAACTGCCTCCTTATACCAGCAATGGCATCTTACATAGTTACAGTTTCTACTTCACGTGGGAAGTCTATGAAGTAAAAATGTGGAAATGATGATTTGTCCCTTGCAGAGATACAGGTTATGCTGCAGTGAGCAGATGTAAAAATCATCCAGGAGACCTATTTCAAGTCAGACTGCAGTAAACTACAATTACAAATGTACAGTATGCAGGAAATTTCCCATCAAGTAGGAAACTACAAAACAGACTGATGTAACGCATCTGTGGCAAAACTAAAGATGGGAGTTCTAAAAATGCTTCAGGGATTTAGCACTGAGCTTCAGAGAGAGAAGATCCTATGACTCAAGTTGGTATTCACCATGTAGGAGGTGGGATGATCCTTGCTATTTCAAACAACCAAACATATTTTGCTTCATACTAAAGCTAGAGAATGAAAGTATTATTTTGGGAGGGGAAAAAAAATCCTTAAATCTTTGCAATTGAAAATGAAGTTGGATTTTTGAAGACAGTGCCTGAAAATAAAGGTAGGAAGAGAAAGAGTAAGGAATACCAGTATGCATGGTATAGAAAATGCATTTTGCAGAGTGTAAAAGTAGAGGTTAAGCTAAGAAAAGAGAAAGTAGGAATTAGGCAGCATCAAGAAGGTATCAGAAGTAGGGAGAAGTTAAAAAAGTAGATAGGTTTGTTTATATCAATTTTTAAAAGTACATTGTACACAAAGTACTTTGGTTTAGACTTGGAATTGACTACAATGACGATAAAAGCAGTCATGACTTCAGGAAGGAGAGGGAAAACATAAGCAGGAAAAAAGCATTCAGTCTAAGAAAGAAAAATAAGCTTTCATGTATAGGAGAGCTGAGGAAAAAAAAAGAAACAAAAAAACAATAAATTAAAAGCAGGTGGTAGCAATTGAAGTTCAGCTCTTCCATTGAGTGTGTGGATTAGGCCTTAGAAGCTCTGAAGCCTTGATTCCTGAACAGTGTTACTGAGAAAAAAAAAAACAAAACTGCTTCTCTTAAGTTCGTTCTGGTCAGCTCTCCTGTAGCTCAAAGGTCTACTCTGTCAGAATGTCATCTTTGCCTATACAGATGGTGATTTCTTTATTGCTTCAGTAACACTGCCTTCTGTACCTGTAACTTTTCTAGGGGCTTTAAATTCTCTTTGGAAAATCAAATTAAGTGATTTTGTGTTACTGAAAAATAGCAAGAGCTTGACATTAAGACTTCTTACAGGAGTCTAAGTGTTTTGATAGAGACTTTATTGGAAAAGATTTGTGTCCAGATGGACAAAACTAATTAAGAACACAATTTGGTGGCCAGAATAATTGCTCATGATGGAGAAAGTTGCATGCCAGGTCTTGAACCTGATTCGTTCCAGGATATATTGATTTCCTTTGTGTCAGACAAGTGGACTGGTCTCTGGATTTTCTGGAGGAAATAGTCACTTTTTCCTTATCTTGTTTTCACCTTGTCCAGGATATCTGGAACACAATTTTTTTTTTAAAAAAACATAAAAACTTCCAGTGTCTCAGGTTAGAGAAGGCATACTCTGTGAAGAGAAAATGAATCTAGGCTGTCACAGACTCTAGGCCCCAGAAGGGTCCAGCAGGTGAAAGTGGTTGTAGATCCATTGTCAAAACTCCCACTGAAATTTTGGCAGGAAGGTTTAATTTCTGCTATGAAGGTTGCTAACCAGGCCACCTTCTTCAGTCTGAAAGGAACACCATCCCCTGTTGAAATGATTTGGCCAAAGAAATGCTTGAAACAGAATTCCTCTTAGTGAATCCTCTCACTTTTCTTCAGTTTCTAATGTTTATTTAATAAGTGTGTATTTTCTAAAGTAATCGCGCCAGATACTGTTGTGTGTTGCAGGAGATTAGGTTAAACATGTTACATGAAAATGCAACCACTGAATTAAAAGAGGAGTTTTTCTTAGAATTATATTTTTGTTAGACACCTTCACTCTGTAAATAATTTTGGTTTCTTTGTGTTGGCTTTAGGGTATTTTGTAGCAATGATAAGATTAAGAGGTGAAATCTGTAATCTTTGATATGTCTTTTGGCTGTATAACATTCATAGATTCACACTGGAGGTTTTTCAGATGTGAACAGAAATGTGAATTTAATTTTGAGCTTGGCCCAGCATCTAAGATTAATACATGATAACCCAGTCACATAGTTCATTCTGGACCTAAACTCTAGCAAAAACTTCTGTCTTTTAAGTTTCCCTGAAATAAGTGAAACACAGCACCTATTAGTAACCAGATGTAATTGAAGCAAAATACTTTCAGTTTTAACAGATGGGCCTTTCAAAACCAACCATATGAAACTAGTTTATTTTGAGTGTTTTGTTCCTGGAGGGACAGCATTTTATTTAGTCATCATAGCTCTTATTTGCATATTGTGTTTCATTTTTTTCATGACCACATTAATTAGAAGAAAAAACTATCTTGCTGTAGATGACATTTCAGTTCCTGAACGAACAGGGACATGAGCTTCAGGCAAGTTGCATTAATTTGGTCTGTATAGAAATTAATAACAAGTGTACTTCAAACTTTCCCTTCAATAATAATTTGAATATTTATGCATAAGAAAAAGCCATTACTGACCCTTGCCAAGAGATTATTTTATTTGTTTATCCCCAAGAAAATATTTTATGTTGACAATCCATTACATGAGTGAGTTTTTAAACAGAAAGAGAGCACACAGTTCTTACAAAGCCATGATCACAAATTTGTTTCATAGGGGTTTGATTATGACATGAGAGGCTACTCTTGATCTTGGAAATGAAATGCCCAATGTTCACTTCTACAAAAGTTCTAGACAGAAATAGCATACTCCCTAATAAAAATCCTGAATGTTGGGTTGTGTATTATGTAATGATCAAAGAAAAACAAGAAGAGGAGGAATGTTGATGTAATTAATAGGTTTTTGAAACCAGAAGAAGCTATACCAAAGTTAGCCCAGTATACTCCTTTTGAAAGTGCTTCCAGAACTACTTGGATAAAAGCCTCAAATGTGAGGATTCCCCAATGAACTCCCTCTTACAGTGACTACAGTGAAAAAGTGCACTGTTACAGGGACATGTGCACTTCAATGCCATCCTCAAAGAGGAAATTCTGATGGGTAGTGCAAAAGTAGAAAAAATCTGCTCAGAACAAGAAATTTCATCCTGTGTACCTCATTTCTGGAATGTGGACTTTAAAATCTCAGAAGTTTTATTACATATTATTGATAAGCAAAGCACGTACAGAGGGCAGAGCTTCAACAAGAAACCTCTAGTGGTCTGTAAAGCTGTGTTGACACAATTTTTTTTTTTTTAAGATATTGCAATCTCATGCTTTCCATTGGAGGAAAAAACTCCTTTTCTCCCTCCACCTTTCATGAAGTGCTTTATATTTGCAGACTGCATACCTTTTAAGGTCAAGAAAAACTAAAGTTGTCCTTTTATCTCTGGCTTTCCAATTATCTGTCTGGACTTAGAGTTAAGCATCCTGCTCTAAACTTTACAAAGTTGTTCATTCTTATGTTCTTTACATTAAAAAAAAAACAACTTATCTTTAAAGTCATTATGATTAGGACATATAAATAGATTGTGTTTAGAAGTTATTTTTTATCACAGTTCTGATTTTGGCAGGGGGAAGTTTTGTAGCATCTATATGTTTTGATTTTATTCAAAATATCTTATTTCTGCCATTCACTTCCACAGATATTTAAGGAATTTAGCTAATATTCCTATGATGATAATGTCTTTCTCAGAACCATCTCAGAAAAGATATATTTAATTTTGATTTTGAATTTTCATAAACATTCTTTTTTTCCTACGTTTTCCTTCAAGCCTATTTTCCTAGCAGTTCAGTAATTCTAGTCCCATTTCCAGCTCAACTGGAATGCTTTGACTTTCAGATGGATTGCAAAGGACCTCATAGACTCTCAAAGAATGAACGACCTGAGCTCCTTCTGTGAACAGAGAAAAAGGCAACAGCTTTTACACTCTTTGGTGTATCTTCTCCTTACCTTAATCTGAGGACAAAATGTCTAAAATTTGATTATAATAATAATACTTTAAAAAGCCATAGGCCCTTTCATGTTCATTGCAACAGTAGTTTCTCTAAATGAACAGCATAATGAATCACCCAACATAGTACAGATTAGGTTTATTTGACAATAATGGTCCATCTCTTACACTTGATTTTACCCGTACAATCAGAAGTAAGGGTGCCAGGTTATGGCAGCTCAAATGAGGACAAAGTGCAATTTGTGCCTTGAAATATTTCCTGGGCAGCCAAAGAAAAGCCTCAGACATTTGCAGCCATCTGCTCCAGCACTGAAGTCACTGATACTTCCTCTGCTTCTGCAACAGTTGCATGAATTCCATTCATTATACCTATTTGTGTTTATTTTGTTTCATTCCAGGTTTCCCAATACATTTCTTGCAGATAATTGAACATCTTACAAATCCGGTCTATTAAAACAATTGTATCAGGTTTTGCACCCAGTCTGTCTGGGTCCCTATTTAATCTTAGAAAATGAACTCTATTGCAGAAGCCATTATGTTGTTAATGCAAGAAAATGATGTTTAAGGGAGCGGGGGTACCCCAGCAAATCTCCTTTTATTCTGCATCTCTTTTCTTGCTTGAGTTTTGTTAATTTTTGAGTGCTGCTCATGAAGCCAGGAAAGCAGTAAAGTCTTTGAAAAGCATGAAATAAATTCTGTTCAGTGAGTGGGTAATTGTTCAAGGTCATCTGTTCGTTGTCTTTGTCTTGATTGTTTGAATTAGTAGCTAATAATGGGGCTGAACCGTGAATGAATTATTATCCATAGGGCATATTTTGGGGAGTGTCAGGAAATATTACAGGGTAATTAAGGTTATCCAATAGCAAGGCTGTGTTACCAGCAGATGTCTAGTAATTACTATGTTTAAAAAGTGTGGGGATTAAACTAAGATTATAGCTTTTATATTGTCTGCCTTTACAAGTCAGACTTGGAATTTATTCAGTTTATTCTGCTGCCCTTTTTCTTTTGTTCTGATTCTGTCACTTAAATTCCAACTTAAACACAGGCCTTTCCTGGTGAATTAAAATAAACATCAGCAGATGGTATGCAGTACATGTGTATACAAAATAGCAGTGTGGTTATTGAGGACTACGAAGATAACTGCATTGATAAATACTGCTACTATTTATTTGTTAACAAGTTCTGATTCCATTCAAGAGCTCAAACATTAGGTCTTTCAGGTCCTAAAATAGTGCAAAGATTACTTTCTCTAAATATTTTTCAATACTGTAACAGTGTTTAATATGACAGGAGAGCTCAATTGTTCATTTATGTTTAATTTGTTGAGTTGGGTATCTTCATGCAAAACCAAAAGTCCTGATTTCAAAGTTTTGTTGTTATTACTGACCCTAAGCTGGCTTAGTGCTACCAGAGGCCAGGGAAGGGGAAGCATTTGTTTAGTCCCCGATCCAGCAAATTTGATTTTAGCAGATGGGCTGAAGGGAGATAATGTAATGGACAAGTATCTGTGGCATCTGGAATGTCTGGATTTAGCACAGTTGACTGGCACTGGGGTGGGGAGGGCAGAGTGGAAGCTGTCTGTGCACAGTGAGCCTCAGAAGTAATGAGAAACCTCTCAGTAGAATAGGGTGATGACTAGGAAGAAAATGTCTGGACATTGAGTGTTTATAGCCATAAAAGAGGAAAAGTGGGAGGTCTGAAAAATGGAGGAGAGCTACATAATGAACATGACAGAAAAGAGAAATGTGGATAACAGTGAGTAAAGGTTTTGAGCAAGTGTTTATGTGGTATATGGGACCTTTTCAAAGAGGAATGCACTGGCAGATTGTTTTTTTCCTTAATAATAATTTAAAAACACAATTGAAATTAAAAGTTCACTTTGCAAATTGTAGGTAACATCCCAAAATCCAAGCCCCTTTGATTCTGGCCTACCAAGCCTTTGCATAATTTTTTCATCTGACCAGCATTAAGCAGGGTAAGCTTAATAAATCACTTATTTTGCATGCTGCTGTGCAAGAGGGGATTACATAGGAGCACTATGGATTTGGAAGTCTGGCTGCCGTGCTAGTGATTTCTGTTGGTGTTTGGCTTGCAGCAGGTGAATCAGCACATGGCAAATGCAGCTGGTTGCTGCAGTCCAAGCCCTGCTCACTCTACCTGCAGCTGTCTCATGCCAGAGATACCCATTGATGCACAAGCCATAATTTCAGAAATTATTATAGCCACACTAGAAGGAATCCACTGATATTGCATTGATACCTTCTTTAGCTTTAAAATAAGTATGGCAAATATTACATGTTTATGACAAAGGATTGTGCTGATTCAAAAATGCTGATTATGTACTTGCATGCATGAGCAAAGAAAAATAAGCAGTAACCTGAGATGCCAATGTGGGGAAGTGGCTTACTGTGGACACAGTACTAGGATGAAACTTTGTCATGAACTGTCTAGGATGTGCAATGCAATTAATTGTCTTAATTTCATTTGGGATCTCATTATAGTCAAAAGCATTTTTCAGTATCTAAGGGCCATGTGAAGTTTTTTACTTGGCTAGAAAACATTCTTACAAAATTATGCATTGAAGAAATTAAAAATTAAAGCCAATACAGGTTCAGAATAAAATCTAAAATATTCTGATATTTAAAAAGGGACTAAAATCTAAATTGAATTTCTTTGATATTAGTTTTCAAAAAACCCCGAAGTTAAGACTTTCCACTTATTAACCCCTATTGGAAT
Source organism: Rhabdornis inornatus (assembly GCA_013397075.1). Lineage (NCBI taxonomy): Eukaryota > Metazoa > Chordata > Aves > Passeriformes > Rhabdornithidae > Rhabdornis > Rhabdornis inornatus. The sequence continues at coordinate 2,697,495 of VWZS01008230.1, read as the reverse complement.
TAATGTTTGACTGGTGTAGAGGAAAAGCTAAGAACATGGAAGGAGAAGGACAGAGAGGGGCAGAAACAACCAACAAAACATTTGAGATTTCTACAGGTAAAGATAGAGGTGAAAGATGAAGTGTCTCAATGTTTCTGCTTGTGATTATTCTGAGTTAAGGTCCATATACATCCATGTACATTATAATGGGATTTTCATCTGTTTAGTTTTCCTGACTTTTTAAAGTGCAGGCTCCTCATCAAATCAATTAAGGACTTCAATATCTATTAGTCCCTTCAGTGAAATACTGTAATGCCTCTTGTTTGTATTCCAAGTCATTGATATCCATTGATGTGTTAACATGATAAATGGCAAAATCTGATGTAAAATGCTCCAAGCCTTGTGAAAGACATCCATATTTCTTGGTTGTCCAGTTGTTACCATACAAATGTCTGAGCCAGAGCCTATTTAAACTTAATGAGAGTATTTTTACTGACCTCATTGTACTTGGGATACAAATAGGAAACTATATAACTCTTTTTGGTTTTTTATTAGTGAGTTATTAATTTTATTTAAGGAAAGCAAGAATGACTTTTTTGGTGTAATTAGTTAAAATATAGCAGTAGGGAAAGAGAAAGTTCAAACACCTAATCATACCTTTTGATCTGATTGTAAATTAACAACCACCAAATAAGTAAAAGCACCACTGCTTTTATAGCATTTTGTATTGCTGAGAAAGGAGCTTAATGGAAAACCTGTATTTTACCCTAAAGCTTTTCTTTTACTTTGTAAGTAAAAGAAACACCAATGATCAAGTTTCCCTATGCTGAGTTCACTGTTGCAGCAGTAATGCTTTTACTGAAATCTCAACACTACCAAACATAAGCAACAGCAGTAAGCACACAGGGCACTGCATTTACTCCCTCCAGTGTGCTAATAATGACCTTGGGTACCTCAGAGAAGAAAAGCAGACTCTGCAACTTCATGAGGCTCTTTATACGTGAAAGGGGATAAAATCAGAGCATTCATTAATAATGAAGGAATAGCCAATGTAATGAAGATCTGTCACGTGTGAGACCTAGACAAACCCAGTAAAGGTGGAAAATACAGGGGTAGTCATGGTCTAATTTTAGGACATTTGCAGGTTTCCTTAACCTTAATCAACATGTGGCAAAGCCAGTCTTTTGTTTACTTTTCAAAACAGTCTGTGTGCTTCTCTGAAACAGGGAATCTTCTGCACTGAGATTAATGTTCAACAATCTTCAACATACGTAAGAAAAAAAAATCCATTATTGTGATGGGGGATCTGGTTAGAAACCTTAGAAACTGACCAAAACACTAAAGCAACTTTACAGTAAAAGTTGAGTTAATGGGGTACATTAGGGACTGTGCAGAATATCTCTGGTTTAAATGTATGCTGTTTTTTTTATTGGCGTGTGTCATTTTGCTTTTCACAATGATGCTGTTCTGATAAAGTAGATTGTAGAGGGGTTTTTAACCTTTATTGTCCATCTTCCCTAAAATGAGAATAAAGAGTACGGAAGAAGATATGCAGAGTCAATACTTTGCTGTATGGTTTAAAGTAGAAGAATGACCACTGGTTTAGTCCCACCACATTTGAGTCTCAAGTGTAGTGAAAGGTTACTGTAAAACAGACGTAAAATAATGAAGTTAAGAAATTAAGGAATTCTAGTGGACAAAGAAAGGACTTTTTAATTTTCTTTTTTCAGCACTGGTTAGATTTAAGAAATGGGAGAACTTTGAACACCCTGTTTTTATTTTAACCTCAGAACAAACATCTAAAAGCTGTAATTTTGGGTGGATGATTGCTAATGACTTTCTTTGATTTAAACCGTAGATACTTCTAAAATTATCTCAACAGACATAAAATTAACGGTGTATGGAAATGAGTGAAACAAAATTGCTCACATATAAGCAGCTAAACATGTGTTGGCATGAGTGGAGTTACAGAGATAGGGAAGTTGCACTGGAGCCCTCAATTTGCTGTGCCAAGCTTTTTAGGATTGTATAAAATGTCTTTCCTGTCTGCAGTCTGGGCTAGTGGAAGGTGTCCCTGCCCATGGCAGGGGGATTGAAATTAGATTGTATTTAAGATCCCTTCCAAGTCAAAGTATTCCGTTATTCTGTGTGTCCCAAATCAGCGTTTCCACACCAACGCTGTGGCATGGGCCAGCCCCTATCCCAGGCTTAAAAGCAGACATTTATAACTTGAAACCTTTCATAATCAAAATGAAGTTTTACTAAAGGTTAATTTTCAAATCAAATAAAATATTCTATTATCATTTCATCTAAGCCTATTATTTATTAAAAGGTTTTGGTTAGGCCACTCAAGTAAGACTCCCATTTTTTCAGTTTCATTCTTCATTTCATTGCATGGGATTTGTGGCTGTAACTCTTGCTCTGAGAACTGTGTTAACAGTACAGCATGTGTGGTAATTCCTCATCTAAAACATGAACTCCAAGGTAAAACATGGTGTGAAAGCCTGTAACTTTAACTGGTTTAAATTGCAACACCTTTCAGATTATTACAGTTTAAATCTGAGGTATATTAAACATTTTTGTGGACATTTGTTTTCTATCAATCGAGAATGCATGCTCCAACATAAAATCTTAAAAGTAGGGGAAAGAATTTTCTGTAATTTCCTCTGATCTCTTCTACTTTTGTAAATATCTTTAAAAATACCCCACCAAAAGATTGCTTTCTTTTTTGACTTCAAATATAACTTGTTTTAGATGGGAGAAGAAATAATTTTATGTTTATTTTAGATCTATAATTCTCTCATCTGGCTCTGGGCTTCATGAGCAGTATGGCTGGTGTTTATTTTTAACATGTTAAATCAGAAAGGAAATAAAAATGGTCATTTCTTGAAACATGATTTGCTGAACTCCTAAAAAGAAAAGGGTAATTTAGAAGGGTATCCTGTGACAGGAAATGACAAGCTGCCTTCACCCTGGTATATTGATTTAGGAGGGAGATGCTTGTGCAGAAAAAGCAATACTTGTTCAAGTCACCGGACAGTCTGAGCATTTGAGGAGGAGGCGGGGAGGGGCTGAGGCTTTACACGAAAAAGGCTGGAGTCATCAGACTTTAAAATAGCATGTGTGGCCTTTTTCAGTGAAAATAGAGAGTAATGTGCCTATAAAAAGCAAAGTAAACTACCAGTTGACTGCCTCTTTTATGCCATACACATCTCTGAAGGTTAAATTTGTTATTTTAGAAAAACATAGGGTAGGTTTGAAAAGAAAACCCAGGTTGTTTGGCTTCAGTTTTTTATTATGTGAAATCAAAAAGTCATCTCACACTGAAGAAGCAAAAAGACTGGCCTTTAATGTTGCGTTAATGAACAGAACTGAGCTATCTTTTAAAATTCCATTAATAACATTATCTAGTGTTTAATACTTAAGCATAGTTTGTGGACATAAATGTGACTGTCAAATTAACTTGCAACTATAAAAAGGAAATTCACAGGTTCAGGGAAGTGTGAAGAACTAAATGCCCGTACTGCAAACATTTTCAGTTTTTAAACTTTCTCTTATGCATCCAGTTTTCTAAAAAATGCTGGGTTATTTTTAATATTAATGTTTGTCAGATATGAGAAATGTGCAAATCACTAGTGACCTTTTGATTTTATAAGGTTGTTGAAGGAAAATGAAAGAAAAAAGGTGTACAGATTTGAAGAGAAAAATGAAAGTAGGCATCTTATTCTCAATATGAAATACCTATAATGAAGGCAAGTCTCATAAAAGTTAGACACGCCTCTGGATGGCCTGAAATAGTAATGCTTAAAATGTGGTTATCTCATTTTGTTAACCTTTTTTTGAATTTTCTGTTCCTAATGCTTTATCCAAGTAATATCTAACACGACTAGGATAGTTTTTTTCTTTCTGTCTTAGCAGCAGTGGGTATGTAAAGACAGGATTCTGAAAATATTAAAATACAATTAAAATCAGATTTGGAAATGGGCAAAAAGTCAGGAAACCTTTAAAGTATTTTAAAAAATCTAATTTTATTAATCCAATGTTGAAAACACACTGCTTGCTCTATTTTATCACAGCCCAAATCTACTAAGTTGTTCAGAAGTCTCAGGACTTCAGGTCTTTAGAAACCTCTCTTCTCTCACTGACTGGTCTGGAAACTGCCTATCTTTGCAAGGATTATTCTTTGGCTTCTTTAGACATTTCAGCTCTTTGGATCTCAATTTCAATCAGCTCTTTGACAATTAGAATTAGTAATTCATGTTCTTTAAACTACACAATACAATCACCCTTGATTTCATTTAGAACAGGGACTGACTGTTTGAGACATCATTTTGTACATGTGAATTTATTTTACAGTTAAAATCATTAATGATTATAGCAGTTCCAGGCAATTTGATCCTGTTGTATCAAATTTTTCCCTTTCTATGCCTCTACAACCCTTCTTAAATCCATTGAAAATTACACTTTCTGGGATTCGTTCTCCTTACCATTTTTTCTACTTAACTGCCACCCTCTCTCCTTTCTTCTCTAGGTTATTCTCCATACTGAAAGTGCTTTCTAATGGTCAGAAAATTCCTTACCAAAATATAATGTTTATTTGGAGAGCATTAGAGCTGTTGGACGGCAATATCTTGTCTTTCTGAATTGTTTTAATCTATATAATTTTCTGGCTTCTCTTAATGTCACCTTTCTTCATTTCCAAAAGAAACTTGTTTTCATATGTCAGGCCCTTTTTTGTTTTTATATCTATATACATACACAAATGAATTTAAATAAGAAGTGACAGCTTTTAATGATTTAATGAACACACACTGTTAAAAGGCAACTGAGTCACAGCCAGGGTATAAAACTTCTGGGTGATCTTACACTTTTAACTTTGGGGAGTTGAGTAACTAATCAATTCATTCACAAATTAGAAATTTTACTCATTTATAGCTTGTTTTTCTTTTTTTTTTTGCTTTTTTTTTTTTTTTTTTTTTTTTTTTTTAAAGTATGGTCATAGTTCATTCTATTATTCAGCTTTCTATTTCAAAGAACAATAATATTTTCAGAAAAGCTTATTGAAGTGAATGTAAAATAGCTTGCAAAAACATGTTCCCCTGAAGAAAGTAGCTGGAAAAGGAGCACAATGATACAAAAATGCAGGGAGGAGAAATGTTACTTTTTTTGGAGGCTGTGGCGCTGGGAAGTTCCTGCCTGCTAAGATTGTATTGTGAGCTGATGCTTGGATATTGGTTCAATGCAATGTGATAACCTGAAGAGTTCATGTCTGAAGGAAGTTCATACATCTGTTAATTAGTTTAAAATATTTGCCTCAGGGCATGAAATCAATTAGGCTGAACATCTCACACAGCAAACTGGTAAATAAACATACAGGTGTTCCAGCCAACACGCAGATTAATAAGAAAATATTTTGATTATTGAAAGCCCATTTCTAGTGCTTCTGTCCTTGACAGAAGACAGAGTGAGTCATTTTTCAGAGCCTGCAGGCCTGGGGGTTTTTCCCACTGGTGTTGACAAGCACAGAGTGTTGCCCCGTCCATGTTCCCAGAGCAGGAAGTGCAGCAGAGCTGAGAGTGCACGAGGTGCTGAGCCTAAAGTAAGAATATCCCCAAATGTGGACTGGTGGTGGGAGTGAAGAGGCAGCAGTCCTTGAGCTGGGCAGACAAAACACGAGAAAGAGGGAGGAGCTGGCCTGAGAAATAGAATTATGTCAACTATTTCATATGGGCTATGTCTAATGAAATAGAATGACTGTGCCTTGCTGAGTAAGCCAGGCCAATATGAGAGTATAATCCAGCATTCAAAAGATGATGATTGTCATCATCATCTCCATCTGTGCCTGTGTGTTTTCACAAAAATGAAACAGAATATCTTATTTTCTCATGTAAATTATATGTGATAGCCTTTTTCTGCCTTTCCCCTCTATTATTAAAAATCAAGGGAGAGAAATTTTTAGAGATCTGTGAGCTAATAAACCTCTGGTTGTTGCAAGCTACAAGAGTGTAACAGAGAAGTGTGACTGCTTGGTACATAGACACTTCACTAGCATCTGTTGATACGCAGTGCTGGAGGCAAGCCTGAGACCACAGCACACTGACACCACCCCTCCAGCAGGGTCACTTCACCTGCTTATGAACAGACCTGTCCCTCCCAGACCAACAGGAGATGGCTGGTATGCTAGGGGAGTTGTTTTTTCCAGCTTAGTACTGGAAGGAATCTTCCAGATCAGAACATTTAGCCAGATGCTGTTTCATGTCTAGAGGGCTGGGAAAGGTGAGATTTTGCAATAGCTGAAAAAGGGGCCAAGAAGCTGGGTCTCCTATGGTATTTTCCCACAGTGGAACAGAAAACTAAAGATGAAAGAAAACGATGAAGCAACAGAGGAAAAAAAGCCAAAACCACCACCACCACCAAAACCTAGTACACCTTCCGTATTTCAGTAAAGGATGTGGAAAGATTTTACCCTTCCAGGGATCATTCTTCTTGGAGCACTCTGTAACAAGGCACTTTGTATTGCACCACCTTTTCTTTTTTCCTGGGCCAGTGTCCCTTTTGTTTCGGAACCTTTTGGGTGGCATGTCAGTCTCTGCTTTTACATTTTTATGTTCTTAAAGAGGTCTCACTAAACCAAACAGCCCATAGTACTAGAGCACTAGAAGCTTTTCTTTGAACCTGCCAAATGCTAAGTGCCACATTGTGGGCAGGGTGACAGACTGTTCTGAAAGCAGAGTCTGCCAGGAAGGCAAGAAGGAGGCAGCTGCTTGTGGCAAAGGAGGGTCAGGAGGATATGGGATGGCAGTCGGGAGGATATGGAGTGACAGAAAGGTACCCAAACATGGTTGGTTTGTTTTGTGTCCCATGGAGGACTTCACTGGTGAGGATGGATAACAAGAGAGCACAACTTGGGTTTTGCCAGACAAGGTGAGATCTGTGGTTCACCAAATGTTACACAAAAAATGGTGAATCATAGATGATGTGTGCATTTTGACATTTCCCCACCTTTAAATACTATTTTTTACCTCACAAAACACAAACTTTGTTGTATTCTGAAACTAGAAGGTCCTTTTTCTCTTCATGATCTGTCTTACAGATTTGATAAACTCTCCCTCAAGACCCTGTAAGCTGATATTAGCCAATAGTGCTAACATCAAAGGTTCTTTATTGAATATGATCAAGGAACCTCTAATGTCAATACAAGGGGTGTTTGTTTTGCAGCTGGTTGGCAGCCAGCCAGCTGCTGTGCAGTTATGGAGCTCCTTAATGCTGAAGTGCCTTTAAAAGTGTGGTGAAAAAGACTGATGGAAGGCCTACAACTCTGGACTGTGCAGGAAAGGGATTGCTTGTGTATTACAAAGGTAATATTTTTCAGTTTATGTTTAAAAGTGGTGGAGAGGAAAGAAAAAAAATGAAGGTAAAAAAGCAACTCTGTATTTTTTCAGCTGTGTATGCCAACCTGGCAACCAGTGCGAATTAGTGAAATGTTACCAGTGACCCCTTTTCTCATCAAGGATGAATAAATTAAGTGAAGTAGAAAATTTAATATTAAATATACAGTAGAATAGCAGAAACTCTTGTGACCCTCCTTGCTAGGAATTTCGTGCCTCTGGATTTCAGTTCTTGTGCTGGCAGGCAGAAATACAAGATGCTTCAGCTCTGACTTGATTCACACAGTGAGGGCTGAAAGTGGCAGCTGCCCATGTGAATGACCAAGGGTTAAATTCATCCACTGTAAATTATGCATTCAAAGGAAGCTTAACAGCAAGTTATTTTGGAATTTGTCACATTTATATCCTAGACTTGTGAGATGCAGTAGCACCTATACCTTGGGCGGTTAAACACCTTGTTTATGGATTTTTTTTTTGTACCATTTGGATAAATCACCCTAAAACTGCAGTGATGATGTCAGGCATCTTCTAGTGATGTTTCAGTTGTGGGGCTGGCTGAAGGCTGTTTTGATGAGACAGCTGAAAGACAAACTAAAGTTTTCTCTCTGCCGTGAGATTTTGGAGCAGTGCTGCAGGAGTCAATGTATCATCCATTTATATAAAGATCAGATAGAGATGGTGGCATAGAATAGCTGCAATATGGACAGATTATTTTTACTCAGTGTGTAAATGGATTCTATTCGAGTTACTGTGTTGTCTCCTTGGATTATATATGTTAATTTTTTTAATTCAAAAAACATGTGTAACTCTGTCTCTGCTAGTGCTCTGTCACCTATACAAAAGAAAGTGTGTGAATAGTAAAATTCAATCTTCACCCTGCTTTCCCAGTCCAAGACCAAAAAACCCACAAGTTAAGACTTTAAGCTACCCTGATGTGAATGAAATAAGACTTCATTGGTTTGGCATATTATCAGCTGATGCTATTGTTACCCATGAAAGCAATGAGAAATTTTGAATACCTCAGGTGAAAGCTCCTCATCTTACTGCACTTGCTGGCACAGAAATGAGAAAAGTTTGGTTTATAATCTTAATGCTTTTATACTGATGCTGGTTACAAAATCAAAACTCTGTCTTAATGTTGCAGAATGGGTTTGCACGAAGTGTGGAAGTGCAGGGTGAAAGCTGTGACACACAGCACATTGTGGAGTGTCCCTGGTAAGCTGGGGACAGGACAGGGACATTCCTCTCAGTGTGTATTTTCTCATGAAGGGAGAGAAGCAAAGTGTGATAGCTGACAAGCTGGAGCTTGGTGTTCACACTGACAAATACATGCATATCTATGGACATGAAATTTCCAAACAAGCTCTTAGGGATGCATAAAAACAAACAATCAAATGTTTGCAGTCTGATAAGGACACATATTTACTTCTGATTTGGAACAGGCATGTTGGAATCTGATTCTCATTTTGTTATCAACAATGAGCTATTTCTAATTTTAGTGGTTTGCATGGTCATTTTTTAAAAAATGAAACTAAAATGTATAAGATGACTGTTTCTTTAGAAGGCTATTTGCATGCAGAGGTTAGTTAAGATGTGGTAATTTTAAGATTTTTTTTACAAGGAAAATAGTCTTTAAAGTCTTTTATAATTGGTGAATATACTCAAAAAGTTTATTAAATAAATTTTCTAATTAAACCAAAATGTTTAAATAGGTTCTTAGTGTCTAAATTAAAAATTAGAATTGAATTTGGGTCATATCCATAGCTTTAGTTGATGTAAAAGTATAAAACTGGCAAAAATTAAGTAACTGCTTTTTTGAGAATAGGAAACATAGAAAAATCAGCTTTTTGCAATAGAAGAACTTTGTACACGTTCTACATTTGAATGTTTATCTCATTTGAATTTCTTGCATTTAAAAAAAAGAGATGTTTTATGAATTAGAAAAGTGAAAAGAAAATATAAACCATAGGATGAACTTGTCTGATGTTTAAACACAAACATTAAGTAGCTGAACAGCCTTGACATCAAACTAAAAAAACTATAATTATGCATTGGAAGTGGAAGTAAAGTTATTTTCACTAAGTTCTATAAAAACATTGCTGATAATCCTCTTCTGATTTTTACCTGATAAAAAAATCTAGTGAAAAAATAGAAACCTGGGATTTCAGAATTTTCCTTTGAGATACTCTCCTAAATAAGTAGAGAAAATAAAAATAGTCACCTACTTACGTATAGTCTTTGTTGCATTTCTTTTTTGTGAGTGGTTCTGGATACTGTTCCTTTTTCCCTCCTACACTAAATTCTTCAGTCTTTTGTCTCTTACTAACTCTCCCAAGTCAGCATCCAAAATACCTTTCTGAACTGCTGTAGCAGTCAAATAAGTTCAAATGGTTCTTATTCTTACACCATGAAAAGCTTTCTAATATTGGAATTAACTGCGAATTTCCACTTAGATTTTAACTGTTCTCCTAACTTTTGATATTGTCCTATTTCTTTACAAATTCAATTTTTTATTTTTCCTGTACTCCTGTAATAGGGAACCTCTAACAAAAATTGAATTAATGCATTTGAATCCATGCTCTAGTGACACAAACTGAATTTGCAGCATCTCATTCTCAGGTTAAGACATATTGCTTCAGAAGTTTGGATATATTTTACCTAAAAGCACACATGTGAATTAGCACACTTAGTAATATTAGCAACATAACAGTGTTATCAATCTTATTATTAATGAATTTGTAATGGTTTTTGTTGGAGGGAGAGGAGATGCTGACTGTTGTGTTTGTGCAGTGGCACAACCATTCCATAATCAAGCATTGCTAATAAACACGAACTGATTAGAGTGCCCTTTTCCCCTCTGAGTCTGTCAGAGCCACAGCGACCAACCTTGAGCTCACTCCACACAAACCATAGCTGAGGCCCTTGGCTGGGCATGGGTGTAGTGCCAGAGCACTGGGCTGCTTGGACGGAGGTTTCTGGATGATTCTCTGTAAACCCTCAACATTCATTTTGCTGCTTTGTTCATGAATACCTCAGAGCTAACCCTTCTGATAAAAATGATTTTCTTTTTAATCTAAATTTAATCCACTCCACTCTGTGATTAATTTGACTGAGTGGACTCCTGTGGTAGCAAACAGCCTTCTATTTTCAGCTGGGAGGGGGAAAAAAAGGTTTTAAAATAGGTCTTTAATGTTTGTTTTCCTTCTGATTGCAGACAGTGTCCTTACACTCAGTAAATACTTCTGTAGCACTTTTCAACTTTAGTCCCTGCAGGCTATCTACTTAACATTCTCTCCGTGATGTAAACCTGTGCTTTGTGAGGTCAGAGGATATCAGCAATGACTTTACATTATATTCTTTTTCCGAATTAGCTATTGATTAACTAATTTTATAAATGCATTTCTGTGGCATTTTGTCATCCCTATCTTCATGATTTGATTTAAATAAAAGCACTTCTCTTTTTTCAGGGGCGGGGGTGGCAACCTTTAGCATTCTGTGTGGACACTGGTTTGTATTTTCTTCAGAGACAGGTCTAAAACCAGGTGGCAGTTTAGAATTTTTGAATTGTGTAATCATCTTTTTACCCCAAATGAAGTTTGGGAATATTCCATGAAATAATGGTCTATATGACCAGTTACCAGACTGTGTCACGTGCAGGTTTTTCTGCTGCAGCTGCCCTTGTTCTTTTCCTTCTAACAAATAACTAAACCCAATGAGAGAGTGTACAAAATTTATAATAATTTAGAGTATATGTCACTATTAGTACACACTGATTTTCTGGGCTGTTCTGATACTCTCAGTTACTATCTAAAGAAACCCAAGTGAGTTAAATATTTTACTGAAATTTTGAATAATTCTGTAGGTGAATAATTACCCTAATATGGTTAAAATATGTTATTGTTAATGCAGTGTGAGTTTAAGTTGTCAATTCAGTGGATCACCAGAGTCCTCTGGAAAATGAAACAAACATTATATTTCCCAGAAAACTCAGCAGATAGTGGCTCTTGGAAAAACCAGAGCTTTCATGTGTTTTGCAAGTTTTGAGAAATACTTTTTAAACTTTCTTGTAATTCAAAGAACATGGGATTATTCAGAAAAATGGACTGTATATAAGTGTATTAGGTATTCATTTTACACTGCATGGAAAAAGAGCATTTATTTTTTCCTTGCTGTGAAGTTTTCAGTAAAGAACACTGTAATCTTAGCATGAGAAAGGGTATATACTCCACTTCTTGGTCACATCTGCTGCCTCCACAGGCTCAGGACCGTTTGGGTTTGTTGTTATTTTTTTTTTTTCTAGACAAGAATTGTACACCTAATTTTACGTACTTTGAGATATTATCTCCTTCAGCAGCCTGGTGAGCAGATATTTGTAAACCTTTAAACCTTCTCCCAGATCAGTGCCTTATTTTCTTTTATTTTCTTCTTTTTTTTTTTTTTTTTCTGGAAAGGTGGAAGTGGTGAGAGACCGTTAAAGCAGTGGTTAAGAAGGTAGGTGTCTGTGGGTATTGATGGGAAATAGTCGTTAGAGGAAAGCTGCATCACCACACAGGAAGGAGCACAAAACTCTTGAAAGCATTTTCTCCAGCTGTTGCGGAAGAACAATTTAGACAGTAGAACTTGAAAGCCACAGATCTTATACCTCATTTCTAGCTGAGAGAGTTCTTCCAGAAAAAGGACTGATTAGCTGCAGTCTTTTAACAGCTCCCTCTCAAAGGCTCAGCAGTTTCACAGAAAAGATGGGTTTAACAGTAGGGAAACAATAAATTGCAAATGTGTAATCAAATTTATATAGGATGGCCTTCAAACTTTGCAATGAAAAACACAAACTATGAAAGAAAAGAGCGAATCTTTGATTTTTTTAAACAGAGTATGGCTCCATAATTTATTACAAACCTGCTTGCCAATAAACAGCAGCTAGTGAAACTTCTGAAAAATTACATTTAAAATCATTTCTGAGTGTAATTAACTGCCCCTCCCCCAGCCCCCCATCACAGAATTTCTTTATTCTTTCAGCTATTTTGTGTTAAGGGCTGGGCAAAAGTTCCCTGTGACTTGGAGCCATTCAGTTATCTGCAGGAGCTGTGAGCTGACAGCTCAGTGTTCCTCTTTCTTCCCCCACTTTCCTTAGACTGTCTCAAAAACTAGACAGACCATTTTTCCCATATAAATGTCCAGTGTTCTGCCATCAAGTAACTTCATTACTTATTTCCCATGACATATTGTTGGTAGCTATTCTGCTTCTGAAGGATTGCCCACTAGCACCCTTGGAATAAATATTTGCATCTTTTCTTTGAAGTATGTATTTGGAGACAAAGCAGACCAGCATGTGCTTTAAGCCAATATTTTTCTTTCAAGTGGGATTTAAGGGAAGCAATATTATAGTTTATAAGAGTAGTACATGATTCACTTAACTGATGGCACATTTTATAGTCCCACTTCTATTACTGACCTGTTACATCACCGTAGGCAAGATATTTCATCTCTGCTTTTGTCCTTTCCAAGGCAAGGGTGGTCACTATTTAAAATCTGTATATTTTGAAGCAACATTTAGTAAATTCTGTCTTGTGTAGTGAATGTGTGTTCATGTGTGATGTCAAGTCTTGCAGTCTTATCTTTCGTCATAATTTTGCAGAATTTAGGAGTTTTTTTGCAATACCTTAGAGTGACGTTTGTCTATAGAAAGCAGACTTAACCCCCCAAACCCCAAGAAGTAGTTATGTCCTGTTGTTCTCAGAGGCACCCAAACCCGAGGCACCCAAACCTGAGTCACTCAAGGACACAGGAGCTTCCTCTCCTCTGTGACAGAAAAACTAAGCTGCACTTGGATAGAAGTGTTTTAGACACATTCTGAAGCAAAAATATGTCCCAAAATATTCTCCTAAAACTAGCTACCCTCTAAGCCTGTAGCAGACTCAAATATTCAAGCATTTTTTTCATGCTCCCTCTGTAGTGCAAACCTAATGTTTCACTATGTGCTATGTATTTCCATAACTTAATTTATAATAGTTGGGTTTGAGCTGCTTGTGACATGCTGCATTGATAAACAGTTCTACTTAAAGAGGTATATGTTTTATCTAGGAGCAATCTGCATAATTTCATATGCTAAAGGATGAAGAAGAAGGTAGAGATGCTCTAGTCACACATATTGAGGTACAAACTGGCAAACTGTGCTACAGTGAGAAGTTGGGGGGCCTAGCTGAGAAAGGGAAACCTAATGATGCCAGATAAGATTATTTTGATCATCTTTGGTATTCAAGATTTCAGGGGAGTAATAGACAAGAACTTACAGGTAATTTTCTTTGTAAAATAATCTGTACTTCTACTGTAGATCACTTTGGTCATTCCTACCTACAGTCATAGGAAATGAGGCACATGTGGCTTTTAGCTGATATTGTTTTGGCATCGTTCTTTGGAAGGGGGAGGCCGTGGTACAATTGTTTAGAAAAAGGCTCCTGAATGGCAATAATGATTCAAAAAGCTTTGTCATGACTAGACAAGTCTAAGCACATGTATGTCAGCTGAAGAGAAGGACCCAGGTTAAGGTAAAACACTGAATAGTCTGCAGTTCTTTATGATATTTAGCCTCTGCAAGAATATCTTAGAAAAAGCAACTTTTCTACAGTGCAGACAACCCCAGAACTATAAAAATACATAGATGATGATGCATTTGGTATGCATTAGCTTGACTTTAATGCCATGACCCAGAAACACTCTCTCTCATACTGACAATCTGTTTTTTATGTGAAGGAGAAAAGTAATGGGGCTAGTGTATACCTACCATAGTGCAGATGTTGCTATTTGATACCAAGAACCAAATCGACTATGCTGTCTTTACTGGAAATCCTAGTTAATGTTTTGCTTGTGTTAATATTTCCATGTGCTGATCCTCTTGGGCAACACCTCAAAGTACTTGTATTTCATTGCTAAAAAATTTTAGTCTCGTTGAAAATCATTGGGATTTGAATTTTTGAGGTTGGTTGTTATGTTTTGTTTCAAGTTTCACCAATTGCTACATCAGAGCAATACATAAAACAAGGGATTTAACTTCTTTGGGCAGATATCCAAAAGGTATGTGGTCTGAAATGTGGGAAACAAGACATGACTCTCTTCTCTTCCAGAGATACCAGTGTCATTTTGAACAAGCCATTTAATATTTCTGTTCCTCACATGTCCAGTAAGGAAAGGAAAATTGTGGTAGTTCTCTGCTTGGAAATACCACCTTTCAGAGGCCACTGTATTTATGCTTGTATGTGAAATATCTTTGGTTGCCTTGTTTTCCAGACTGCATTCTGCAGTTTCCAGACTGCAATCTGTTCCTGCATTCTGAACCAGTACTGTAGCTTTGGAGAAGAGAGTCCTGCCCAGGTCTGCACCTTGGTGGGTACATCAGGTGCTAATTCTGTTCTCAAAGAGTCATCTGAGAAATATTTTAAAGGCAATGAAATTCCATGTCATTATAATTTTAACGCTTCTAATTCAACCCCCGAAAGAAAATGAGTACCAAGACCTTTGTCCCTGCCACAGTGGGGGTGGGATGGGAAGTGATGCTCTTCTGTGTCTGTATACTTCATACACAAGTATGATGACACACTAGAGATGTATATTCTTATATGAGCAGATGGTATCTGTCCATAGCTCAGGCAGCCTGTGAAAGCCAAAAAACTTCTGAAAATCTTCCAAGAATAATGACTTGTTCCCCAAGACAAACTTATTCAGGATGCAGTTACCAGACAGAATTCAACATTCTGTATTAAGAGAAGCTGTTTGAGCAAAGGCAGTTATTACATGCTATGACATTTTGAAAATGAAATTGATGGATTCTTCTCACGTCTGGAGCAGACACTAATGGAAACTCCTGTGAAAATGCTGAGAACATTTGAAGGAGACACTCAAGAGCTGACTGCTGAAACAGCACAGCTCAGCCAAGTCCCACCACCAGCTCTTACTCTGGGGTTGTTGATGCATGACTCCTCTCTTCCCCACCACCCATAAAGTCATCCAACAAGAAATCTTATTTGTTGCCAAAACATTTAGGGGAGAAAAAAGAGATGGTTCATACTATTTAAACTATTTTTTTTCTGGTTTAGAGACAAGTCTGTGTTTTTATGGAAGTTTGCTTTCAAATCCCTTACTTTGAAAAACTGGTGGAAATTTTGTGTCAAGGGAGTAATAAGATTAAGTGACCACAGATATCTGAAGGGTTGGGGAACACTCATATTCCTTTGGCTGCCACTTTTTCTATAAATTCTCTTTGAAACATTGCTCAGTGTAGGCAGGGGGTAGGCAGACAAAATTTTAGTCATTAAAGCAAGCAAAAGAGAGTTGCATACTCTTGCTGTCCTTTGCCTTTGCTAACTCGTTGAGCCCAACTTAAAGCAAAATGCAGATACTTGTCTGCTGGGATTTCAAATAAACCATCTGGCTAACTAATGTGATAATTAAGTGTCTTGAATTCTATCCCACTAAATTGTCATTTAAAACAACAATGACAACACTTTAGTAGTTGAAGCTTTTTAATTTTTTTTTTTTTTTTTTTTAATTCTATGCGGGTCATATTTAAATCTCAAAGCCTGGGTAGCTGGGCTGTGAGACAGACTCTTCATTTTGAACTGCTGACACACGTTAATTAAAATCTCATAAATACTATAAAGGACTGGTTAATTACTTGTTAAACAAAACCAAAACAAAACAGAAAACCCCCCAATACTAAACATAAAAATTTCAATGGGCCTTCTTTGGAAAGTACTCTTGTTTTTGCACATGTATTTATTATTCCTTAATTTCACTGAACGGGTAGGATAAAGAGTTTTCTTGTGTTGTTTGCAAACTGCTCATAAACTCTGTGCAGTTAAATTTCTTTTGTGGTTGTTCCCTGTTGACACTTAGATTTATTTGAAAATACATAGCTAAAATTCTGAATTTTTCCAGTACAAAGGGTGAAATTTGGAAGGATTTAGTATATTTTAATGCCATACAAATATTGTGAAGTAATAAAGTGGTAGAGCAGTGACCAAGCATTGGGCCAGCTCTGAGCTAGATTAGGATACAGGGCTGAAGCCAATTTCACCAATGTTTCCTCTTTACACAGACCCCCCTGAACACAGTACAAGCTGTTCCTCACAGTACCCCCCAGTGGAGCAGTTGGAGAGTTGAGTGACTGAAAAGTGCTGGCTTACACTAATAATTCTAATAAACTTGGTGAGGAAACTTGTGATAAAGTGTTACTGGAAAAAATATCGTCTTTATAGTTTCTATTGAATTTTGTGATTGGCACAAAAAGAGTTTTATTTTTGTGGAAACCACATAACCTAGACATGATCTTAGTAAAGCATTAGCTAATGGGTGTGCTTTTGTGTGTCTAAGACCTATGGTGGTCCCTTTCTACCTGACCCATTCTGTAACTGTGATTTCTGATCATTACAATGGTGAGGAGGTGAACACAATTATCAAACACAGGATGGGAAAAGTCTGTACAAATGTCATTGGTATCTATATTGAAACCAAGCATAGCAAAATGCAGTTTTGAGCTGGAAGTTGGACCAGATGATCTTCAGAACTACTTTCCAAATGAAACCATTCTATATGAGATGTATTTTCACTAAACATTACCCTGACCACTACTCTTGGTTATTTGAACACCGAATGTCTGGTGGGGAAGCTCTTTTCTTTGGTGAGTTATGCTGGAATTAAGGAGAGGGGGAATAAAGGAGCCCAGAAGACCCAGGGAGTTGGGTTAATTACCTGATATGTGGTAATGTGGTAATGCAAGTGAAGGTCTGAATTTTGATCCAGACAATGAGTGACCTGCTTCTCTTAATCTTCTTTTATTTTTGATTGAGAGTGAAAGGTCCATTTGTTTTTGATGTGTAACAACAACAAATTGTGGAACATCAAAAAAATGCTGGGAATTCCTGGTTTCTTGATAGCAATATGCAACTAGACCTTATGCTTCGTGTAGGGCAATTATTTCCTTTTCTCTCCTGTCTATACTACAGAATTGCTACATGATATTTCTTTCAAAATAACATTCTTTTATGTCATTCTAATTAAGAATGTCTGTTTATTACTTCAACATATATTCTCAAGAGGTACATATGTATGTATGGTTTCACAAATATTTTATGAAAATTATTACTTATATTCCACTCAAAACTGGGCAAAGGGGGTGGTTGTACAAAGTGCTTATACAGAATATATGGTGATCTAGCCAGGTTAAAGTCTGTACTGAAAATATAAAAAACTGTCACAAGAATTTCAATCACAAGCATAAATATTTTTATTTTCTGTGGGTAGACAGACATAGGGTAAGAATAGGTATGAAAATCTCATATTTTTCATTCTTCAGCTGTAGTAAAGTAGAGAAGGGGCAGATAGATAGTGCAAAGTAAATTTATAACAAATTTTTCTTTAGGGAAGAGTCAAATGTTTAAATCTTCCACATTCTAATTGAATGCCCAAACTGAAGGTGTCGACAGAAACAACTTCTTCTGTAGCCCAATAAATTTTTGAGGTCAAAAATTTAGAGACTAAGTAGCTCACTGCTTGGCTCTCAACAAATGAGAGCCATGATCTCTCTCAGCATTGGATAAAATGAGGGAGCAGCAGGCTGCCAGCAAAATAACTGCAGTTCTTACTGGAGGAGTGACTGTAGCTCTGAACAAATGTTGATGAGACAGTGTCTCAGAAGTGAGATGGAACCAAATGAGGACATATTATTAGGAAAAACACGTTACAATTTAAAGTCTAGTCCTGAACTGAATGGTTCTCATATGGTGCTAATACCCATTTCACTCTTCTGTGGAGCAGGTCTGGGATTTAACATCTTGAGATTGGCTTAATCTAAAACATAATGTGTTTTCTTTTATTTCACATATGTGTTCTGCATTTCCCTTTTTCCGAGAGCTGGGATCAGCATGATAATATGCTGTGATGAGAGAAATACAGAGAGAATTGTTGTGATATAGCTACAGAAACAATATGGGACCTACAAGAAAAAGCGTATGTTCTCTTTTATGGGTTTATTTTGCGGTACAGACGGTGTTTCTATTAAGATTAGAAAGAAAGGTTTCCCCTGTTGGTCATGCTAAGCGTGTGTATGTACGTCCCATCCCCCCAAAAAAGCTTTAGTAACTTAACTGAACATTTACTAAAATTTGCAGCAAAGGTTGAAGCAGCCTGAAATGATAAACTCTGAACATGTGTCTGTCTTCTACCATGGGAATGCTGTAAAGGAGGATTCTGTCACAAAGCTTGGGATCACTTAGATTTTTGTGGGTCTTTGTGTCTGGATCTACTTAAATCTAGCATTTTAAGACAAAGAACTGAAAGAATTTTTTAAAATAAAAGGATGATTTATAGCATTAGTTTATCAAAGTGGAATAATATATATATATAACTTGAAAAGCATTTCATGTGAAGATGTCATTTCCTTTCAGTACTAAAACATAAGTCTATCCCATAATATATTCTTTTGTTATGTAGGGCTGCACTAGAGTATGGAACAAAATATATTGTCATAACAATGTGGTATATGCAATCCTAGCAGAATTGTTTGTCCAACAGAATTTTCTTTCTAGTCAGAAACCCCCCAACTGCCACGCTGAAACTGTCTTTCCTGGCAAAAGAAGCTCCCTTGATCAGTGCTACATACCCACAAGGGATTTTCTTTTGTTTTCTTTGGTCACAAGGTTGTCTTACTGTGTGAAACTAGTTCAGTATGGTAAATGAAGCCTCAGCTGAAAACTCATGTAGCACAGTGCCTCTCCCCAATGTGGTGTTTCCTTTTGCTAGAACCTCTACTTTTAAATAAGTGAATATGGAAAGTACATTTGAACTATAAGTAGTCTGTAAAGGAAAATCCAGAAAAGAGACTCGCTGTTTTTTCTAAAAGGAATCAAACATCTTTTATGCATTTGAACCATTAAATTTGCATGGGAACTCCTCTTTTCCCTCCTGAGTATTTTAGGGAATTTATTGGATGCATTTGAGCATGCTCACTGGTGTTAGGAAGTAATGACAGAGGTTATCTAAATGAAACCTCCTATTTGATCTAACCGACATCTTTCTTTAGTCTTCACAAGACTGCAAACATAAAATTCTCTTTTATTATAACAGGCACATAACAAGTCTGGGAAGACCATTAAATTCTGCTGTATAATTAATATTGAACATAGAGTCTCTGTGCTGATACTCTAAATGGAAAGAGTTGGAAAAGAAAATGAATAAGCCCCGGGTATCAGCCTGCACAAATTGAGTGGAGAAGTTTCTATACCTGGTTATAGGCAGACACTTAGGTGCTCACCTGCTGTGCTGCCCGAGGGGCTGAGCCTTGTTGCTGAGCATTGACAAACACAGTGAGGCAGAGGGGCAGCCATGCAGCCACACCTTCACCAGAATGTGAAATGCGTGATGGGAGAAATGTACAGCAGTGCCAGCTCTTCTCCTTCTTTATTCTCCAGGTTTACAAGGTGGCATTTCAGGGGGTTGACTCTTACTTGTGTAGATCAAGCCAGAAAAGTCTAGGCTAGATTGGCGTCCAGAAGATTATTTTCTGAAGCTTTTCTGCATCTAAAATGGAAATCCTTATGCAGTTTGTACTGCAGTGCAGCATGGCCTCTGCTGAAAGAAGAGTACATAAGATGTACATTGTTTACCAGTGATTAATTTGGTTGGTCTGAGATGATACCCCAAGTGGCACTTGCCAAATAAAAGTGATTTGTGTTTTGGTCTTAGACTGTTACTGCTTAACCGGAGGAATGGGTTCTTTGCAGCCCAGTCTCTAAATCTACATTAAGAAACCTTGGAGAAACATTCTTCATACACAGAAATTCACAATTAATGTTTTGTAGTAGCACTACCCAAATTAAATTTCTTTGGCCACTGTGTTGCATAATGTATTAACATATTGTTTTATTATTCACTGGACAAATGTTTGAATTTTATTTAGCAAGTGGGTTTTCCAGTGCAGAAATGCATGTTCTAAAGATGGACCAAAATTTATGGATTTGTGTACAGAGGGAGTGGGTAGCAATGAAAGATCAGTATAATTTCTTCTGACTGACTATTAAAATGTACAAGCTTAATTTCTTTTGCCATTGTATTGTCATGTGACTTGAAAACATTTAATGATGGATGGCTAAGCTTGTGTTACTATATATACAAATATGTTTGTCAATCTCTTTGTTCTCTGAAATGAAGCAAACAGGAAACTGCATGGCAGGTCCTTTGATGATATGTCTTCTTATCACAAGTAGGAAAGTCTGCATTACAGTCAGTATTTTTTCCATCACATGTATTCAGATTCTATGTCCAAACTACCCCTACATTTTAGAAGTCAGCATAAATCTATCCCATATAAATATTTCATTTATATTGTTATGAGAAAAGCAACAAAAATTAGTCTTAGTTATTCTGAGTTAAGATGGCATTTTAGCAAAATAAAACCGTTCCAAACAGAAACATAAACATGCTTTAATATCCATATGGTTTATCTTGCTGAGAAGCTAGGGGAAGCTTGATTCCTTACATCCATTTACAAGTATTTAAAACCCTTCTAACTTCTAAACTTTTCAAACTTTAAAACCTTTTTAACTTTTCAGCTATTCAAAACTTACATTGCCTTGGCAGCAAATGAATAATTTATGTGATGGGATTCCGTGTTCAAATTCTGTGCTTCTGCAAATTATATGTGTGATGTTAGGAAATGTAGCTCTTCCTTTTAAAGAGGTTGTTTCACATTGGATAATAGGCATTTTAACAATTGTTTTTAAGCCATCTGTTTAAATAGAATGAGTTGTTTGAGGGTTGGGTTTTTTAAGCTTGATTTTGCTTCTGCCTTATCTCTGAAGAGAATTGCTGTGCAGGAGAAAAAAGTGGATCTATAAAAGGTACTGCCAAGAGAAAAGAAAAAACAACAAGAATGAAATAATAAAAAAATTGTGCACGTATATTTTTCTTGTAAAGAGTGTGGGTTCACAATTTGCAAGTTAGAAGC
Source organism: Rhabdornis inornatus (assembly GCA_013397075.1). Taxonomy (NCBI): domain Eukaryota; kingdom Metazoa; phylum Chordata; class Aves; order Passeriformes; family Rhabdornithidae; genus Rhabdornis; species Rhabdornis inornatus. Next base: position 2,676,132 of record VWZS01008230.1, on the reverse strand, counting down.
TCAAGCAAGAGAAGGACCAACTGGGCTGTCAGGCTGACAATTGTGTAACAAGCAGTTAATCCGGGCGGGCCCGGGGGACATCATCTGCTCCTCCTCTCAGAGACTGCACAGCACTTCTAATACTCTGTAACAAGCTTAAAGCCACGATAAAAGATCTCTGCTCACAATTACAGTGTGCCACAGGAAGAAGGCAGGAGACTCAGCAGGTTTATTGCTGTCACAGGACATGGCAGTAGCAGGGACTTGCTGAGTGACATTTCCAGGTGAGCCTGGGATGCAAGGCTGGGTCTGTGCGAGCAGGGGAGTCCCACAGAGCCACCTCTGCCAGGCAGCCCTGTGGGGAAATGCCTTCCTGGCTGCAATCTGGCAATCTGTGAGTGCTTGAGCCAAGCATCACACAAACTTCAGGGATTTTTATATCAGCCAAAGGGTTCTGTTCCTATTTCTAGCTACAGCTACATTTCTTCAGAAAAATACCCCAGGAGTTAGCTAATGCATCACTTTGGGGAAAGTGCTGGGGGAGAATAGGTGATGAAAAGAAAAGCTGCTAGGTCCTGCAGCCATCAGTGAGAGTACTGAAGCAAGGGGAAATACAAGCTTAATACAAAGGTCCTATTGAACCATTTTGTCACCACCCTCACAGGATATACAAATAAACTGTGTGGGTTCAGAAAAATGCTCTCTGTCTGCAGAGAGGTGCCTCTTGCTCCATACCCCTCCCCACCAAGCAGTTAGGTCAGACATATGAGGCTCTCTGGATTTTGGTCGCTGTGGCCATAAAATATGGGACTAGAAAGAGATGTAGGAAGGGGATTTTCTATGTTTTGCTGAGCATCAAAGCCAATCCACATCTAACATCAGCAGCTGGCTTCTGTTATAGTTGAATGAAAGAAAAAACAGAATTCAAGAACACTTGTGTCATTGGGACAGTCTCCTCATTAAACACTTCCCAAAATACTCGTGTAATAAAAAGCTAAAAATAAACGTTAACTGCAAATTTGAGATATTTAAGTATTAAGTATTTTGCTTTGTGAATATTTTTGAGAGAGGCCTGTTTTGGAATAAATAATTTGAATAAATAAATTCAAATAAATAAATTTAAATAAATAAATTGGAATAAATAACTTGACCAAATTAGTTTTTAAGGTGATTGTTAATCACGCATATGTTAATATTGGCTTGTTTTAATTGATACTTTACTTCATTGAAACTAGTACATATTAGCCTGGCTTTAGACTTTCTAAGCTGCTCTGAACTTCAAGAAAACAGATGATAAAGTCATATACTAGGCCTTTATTAACAACACCTTTGTAGCATTAACACTGAAGTCGAGCACCTTTCTATACCTGACACTTTGCATTCCTATTTCTCTGTTACTACCTTAACATGTGGTAACGAGACTGTGACAGACCAACACAGCCAAGGCTCTCTGCACAGGCCTGAGAAAACAACAGCCTACCAGGTTTTATTGCCTTTCTCACCAAAACACTGGTAATTTGAATTTACCCTTAAAAAGTTTGATGCCTCTGTGACTGTTAAATCAAAACCTGTTTATTAAGCAGTGTGTGTTTGATATGTGTCTGTCTCTAGATGCCTGATTCTCATTACTTCATATATTTAACTTGAATGATTGGTCAATTCCCATGAATGACTTAAAGAATTTGATATAAGCTGAAATAAGTTAAATGCCTAATTTTAAGCATAGATAATTGAGTGACCCACTTCCTTTCTGCTTAAGACGTTCAAAGAGGCTTAATTTCAGTTTCGGATGGATGTGTTGCTGTTTTATCCATCTCTCTTAATCCCAACCTTATATAAACCCCACACTGGTGTATTTCTAAGTGGAGACAGAGATGGGAGTTTCTGTGTGTACACTCAGACAGTGAATTTCATTTGGCAGCCTGAAAACTTTGAATCAGAATTAGCAGTATTTTTCCTTGGGCCTGATGGGGGTACAGCATCCTGTGGATGGATGCAGAGGAAGCATTCCTGTCTGACAGAGGGTGATGGAGCTGCTGGATAAAGCAACTGCTCTGTTGTTCCAGTCCATTCAGACCTGCCTTTCAGTGGGGCAGTTCCCAGGCCTTAATCCTCTCACTTCCTGTATGAGCTGCTGTATAACTCATACATGTGGATTTACATTCAGAGAGGAATGTTTTTATCACTATCTTAAAGAATTACCCTTTCGGTGCTGATGAAAAAGAAGAGTAGTACTGTGATCCTTGTCTTCAGTAATGTTATGTCCTCTCCATGCTAGCTCACAAATTATGTAAGCCCAGGACCCCAGAAGGTCAGCTCTGAATCCAGACTTTTCCCAGTGTGAGAAGCTCTCTCCTTGGACTTCAGCTCCACCCGCTCTAGAAATAAAGGCCAAGTGGTAAGATTTGAGAGGGATTGGGCTTGTACAACTGGAGTTGAGTGATGTATAATGGTCTGTGACTAATAGTGTTTCCAGTTGTAAAGTTAGTGATTATTGAGCTTTGATGGAAATAGCTCTGGAGCACAGCTATAACTAGCATCAATCCAGTGTGGCTCAGTGCATTTTTTAATGGATTGCCTTATTGGAAGCTGTGCCATCCAGTATGTGGCTTACCCAAACAAGCTTTTCTATGAACACCAGAGTGTAACTTTATGGACCCTGTAAATCCAATGGATTTACATCCCGCATCATTAAACTCCTTCTGCCCTTATCTTTTGTTTTCTTTCACTTTCCCTGCTCTTAGTCCCTGGTCCCTTTGCTATGCTGCCAGGTATCCCCACACCTCTTCACCTTGCTGGGCTGAAAAGAACTATGCAGTTATTAGGATATTTGGTAACTGTGAGTGTAATGTAAATGATAGTATAGGTTTTCAACTCTAAAAATTTAATGCAAATATCAAACAAACTGAAATATACTAAAATTTTTGTCAGGTCTTCAACTGCCTTTTCCTCACAGTCTTTGAGGGGGAATCCAGATCTTAAATTATGGCAGCTCTGAGTAAATTAATCAGAGTTGTGAAAGCTGAGACTGTTGGAAAACTAAGCAGCAAATAGTTTTCTGCAGCACTTAACAGCAATGGCTGATTTAGAGAAAATGTCTATCTGCTTGCTGGGGGTGGTATTAAAGCACTTAACTTCTCCTCCTTTATTGGAAGGAATGAGCAAGCTTTGATATCAAAGTGCTGATACTTTTTCAGCCTCAGTAAACTTTTACAAAGCTTTTGTGAGCTTTGATATAGCCATAAAGCAATGGAAGTTTATACCATATCCTAAGTCTGTATACTGTATCTCAGGTTCAAGTGATATTCTGGAAGCCCTCAAGCTTTTTCAGAAAATTTACTTGAGTTTCTTGTGCATGAGCACTTTTCCAATCTGCTTTACAGTAAACTTTTTGATTGCTGAGATTTTTTGTCCACTATGACTAAAATCACATAAGTTATTTTTTTTTCTTTCCTGTCTAAGCCAATTAATTTAATGGTAGAACCAAGATGCGATTTTTTCCAAAGGCTGCAGATGCTAGCAGTGTCAGTTAAGATTTCAGGAGCAGAAAAAACGAGATCAGTTAAATAATATCAGAAATAAATTTGGTCATAGACGTTTACAACAACCAAAAAAATTATCTTTATATGGAAAGGTTCTTCAGTACCACTATGTTAATAAATCGCTTTGTTCTTGTTTTCTGTCTTTCCCCCTTAAGGCCTTGTGAATATAATTTTATTCTCTAACACCTAAATTTAGTTCTGAATCAAGTACAGTAGCTCAATAGAACACCACACATTAGGATCCACATTGAATTTCACATGACAGGCTTTATATTTGCTGAAGGCTTGGGGGCTGTGGTTTTAACAGTCATCTCACATTTTGGTTGAACACAGTTTGATGCACGTCTATGAAATTTGTGTTTTGCTCACACAGGGGATGATTCAAGTCTACAGCTGTCGCAAACAGTATGTAGGACCTAATTCATGAATAAGCTGTCAGTTACTATAATCCCAAAATAAAAACAAATTACAATCACAAGAGGAAATTGGTATGAAATATAAGAGTGGAACAAAAAATTAATCCCATTAGTATTAAATTTGGACATAGATTTGCCTTTAAAAATTGCTGTACCTACCTCTGCCTCAACTTGTATTATTGCAATTGGATCTTTGTAAAGCACACCTCACCTATGAATCTAGAATTTTGAACACTTGAATAGAATTATTTACCCTTAAAATATAATAATTCATTTACAGTGCTGTTAAAATAGCTATAATGGTAAAAACAATGCAGTCACCTAATCATGGTGGTGTCCCTGCATTTGTAAGCAACCTGCATGTAAGACAAATACTAAAAAGTACCATGTAAGAAAGTTACCCCTTCATAGCTAAGATCAGGGTTCCTCAAGAACTTAAGAAACAACTTCTGAAGTGTCTGACGTTGTCTCCTAAGGCTGGGATAGAAGCATCCAACACAGAATGTACGTTGTAGCAGATTTGATAATGTCACCCTTCTGTGGGCAGGACTCTTCCCATTTGGCCATAACACAGCATTATTCATTTATTTACGCAAGTTTACTGATGTAACATTTCAGACAGTCAAGTGACATTTCTAGTTTTTTTCCAAGAGTGAAATTAAGCGTGAAGTGCCAATTTTATGGAAGTGCTGATGCACTGAAGTATTTTGAAAGCTATTATTTTATCCAATTGTATGTGTTAATACCCAGGTAGTAGAAAAATATATGTATTACTCAGATAAATATGAACCAGAGTTAAATATATATGTGTGATATACAACTAATTAATCTAGTACTTAATGAAGAGTAAAAACTTAAAATGATTTCACACCAAAAAAATGTTGTACAGGATTATACAGGCATTATTTTTAGTGAAGTAAATAAATTTCAGAAAATACCACAAGAAGCCTGATTATCTTTAGTAGTAGTATCTATGATTTTGGATTTTTTTAGCTCTCTTATTGCAAAAATTGTCCCCTAAAAGACCGTTTCCATTCATCTCATCTTGTATGTTCATTTTTACTTGGGCTTCTCTGGTGTAGTACTTTTGGCTGTATGAATGTCATTATTCTTTATTTCTAAATCTTAATTTCTAATCTAGATTCAGAGTATCAACATTAATGCAGTTCCCCTGGTTTTCTTCTTTCTGTGTCCCTTGAATAACCATCTCCACCCTTAGCCCATTCTTTGAGAAGAAAATTTTCCTGAAAGCCTCTTGAGCCAGAGCTTCAGAGGTGCAAAGGTGGCTCCTCACATATGAACTTCCCTTCCTCTCTTATGTGCAGAGCTCGAGAGCCCAGTGGGGCTGGAGTGTGCCTGTGCTGACACATGTGCCTGGGCTGCTCCAGGCTCAGATCTCAAGGGACATGTGTGCCCCAGTTTGTGCCAACTGTTGGGTAAGAACAGTTAAATACTAATCTGATGATTATTAGTACAAAGCAAGAGTTACAGTGCAAGATAGTCTGGCTGGCAGAAACAGGTGCAATTCATAATCATCAATTTTTTTGTATGGGAAAGCTCCATCTGTAGCCATTGCTGAATGTCATGTGTTGTACAGGATCATTGTGTGGCACAGGTATTTAAAATAATAAATTACTTCATTAAAACAAAATTAAATCTGAACAAGCTTGGAAATTAGTATTTCCATGTGAAATACCTGTCACCACATGATAGCAGCATAGTTTTTGTTGAAGACCAAAAGCATGCAACCTGTGTGCCTTGAAACATATATGAAACAAGAACTTTGGAAAACAGAATATCATTGCTACAAACAAGAATTGTTTGAGGCAATTAAAGCTGCACCACACAGTAGTTAATTCATGTATGTAACTTCACTTCCAGTTCAGCTGTCTCTGTGGACAGATCTCTCAAGTGCTCTTATCTAGTTTTCTCCAAGCTTGTTCTGACAAGTTGGAATAGTGGTGGTTTGTTCTGAAGCAGTCAGTCCTTCTAAAAATGCAAAGAATTAATCTTTTGTCAGTGCATACCAAGTGCAACAAAGGTGCCGTTCTGTACAGCCCGATTCTGTGGCTGTTTTTCAGCAAAGCTGATGACTGTATTTCCAAATTGTGACAATCTAACACTGCTGGCATGGCTGGAGATTTATTTTTTCTCATGTGCTCAGTGACAAATAAGCTCACAGTTGAAATTGTTGCTATTTTAGAGGAGCTCATTTTTTAATTATAGTTGTTGGATTTTATGACTATGTGCCTTACTTTATAGATATGCATAGTCTTATTTGGTTTTATTTGGCATTTAGGGGAAATGTCGTACCATTTTCTGAAATGTCTTGAAATACTTAAAAAACATTTCTGGCCATAGTTTTTTCTTAATTCTCAAAACCTTTAATTTATATTTTTGTATTCAAAGAGAGACTCTCAGGGAAGTCACAGCTGATTATACTAATAGTTATCAAGATTTATTTTGGTTTATTTTATTTTAATCAGCTTTAGCGTAATACCTACTTACTTCTTTAAAGTTACACAGATGGTTATTTTATATCGAAATAGAAATTGTAGCTTTTGATTCTTTAGATTCCTATTTTCATACTGATATGTGTTCTTACATCAGAAATTGTCCCTACCTCACTTTTATTATGAAGCCTTGGGTGATTTTTACTTACACATGTATGAAATATTCTCCGTCCCTGGAAATCTCCAATCCTTCTGAAAGATCTTGCTGTAGCTCATGAAAGACTGTTACCTATAAAAATCATATTATGGGCTGTAAAGAAGTATAACTTGAAGAGATATGAAATAGACTGTGGAACTTTAATTAAACCTAACCTATCAGACATAGGTTGACAAAGACCAAGCTTTATTAATAATTTGCAGATGAAAGCCACCAAGGAACCTGAATAGAAAGATGAACTCCCAAACTCATGACTGTAGGTATAGAGGGGATTCCAGGCAGAGAATGAAAAGCTTGTAGTAAAGATAACACTTTTAGTTTAGTTCATTTTGGGGTTTGTTTCATTTGGAGCTTTTGCCTTTTTTTTTCTCCTTTTTAAAACGAGATTTGTTTTGGATTCTGAGGATACATCTATATTCACATTCCCTGGAATTATGTCTATGCTTTGTACTGGTGAGTGATTCAGTGTCTGTGTGAGCTGGCACCAGGACTGTTTGGTTTCCCTTCCCACTTAGTCCTAGAAAAGACCATTGTGGCTCTCAATGCCTACATCCTACGCATGCCTCTGAAGAGAGAGTGTGCTGTAGTTACCTTTGCACCAGCAAACATTTAATCACTTCAATCGTCATCTCTGCTCTGCTACTGTAGTTGTTGTCCCCAGAGTGACCTATTTGATATTAGTCCTCAAGTACTGAGCGTTTTAGTTCTTCCATTTTATTCCAGAATTGGCTTGAAAAAATGAAAATTATGTTGTAATGTCTCCTTGCTTTTTAAGTACATCAGAAAAACAATAGCAATAAAGATTCATGCAGATCTTGTGAGCAGTATAATCTCCACGTTTATTTAGTTTTAGTATCACTATTTTGGTTGATCAAGTGGATTTGAAGCTAATTCTTGCCTCTGGTGAATGGACAAAATTAATGACTCAGAGCTATCACTTCCACAGTCTGTCTGTTAAAACACTGTCTTTGAAACTTTGAATGCAACCTTCACGACTAAGGGATTTAGAAGCCTCAGGTCTTTATCTGTAGTTTCAATTTTGCTTTACCAAAAGCTTTTCTATGAACTAGCTTAATTTAAAGTTCTTCCTAAGAGAGATTTCTGCCAAAACTTTCATACTTCTCTCCTGTGGAGTTGCATGCAGACTCAAGAAGGTCCTTGTAAGATCAGTGGCCTCTTGGTGAGTCCAGATACAGTACAAAGGTTATCAGTCATTTTATCAAAGGTGTGAGTCTCACAGTTGCATCTCACTGCTTTCATATAAAGACCCTGCCATAGCCCCGTGCTGAAGTGGCTGGGCAGATGCTTGGGAGCAAAAACCATGGAGATTGGTGTGAGAGCTTCTAGAGCTACAGACTTTGAATAGAGATGAAAAAAAGGGAGCATGGGCAGCCTGTGAATTTTCTGGGGCTTGATTTTATACACATGCAAGTTTAATCTTAATGACAGAGGTTGAGGAGAGTGTGTTAAAGCAGTGCTGTAGTACCTTTTTTTCAGGCATATGGTAACTTCCAAGTGGATGTAAATGATCCATTCTTTCTTTTGATGTGACTTCACTGAACACAAAGCACAGATAAAAGGTTCTCTACAGTTTATTATAAAATTACTAGGCCAAATTGGAAAACCTCAGGACATATTCATATCCTTTAAAATTTGCCAAGTGTGTTTAACTGTCCCTGATTTCTATTAGAGTAGTGTTTGTTACAAGCAAATCTAGAGCCTCCCTTCTCTTACCTGACAAAAGTGGTGCTCTCTGAGCATCATAAAACTGCAGCTTAACAAGATTTCATTCTCTGGTTTGTTGCTTTTAGGTAAACTCAAAGTATGCTCCTTTCTGCTGAATTCTGTTTTTCTTCTTTGTGTGCTCTCTCTGACCCTCACATTTTCTTTACTGAACTATTTCAGGTCAGTACAGAGTTTTCTGGCTGGTCAGGTACCGATGAAATGTTAAACATATTTTCAAAGGTTATTTCTTGTGGGAATAGTTTGTTCACAGTTACAGAAGGTGGTATTTAGTGAAACTGGACAGAGAAATTCTTAGCATGTCTAGACAATCAAAAAATGTTCTAAAGAGAAGAAGAAAACAGACCACTGGTTTTCTGCAGTAAATTTAGTAGCAAACACCAAGTCCTTCTCTTGTTAAGTTAAAATGTGATCATTGCATTTATTGTATTTGCATTTATTCAAAACTGTCATCGCAGGGTGAACATAATAGAGCTTTCTGAAAGATGCTTTATCATTAACCAACAGCATTTAGTAAACAGGCTGTATTGACTGGAATATCAAAGGCAGATACATATTGTCCCACTTCGAAGTGTATGCACAGATCCCATCACTATGAAATGGAGTTACATGCCCATGGCATGTGAGGAGGAGTAGACAAGATGCCTATTTAGTTCTCTTCCTGAGCATGCAGGTTCAAGTCATATTACTGCACCAACCTGCTGGAAATCAGCTCCACAGAGAAAGACCTGGGGGTCCCAGTGGGCAACAAGCTGTCCAAGAGCCAGCAGTGTGTCCTTGTGGCCAAGGAGCCCAATGGGATCCTGGGGTGCTTTAGGAAGAGCACTGACATCACACAGGGGGTGATCCTACCCCTCTACTCAGCCCTGGTGAGGCACATCTGGTCTGCTATGCCCAGTTCTGGGCTCCCCAGCACGAGACACAGAGCTCTTGAAGGGAGTCCAGCTGAGGGTGACAAGGGTGATGAGGAACATCTCTGTTACAAGGAAAGGCTGAGGGAGCTGGGACTGTTCAGCCTTGAGAAGAGGTGACAGAGAGGGGACCTCATCAGGGTCTGTCAGTGTCTGTAGGGAGGGCTCAGAGCATGGGCCAGGCTCTGCTCAGGGGTGCTGGGCAGTGGGGCAGGACCTGATGCACAGGAACTTCCACCTGAACCCAAGGAAGAACTTTACTGTGCAGGTGGCTGTGTAAAGGAACTCAGAGAGTGTGGAGTCTCTGTCACTGGGGATATTCCAGACCTGTCTGGCTGCAGTCCTGTGCCATGTGCTCTGGGGTGACCCTGCTTGAGCAGGAGGTGGGACCGGACAATCCGCTGTGCTCCCGTCCAGCCTGCCCTGTTCTGTGATTCTGTGACACTGGGTATGTGTTGGTGGCGTTTCTCTTGAGGTAGCTCTGTACCTAGACAAGGGTCCATATTTCTGATATATAAATGATGAAAACCTACTGTAATGAGTAGAAGGTGTTATGAAATAAATGAAAAAACAACAGGGTTTTTTTTTCTTCAGACATGATAATTACTGGAATTAATCCTGGGATTTGATTATATTTTTTAACCCTGATCAACACTCTGTTTAGACTAAGCTACCTTGCTCCCCTAATTTATCAGGTTGCATGACCACTAATGGGAAAGTTAAATTTGAGAGATGGTGGAATTACTCAGCTACTTACAAGGCTGTTTGACATAGTGGTTTCAAGGTTTTACATCTTTTATTTGAATTACAGTTTATATGCAATCTGACAAAGCATAAAAAGTGAGGACACGGGCATTTATCTAAATATGTTTAATAATGCTCTTGTGCAATGTAAACACATCATATGGCCATCCTTTTAGCTTAAGTGACCATTTCAAATTCCTCAATCCTATGCTCTATTCCTCACTTTAAAAGGCATCTGTCATTTTCATGTCACTAAAAAAACCATGATTCTCAATTGTTTTTCTATCCTGTAAGCATAGTTCTATGTGTTGACTGCTTAAGGAATGACATGTGGCAGGATGCATGATGTTTCAGTTAAATAATGTGACCATATTAATCATCTACAAGAACAGTCTAAACTCTAGTGTGTAGCTGCTAACATTTCATCTTGGTTTCCTTGGTTTCTTTTAATTTTTTTTTGGCATTTAATTGATTCTTGCATTTTCTTTTTGTAAGAAACTTAGTGACACTTGTTTGCAGCAAGTCAGTTGTTTTTAATATGGAAATTATTTTCTTATTGGAACAGAAATTTTACTATGAAAATGCAGAGTCTTCTCTTTGGTTGTGGCTAAGATTTTTGTTTGCAATAAGGCAAACTTCAGTTATTTTTCTAATGCAGGGTTATTCCTGGTCATATTTTAATTGCAGGGTTTCTAGTAGACAATTTATGTAGGCTGCTATGTTTTGTTCTTCCATTTAGAATGGTAAATGTAAGAACAGATACTTGAAGGAAGTGTCTAGCCAAGAATAAGATAAAGCTATTGTCATTTAGGTCTTTTATTCTGTGATAAAGTTTTAATCTGTTCCAGAAAGACTTAGTTGTCCCTTAAAGAAACAGTTGTCTATGTGAATGGGTTTGTTTCTGGTGATATCTGGGGCATCTCTGAGATACAAGCAAATATGAACATTTCTTTTCACGCCTTTATGAAGACCAAGATCTGTGGCAGAGGGCTGTCCTGTTCTTTGGCATTCTCAGTGGCCACTTCATAGGCTCAGTCACCAAAGGAGGAAGGCGGGGAGCTGTTTCAGTTTGAACAGGAGCATTGTTAGATGAGGATCAGGTTAATAACTTAAACTAGTTTACTGGACCAAGAAAGTGAGGAAACATACCCTAAGAGATGATGGCTATGTGGAATGTTGGACAGCAAGGCAGCCAAAACACTGATTCAAAACCACAGGGGCTCCTTCTGAGAGTTTACCTGACCATCGTCTACAGAGACACATCACCAGTACTTCCTGTCTGTGTTTGGATGTGCTGCAGTGCAGGGAGGAGCTCTAATGTACAGCCAGGGCACATGTTGGCTCCTGTGCAACTGCACAGCAAACCCAACTGCTCATTGACCATAGATAACTCTGGAATTTTTTCAATTTACACTGTATTTGGTATGGGAATTGCCTGAGAAATAACACCAAAGAACCACTGCGTATGTGCAGGCACAGGATTTAGCTTCAAGGTCTTAATAGGGCTCTACATCCAAAAATTCTCCTCAAAGCACACAGGAATTTTCCTTCCTCCAGTGGCTGCAGAAATAACCTACTATCACATTCCATCTACCAGCAGGGAAGCTTCTGTACGTTCACACTTCAGATCCTCCTCCTGCTCTGCCTGCCTATTTTGACTTCTATAAAGCAGTGGTATCAAGGTGATAACTGATGTTTCCAGTCAAGCAACCACCCTGAGGATATCAGCCCTCCCTGAAACACCCCCTCTGGCAACTGGCCCCAGCCACTCTGGCACAGCAACAAGGGCTTGAGCCAACCTGAGCCCACATGCCTTCTGTCTCTCTGCCACTGGAGAAAAACCCTCAGGAACCTCTCTGCACACCATCTTGTGTTTTGTCTGATTTCATTCCTACATCTGCTGATATTTTTATCAGACTAATGGAGTCTTTATATAAGCTTCATGGAAGCTCCAGTCTGTATACAATATTGCAGTAGAAACCAGAGATATAGGAGATATTGCTGTTGGGGCTATGCATAACCATTCTATTCTGTTTGTGGTTTTAAAATGTATGTTCTCTTAAAAGACTGATTTTGTCTTAAAGATGGATCAAACTTACCTTCTCCTACAAAATGAGAGGTGAGAAAGCCTTTTAATTGCACTGTTTTTGGAGAGTTTTGGTACTTTATTTCAGTCCACAACTGACTACACAAGGGCATAGCACAGAAGGAGGGATAGCTTTCACCAGTTTATCTGTTGGCAGTTTGGGTGCATGTTTGCTTATACTGTAATAAAACATCTTTTGTCTCAAAACAGGTCATGTTAAAGGTTGGGAACAATACGGATTGTTGGCAGATAATTCCATTTTTTGAAGTTTCATACAGAAAACTGTATTGGAAATTTTACATGGGTGGATTCTCTGGTTATTGTTTATCTGTGTTTGGTTCAAAGATTGTCATGGGAAAGCGAGAATGTTGGTATTTAGCAAGATGATGTTGACAGTACCACAGCTACTGTGGTATCTGGTGACTTTGTGCCTGGGGAATGCAAATTCCATGGATAGGCTTCTGCTCTGTTGTATCCATTTTTATTGCATGTTGTCATCACAAAATACCATACTGCTGCATCTTGTTCAGACATCAGAGTCACAGGAACCTTGCAGCTTCACCTCCAGTTTCAGTTTATCCATCAAATTTGTAGCTTTGAGACACTGTTGTAAATCTATCAGCCCAATTTTGCAAGAAACTTTTAAGTACCTTTTATGTGATTTTGTTACCCTGTAGTAAATATGGGAAATTACATCCAAAGGCACCGAGAATGAATACAACAACTTAAATGTAAAGGCCCTGAAGAGCTCCTAGCCAGTGCTGATGGTACAAAGCTCACACCATTGGTACTCAACATAAAGAAGTGTCCTGGGGTGTAATAAGAACTGCAGGCCATGTTTGGGGGTGGCAGATACTCAGTCATTTGAAATGAAAGGTGTTTACTTACAGAGAAGGAGAAAAAAGTCAGACTTCAGCTACACTCCTAGTTTCTATGGATTTTATGCATTCTCACAGAGCACAGAATCACAGAATCAGCTAGGCTGGGAAAGACCTTTGAGATCATGGAGCCCAACCTGTGACCCCACACCACCCTGTCAACCAGACCATGGCACTGAATGCCACATCCTAAGTCTTTCCTTAAACACCTCCAGGGACAGTGACTCCACCACCTCCCTGGTAGCCTTTTCCAATGCCCAATCACCCTTTCCATGAAAAACTTTTTTTCCTAATGTCCAACCTAAGTGCTATATTGGATCTATCAGGATGATATCAAAGATGGGTGAAAATAAGGAGTAAAAAAAAAAATTAGTCTGCAACTGCAGCATTTATAAAGGGCGTTCTTAGTGCTGAAAAGGTGGCATTTCCACAAGATGCAGAGATATTTAGTGTTTTTCTTTATAAAGCCTCTTATTGGGCATCAGCTGCAATCTGGCTTCTCCAATGGAAATATTTTAGTATAAACCATAGTTATTTTCTTTGTCCGGCAAATTTATTTGTATTTTACTGAAATTTATTTGTTTGGAATGCCACTGTTCAGTTATATTTGGACAATAGGAAATATTTGGACAACACCTTAGAATGAAAAACTTGTTAATTTGAATGTGGTTATTAATAGATAGCTCATGTATTACACGCTATGATGATAGAATTTATTTTTCAGACAAATAAGAAAAGATTAAAAAAAAATCATTCCTTTTCGTGCTAAATCTACTTAATAATAGTGTTTTTTATTATTATTCTTACAGCCCTCAACCAAATCAGGCTCAGATTCTATCTGATGTGCATTTGTTTGCATTTAAGACTAACTTGTCTAAGAAGTGAATATGATAAAGGATCATATTTCAAAACTATGAATGTATTCCAGCTTTGTGAATCAAAGACCTTCTGACAGAGCTTTTACTTGTCAAAATAAAATGTGTATTTTAACATTTTTATCTGAATACTCGGATGTATATCCTCTTCCAATCCATATTTAAAATGCCAATTGCCTAACCCAAATTGAGAATATCCATATATGAAAAGACTTCATCTACATGTTTGGAATTATGTCATTTTTTACTTTAAAAATGCATAACTTAAAAAGAAGACATTACAGTTTCACTTTAATGGTGATATCAAGAACCACAAATATTTCTTAAATGCTTCATTAATTCTTTTATTTTAATTGGAGCAAACTTTACTGCTCTGCCACCAGTTCATGTTTTTTCTATCAGCATTGCACTCTCCTGTTTAGGGTTCTGTATGAGCATTGTACAGATAAATTTACATTGTACAGATAAATTGAACAGGGTTATCACAGGTCACAGGGAGCTACATATCTATGTCATGATGGTTTTCAAAGACTTTATGAAACAGTATTATGACTGCAAATTTTCTCAATTCCAGAAGATTTTTTTAACCAAAGGACTTTATTATACTGAATTAATGTATTACAGGCTCTCAGGAGTCTCTTCAACTACAGACGTTGGAGGAGATTTATGCCTTCTATTCCGGTGTCTGTTTCTTCAGAAGCCCACAGACACATACACAGCAAACCAAGGAGGGAATCACAGGAGAAAACTCAGAGCATTTTCAGTTAAATACCAATGGCATGTTAATATTCACTTGAATATTGCAAATTTTGAATATTGCAAATAATATTGAATATTATAACTTGAATATTGCTTGCAAATCTCACTGATTTGCCAGTAAGAAGATAAAAGCAAAATTTGCAGTGACAGCACTATGCAGAACTCTTTTAGGTAGAGAAAAAGGGTCCTTAAAATCCTAAAACACCTTGCTGGCGCTTGAATAGAGATCACATCATTTCTTCTCTGTACAAAACTCATCTTTTTACCAACATGAGAGTGTATTTCTTGTTTGTCAAAATGCCAGCAGCCGGGTCAGGTGTCTGTAACGTGACAGAGCACAGAGGGAGAGGCAGTGTTCACTCAGGACAGGCAGCAGCAGCAGCTCGAGTCCTGCCCTGGACTCGACACCGGCGTTCAGAGCGCTGGCAGGGCGGCGCTGGCGGCGGGCACACTGCCACTGCTCCCAAGAATAGCATTTGTCAGGATAACGTGGTTTGTTTGTTTGCCAAAGAATATATTTGATCAAAGATCTCAGGGCTTATCTGTCTCAATATTTTTGTCATTGATTATACAATGTCTGTATTTTCTAGGTCACTTACGTATTATGCTTATATATGAGCATGTCAAAGAAATGTATTCGCTAATGTATGTTTAATGTGAATGCATCTGAACTATTATGCAAACAATGAATATTTCTTACTCTTTAATATCTTCCACTCAACTCCTTTTGGAAATTAACATCTTTTTATAGATATTATCCATAATCCCAAATACTATCAGCAGATATAATAGGTTTAAAAAACTGTAACGTTTACAGTTGAGCCTTATAGTCTGATGCATGTTTTTCACTAATTAACCCATTTTAGTTGTTTTGTATCCCAAGACGCTCCGTATTCATCATTTATATGCTCTATTTAACTCTTTTCAGGCAGAAGACAATATGAATATATACAAGCAAGCTCCTGCATATGTTACCCTAGTGAATTGCTCATTCTTTGATGAATGTGCTAGCTGGAAAGTGATTATTGTAGCTGAATAGAAAATTCTTGTTCTCTTGTTAAAAAAAAAAAAAAAGGCATTTTTTCCAGGACAGGATGTTCCTAAAAGACACAGACTGACTCTATATGAAATAAAAAATATGTATACCAAAATTCCCAATTTTTTTTATACAAAGGGGTTTTCAAAATTGTCATAGGGCTAATATATAATTACACTGGAATACTGTAACTGTATTCTGTAGCACTCCTAAACAACAGACCCTAAACAAACACTGATGTTGCTTCTCTATTGTCTCCACAGAATCTCTGAATGCATTTACATATTTGGAAACCTGTTTTACCAAAAATATTTGAATCTGAAATGTGTGATTCCTATGCCAACAAACTGACATGGTAAGTAGATGCTATTTCTTTTGCATAATTCAATAACTTTAAATTGACTTTTTAAAATTGGAATTATCTGGATGTTTTAAACAGTGTTCCTATAGGAATTTTTCTTTTCACACCCGGAAAGCAAAATGCCACTGACCTTAATAACTGTAATGCAATACTAACTGTCTCTGGCAAGCAATGTTTGTTCCAATTGTTCCTCGAGTGAGTAACATTTTTAATATTCAAGAGCTTTGAATGCCTTGTTGTGGTGTACACATCCTTAAAACAGATTTGAAAATCTCAGCTTGCCTATGTAATACCACAGTTTCACCGTGGATGAGACAAGTTTAGTGTAATCCCCAAATATTTAGCTTTTCTTTTTATTGAGGTGGTTATCTGTGGTTGTTTCTTTGGACAGGGGTTTCTTGTGACTACACAGACACACAGATCTCTCAGTGCTTAAAGCCTAACAGTCAGATAAGTCAGAAATGGGGCAAAGGAAGAATACAAGGTGCTTACAGAAACCACATATATAATATGCCATAGCATTTTGAAAAATATATTTTAAAATCCAAAGTTATGCAAGAGTAAACTCCATTCAGTAACGCATCACAAATATCTGTACCATTCCCTCAGAGTACAGAACATGTGCTGGTTGCTTTTTGTTTTGTTCAGAAACATGAGCTGTTACAGTTCCATGGTGGTTGTTAGCGTGGTGGGTATTTCCTGAAGTCACTAGTATTAAATTTAGAGAAAATACATGTGCAGGATGATTTTTGAGTATTGAGAACTTTTAAATGGAGAAAATTAAATCAAGTCAAATAAATATTTGAATTTGTTTTGTGATTTTTTTTTTAAACTATAGACTGTTTCAGACTGAATGGGAAATTATGCTCACTCTCACTCTTTTCTTATTCTGTATAAGGTGAAAATATTATTATTATATAGTTTATTGCATTGAAAAATGTGAGTCATAATTAGATTGTTGTTTCCATCAAAACCTATCCTAAAGCTCCAGTTAGAAACAACTAGACAGATTTACTTCACTAAAAGGGCAGCACAAGAAATCAAGTAAAATATAATTTAATGCCTATAAGCAGGTGAGTGAGAATCTTAAACCACTCTTACTCAAAGAACAGAAATTGAAATAATTCCCAAATCAAGCACAGACAGAAAACTTCAAAGGACAAATTTGAGATTGGTTAGAAAAGGGAGTGAGAAAAATTTCTGTTTGGAGCAAGTAATTATCTTTTAGGATTTTACCCACATTGTATGAATACACTGGTACCCAATTTAGCTTGGAGCACAAATCTTTCATTCAGTACTAAATTCTTTTCTGTACATGAATTACATATTCTGAGGCAGCATCATGCACTTACAGTCTTTTTAATATATTGTTTTCCTACTTGGCATTAATTTTTGACATTTAATAATCATCAATGTCTCAATATCTATGTCTGCTTATTTTAAAAGAAATTTCTCTATTATAGCCCGTCGTATCAGATTAATCTGCAGTTTGAACTTTTTTATACAAAATCTGTAATGATCGTAGTTCTTTGGGAGAATTCAGCTTCAAATTAGAAATAGGTTATTTATTCAAGAAGTCACAGAAGTAGGAGAAAATCTTTCCTCCTTTGGCATCTCTCCCTTTTTCCTTTCATGCATTTCATATTACCAAAGTACATTTTTTTCCAGCACTCAGTTTCTACCAGTATGTTAGAATGGTTTTGCCTTGCTGAGATTTGTTACATACTCATGTTTTATTGTAATTGACAGTTCAGGGTAGTGCTGTCCCTTGAGTTTTGTATTTTATTTTCTATTGAAATGTTTGCTACTATGTTCTGATAATCTCTGCCAGTGAAAACAGAAAAAAAAAAAAAGGAGGGTTGATGTCCTCATCTTAGAAACACTGCAAGGAGACCAAAGATCAGAAAGACACACTCTGGAGAAAGAGTTATTCAGAAGTGATTTGTGAGCAAACGTAAGAACTGCCTTCCTTCCTGGTTAATATGAGCCATTAAATGTGTGAAAGTCAAGTCTTCCACTTGCCTGGGGGAGCTCAAAGGGATTCATAATGGGACCATAATTCCTAAAGGAGATCCATCATACAGATCAATAGCTTGGGTGAATTTTGACTGTTTAAAGTTCAACACAGCATTTCAGGCTGGATGGCTCCAAATTGGGCTTTGTGCAAAGTTAATTGTAGATTGCTCTATGTTATACAACTTGATTTTTTTTCCCTTCATTTTAACTGATCCAAAAGGGGAAATATACTGGACAGGGACAGTTCAAATTATTTGGCCTGGGGAAGCATCCTCCCACTTTGACTTTTGAGAGTTACAGTTACCTAGGTGCAGTGAATACAGTGGTGGTGGGAGACAGATGAAAAGGACTGACTGTTCCCTAGTGTCCCATAAGATTTCCTTCCTTGGCTTCACTGTGTACAAGAGACTTGAGCCTTATGTAAAACTGGCTCTTATGCAAGGTCTTTGACACTTCTCTGTGCACTGAAAATCACTGGAGAAGGCTGCAGGTATCCCTCTGCTTTTTAATTTTTTAGTCAAAATATTTAGAGCTTAACAACTGAATTCCAAAGAAGCAGCAACTGCTGAGAGCATCTATTTCACAGAGCATTCAGCATCTTTAAGAACTGATGCTTTCCTAGATGGATTTGGCATTGTCAGCTTGCTTGCACTGTTATTTTCTGACTGTTTCATCTACATTTTTCCTCTAGTTGTCATTGGTGTCAAAAGAGAAATAAGACAACTGATTCAAAGGTCAGAGACATCATTTCAGATTTGATGAGTCAGTGACAATAGAGCTCAGAGAAGTAGCCCTTGGCAAGTTTAAAAGTAGTGACAGTTTTGACGGTGAAATGATTCTGGGCAGCTGGGAAGGCGGCTTCTTTCCACATAGGAAGATAAATAATGAACTAATACTTCTATTGGTGATACATGCAAAAGATTTATTTAGGGACAAGTTTGGTCCTTAGTTTTCACAACCTGAAAAGTATGAACGTTTGAATATTCCAGCTGCTCCTGTGGTGCTCAGCAGCTGCTGGGAGGAAACCGATCCACTAGGATGGAATCTCACCCCTTCTATGATACAAAAGGGCAGAGCCTTTCCCAACCATATCCTTCTTTTACCCAAATATATTTTTAGTTCAAGAAGTCCTGTGCAACTGGGAGACAAGCTGCCTCTTATACAGCATCAATAATGGATTTTTTTTTTTCCCTTAAGTGAGGAGGAAACTAGGGTAATAGTGAAATGTAAACTTATGTTAATAAATGCAGGGCATTAAAATGGTGAGACCGCTTTTATTTGCCCTTTTTCTCCAACTGAAGGTACATCTTAAAATGAAAGTAATGAGCTGGATTAAGTCACACAGTTTTTCTTATGTTGTGGGTCCTCAGTTGGCAAAAGTATGTGCACTGCTCCACATCCTGGGAAAAAATAGAGGAAGAATCAACATAAAAACAGGGGAAGCCACTGACTGTAATCTCTGTGTTTTGGTGTGGGATAGAATTTTACCAAGGATGTCCACATCAAGTTTCTTTCCTGTTGACTCAATGTAGAGTCTAAACCGGAGAGGAAATATTTGATAATAATAATAATAAAACTTTCCTGCTTTCTGCATTGATTCTTGCCTAGAGTAGGAAGCTGGTCACAGAAAAAGTAGGTCACTGAAATAATTACTGTACTGAAAATAATATTGCCTGACAGTTCTGGGGTTGAGCTACTGTGTGTCCATTGGGCTGCAGCAGGTTTGGAGTATGTGTATTAACATGAAGATGTAAGTCTCTAGTATTTAACTTTAACGGGGTACTTGTGTCTAATCTGTAAGAGGTGCTTTCTTGTCAGCTAGATGACATCTACTCTCATTTTCAAAGCTACCTGCCAACTCTGTTAAAAAAAAAGTGAGATCATCTATAATTGATCTTGCAAGTATGCATTTTTATTTTACCAGAGTGTACATATGTATTTCCTTTCTGGTATTTGCTCCTCTTGTCCAGATTTGTCCAGTCCTTCAGCACTTGTGTCCTCTAATTCTTTCTCAAACTTTAAAAATGGATAATTTCTTGTAGTAACATTGCAATTCACTTATATACCAGATGAAGTGAAGAAAAAAATAAAAGATGATGGAAGTCTGAAAATCCATCCAAAAGACAGCTAAAGGTCAGGCTGGACAGTCCTTATGTTGCATTCATGTTCAACCATTGCCTTACCTTACATACAGTGTGTATCATAGGAGAAATATTTGACTCTGGGGGATGTGCTTTCCTGCATTTGTGATCATTTTGTGACACGATTTGTGTGTCAAATATGTGCCATAATAATTTTTAAAAAAATATTGTAGCTCAAAGGAATGTTACTAGTAAACATACTCCTTTCTAAACCTTCCAGTAAAGATACATAAATCAGCAGGAGGAAAAGGGTCTAAGGAAGATAGGAATGAGCTCGAAACCATAGGTTTTACTGAGGACAATATTAGCAAAAACAAAATGTGACTGTGTTCTTAGGAACAATAATACTGCTTTTTATGTTTCACAACTCTATTTTTAGACAGCCAAAAGCTCTGGTGTGTTAAAAAGCTATTCCTCATGAATTATACATTTGTTCTTTTTCATTTGGCTACAGTGACTTTGTCATATGAGTCCTGAAGATACTGAAGATGTATGTATGGTATGCTGAGATTTTCTGTTGGCAGTATGCACAGTTGTCTGTTCAAGCTTTTTGACTTGCTTTGTATATTTATATGTTAACTAGATTGTACATTTCCTTCATGACAGGGATTTTTTTTTCTTGTTTTTTTTTTTTTTAATCTGTACTTTCAGATAGATTTAATGCATTCCTTCTGCCTGGAGGTTTTTTTTTTTTTTTAATTAAGAATTTAGGAAGGTAGGAATCATGTTTAAAAAATTTTCCCTTAACGTTTTTAAGGACTGGTAGGACAAAAGTGTTCTTCAATTAGGTTCCTGGCTGCCCTTGAGCTTTACAGAGAGATGAGAGAGACCATTCAGTTTGTTGTCAGTGTTGGACTAAACCTGTTGATCAGATCGTGTTGTAAACTATTTTAGGCAACCATCTTAACTCCCAATTTCATGAAAAAGAATACAGTCTGCTTATGCCTGCTGGAAAGAATTTCTTTCCACTTGGTGTTTTATTCCTGAGATTGTGTTACCAAGGCTGTACATCCTTGTGCTGGTATGAAGATGTGCACTGTAACCTCAGCTGTTCAGCAGAGCGAGTACCTTTTCCTGCCAGTCACAACCCCCTCCCCAAACTGTCCTGCATGCTAAGGAGATGTTTGGTGTATTAAAAAAACAGAGAGAAGCAAGTAACCTCCACAGCTGCTGATCTATTTCTCATTATGGTCTATTTAATTGGTATCATAATTGGCTTTGAAAGGATGGCTTTGCAGCGGTCAGTAACATAATCTAGGCTGTGGGCTTCAGTTTGTGTTTTACCAGGGATGATTTGTGTCACATCTGTCAGTAATTTCATTTTCTCTGTCTTCTCTATCTGCCCTATTTCACTAAAATATTCTGGAGGTTAATAGATCATCTTCTGTGAAGCATTCAGAGCCCTCCTCATGGAATTCAGATAAGGATCTATCAGAGATCAATGAATTATGGAAAACAACATTTTCTGCCATTGAGAGGACAAATAAACATATTTGTTTCTCATTTTCCAGAAGAACATTTACTGTAGTGTTGAAGGAAAGGCACTATCTCACTCAAAGTTCTTCCCCAACATCAGCTTTCTTTTTTCCTTAGCTATTTCCATCATTTCAGATGCCAAAGATTCCTTTTCACAGTCACTTGTCATCTGTAACCCGGAGTAGTTTGCCCCTGCCTTTCTTGGCCTGGAAAAGCTACAGATTAGAAATAAAGTCAATTATCTTGCTTTCCAAGTTCAGTTCATTCTCACTATTTTTACTTTACCAGGTCAAAAAAGGTGAAGCTTCTCTTAGATAGGGATTGTCTGATTTGGTTGTTTGGATTTGGGTTTTTATGGTTGGTTTTGTTTGATTTTTTTAAAATTTGATTGTGGGTTTTGTTGGTTTGTTTGGTGGTATGACATAAGTTTAAATTGTGAGCTTGTGTGAAATGAGTAATATCCAACAAAATGAGTGAATACAGGTTAATATTCTCATGGATGGAGAAATTTTACCCATGTTACAGTAGTTCTGACTTCTTCTGTCAAAATATCTGTCTTTGATTTATTGCAATTTTAAACACTCAGGAGCTGTAAACTGCTATAATTTTGACATATTTTTCTTAGTCTCTTCCTTCTTTAAATCAGTGGCCATTTAAAATAACTAGTCTTTCATTCCTGAACCTTACTTTTGTTTGGACTGATATTTGCCATATTGCTAAAATCTGGCGTAGAACTTCTTTGGGTCTTGCATGATCTTTAGAAGGAAAAGGAGCTGAAGTGGAGGGCAGCTGTTTCCCTGCTGCTGGGATGTGAACAGCAGGGCTGGGTGGGGGGTACAGGTTCCCTCACTCCAGGATGGGGAACAGGAAGAGGAGAGGCTCAATTCCTGCTCGTGGCCCCAAGCACCAGGGCTGCACCCCAGCCTGAGCCTGGGGTGCCAAATCAAGTGTAATATTGCCAATACAGCTTTCACCTGCATGTGAGCCCATACAGGGTGTACCCCAGAGTCTGTGGGGAGGGGAAAAGGACTTCACACATTCCACTGGTCTCAGGGATCCCTAAGGACCACTGAAATTACTGCTACTCTTAGTAGAAAGAAACTTTATGCATTTTTTATACAATAGGAGAAGAAATGTAAAAGGACAAATGACTTAAGGAGATGGGTAGAAGTTCTTGCAGATTCTTACTTTACTGAACAATTTAAAATTATACATAACATTGTATATAACTGTGACCTTCATCTATCTTTATTTTCTTTGTAATGAACTGAATACAATTTTAATATGTGTTCGGTTACTCATAGCAGTTTTAAAATGACAGAAGTTGTGTAGTTTAAAAAAGTGATAATAGGGCAAACTATAATGTTATTTTAGAACGTACTTGTGGCAACCCCCTGGTAGGCTACAGCTTGTCTAAATATAGGAACTAACAGAAGTTTCCATGTTCTATGTCAATGACATTATTGCATGGCAGATTTCATAAAAATAAATCACAATTGTACCTCTTGCAAATCCTCAGCACAAATGGCTTGTGTTTATACCACATGGTTCAAATTTTGACTTCTTGTTTTGACTTTAAAAATAATGTTATATTTTTTTCATTTTTCAGACATGCTTATGCAGTAGAATTTCCCCTAAACTGAAATTTTGAGTGATGATTGTTTTGAACATATACCAGAGCTCAATTTTTACTTGATACACTATGGGGGTCTCCTTCTTTGTATGGCCTAAAACAAAAGGAAGAGGGAAGAATGTACGAAAATAAGCTGAATATGTCTTATCTTACATTGGGAAACTGACCTGCAAAGGCTCCTAACCTGTGACAGGGTTATGATAATGTAAAACTAAAGTCTTTTCTTTATGTACTTCATTTGGAAATACTTAAAGTGTTCAACTCAAAAAGCTGACTGAAAAACCTTCAGTTCCTGTATTGTATTTTATCAGTAATTTGAGTGGGTTAGAAATGAAGTCTAAGTGGTATGTGGACAGTGCTAAGATAATTAAATAAATTAACTAGAGAGTATTTCCATAAAGTGGGGGAGACACAGCTTTGAAGACCAAAAAATTATCAGTGCTGTGATATACTGCTGACATTTTTTTAACTCAGTGTCTATGATTTTGTTCTCTTCCGAGTCCTAACGCTTGACACCATGAACAACTTTGTACATAATCATCGGGTATTTTTAGCCAAAACAGAAGATGCTGGATCTGTTTTCCACCACAAATTTGCAGAAATAGAGGGTCACATGGCTGTCGCAGTAGCATCCAAGCAGCAGTACCAGAAAACTATTGCCAAAACTCAAAGTGTGCTCCAGGCCCATCCCTGGATTTGTCAGGTGTGGTTTGCACCATCAGGGCTGCAGATCAGGGTCAGCAGGACAGCAGGGAGGAATCTGTCCCTGGGAAGGGACAGGGAGGGAAGGGCAGGTGAGACTGAGAGGAGGAGGATGCTGTCCATGGAGGATGCTGTCCATGGGAAGGGACAGGGAAGGAAGGGCACGCGAGGCCGGGAGGAGCAGGGCAGTGGCACAGGCGCGCTCCGAGTGCGGCAGGGATGCGAGGCGGTGCCGGTGACACTGATCCTTCCTGATGGGCTGCCCGGGCAGCTCCGGTGGGATAGGCTGCCCTCCCCCACTTCGGGTTATGTGTGAAGCTGTCTGAAAACAGCCCTGGAGAAGGAAAGAAACACTGAGGGTTCTGTTCCCCCTGCAGTTAGGTTTGAAGCACCGATATTCCAGCAGTTCCATGCAGCACTTTGAGGGCCAGCATTTCCTGCAGCTGTCTGTACGTGTGCGATGGAGGAGGCTGCGGAGCAAGGAGCTGTGCACAGAAAGGCCGCAGGAGCCTTCATTTCCCAGCCAGAGCCGTGGCTGGAGCAGCCGGGAGCGCTGCGGTGCTGCTGCCTCTGAGCAGCAATCCCAGCGATTGCAGCTGCAGGGGACAAACCCGGCGGGTCACAGCAGGCTGCAGGAGCTGGGCTGCTGCCGTGAACACAACACCACCTTCATTCTCTTTAACTCCAGAAGACCCTTCTTGTCTTCAGCAAGGAAACAGAACAATAAGACAGCAAAATTCTGCCCCCTCCCCCGTTGGTGTTTTGGTTTTTTGTTGGTTTTGTTTGTTTGTTTGTTTGTTTGTTTGTTTTGGGGTTTTTGTTTGTTTGTTTGTTTTTGGGTTTTTTGTTGGGTTTTTTTTGTCTTTTTCTAACTTGAGAAAAGATGTCGCAGACATTTTCAGACCATTGGCAGTAGTTTTTGAATGTCAGCTCTACAATACCAGCAGACTGCATTGTATACTACTTCTAAATAAAAACGAGGACAGAGCACTAGCTCCGTTCTAGGCATGGCATTTCAAAATTAACTTTAAAGAAAACCCAAGTTTGGCTGAACTTAGATATTGTTTTCATTTATCTTTGCCATGGAGAGACCTGAAAACAGATTTTTTAATTATTATTGTAAAGAATGCAGTAAATACTGTGAAAAAGCCAATGCTATGTATCTTTCCTAAGAAATTTAGGGTGCAGGCTTGACCAAAGTGTTACTGTAGTTTTCTTGCATGTGCCATACTGATCTGTCCTGGCAAGTTTGTATTGCTCTTGCCAGCAGGGTTTAGAAGGGAGTAAATCCACCTTAGAGGTGAAGTTGAAGGAAATGCCATTCAAGCCTCCAAGCAATCAACCCAGAATTGTTTGCATGGTGCAATTTGAGTTGCTCTTAACCCTGTAATATGCAGGGACCATGCAAAACATGCCTGTCTGTTATGAAAATCAAAAATTCAAAACTTGAAAAGCAATTTGCAGTTGGACTTTCAAAGTAACCCAGAAAGTTTCAGTCACTATCTGGAAAACTCTTTGAAAGTTTTCCTAACTAAAGCTGGGTTGGGGTATGTTGGGGATTTTTTTAGTGGGTTTTTTGTTTTGTTTTGCTTTCTTCTTTTAAAGAAAAATTTAAAAAGTGACATCATTAAAAGCAAAGCCATTAGGAAGTGGGTCAGTTATTTGGATAGCATCACTTATGTGATGTCCCAAGTGCATTGAAGAGGTATTTTTTTCTCATAGACTTTCTGGAAAAGAAATGCAGAAGTCACTGAAGGAAATAAAGCGGTTTTTTTATTGCAAAGAAAGAAGAGAAATTAGGAGGGTGATTCACAAAAGAGTCTGCATATAGATTTTTAGGGCCATAATAAATATAAAACTGCAGGATTCATTGACCAAGATACAAGGACACGGTTCTCTCTCATTTTACAAACATGTTATCTGTAATGCCAGAATGATTATTAGCTGAAAGTCAATGTTCTTTCCTTGACCACAGATTGGATTAATGGTTGTTCTGGAATGATCAGTGCTTTGCATTCTGGCACACACTGAGAACAGCAGAATTTCCTAACATTTAAATAAAATTGAGCTGCAGAAATGCAATACTCAGAACAGACAGGTTAGATGGATGTTTGCTACAGCATTTGTTGTTCTGTCCATCTGCTTGAAAATAATCAGCTACATTAAATTTGCAGCAGACATCTCTACTCTCATTCCATGCTGGCTTCCTGGCAATGTGGAAATAATTTATAGAAGTATAGGTAGCATCTTTTGTAATAAAATTATTGCTCATCTACTACTACCTTAGGGAAAATCATGAAAGTGGAAGCTTAGAAATAAACTAAATTATGTAAATAAAACAGTAGGTATGAGTTGCATAAGATACATACAGGTTTATTTATACTGCAGAAAAGACTCAGATTTAGTTTTTGCATTGTTTTAAGCAGTAAGTGAAAATATGACTTGAAATACTGAATTCTCTGTCCAGGACTATATTATTTTACCACATTAACAAAAAAATGAACAAACACAAACCCAAAAAAACAAGCCATTATGACATAAGACACTAAGATTTTGGTGCACATATGAAGAGAGAGATGGGGACTGGAAATAGGGGATTATCTTTCTGAAAGATTTTTAAATGTTTCTTAGTCAGTTTTTTCCAAAAAAACCCTAACCCCTTACTTCTGAAACCCATGAAGGGAGTGCAGATGCACTGTCCCTTAAACAGTTTTAAATAACGGTATTGATAATATAAATGAGTGACTCTGAGACAAAAAGAGGACAAAAAGCCAAACATTTATTTCCTCTTTCTTTCATCACTTTCCTGGAAGGCATTACATCAGCTTTTCTTCCTCACACTCACTTCAATACCTCTGCTGGCAGAAGGAGCCTGAACTCGCAGTGTCTGGGAGTCGGGTGGCCACAGCAGTGGCACCAGGGCTGCGTGTGTGACCCAGCTACCCCTGCTGCCAGCTGATGTGTGACAATTCCAGGGTTATCCCTGTGCCCCAGTGCCAGGAGCAGCACGGTGCTGTTCCGTGGGATCAGTCCCCCTGCCCGTGTGCTCTCCTCTGGAGAGCTTGTGGAGTCCACTGCAGAAATATGGTTAGTTCTGTAAAATCAATCAGAAAGAGTCAGGTGAGAGCTGTTGAGAGAGAGAGTGGTGCTTTTTTGAGAGAAGGAAGAATCTAAGAAGAGCTGAAAGAGATTGTTAAGGCAAAGTAAAATGGGAAGCAGCTTGATAGTACACGGGGGATTGTTTATTGCCACTTGCTAATTTAAGTTGATATTTAAATATCTTAGACTCTTTGAAGGGGTTAAAAAATAGTAATGGACAGAGCAGCCAAGCCTGTACAATTGCATGAAAACCCAGTTACACCAACAAGACACTGCTCTCAAATGCCAAGCCTGCAAGTAACCTAATTTGAAATGCTGGTTAGAAGCCATGGGGCTGCGGTTTGCATGCCGACTATCTGGGAGTCAGTGATTTTTTCTTATTCTGTGCTGTGATGGCACCTAATAAATGGATTATTTTCTTAGCAATCTTTAAGTTCGGTTATTGGGATGCTGGAGGCAGACAGTTCTTGGAGGAAATCTGTCAGCCCCAGAATTTGTTTCCCTGTTGGTTTGTCAGAGCTATTCTTTTGACCTTCAAGGTGCAGAACAGGGTTCATCTATTCACTCAAGCTTTTGCCTGAGGAGAGGAGACTGAGGGAAATCAAGCCTGTTCTTGGATCACAGTCTATTTGGCTTGACGTTGTCAGTAAGTGTTATATATCACTGTAAATGTTTACTTAGCCTGTTGGTGAAGCACACTTTATAAGATGAAGGATATA
Organism: Rhabdornis inornatus; assembly: GCA_013397075.1. NCBI lineage: Eukaryota > Metazoa > Chordata > Aves > Passeriformes > Rhabdornithidae > Rhabdornis > Rhabdornis inornatus. The sequence goes on along the minus strand of VWZS01008230.1, from coordinate 2,648,346 downwards.
TAAAAGCAGCATGGATATGTGTAAAGAGGGAGACAGTTAAATGGCACTAGGGCAGAACAAAGAAAGGAAAGAAATTAAATGCATTGGGATGGATTACAGTGAAATATATCTGCACTGAGGTGGACGCTGTCAATTATTTTCTATGATTTTTGGAGACTAAAATGCATCTACTAAAATGGAAGACTCTAGGTTTTCATTAAATTGTGTTTTACATCTGGATGAAAATATGTATTTTGATTTAAAATATAACACTGAAAGTTGCATAGTAGGAGTGGTGTTTACAGCAAATTGATCTGCTAACTCATGATATGTAGACTGCTTAAAAGAAAAAGCTGAGCATGGAAATGAGGAAAGAGCCAAGGGGCTGTGCTCTCTGTTATTCCAGGCTGTTCATGGTATGTCTATGCTGCTCAGTGGAGCTTCTGAAACCTTTGCAGGCAAGGCTGACTCCAGCGTCCCTGCACAGAGTGCTCCCTCTGCATTCCCTGTGGGACTATTGAGAGCCCAAGATTTCTTGGTTAAGAAGCTGTTGTCAACGTTATGTCCCATGAAAAGAAGTCTGCCCTATGGGCATTTACTTGCGTGCATGGATATTCATTTTTTAAAAGTTTTGAATAAGTAGCTTTTACAGATGTAGTAGGTGGTCATGTTTATAATTCTCAAATTATCTTCAAATTTCAAGCTGTCTGGAATGTCTTGCCTGAAAAACTTGTGCCAACAAAAGTTGGAGTTTAAATCAAAACCAGAAGTTTTGTCTGGTAAAAGTAGTAATTAATTTTTTTTTTTTTTAGATGGGAATTTTCTTTTAATTGTGACTTTTGCTCTGTTTCTGCTTGGAAATTAAATATTAAAAAGATAGATCAAAATTAACCAAAAATTTCCTGAGAAAAAATTTTTGAAATACTCCCATTTTTGGGCAGGGGAAGGAACTACATTTTCTGGTGATCTTTTCCTACGAATATTTTGTAAATCCAAAATGAGGTATTGTGGAATTAAAGAAGGAAAATAAGTCTTTCCCTGCTTTTGCAGAAGACATTGAAAAAGTAACTTGTTATTCCATGGCCTTTTCCCTGATCCATGTGCAGCAGAGGCAGAGTAGAGGCAGAGCTGTGCTTCACCCCCAGCAGAAGCACTCAGCACTCCCCCAGAGGCACAAAGCTGAGCCCCAGCGGTGATGCCCAGCGCCCCTCAGAGCTGCCTGAGCCTCTCTTGGGCTGTCCTGGAAAAGCCTTTCTGCTTTTCCCTCCCTGTGCACAGGAGGAACCTCACTCTGGTCCCCTGCAAGCCAAAGCAGTGGCAGCTGTGTGATCCCAGCCAGCACAAAGTGATGCAAATGCTCCTTTTATATTCACTGTCCCCCAGTGTAAAAATAGAGATCACCCTACTTGGCTAGACCAGCTGAGTGTGGATGAGAGGGAATGAGAGAGATTTTGTGAGTTTGCATTTGGTTTTTTTAATGATAATTTCTAAAAACTATAGAAATCAGTTTATGTATCAAATTTCTGAGAAATTGTTTTTATGAATAAATCTAATCAATATAAACTTTGTACCCATCCCCTATCTGACACACTTGGTGCAAAACCTCATCTCAAAACGTGCCTTCAAATGTTCTGAAAGTGCAGATCTGAGCATCCTGGTTATTGCTAACATATAGTGTTGCTTTAAAAATAATAATTTGCCATGAAATTCTGCAGGCAATGTGTTAGGAAAGGAATTAGAAAACACAGTAAGTAAGAAATAGATTAGCTTGGGCTATTATAACCAACCTAAATTTTTTAAATGGCTGTCCAGTTTATCTCTCCTGCAGCTGCATCAGACCTTGTAATGGGATTAGGCTTTTCCTTAAAATCTTTTTTTTTTTTTCAGAGCCATATATTTCTGACAGGAAATAGTATTCCAGTTATCTCTCCCAATAAGACGATGCACTTTAATATAAAAGCAAAGAGGGGGCACCTATAAGGACTGAGTGAGAGTGTGAGCTCATTTCATTGTGGTGGGAAGTGGTGCACAGTGTCTGCCTTGCACAACGGGATGGTCCTCATTTTGTTTAGACACAAACACTTTTACTGGAATAACTTTGTGTCTTAGTATTGGCCTGGATGAATGCTACAGAAATCCCATCTCCTCACTAAAAGAGGAGAAGGAATTCACTGTTCAAAAATAAAAAAAAATCCTATGTTTTGTCAGCTCTGACCTGAATAAGGACATGAACTGACCACAAGTGCCCAGTAAACTGCAAGTGTTAAGATGTTCCCAGAAGGATGGAATTCCTGTAGTTCAGCTTTTCAGTGATCTCAGCTGTAAAATGACTTCCACACTCTATTTGTAAATTTTCCCAGTAAATGGAGCATCCTGATTGTGGAGCACCCTGACACAGCTGGCACATGGAGTCAGGGGATCAGTTGCTGATAAACAACTGCTAACACTGATAATGAAAAAGCAGAAGGAGGAGTAGGCTCTGTGAGGCAGCAACAGTTGCTGATGCCATTGAGGGTATCTCCAGAGAGACCTGCTGTATCTAACATATGGAATATATCTGGGATACAGTCAACTTGGTTTAGTAAGTTATTTATTTCTTTGAGAAAGCCAACTCAATGCACCTGTGATAGCTGTCCAACCATTGAAAACACACAGGACTCTGTGGACACTCAGCATGCTCCTTTAGTGGATGCAGAGGCCTTTCCTGTACTTCCAAAGGGATCTGCCTGGGTCACATACAGAGCACTGAGAACAGTGCTGTCATTGCTCCTAGTGATTTATTTTGCTCCTGATTTAAGCAGGATTATGAATTGAGGTTAAATTGTACATCTCTTTAATCCCTATTGTGGGTAGTTTCAGGACAGATATGCATGTGTCAGGAATTCTTAGCAGAGTCTGTGTTTAACATGGATGAGAGCAGAGAGGGCTGCACTGCACAACCTGCTCCAAAGACAAATTGAGAAGTGTTGAGTGGGCTTGTTCCCTGGCATGACCTGGGTAATCCTCTGTAGGTGTGGCACAGTTTTTCCTGCCAGCCCAGCATGTTTTTGGGAGGCTGTCCTAAAGTAAAATCAGCAAAACCATTTTGTCATGGTCTGCCATTTCTCAGTGTTTCTGCCCAAAATTTAAGCAGGATTTGAAGCAAATACTTGTTAATAAGAAAAAAGGTTTTTAATCCATATCTTACAATGCTTTAAATAGATGGTAATAAGTATTATATGGAATGCATGTGTGTGTGTATGCATCCACACACTCAAATGTTTGCCTCTGCTGTTCCAGCCACTCCAGTTGCAGGTGTAACATCTGCCAAGGGTCTCAGTCTGGCTGTGGCACCTGGGGTGACTCTAAGTGATTCTGATGGCACAAGTCACAGTGGGAGTAGGGTGGGGGTTTTTATGGGGCAGGGTAGCATGAGGTTGCACTGGGCCATAGCAAACGAGGCTACAATATAATTACCTGTGACTCTTACTCCTCTGTGTTATGTGTTGAAACCAGGCATGGAATGTGCTTTCAAAGTTCTTTTGTGTTTGTTGAATACAGCAATATGCAGGGCCTTATGCATTAAGCATGACAATCTGGTTTTCAAATAGATGCTGTCCTGAATTTTTAAGTCCCAATCATCCTTCCTCCCCATGCATATGTGTAGAAAACACTGCTGTGGAGTAAGGTAGAGCTCCTGATTTGTGGCTTATCTGGTTTTTTGTTTTTTTCATATTTTGTGGCTGATTCCTGTGTAAAATAGTTATATTGAGTAAACATGATGCTGAGTATGTCCCAGGTCACCTAGACTCTGCTAAGACATCAAACTTCCATGAACAACACTTCCATCGGGTTGGGTCGCTTCCAGTAGAAAAAGGACTGATAATGTAGGTTTCCAGTCTCCTGGGAGTTCATTTTATGACCTGTCTTTCTGCTAGCTAAGAGGTGTTTGTCTTGTGTCCATATGATTATAAATGAAAAAGCATACTCTGTGCTCTGCTCCAGCCATATAAACAGAAACACAGACACAAGTCTTTATTGAGCTACAGTGAGCTGTTCAGCACAAAATTGAACTCCAGCCAACTCCACCTCTCAACACTGTATTAAAAACAGCTCAGATCCGGTTTTACATTTCCCTATTAGACTTGTGTTGGGATTACACAGGCTAAAAGCAAATGGAAGGGAAAAAAACTCACCTTGAGGTTCAGACTTTCAGTTAACCAATAAAAGAGAAGGAGGCACCTAGGCAGGGAAAAGACATCCACAAGAGTCTCCTGCTGGAAAAAGGTTAAAAATTTGGAGTAAGAGAATTCGAGTGCTCAGTGTGAATAGGAAGCAAACAAAGTGTTACAGGATTGCAGGACAGGGAAAATATGATAGTGAAAACTGAAATCCTGCAAGAGGATTCTTCGGGAGTCTCTGAAGAGCTTCTGCTTTTGCAGAAAGAGCTACAGGGGCTGTGAAGAAAAGTGGAATAAGTCACATGCATTGCTTGAGCTGTTCCCATTTGTTCCCAAACCCGTCCATCCTCTTGTGTTCCCTGAACCAGGCAAGTGCTCCAGGAAGGGAGAGATTTCTGATGTGACAGTCTCAGTGAATAAACTCATCAGCAGACAGGACTGAGGGACATGGCTGACTTCCCCCATCAGGCTCTTTCCAACTGTTTCATAAATTATAATGTGTTTTGGGAGGTTCTGGTGGCCTGGACCACAAAGCATGTCACCTTGATGAGTTGCTTGTAAAAAAATATACAGGTTTCTACCTTGTTTCAGCCTGGGTTGGATGAAACAGGGCTCTTGACCCAAGCTTTGATCTAGAACGGTTTTGCTAGTAGGAGCAAGGTAAGAGGAGGAATGGAAACAACATTTTTAATGCTTTTTCTTGTTTTTGTTTCCAATAAATAGATAAAAGTGCTAGTTACAAAGAGTGGTTACTCTTATTGTTTTGTTGGTTTTTTTTAGGCCAGAAGGAAAGATAAGACATTAGAACAAGTGCAAGAAAGCTCATTCTTAGGAGAGATGTGACATAAATTCTAGGCTTAAGTGCAAGATGTTAAAAAGCAAGCAGCTAAATTTTTACATTCTAATTACTTTCGTTACTTTCAAAACAAGTAAGCACATGGTCGTCTCACAGTGATCAGTAGTTTTTAAAATTAAACTATCTGAATAATCAAATTTGAGCCTAGCATTAGGTTGCCATATAAAATCAACAAAGAAAGCCTGTTCTGGAAACTCAGTTAAATGTCTGGTTTCTTGAGAGCAATTATCCTAAACAATTTTCCAAGTTATCTGAAACTACACTGCCATAATTTACAGGAATTCAAACACATTTCAGAAACTCTCAGGTATCATCCAAATGGAATTAATCTCTTACTGGATGAGTGCTCTGTAAACAAAGTTGTCAAAGCAAAGGACTTTCAAAGGTCCTTTTAGGGAAGCAGGACGTACCAGAACTTCAAAAGCTGCTCAGGTTAGAGTCTATATAGAAAAAGAGTTATTTTCCTGCACTCATTTCTCTGTTTATATTTAGAATATACTTGGCATCAATAATTGACAAAGGTTGACGCAAGATTAACACAGGATTACTCCTCTTACTGATATTCAGAATAGTCCACATTGCACGTGGAAAATTTGATTTGGTTTGAATATTGTCAGGATTCTACACAGGGCTACAGAACAGCTTTGTTCCTTCAAATATCATTAAAGAGGACTTGTTGAGACTGTAATATTTATTAAAGAGTTTAAATCCTCCAATTTCATAAACAAATGCTCTGGTGTCCTTTTTCATTTGGATGTAGAAGCTGCTCGTATTCAATTGTTAATTGAAATCACTTTGCTTAGTGACCCCCCAGGCAGCCTTGATGCACTGCATCCCTGATTTCTGATTCTGAGACCAGAAGCCAAAAGCAGCAAAAGATAATTATTTTATTTCTAGTCTTTGTTTTAATTCGTAATTTTGAACATAAGTGCTTCCAAAGTTTCCAGATAACAGTGCTATTGCCTTTTTAATTGCCTAATGTGAGAAATGTTTGCCAAATGCTGTGGTAACAAAAGAAACACTGCAATTTATTGATTAATAAAAGCCTTCTGTAATTTAGCTTTATGTACTATGCTGACTTTCAGTCACCCAAGGAAAATGTCCTTTGACATGGCCTCCCTTGCAAACCTTGATCATTTCAACACAGCTATTTATCTGCATTTCAGATCTATTTTTGAACAAATAAATGCTTTAACAACAACAAAAAACATTTTAAAAAACCCTCGTATGAGCAATATGCACAAATTCCATGGATCTTCTGCATGACTTGAACCACCTAATTGTACAGTTAGTTCTAAAAATGGATGACTTACACAAGGGAACACTAGCCTGCAGCCATGGTTGAAAGCGCATATTTCTGTGAAGCATTCAAATGTGAACCTCAGTTTCCAGAGTTAAAATGAAGATTTACATATTTGATAAGATCTGGAATTGCTGTATGTCTTGCAGCAGACCTAGATGTCCTACAGGTCACTGGAAAGCACACAGGTTATAGCAATAAAATGAATATCATTCAGCAGCAAGAGTAACCCAACATAGACTGTCATTAGAAATCATCCCCCTTTATTCAGGTTTTAGTTACAGATGAGAAATGTTCAAAATGTCGAGATCTTTAATTTGGACAAGACTTTGTAAAGGAGAGCCCTTATAAAAATTTCCTTTCTCTAAAACCAGCAGCAATTTTCTTTAAAAAAAATATTCTGGTCTGGATGGAAAAGAATGATCCACTTAATCTGATGTCTGCAACCAAGTTGAACAGGAAATTACTGTAATGATGACTTACCCATCACTTTGGATTCACAGAAAATAACAAATTTTACAAAGTCAGGAAAAGGTTTTTACATGGATGGGTTAACCAAAATCCAGCAAAGCTAATGACCACATTTTTCAATATTTTGGGCAGGTGTAACTGCTGGTGAAATAATTTTAATTCTCATTCTAGTAATTTTCCTAACAAATTTTCAGTAATTTACCTTTTCTGTGGGATTGAGGAAAGGAGGTCAGTTACATACAACAGAAGACTTTTTGAAGAGAGTATGCCTAGGGGGTGTGAGAGGTTCTGTTTTATTTTATTTTATGTTCAGTATATTGGGAGAAAAACTGTTTAAGGCATCGTGATGTGAGAAGTGACTCTTTGTTATGGGTTTGGGTAATAACACAATTTGGAATCTGTCATTTGTGAGCATATGTTCAGCTTTGTTTGCTACTACTTAAATCTGTACAATCAGACCTTGCTACTTGGCAGAGGGGTCCAAATTCCTCCCTAGCTGGAAAATACATCCCTGAGCATAGATTAGTTGTCCAAGTGCTCTTGCTAGCAGCATGCAGGAGGTTTGGGGACCTGTGGCAAACACCAACATAAACAAAGAGCATGCCTAGGAAAACCTGCCTGGGAGAGCCAGTGTCAAATGTTTATGACTGGATGATCATGGACCTTCAGGCACAAACCTCTGTGCCAGAGAATGTTGGAATTTCTTTCAAAACTTGTAAATTATAAATATCAATTTCCTGACTTGATAAGCATTACATCCTCCATGGGAAATCCATAGTAATCCTCATCTTAATGCTTATGTAGGAACTGATCTTGGAACTAAATATTGGTGGTTGTCCTGATTATGAAATGATTAGTTGAGATATATATGAGTATAATAAAATCCCTCCTAATACTCATAAATCTGTAATTGATTATAAGTTCAGTCATCAGGAAAAAATATAAATATTGATTATACTTGGGCAGTAGTTGGCAAGATTTTACTTTTTTATCCCTAAACCCAAAACCTCAAATCTAGGAAAGAAAACCTTATACTGGTTTAAGAAGAAACATATGGGGTAGGAGGGAAGCATTTAAATCCAGAAGGATAATTTAGCAAATGAAACTGAAAAAAAGTAGGGCTAATAGAAGGTTTATAAGGGAGGAAAAAAACTAGAAAAAGCCTATAGCCATTAGACAGTGGTAATATACTAAAATTAAAGTAACAAGTCAATTATATACAATTACTATATGAACACGTAATGGGAGAAGTAGGTGTTTTCAATAAATATTTCAATTCTATAACTAGGAAAGCAGGAGATAATATATTAATGGGATAGGCTGATGAAATATTTTCCATTTTTTAGCTTATTCAGGAGAATTTTTAAACATCACCTGAGTCAACAGTCAACAGAAATTTCTCCCCAAGTATTTTAGGAGCTGTGTCTCATAGAGTATTTTTGACTGCTAGTATTTATTTTCAACAAATCTTGGAAAACCTAGAAATTTTCAGAAGCCTGGGGTAAAAAAATCTCACATCCCATTGTTTAAAATGTTAAATGGGATAAGTCTAGTAGTTAAAAGTGCTGTTCCCCTGACTTCAGGTGTGGGGAAAATGATGGACTGTCCTTTAAAATTCTAATACAGGTTGAAACAATGGTACTTACTGTAAATAATATTGCTCAACAGAGGATGAGAGAAGTAAGTTTTTGTCAGATCAGTTTATTTGCAAGACTATTAAAAATAGTGTTAGTAGTGCTTTATAAAGCTTTCAGCTTAGAATGATGCAAAAGTTTGAGAAATCAAGTTGCCGTGGCACATACTGAATGAGTTAAAACAAGTGACAAAACAGAAGTCTAACCAGGGGCTTGTCACGATGTTTTTCTCCAGCATGAGCCTCTGAACATCTGAACTTCAGAGTCCCACTTCCTATTTAGTCCAAACCCATGTGAGGTATCATGGTTAAAAATATATCAATACATTCTGGGGATTCAGAATGTATTCAGAAAGAAGATTAGGATGTTACTAAATCTGAAAGGCTCGAAAGGACAAGCTATTCAGTATCAGATGGAACTGAATTAGGATTCTCATCAATCATGAGTCCCTTTACATGCCCTCTGGAGCGAGGCTTCCATGAGCATTTAGAGGATTTTTCAAAGTACATCAGCCAGTGCCAGTACACCCACCAATGGGCCAGCACATACCTCAGTCATCCTTCTCACCTTTGCAGCCTCCACCTGTAAAGAAGCTAATTCTGAACTCTGTAAAGGTCTTGCAAATATCACCACCATCAGGCAGTTACTTCACTTTTACTTGGCAGTCCTTAGAAAAACTTTTTATGCCCTGCTGCAATATTTAAAAAAAGAAGAAAAAGATGATTATGCTGGTCAGGAGCTAACACCTGATTTTTCATTTCAGCAATCAAGGTGGAACAGCTTTTAAATCCTACTTAAACTGGATAATTTCTAAGAGATTTAGTATAAAACAAATAAAACCCTAACTTTCCATGGCAAGCATGGTGAAGATGACCATGCACCCTGTGGAGGGTACTTCTTACATTTTCCTGGACTGATTTATAAAAGGCTGAAACATTTCACAAAGTGTTTATATCATAGAGATAAAAATATATAAGTGTGAGTTGAACTACTTTCTTGCCTTCTTGCCCCTAAATGATGGAGTGCAGTTTCAAAGACCAAAGATCCTATAACATCTTTCTGTTTTAGCTGTGACATCTAAAAGCTCTTTGAGAGAAAAGTGGAACTTGAATACACTATGCTATTAAAAAAAACACCAAATAAAAATGGCATCATGCATAGTAAGCCTTGGAAAGCTTCACAGATATTTCTGTCCCTTCTGTTCCATCTGGGATGTGCTATTTTAGATTGGGTTTAGTTTATAGTATTGTTACAGTTTCCTTAGTTATGAAAACAGATACAGTAGTATAGTTCTATGCTTCATATGCTGCAGTTTTTGTTAGGAGTTTGTTTGTTGGCTATGAAAAGTATAGAAATTAATTCAAGATGGAGAAATGCACAGGAAAAGACACATTATATCTTCTTACATAAAGACATTGTAGTCTTAAATCTTTAAAAAAAAGCATTCTGACTGAAGTAAGAGTTTTCCTCTTTGTATTTGAGGAGGACAACATAACCAAACCACTCTTGAGGCATTGGCTTTCATTTGGAGAAAGAACTATTATTCTCTTATAGATAACCAACATAATTTCTATCTCATCAAGATGGAGTTTTTCAAATATAAACAGGCTGCTTTCTTAGCATCTATTTGCCTCAAAACACTTGTCTCACCTAATAATTTAGAAATTCCAAGGACAGCAGGACTCATTTTCCAGTTGACTTCAGTTTCTGAACTGAACTCTCTGATTCTTTTTTGAAATGTTTAATTTATACTTCCTGTCCATCCATGCATAATGATAGCATTTTGAAGTGTCTTATATAAAATGCGCTTGTAACAAACCCTGCATTCACAGTAATGTTTATGAGCATCGCAGATTCTCTGTGCAACAATTGCCAATGAAACCAATGTCCAGAGGCCACCTAACTGTTCCTTCCTGTTCAGGTTTTCCTGGCCTCACTCTCTAGTTCAGCTTAAGAATTGTACTTTGGTGCAAAGGGTTTTTTCACCCTAGAGTGAGCTCTATTTTTTTTCTCTGGAGGAACAAATATGAAAATAGTGACTGGAGTTGGTGTGTCTGGCTTAGCAAGCAGAATAGGTAACCACAGCTACACTGAAGCTCCAAATGCCTCATTTCTGACACACTGCAAGCTGAACCTGTGTGGTTGAAGCCTCGATCTCACAGTAACACTTGGGGTTGTGGTGCCAGACTGCAGGCAGCCCTGAGAGCATCACTGAGGCTGCAGTACAGCTTGTGCTACATTTCTGTACCCTCCAACCAAGGGCTTGTGAGGGCACAGGAAGAAAGGCATTGCCTTCCAGCATGTCCTAACGCTGCAGGGTACATGCAAGCTTAACCTACTGAAGTCAGCCAGAAAATGTCCCTTGCATTTAACTGGACCAGGGTTTCGTCTCTTGCATGCTTTTAATCTTTTGGACACAAGATGTGTGAGCACTTATTAGCCATTTTGTTTGGCCTGTAACACGTGCCACTAAGGCTGGAGACACATCAAGGCTCTTTAATTATCCACTCTGGGTATGTCTGCAGGTTGTGTGCCTTTCTCAGGTAGTTGCAGGTAAGAGTGTAGCCCACTTACATGTCCCCGTTTAAAATTGTCAAATTATGTCATTCTTTGCTCTGAATTTTTAAAACTCCTCAAGAAGGATTTGCTGTAAAATAGAGTATAAGACAAAAATAATGTATTTAGTTTTAAAGCAGAAAAATGCAATTTATGTCCCTGCACTATTTAGCTTATAAAATTGAAGATGCTGAATATCTGTGACATATGAGTTCTTGTTGCTGTAACACATTTACAAGATTATGTTGAAATGGAACAAGATACTTAAAATCAGGTTAAACAAGATTTTTGAATGTATGTACATTTAGGGCATGTGAGTCTAGCTAACAAATAAGCCCCATTTATCTAACTACATTACACAATTAAATTTTTTCTATGAAGTTTGAAACAAATTCCATATTTGACTATATTCTTTTTAGCATTAATGTTCCTGGGCAAATTTTGTGCTGTCTAGTACTGCTCATAAAGCTATTACAGGCAGCAGGATTTTGTAGGATTGTGCAGTCCAAATTTGGCTTGCTATAAGCCAGATTCATCAGTTTAATACTGATGTACTGCAAGTCATTTATGACTTGTGCTCATGTTGTTTTAAATGTTTTTCTTAAAGGCAGTGAGTATGATTTTTCCTGCTGGTTTTTGTCTCCTCAGAGGTCAGTTATGTGATGTGTAAAATAACCTCAAGCATTTGCACATAAATGCTCATGCCCAAAGACGTTATATAGTCTAAACCGCTCTCGCTAATAATCGAGTTTAAGCTATGATATGGATTTGCATTATAAAAAAACCTTAAAGCTGAAACTTTACTATATATTTTGCATTGCAGCCTGAACAGTTGTTATACCTCAAGGAAGTTCAGAAGTATGAGTTATCTGAATTTTGTCCTTTTCTCTCAGGAGCTTATCATTGTGGTCTGAACTGACATGCTCAGTTTTCTGATGTCTGCTCTTGCAGTGCCCTGTAGTTAGAGCTGCTCTATTCGATGACAGGAATTAAGTACTTAAATACTGAGTGCTCAGTGCTGAATGTGTCTGCTTTTTGGCTAGCATATGGCAATTTTGCATGTGCAAGATAATTCTTACTCTATGAAGGCTCATAACAGTACAGTCAGGTTGACTGTACTATCTCATGCTGTATTTAATGTCAGTGTAGCATCAATATATACTTCAGCTTTGTGTGCTTCACACATATTCAAAAGAATATGCTAAAATGAAGACTCATTTGGAAAAAAAATGTGCAGAATGGATTTGCTGGTTATGTGTCCAGTATTTTCCTGTAAGTGGGAAATTTCTTGTATAGGGGATGCTCTGTAGATAGCATCTGCAGGTTCAGCATTTGCTGGAGTTGTGTGCCCTACTGTATGGCAAACCTCCCATTAAGCTAAAAAGAAAGGAAGCATGCAATAGGAATTCAGATGGGAAAATGTATTTGGTCATGTTTGATCACTGTAAAAAAAAAATCTAGTGTGTAAGTAACTTTTTTTCAGTATTTTGCAGTGTTTGGGACTGCTTGGAAAAAAGATTAGATGTAGGCCACTGTCTAGTCAAAAATCCATGTTTTAATGTGGAACGTTATCCAGCCAAGCTTCAACACCAAAAGTGTTCTACTGACATCACTGGAAAAATCTTGCTAATCTATGTGTTTTATAATCTGAAGAACTGGCTCTGCCAGTGCAGCCACTTGTGCCAGAAGCCCCAGCTGGACTAATTGTGCCGATGCAGTACAGAGCTCTGCACAGGTGTAAGGGGGCTGGAGCAAGGATTTCCTGGCTTCCAGCAGACCAGACCATAAGATTTCCAGAAATTAAGTGAGCCACAGATTAGGAGAACAGATTAGAACAGTCATTGCAATGATTACTTTATGATATAGGTGTGGACAAGAAAGTTTGTAACAGATAAATGGTGTTGATACAAATATAGGAAGAATTACATGTATTTGTGCTAATTCTTTAATAAAATAATGTACTTGGACCTAATTTAGATTAGGTGATTGAAATTATTCTGAAGTCAGCCTGCTAAGAAGAACTAGAAACTTTAGAATTCAGATTGAAATAAACTATTAATTCTGTCAAGAAGCTGTTGCGTCTTGTAGCTAAAAATATTTTGGAAAAAACCCCACCTTAGATTGGCTTTCCAATAGCGTGCTTATATTAGGCTTCAGTTCTACCTTACTGATACTCTAATGGGCAGTCACAGAGACATTATTGGAAAAATTGTTGGAGTTCTAGTGAAGGTGTTGAGAGAGAATAAAAGCAACACACTCTCCCTCTAAATGCTTTCCTCTGTAGCTTTTATATCACAACACCACAGCATTAAACACCTCCCAGATGGAGAATAAGGGAACCAAGCTGTCTTTCAGATGACCAAATCACTTAAAGTTTGGCCTATGGGATAAGCATTAACTAACTCCACAGGGAGGAAGTCATTCATTTCTGATTTTAACTTCTGTTACCGTGTCAACTCTGGGCATGCTCAAAATTCCAAGTAACAAAGATCCAGGTATGCAGAATATGATAATCACAAAACCAGACAAAATGAAAATGAAACTGTAAAATGCTCTGTGTGCCCACAATCTTCTCTTCTCATATGCAGGCACTAATAGCCTCTTCTCAAGTAAAAGCTTACTTAGATTAAAAAATACTTGGAGTATCACTTGTAATACTTCATTGCAAGACAGTCTTGAGTATTCTTCTGAAGCGCAGAGTGCTTAATAACCTGCCTCGACTGTGAATGCTGTCAAATATTTATGCTTCCTTCCTTCCAATGTTTATTCAGAATGCATTTTTGTACAGCTGGGAAGGTTGTTAGGAGCTGATGACTGGGACTGCAGAATGACAGATATTCTTAAAGGGGAAGAAATGAAAACTTTCCATCCAGAAGATGCAGATGTTGATGTAGCCTGTGATGTGTGGTGTGAATTAGTGATGAGTAAAGCAGCATCCATGCAAGATGAAAGACTAAATCAGAGTGAAGAGGATTCCTCAGTAAATGAATCCCTTGAAAGGAAAGCACCACTTAGCAACCCAGATTTAACCAACTTGAAACACAGACACAGAAAGAATTAAATTATTAAGTAGCTTATGAAGATGTGGCGTGGAATAAGGGGGAACTTTTGAAAGTACAGTGCTAACTTTTTAATGATTTTCTCAATGGATTGAGTACACTTCAGTGACAACTACAGTCAGGTGTCTTTTTTCATGTAAATTGTTCCGATCTGTTCTACCAGACTAAAATAATTTAAATTATCAAATAGATAAATAGTTTAGATTAATGGAGTTAAAGACGCTCTCCAAAATAATTTTCTTTAGAATTTGTCATTCTCATATTCTTTAGAGAGTATAAGTCTTTGCTCTCAGCATTTATACTGCATAATTCACAGTGCTTCATATTTTAAAATAGCTGTGCAAACATTACGTAATCTCCCAGCATCCCTGTGAGCTAGATAATGGAGTCTTTCTCATTTATGGGTGGTGTGATCAGGACTTCAGCAGTGAATGCTCTCTATACACCAACCCAAAAGGCACAGCAAACCCAGCAACTCTGCCCCACGTGTTCTCAGCTATTTCATGTCAGTCAAACAGACACTGCTTTGCATGCCATCCATTTCCATACAAGTACACAGGGAAGCCCATGATGTTATTTCTTCTTCAAAGTGAGACCTTCTCTAACCTACTTCTGCATATACTGCACGGGAATTTCTGACTGGTTCAATGAAATAGAAAAATACTTTAGAATCACACTGTAGATCTTGGCAAACATCTCTCCTGAAAATAAATTTTAAAAATTAGGCTGACCTTTAAGCACACTCATGGTTCAGCAAAACTGTCCTGCTTTGGACTAGATCAAAACAAAACCATCTTCAGATCTATCAGCCTATTGCCTTTCTCTTACCCTTCCTGTATTTTTTCCCAGCAGGAAGAATAAGGGTATGAGCCTCTAGTCTGCATTAACAAGGTGAACTGAAAGCTGTGCTGCCGCCTTCCTAAAGTGCCTCCCCACCTCACACCAAGGAGGGTGTGTTTTGCAGAGGCCTTGCCTGACAAAAACAAGGGATCTGATGCTAAATGGGAATGCTGAGTTTTTCAAACAGAAAAAAACAACAACAACAACAAAAACAAACAAACAAGCAAAAAACAAAAAACAACAAAAAAAAAAACCCACACAAAAAAAAACCCAAAACAAAACCTGTTAGCTGGGAGGAAATTATTTTGAGCAATGAAAATCCAAATGCAAACAGATAAGACAATACAAAGAGATTAAAATGGAGTATGGCTAGGAGCAAGAATAATCTGGTTTGAACCATTACTGTGGAGAGGTTTCTCTTTATGTTTTCTGTGTGCAGCACAGCTCTGGTTCTCTCTGCATTGAGCATCTCATCCTTTTCCTTAAACGTAGCGCTAAGTCTATCAAGCTTATATCAAATAAATTCAGAGAAAAGTAACAACCCATTTTTTTACATGTAAGCCCTTAGAATCTTTATTTCATTGTTTGATATGTCAACATAAAGGCAATTAAGTGTCAGTATTTTTCACCTAAATCATGTCTGATTTTATGTGCAGAGACCATTTTGTCTTTTATATTGAAGAGTCTGAAAACATTGTATGTGTTCTTTTGGCTCCACTTATTTAAGTAACAATCATAAAGTAGTTTAAGAGATGGATTATCAGGCTTGGCTATATACCAGAAGTAGTCTAGCACATACACTGCACATATAGTTTGCTACATAGTTCCACCTTGGTGTACCTAAGGGGGAAGTCATACCTCTGGTTTGCAGTGCAGAGGTGACTTGGAGCTCTTGATCCTGCCTGATGGTTTACATGTGGGATGGGACTCAGGCAGGCTCCTGTGGCAGCAGCAGTTCCTTCCACACATAAGACCTGAAGTTTTGCATGTGTGAATCTGTATCTGAGTGTTCCCTTCCCCTTAGTGAGTGTAAGGTGTATAATTTGGCGTGCAGCTGGAATTCTGCTGATTCAAAAATCATGACATGTTTGTGTCACCTGTTCTTTGCTATACTGATGTTGATATAATAGCAATGCTTATACTGATAAGTAGTGATCAAAATGCCTGCTCATTTTCCTAGGAGGAAATGATTAAACAACTGTTTTAAGGTAGACTGTTCTGCTAAACTAGATTTATAAGTTTCAATGTTAGATTTAAATCCACTGGAAAGTTACACTGAGCCTAGAAAGGGAAAAGAATTCTAAAAAAAGATTAAAATGTCTTACAAGCTGTTCTAGAATTGCACTAGATGGTACTTCCAAAAGGGCCTCTGACCTGGATCACTGGTGTGAATAACCACAAAGGACAAACTGGGAGAAATTCTCTGTTATATAAGGAAGTGAGTTGATGCTGTTGTGGTCTGGATTCTATGGATGTCAGAGAAGAAAAAAAAAAAGAAAAAAGAAAAAAAGGTTCAAAACAGATCAATCCTTAATGCAAATATGGCCCAGGAAAATGATGATGAAAATTACTAAAAACAGTTAACTAACATTATACCTTTTTGAAACCAGACAGAAAATTATTCTTGCATAGCAGGAATAAAACAGATTCTCAACTAACTGTGACAATGTGATTTTGGAAGAACAGCTTTTAAGTTAAAGTAAAATCCCTTCTTGACACTAGTAAAATTTCATGTTATTTACCTTTCCCTGTAATGAAATTTACTATAAATTATACATACTTAGTATAAATCATACAATACAATGACATTTTAGACAAACCATACAATCACTGAAAAAGAATATGTGACTCAGATTATAAATTTTCCAGCAGTTGAATATGCACATGAAGGATGCAACACTATTAGTCCAGCTAGAATCCAACCACTGCAGGCATCTTAGGAGAAAATATGGATTCTTGAGGTGCATATCCTTACCTTCCAGTGAAGTTCCAGCAACATTGGGGCCTTATTCTCCAGTACAGCACTGGTCCCACTATAGCTCCTGTGAGTGCACATGTAGTGCATCTCAAATGCAGTATTAAGGTGGGGTATAAGCTAGTCTCAAAGGTAGCATAGGCACAATAAATAGGAAGTCTCAGGGTTGTGTAGTATGTAAAATACAGGTACAAGGTTTTATTGGTTTGCAACTACAAACAGCCACACTGAAAACCCTCACCAAAGCACTTGAATAATCTTTCTCATGCCCTGAGCTTCCCCTTCTCGTTTCAGTACACCCCTCCTCCCACAGCACATTAAACAGCCTTCCTGGACCACGAGGGGAGCAACAGTGGAAACAACAGCTCATGCTACAGTGGTCTGAATTCAAACCCCTCTGAGGAGCAGCAGTGGCACTGCTGACCTCTTGCTCTGCAGTTTCCCACCCCTACTGCCTTGCACAGCTGCAAAGTAGGATGGCAAATTTCAGAGAAGCACGGGGCCCAGCTCTTGTTTTCACTAACTTCGTTTTGTACCACTATAGAAAAATAAATACTCCTTCAATATATAGCCCCCTGGAGAATTAGAGAGTGAAGTCTGTGGGAGTGGAGGATTTAATATCCAAGAATTTCTGAAACTTTAACTGTACATGTGTGTTGTGTGTGTATATTAGTAGAAGCAGTGCTAATAAAGAAAAAATTTGACTGGTATTTCTGGTGAATTGGAAAACTAAGAAGGGGTGGATCTTGCCAGTCTCAAAATGGAGGTATCATTGCAGTCTTGCTGCTGCTTCTTTTCATAGAATCACATTGCTTTTTTGCTGTTCTTTTAGTTTCATTTTCCGTCATTCTTTAAAGCTGAGATGTTTGATCTACTGCAGTAGAAAGAGCTGACTTTCTCAATGTCCAAAAAATTTTATTTTTTTTTTCTTCTGTCATGTCACTGGAATGTGATCTTCTGAAGTCAGACTCCTCCTTAATTAACTGAGAACTCAATCCTGTAACTGGCTATTTTTTTAACGTGGTTTGGTTTGGGATTTTATTTGATTCCTCATTCTAACACTCAGATTTCTTTCAAAAGTATTTCCAAATACTTTTGGAATGAGCAATAAAGGAATTCATTTTCACATTTCAATGCAATATTTGTTTCTATAGCAGCAACCCTTCTGGGTAAGAAATTGCTGTATTCATTCATTTCTAAATTCATTCATTTCATTACTAAAGTAATTAAATGATGGTTTTATCTTTTATGATAATCCCCTGCCTTTAGAAGCCTTTAGTGGATAGTTTTACTGCATCTTGTTTTCTGATTCAGACTTTGCTGTTATTATTTCTTAGTCACTATGTTGATAAGAGAGCTTAATTTTTGTGTGCTCTACAGAAAGCAATTAATGCCAACTTCTAATGAAGCATGAGCTGTGAGCTTTCACAATGTCTGACAACTGATTCACTGTCCACCACAGCAGAATTCCTTTTCAGCCAGGCTTGGCAGCAAACACCATCCATCTCTGGAGAAGGTTGCCTTCCACAGCACCTCCAAAAGATAATTGTATTTGGGGAACTGGGACAAGAATTTCTTCACTGTCCACTCCCCTCACGGGTCTCATGGATCACCACCAATACACGCAACAATTGCTGTTCAACTTCTTTTCTGAGGAGGGAGGAGTAGGAAGGAGATCCCGGGCAGGCTCAGGGCTCCTCCCCTCCCAGCTGCAGCATCAGAGAGGCAGCGCTGCCCCAGCTGCGGCGCAGGCAAAGCCACTCTCCTGCTTCCAGCTCGCATTGCCTTTGAGATGTGGTAAATGCTCCCTGGCTGAACAACCTCCTGCCAAAAGGAACCAGAATTAGCCCGGAACCTTTCCTCCTATCAAAAGGAGAGAGGTCTGAAGGGTTCCTGGCCGATTCTGCCCCTCCCAAAAATGTTCATCTAAGATAATCCCTCTAAAATTGAAATTCTTTTACTTTTAAAAAAGATCTAAACCTGCTGCATGTTTTCCCGCACTATGGCTATGCATGTTCGATAGTTCAGTTATTCTGCCTGTCTGTTGTTTGAAGGTCTGGGCAGTGTTGCTGCATCGTTGAAAGTGTGTGATGCTTGCAATGCAAGCATCCTGAAAGACCTGTGAATATATGACAGCCTCTGTTCTCACCCTCTATTTCTCCCAGGACTTCCCTGTGTGAGCTGTGTGCAGGGCCATGCCATATGAAAGAGAAGTTCTAAAAGAATGTATGTGTTATGCCATGAGATTACTGTGCAGGAAAAGTGGGGGGAGCCTAAAACAAAGAAATCTGAGTTCCCAGTAAAAGGTGACTATTTTCTTCACCTTTGAAGAAAATTAGTGGAGGGGGAAAGGGAAAAGATGTGTTTCCTGCAAAGCTGTCTTGTTTTACCCCAAAGAACTACAGGCATCTGTGTTTTGTGAACAACAACCACATGAAACAAGCAAATAAAACCAGGGATGGCAGGGATTCATCACTATGAATTTATGAAAGCTAAACAGAGCAAAAGGAAGGGAGGAGGAGGTGTACATCCTCACAAAGCTCCTCCCTCTGCCAGCCCACCCCAGTGAGTGCCCTGCATGGAAAGCTGTTCAGCAGCACTCTGCCTTGGGAAGGCTGCCCTACAGTCAGGCTGCATTTCCAGAGGAACAGAGTCTACCAAGTGGGCTGAATTAAAGTCACTGCATTCCCTCTCAGATTCAGTGCTTTATTTCTAAGTTATTTCGCTTAACACACATTGGCTATTTTTGTCTGAGGTATGTTGATTTCATGCTTAAATAATTCAGCAAACTCTTTTTGTTGTTGTTGCAAATTGTACTGTTGCCAGAACCTCGTGGAACTGAGCTGTTAGTGCCCACGTGGGAAACCTATAATGCTGCTCTGAATGGTCTGCAATTCATTCTGCTCCATTCATTGGAGTTTCACATTTCTTTTAGCACAGACCCCAATTCTCTTCGCTCTTTTACATTCTGTGTTTAGTCTAGTACTATTCCTTGCTCGCTGGCGGTTGTACTGGAAAAAGATTGTTGATATTATTCTGGCATATATAAGCAGTAAGGATTACACCACAGTCACTTTGTTGCTTTTAGCTCACGTTTGAGCTTCTTGATGGAATCTGCTCATTTTTTTCATATGTGGATACAGTAAACTTGGCTGGCTCTCAGTACAAAAGATGTAGCAGGCCCAGTGTCCATTCAGTAGATGTGCTAGAATTGACTGCACTGCAATGTGCAATCATCCCCCTTGAGCATTGCTGTAGTCCTCTAGGGGCAGGAATTCAAGTGGTTAAAAAAGTAATGCCTGTTTCTTTCAATTCGTTGATGTCTGGATTTTGAGAGTCCTGGTTTTTACGTTTGCAAGTCAGTTAAATGATAATTATTATCCTGATGAGAACATTATCTCTCTTGGTTAGTGTTGCAGACATTTATAGTAATGAGCAGTTCCTGTGGCTCCAAATGTTAAATTCTGCTCTTAGCATGAGTCTGTCTCTGAAACACAGGGTCTAAATGTTCAAACAAATTTGGCTACCTATGTCCCTCAACTGAAACCATTTCAGTTACTGTTCTGCAAGAGACTTGCTTGATGCAAATGAAAAAATTTTCCTACTCTGGATTATATCAATAGACTTTTCATGCAAGTGAAATTCATACAATTTTTCCTCCCAGTCTTCAGCTCAACATAAGACTCAAGCATATGCATAATCCAATTGGAACTATTTTCATGTTCTCTAAGATTCTTTTCTCCTGCAAGTGTTATTAAAAAGTATGTAGTGAAAATTAGAATAATTCACTTTAAAATGCCTTGCTGAATCAGAGTTACAGAAAAAAAATAGATCATGGACCTTTAATCTTAAATCATAAAAACAGAAATATTGTTTAGTATTAAACTTTGCAAGTTTTTACACTGTTGTAACTACTTCAGCTGACTTTTTGCCCTATTACTGTTTTATTTACATTTTAATGAAATCACTTTGGTTAAGGCACAGATTATTTCCTATCAGAAGATACACCATTACCTGAATTTTTATCAGCTTGGACAGCAGATATAGGACCTATTTATTGAAAAAGAATGAAAAATATCCTTAGAATCTGGAACCAGGGGACTTCATTGAAGTTACAGGTAAATGGACAAAAAGGGTAGTGAGAGACAATAATGAATTATCTGCAGAAATCAAAACAACACATAAAAGCAATTAAAAGGATTATTTTATTTAAAAGAAAAAACACTCTTAAATTTACTAGCATCTGTTTGTATTCCCAACAGAAAAGTCACTAAAGGAACTGTTTGGTTTAGGTAATTTTTACTTTTCAAGTGTTTTTTTCAAAGTCTCTCAGAAGAGGTAGTATCTGAGTATCTACGTATTCAAGGGTTTAGAGGTAAATCATTGGCATAGATTAGAGATTGGTGGTAGAAAATAAACCAGAAAAATTGGTAAAATTCCAAAATGGCAAAGAATTAGCTAAGGAACGCCCATAATAAGAGTGTCTGGAAATGAGGGAGAACATTTGCAAATTAGAATTTGCATATGGCACAGAAATCATTAGGTTAGCCAAGACTAGAGAACTCTTGAGGGACCAATAAAATTTAGGCACTTGGGCAGCACAATGGCAGATGGGATTAAATGCTGACAAATACATATTGGAAGGGATAATTGGGTTAAAATACGATTACATCAGCTCCCTTAGCTGTTTTACAGTCTCATTTTTAAACACTTCCTTTGAAGTAGTTGGCAAACACCCATTTGTTTCAGTTAGAGAAGACCCAGATCTCAGGTCTGAAGTCTGAGTGTGGCTCTATAGCTTGTTTGGGAAAATTATACAGATAACAGACTCTGCTGCTGCATTTTCTTTCAACCAGATGCAGATATTTTGCATATTTTATTTGCTGTGTGCTACCACAATTCTCCTCCTCTTCAGTCCCTGCAATATTATTACTGGGCTGCATTGCAAAGGCCACCCAGCCTTTCCTTGTAGCAGCAGCCACTGAGTGAGAGGCAGTCCTGGTGAGCTGTGGAGTGCTGCTGCTGCTGCTGCTGCTCTGCCTGGTGCCAGCTGCTGGGAGCAGCTGTGCCCTGCCTGGCCAGCACACACAAGTGATGCTCCAAAGGGCCAGGCTGGCCAGCCTCTGTGTGCCACACACACCACATGCTGGCTGTGTGATTTAAGGTAACTTGGGAGCTCACTTTGCAGGAGGAGAAAGAAAGCAGTGTTGAGCTTATTTCAGTTCTTCCCTCGTTCAGGTGTTAGTGGTCAATTTGTCTTTTTGGGCTCTGCCACTGAATCTGAATGCTGATGAAACCCAAACAGGCCTGGCTGTGGGCAATCAATTTGTGTTAATGTTTTGGATGCTGTCCCTGGACCACAAGTTTTGTTTTTGTTGCCAGCGTAGACAAATCAGCCAGTTATTAATTCTAATATACTGTGATCTGCAGGGGTGTCGAAATCAGCTAACTACTGCAATATTTGTGTCTCAAAAGCTGCAATGCTGAACTGAAAAATATCTAGGAAACTTCTCCAAAATAGCTCTTTCTATAAATGAAAGTAATTTCAGGTACACTGCCATGCCCCTGCAGTTCAATAGACTGGGTGTTCCCTAGTACAGTGCTTTGTCTGGGTATCACCAAGGTTTGGAACCTCTGGAGAAAGGGCTGTTCATAGAATCACTCTGCATGTGGGACCAAGGGACCCTGGATGGAGGTACAGAGGAATGAGACTCTGGAAAGCAGTACCATGGAAAGGGCCCTGGGGGTCCTGCTCGATGGCAAGCTGGACACGAGCCAGCAGTGCCCTGGCAGCCAGGAGGGACATCCCTGTCCTGGGGGCACCAGCATGGCCAGCTGGGCAAGGGAAGGGATTGTCCCCTCTGCTCTGAGCTGGGGTGGCCTCACCTTGAGGTGGTCCTTTGAAGGGCCTGGAGTTAGATGATCTTTTTGGGTCCCTTCTAACTCAGGATATTATATGAGCTTATGATATTATCTTTTGGATCCTGAAATTATTTATTCACACTGTGTAGCTCAGAAATCATCCTCCTATTCATGGACAAAGTCACAATTTTTTAGTCCATTTCTTCACTCTATTCCAGGAATTTGTATAATCATCTTGATGCATTTTCTCCCTTAGTTGTCACAATTCCCTTTTTTTTTTTTTTTTTTTCCACTAGGATCATTTTCTTTATCAGGTTTCCTTCTGGCCCAACACTGCAATTTCTCCAGTCCCCACCAGCTCTTAGCCTCTGAAGGAGCCTTGTCTGCCCACACGCTGTGCAGCTGAGGCAATGAGCCTCTCCACCCTGAGCAGTGTCCCCAGCACCTGCCCCACAGGAAAGGGCTGGGGTTCCACCCTGGGGATCCCATTCCCCAGCACATGGCTGGAAAGCTGTTTCAATGCCTGTCCTTGCCTCCTCAGCCCATCCATATTCCTCCCCCCACCACAGGCACTGAGTCCAGACTGGTTCCCCACACCAGTCCCCTCTCCCTTCTTCAGGAGCTTGGGAAGAATTAAGGGTGAGCAGCAGGCACACGGGAGGGAGGACGGGGCCACTCCTGCTCACATAGAAGTTGGAAGCAGAGACTGAGAAGTACAGGTAGAGAAGAATGAGAGAGGGAGCAGTGGCTGCATCCACTGTGCTCTATGGCTCCTTTGGCCCATTTCCACCCAAATCAGCCTCATGTCTTCCTGCTTGCCTCTAGATCCTCCTGAGACTTCACTCTCCTCTCTCCATTCTGCTGTTTGGCTAACCTTGGAGATCCTTCCTGCCCTAGAACTGCTCTGTTCCTCATTTCTTCTTGAATCCAGATGACCCCTTCAAGTCCTCTTCCCCTCTGGCCCCCCGAACTTCTGTACTCCCTTTGCCAGAAAATTGGACTGAGCCTCCATGGCTGAGACATTCTGAGCCAGCTCTACACTCCTTGAATCCTTCCCTGATGAGTCTGGTAATATCAAACAGATGTTTGAAGGAACTGGGAACTTTGCCCATTCCTGAGGGAAGCCAAGCCCAGGCTTTTACATGAGTAATGTCCTTGGTGTCCAAAACTCAACTTGTCCCGGGCTCTGGCAATTCACCAGAATCATCTTCCTTTTCTCTAATGACCATTTCACATCTTGTGACTCACACACTTTTTTGTCAGGTGGAATAGGTGCCTGGCTTTACCGTGTGTTTCATTTGGCCACAGGGTGTGTGAAGAAGCCAGATAATGTCAGGCAGCAGGTAGGCTTTGCTGCCGTGGGTGTGAAGTGACTGCAGTGCCTACAGAGCTCTTGCAAGTGCAGTGTCAAGTCATGTCCAGCCATGCTTTTTGCTAAAAACAGATAATTCTGCATGTTTACTATAACTCAATGGGACTTTTGAAAAGAATAAAGTCCCAAGATTATGATAATGTCACTCTGATTTTGCTTCTATTCAAATTTCATTCTCTGTTGTTAACCAGCTTCCGTTTTAAGGATGAAAACACTATTTACAGTATTTATACCTTTACTATGGCTCCCCCTTATCTTATCATTGTTCCCAATTGCGCCCATCACATTTATTCTTGATTTCTAACTCATTCCATTCAGATTTGCAGTAGGTTTGTCTCAATATGCATGAATGAGTTCAACTGAATTAACTTGACTTCAAGCTTCACCCAGATATTTAGGAGGTTTAAAGGTGCCTAGAGAAGCTTTTTCTCTCCAGTTTTCATGTTCACAGTGTTTCTTTTCTCTGATTCTTGCTCAAATTTGTGACATGCACAAGAAAATGTGCATGTTTAGCCTAAATTTTAAAATCGTCATGCATATATAAATATGCAAATTGATTCAAATTAAAATTTGGAGACTTCTCATTTCTGTGAGGAGTGAAAGTGGACCAAAGACCTGAGAGACACAGTTAGAAGTTTGGATAACTGCTATAAAGACCAAAATGTCACAAATGTAATCCATTTCTGGCCTTCAAAAATTTTGCTGGAAAAAAAAAGCATATGCAGCATGACTGCTGGTGATGGGTACAAAATTTCTACACTTATTATTTTTCATTTTTGCATCTCATTGTACCAAATGCTAAATAGGACAAAGATAGAAACTCTGCTCTTATTAAAATGGGGCTTTTATTTACATAAAACTCACGTCTTGTGCTATAAATAGTCCTGAGAGTGTCTGCAGCTCTTACCCAAGCTGTTTTCTGCTTTGGTTGCTCTTGCTGCTGGGGCTGCTCTATCTGAGCAGTTACTCATCCCTTTCCATTGACATTTAATGTAGCAAATTGTCCCCTCTGCTCTGAGGCTAATTCCCTTTTTTATACTTTATATAAAAAATAGAAAATGCTGACCTGTCTATGAAGATTACTACAAAGGAAACAAATTAAAAATACTTCCTTTTGGATCTATCCCTCTCCTGTTTGTTTTCTGTATTTCACAAAGCCCAGACTGTGACACTGGAAAACACTGAGCCTGACTTCTCCCCACTTCTAATTTATTTTCTTTTATTTTATGTACCTCTGCATAACAGTACTGTTACTCTTCTTAGTACTTGAGATGGAAGTTTATATTAAGAGAAAAAAAATTACTGATTTGAGTTTTAATTTATATTTTGGATTTCATCTTAAGTTTCATAAAATCCTATTGCAGTTTGGGGGCCCCCGTCTAAGGGACAGTGGCCCTTTAACAATGGTGGAGTTTTCACAGACTTCCAACTTGGCAGCCTTACAGTTTATTCTCAATATAAATATACCACCTGGGAATGCTTGATTCAATGTTTCCCACATAATTGCTTTCTCATGTCAGTGCTCCATCCTTTTCCTGAGTGAAGTTGCCTTTTACTGCACTATTTTGGGGGACAACGAGAGCAGCCATCAGTACCTCAGACACTGAATCAGATTAAAATAAAATGAAATGTTCATGGTTTGCAGCAATTGTCACTAAGATCAGTAGCCTTGGGAGAAAAAGGGACTCAATATGACCAGAAAAGTGAAACAAACATACTCCATCAGAAAAGGCAATGAGAGAATGCCCATTATTATGGGTATATACGACTACTTGGAACTTCATGGAATGGAAACTTATATGTAAAGTGTGTGTTTACATGTACTCTTAAAATGAAGTTTCTCGCAATTTGTTTCAAACAGGTGTTTTATAAATTCATATAAGAAATACTGAAGCTAGTTACACAAAATCAGTGGAATGGTAGAGGTAGAAATTAGTTTTACTCTGCATTTGAAACTAATACGTTCAAAGACTGAATTTCTTTCCTGTTTTTCTATGACTTCTTTTTCTCCCATGTGACTAAAAAGTAGATTTTGTCACTAAGGTGGTATAGCACAAGTGCAAGTTTCTGTTCTGTAATCAATAAACAGACTTTTGACAAAGAAAAAACTAGTAACATTTCAGTTGGTCATGCTGAGATATATAACAAATGAAAAATAATATTTAACACTTTGTAAAACGACAGATGCCACACTTAACATTTGGATTATTTATTTTAAATTAGTAGCTAAATTTGTTCCCTTAAAAACACCCTCCTTTGTCGAGGCCTCTGGTAGCTCAGGTCTGTACTGAGGGCTCTGCTGCCTTTCATCAAACCTTCTCATAAATACCAGTGACATTTGGGTTGTCATTTTTTAAAGTATCCATGTGTAATGTAGACAGGGAAGTTTTATTATTCCTTTCTATGTTAGTGCCATGGCCCTAGGCCTGTAAACAGCTTGTGAGGCAATACTGGGCCCTACCTAAATCAGTGGAGTTCTGGACTAGAGCTTAAGACTTCAATTAAACTAGAAAGTATGTAATAAGTAATTTCCTAGTAGATCATGGACAAGGACTTCTCTTAGAAATTATTTTTTGTAAGTACACAAATCCTGTAGGTCTTTCAGAACATTTTAAAAATTCCTATACAAATCCATCTGTATCTTTAGGCATACAAGAATCTTTAAAAATCTCTCAAAAGTACCATAAAAAAACTTTCCACTGACTTTCACACTGGGTAACTTGTTTTCATTAGAATATACACATACTTTGGCGCTTAGATTTTGCATATTTATCTTCTTTTTGATATGCAATATTTAAATAAATACATATTTTGCATCTAGAGGGACCATGACTTCGAAAAGGTTAAGCTTATTTGGATAGCTGTCAAAAATTATGTTGACTTATTAATAACTAACACGTGGCTTAAGTATTTCTTTTTAGTCACATTCACATCACGCTTTTATTCTACCTAATTGTTATTTATCTAAGCATTATTCAACATAATAAAGCTTAATAAATTCTATCTCATACCATTTTTCCATTTTAATACAACTGTTTGTCATAGAGGAGAAACTTCAAATATACTTTTATAGCTTTCTTTCATAAGAAAGCCCTCCAGTGCTTTTAAATACATTGCAAAATCTTTAATCCAATAAGAGAAACAATAAAATGTGTCACACTGCTCCATGTTCACAGAAATAACCTTAACAGTAAGACATTTCTTAATGCTGGTGAAGGGATTCAGTGCAGAGTTGGGACAGATTGCTGAACATTGTAATATGGTGCTAATTCATCCCTCAGAAAACTGCAGATACACATTGTCCTTTTTTTGTATGGTGTAGCAGTCAGCTTTGGTAAAGAGCATCAGCGTGTTGTGTCTGGACGTTGGCTTTAAGAACTGATGTGTTTGGAGCATGGGGATGAAAAAAAAGAGTCAAGTAAGGAAGGATTCATCAAACAATCTGAGAAATATCAACTGATGGAGCCTCTGCTGAATTTTTAGACAAACCATCTTTCAATTTTATTCTACTTTGTACTAAGACTAATATTAATAATATTTTTAAATTCTAAGCCAACATTTTTTGCTGATAACATTGTGAACTGTGTCCTCTATTTGCATCTTTCTTTTCCTCCTTTCACTCCTCCCCTCCCCTATTTAAAATCAATGCTATTTATTCTGATATGCCAAAAAAAACAGAAATGTAATGGCACATTAGGGTCATAAGTAAGCACTGTGCTAGTGATAACCACTCCTTTAAGATCTCAGAAGTGTCATTGTCTTGGGTTTAAACAAAATGTAATCCATAAAAGTTTGTTTGGTTATTGAGTTGAGATGTCTGATTAAATGAATGTTGCCCAGAACTCCAAGCATATCCCATCCTCCTGTCTGCCTTGAGCAAAACCAAGCCCATCAGGAACCATTCCACATGAGTGTTTTCACATGCTGTGAGCATGTAGGCTCACTCCACAGACACTGCTTCAGGGAATCCTGTCACCTCTCTTGCAATAAAGGCATTCACTCTCTGTCCTCTCTCAGTACAAAAGGTCCCTTCTTTCAAAGGTACCATCTTGGGCTAAGGAGTCAGTTGTGGTAAAAGTTCAAGTGGCCTGGGAGATTTAAGACAGAAAGTACAGGAAATTGGTCTAAGGAATCTGCAGAGGATATGTTGTTTGCATTGCAATGTTTAAATCTTCTGCCTTTTAAAATGAATAATTCATGTATCTAACAATTTTGTTCAAGTCTAAATGAATTGTAAAAGACAAAATTGTGGTAAAGATTAGTAATAATGTCCTAAATAACCTAAGCAACAATTTTTCCTAAAAGGCTCTTGTGTTAAAAATACTATTACATATTGTCAAGGCTTTGGTTAGCGACATTAATGCTTCTTGAATGTTTTCTTGAGGCTGCAGAAGTTATGGTGACAGAAAGGTATTCTTAGATGTCCCAGCTGGAGTAGCAGGAGCAGAAGTCACTCCAATATGATGTCCAGCCTTCTGACTCCTTCATATGTGTGTGACAGCAGAGTGGTAGAAGGTTTCCAGTATCTGTGGCTGTTAGGATTTATTTTGATTTCTGTATTAGTGTTCGTCAACTGGTTTAAGAAGTTTCTGTTTATGACAAGGATCTGTCCTTCAGAGTCTTGCAGGAAGACTCTGTGCTCTTGCAGGTTTCCTACCTAAAGGCAATAGAGGCAGTCAGCATTCCCCAGATGATGCCCACACAAGCTCTGTGTGATGCTTTACCACGGCTTTCCATCCCCTATCCCATTATCCATCTCAGCTGTACTTGGCTTTAGCATTAGGGTGCCTCAATTCCTGCACTGATAATGGGAAGTTGCTTTCCTAGCAAGAGCAAACACTAATGAAATGGGCATATATGGGAACAACTGTGCACACCCTGCCAGAGCCTCTGTTTGCTGTCATGCCTGATCACACAGGGCTTGGCCAGAGCATGCAGAAGGCAACAGCACTTCACCTGTGATTAATAAGCACTAGGGGCCATGGTGCTGTCAGGGCATCCTTGTCTGGGGTTTTGCGTGGATCACTTGGTGGAAAAGCCTTGGGGTGTCCTGCCCCAAGCCAGCTGTCTCTATCCTATGGTCAGAAAACTGTGTGAAAACTATGTGAGTGTCTGTTTCAAGAGAGGGAGTAAAGGCTGAAGTGGGTGCAAACAGGAAAATGAAGGATCTGCCCTTTAACTTCAGAGCTCATTTTTTGTTGTCTTTTACCTGATCCTGTAGAAAACTGGGCACAGAACTCAGTTTGCAAGCCAGATAACAATGGATTTTATGTGAACTAACAAGGTTAATTTTCAGAGCACTTTCTAACTCAGAAGTATGGGTAATTCAGTCTCTCACAATGCCATGAAGGGAATCTTATTTTTGTTATGTAATAAATCGGTCCAACCACAAACAAAGAAATTAAATGTTAGGAATTATCCCTGACCTAGAAACCTGATCGCTCACCTTAAATCCCTTGCTTACCCCATGGACCACACCTGTTTTTCTCTGCCTTCCAATAAACACAGGTATAACGAAATAGTCAGTACAGCTGCACAGCATTTATCACTGCTGATGTTTCCATTACATGGGAGTGCATGACTTTTTACTTTACATTTAATTAAATGTTTTTATGGTTTTATTATGAGCTAATTAATCTGTCAGAAAACAACCTGAAATTGTGTATGAAATCTTGGTGATATATCAGCTTTTCTCAAGGACTATTTACATTTTATTTATAGCCTTTAATTTTATAGGTAATAACTGTCTTCTTTAACAGTGAATTCATTTGGGACAGAGTTGTGTTATCAGTTACACTATTAACTTCTTTTCACCTACTGTTTACTGTCTCCATTTCTTTCTCACAATGACAATAAGCAGTTTGTCTGTTTAAGCAGCTAGCCTAATTATTTTCAGCTGCACATGTGATTGGTTTAATTCTTCCCAAATGGCCCAAAATTCACCAGAAATATGGTCTGTGCTATCTCTCCCATTTGTTTCATTATGCTTCACAAGTGCTGCTTTTAAATCTGGAGAGCAAGTCCTTTACCTCTCACAAGTTGTGTGAAGGCAAGTGCTAGTTTTTGTTGTATAGAACTTTAACTAGTGAGAGACTAAATGAGGGATTTAATCCCCTGGGTTGTAGATCCTTCATCTCTTTCAGACATAGAATTCACTACTATACTGCTCTCAAATATTTAACCAAATCAACAAGTAACGGGAAATTTTCTGTTAAGTTGGACCAAATTTAGCTTTGAACTAACTAATCCAGGAGAAAAGGTTCTTATACCTGAGTTGACCTTATTACTCTGTCATTAATCTGCTTTGTTATGCCTGAAGAATCACAGGGGTCTCAGAACTGCTGGTAATCTTCTCTACCATATGTGTGGTAATATCTGAACACAGCAGGATAAATTAAGAATAGTCCCATCTTTGCTTTATTACTTGTAAATCAGCCCATTAATATTATCTGAATGCAGTTTGTTAGGCTTAACATAGATGATACTTGAATTGCCACAGTGATTACTTCTTAAAAACTCTACTAACAATAATTTTGAAACTTAGAAATAAATTAGTAATGGAAGTCAAAAAACCATTCAAATGAAGCAAAAGGAAGACTAAAGAGTTATCATATCAATAGGAAGAAACAACTTAAAGCCAAGAATATGGAAAATATCTTTTGCTATAGTATATTACAATCCCAAGTATTGCCTTGGGGGCTAGACTACTTCTCAGTGAAGCAGCAGAGCAAACAAATCACTGCTCAGTTTGAATTAGTATAGTAAATTAATATTATGGAGTCTTTCCTTTTTTATTTTTATTTTTTTAATAAACATGTGTTTTGTCTGATTTACAAAGAAAACATTTTACAGTACTCACCACCATGCTCTGATCTGGCTTGTCCCCTGCGTCTGTTTTCTACTGTGGGGTTTCAGTCAGCTGCTTTTGAATTGATGATTACATTTTTCTGATTTTTGCAGCTTTTTTTTTAGAAAGAAATCCAATGACTGTCATAAAAGATCATGAGCAAAGATGACCCAGGGTGAGCAGTGATTGCCCATGGGCACAGACAGAGTCATAAAAAGATGCCTCTCCTGTAAAGGCAGCACCTTCTTTCTCTTGTAAAGATATGCCAAAGAAGCAATATACAAACAATATGTCTGTAATGGATGAAAACTAAACAGAAAAATGCATAGCAATAACATTTTTATTTGCAAAGACTCTGCCAAAACTTTTGGGTTTATTGAGCATTGCATATAAAAGTTTCTCAAACTTTTTCACTGTGATTGATTTTGTTACGTTAATAAAAAGCAGTGCTTGGGCATTGTGCAGGTAAATGGCTCTCTTTGCTTTTTGAATTCTGTCCTTGCTCACAGGAGCAGGGCAGAGCCTTTGCAGTGAGGAGTGTGTTGTGACAGCAGTGCTGAGGAGGTGACTGCAGAGGGGAGCACCCTGTGCACCCAGCCAGTCCTGGCCAAGGGCTTCGTGTCCTCCTGCCTGCTTGGACCTGAAAGCCTCTCCAAAGCCTTGGCCAAGCAGGAGGGGAATCTTAAGGCAGCTGCTGTTACAGAATACCCACATATGTAATTACCCACAGTTACTCAAACCTGTTTTGAAGCCCTTGTGGACATACATGCACAGTTTGGAAGGTTTCTCTATTAAAATAAGCCTTTAATTTAAATGTAGAAGATGTTTTTTAAGCAATCTAACAATCAGTTAGTTTCAATATCTATAACAGTGCTAAGATTTTTTTTATATATACCTGCAGAGCTTTTCTTAGAATTCAGATGGGATAGAAAAAGTGTGAAAGTAAAAAATGGGACAAAAATGGATGACCCTTTTTGCAGGGGGTGTTGCTTTGTAGAAAAGGTCCTGCCCTTCCATAGCCAGTTCAGCAGGCATCAACAGACAGAAAAGCTTGTTATTAACTCCTGCGGTGCTGCACCCTGAGAACAAAAGCTGTGAGAAACTTTGTTTCAGAACAGAGCCATGCTGTACCTTCACATTTTATTTTGTTTACTTTTTGTGTTAAAATTAGCAATCTCTCAGCTGGAAGGCTACCAATGTCATGTATACTTGCAATCAGATCTCAGCTGGGCATTTGTTTTATGTTCTTCCTAAAGATGGCAGTTTGTTATAGCAGCATGTTACATCACACCCTCTCTTGGGGTGATTTTGGGATATTCATATAGGAATAAGTGCTCTAATAGCTTGTTATCTTTTGTACCAGTGCATGAAGAATGTAGTTGCTGGTAATCTCTGACAGTACTAATCCAGCCTGATCCAGTTTAGTTTGTAATATCCAAAAGCAGCACGAAAAATATAGCAAGACCCACTAAAAGAGCTTTGTATTCACACTGATGTAAGGTAAGATTTATTTTAATGTAGTCATGGATCCTTAGAACCACGCATTTGCTATCGTGTCATCCTATAGTATGTCAGAGAAATAATGCTTCCAATAGAAAGATGGCAGATTGTCTACCACTGATGATGGTAATTCAGAGATGTAGCATTTTTATGGACAGAATTACAACAGAACAGCATTTATTGCCTATGGCAAGGAGCTCTGTAAGGTATTGACAGCATAGTAAGTTATATTGAAATTCTTGTGCTCTTACTAGAAATAGGAACATTACATTTAAAATCAGCCATTAGCGAGACTACTGTTACAAGTAGGCTCTGGGCAGAGGGTTACATTGATTGTTGTTCAGGACTATAAATTAAAAGAACACCAAAAAGGATGATTCAGCTACTGAATGTTAAATAGCAAGTGTCACTGTGTTCCACTCACTCTACAGTGGGACCTGCAGTTGGGTCTGTGGTAGGGAAGGGCATCGAACTCAGCTGAAGGAAAGGCTCAGAGCAGCCAAACCCTACTTGAAGAGGAGCTACAAAGACAGCAGGGTCAGGCTGATTGTGGTGGTGGCAAGTGCTGTAACAAGGGGCAGCTTGGGAGGTTTTGGTTCTGTTTTCTGCCTTTTACATAAGTCTTCACCAAAAAGAAAAAAGAGAAATACAACTCAGAGACAACCTCTTTGTACCAAAAAACCAAGAGACAAATTCTTTCAAGTGCTGTAAACCAGCACTTTTCAGTGGTGTTATGAAGATACTACAGCCACACATGCTGGGTTTTCCAGTGGGACCAATATCACTGTCAAATCTGTTGTTTGAGATGGACTGTCTCCTGACAGAGGCACAGACACTGCAGCTTGGAGCAATGCAGAGATAATTTGTTTTTTAAAAAATCAGGCAGGAGGTTGCATAAGAAAGTGTCATTTCCTGCATCGATTTCAGTCTTCTATAAACAAAACATTAAGATTTTTATAGTGCTTTCTATAGTAAAAGAGATAGGGAGTCTGTTCCTTTTATCATTTGGTTGATGATTGAAAGAGCATCTTATCTTATGTCATAACAATTTTTGAGACATTCTTGGTGTGTTTTCCCCACTGCAAGTCACAGTATCTACAAAACTTAAAATAGATATAGGTATTACTCCTGAAGTGCAGGGTCCTGCAGCTCTCAGAATTGTCGCTCCCTATGATCGTTGCCAGACCTGTGTGGGCAATTTTTTGCTTTTGCATTGTTGGATGGATCCACAGAGCTTAGACTTAAAACCAGGACTTGCAGGCCCACCATTTCATTCTTCGTGTGCAGAATTCTAAGCTGTGGTGCTCACATTTTGTAAGAAGTCCTTGATATATATGGTACATTTTACTCTACATGCTGCTGTCATTAACGAGCATGGAATAATCTTATTCTCAAATGTTCTCAAATGAACCAGTTGACATTAATAAAAGATGAGAAAACTTCTGAATAATATGAATTTGGGGGATTCTTACAGATTTTTTTTTTTCCATCCAGCACCTTGTCCTCTGTTTTCACATGACTTTGCCTCATTGAGACTAATAAGCAGAACCTGTCTTACTGCCCCCTTCAGAATATAATTAAATATATTTTTTGAATTGATGTGCCAGTCCCCCTAGCTCAGAGCAGACCCTTCCCAGGCCAAGTTCTCAGTGCTTCTTACCTCTGCCAGTTCTGCCTGTCCCCAAGAATGGAGATTCTTCAGGCAGTCCCACCATTTGACATCTGTCATGGTAAAGATTTTATTTTCCTAGTACCTGCTGAGGATTCATCTGCTGTCAGTTGTGTTCATTGCTGGTTGTTCTGTCATCCAGCACCTGTGAGGAGAGTCTGGTTCCATCTTTACTGCACCCTCCCCTGGGGAGCTGCAGACAATGGTAGGGTCCTCCCAGAGTCTTCTCTTCTTTGAGCTGAACAAACCCAATTTTCAGCCTCTCATGCTTCATCACATTTTCCAGCCCCACACCATCTCTCCACTGGACTCTCACTGGCATGTGAATCTCTCCTTTACTGGGCAAACCACCTCTGGATGCCATTCACCAGATTGTTTCCCAAGTGCCAGGGAGAGGGGAATAATCCCTTCCCTTCCCTTCTGACCTTGCTGTTGTTCATACAGGTCCTGTGTGGCCACCCCCCTTCACTGGCAGGGTGCACTGATATGCAGCAATCAGCTCCAGCTAATGAGTGCAGAATCATGAGTGTGGATAACAGAGCTGTCTGAGCTGAGCACATGCTGAACAAGGAGGCTTCTGTGGAATTCAGAAATAAATACATTTGGAATCCACATGGCAAAGTGCTTATTCATTCCCCAAGAAATAAAAATTTGCAAAGGTTTTCTGGACAGGGTTTTGGAGGGAAAGGACACAAAGGTGGTTCAGGAAACAACCAAAGCCTTGCCATAGGTTGGAAGTAAGATGTCTTTACGCAAATCCTCTCCATAAGAAAATGCAGAGCATCAGTGCCAATGTCCTAACTGAAATCCTATCTGCAGCATGTTGTGTACTGAAATATTCATATTTGGTTAAAAAAAAAAAATAAATCCCGAAACAGTTTTCCTCATCATTGCTTGGTTCCATGAAAAAGGCTCATCACTTGCAAAATAAATTGTGCTGCATTCATTTCATGACCAAAGGACAAATATAAGAGTGAAGTATCATATCTTTTTTCACTCACTCCACTCTTATCCCAGCAGAATTCTGCACCTGGAACTTGGCAGACAAATATCAATTATTCTTCTTGTCCTCTTGTGCCACCATTTGAATCACTGATGTCTTGGTCCAGAAGCTTTTATGCAAGTTGTTCCTGAGAACAGAAGAGTGGCAATTTAGGTGGCTGAGTTGAGGCTGACCCCAGCTGCCACTGCAGCTGAGCAGGCTGAGTTCTGCTTGCATCTGCCAGTCCTGGGCAGGGCCTTGGTGAGCAGCAATCCCAGGCTGAGAGTACACTTGTCTTCAGCTCTCAAAAGGTTCATTTACTGAAAGCTTGAACTGCAAGCATTTGCTAATGTGTGGCCATTACACCATGTCCAATACAAGGCAAGAAAATAAAGAGAATTGAAAAGTAACATTTGTGTCAATCACAGTGTAAAAATAAGGTCAATCATTTGAGTAACTGAACTGCCTAAAACAAAGGACAGTAAAGAGAAAAGTAAGCCAATAAATCTTGTGGTATTTGGGTTATTCTGCATAAAAATCCCAATGTAAAAAGCACATTATCTTCTATACATGGTATAACACATATCCACAATG
This sequence comes from Rhabdornis inornatus, assembly GCA_013397075.1. Classification (NCBI taxonomy): domain Eukaryota; kingdom Metazoa; phylum Chordata; class Aves; order Passeriformes; family Rhabdornithidae; genus Rhabdornis; species Rhabdornis inornatus. Next base: position 2,612,690 of record VWZS01008230.1, on the reverse strand, counting down.
TTGTGCCTTGTTAAGAAAAATGTTTCTATGATATTTATATATCAACTCATAATATATTATGTATTTTATGTTTTCCCATTAGAAGAGACTCAAAGTCATTAAAAAGAAATTTGCATCTCTGTCTCATGAGTTGACCTAATTCTAGGAGGAATTTTTGTAGGGTTATACACCAAAGTTTTGGTCTCAAGTCCCACCAACCTCCTATTGAAACAACTACTGAAAATGCCAAAAAGAAACCAAACAAACAGATAATGATGCACTATATTTTATTTAGCCTGAATACCTCCTGATGAGGTGAATATAAATATGTTCCTCCCACCTCTTCTTTTGTCTGTATTCTGAAGTTCCTTTGAAGAGTGATTTTTTTCTCCACAGTAAAATAGTGGGGATGAAGCAAAGATTTATGTCCAAGAGGTTTCTATAGCTCTCAAGTAGCAAGATTGAAGTACTGATGGTTCAAAAGCCAATATATAATTTTCAAATTTAGATTTTTTTTAATTGGACATCTATTTTGTGTACTGCATATTTGGATTGAATTTGTTGTTGGTTTCATTTAGAAGAAAGAGATTATACAATATTTCAGCATTTATAAAAAGAAAGGAATCTGTATTATCAGTTGCACACTCATTGTTTTTAAAAAGAGAGTCTAATGGCTCTAAAAATGGATACATCTCAGATAAAGGCAAGTTCTTTTTATTTCCAGAAAGAGTATGCAAATAAAGGGTTAAATGAGAGTGCTGGTATTTGACATGCAGATGCTGCAGTTTTGGAGTCTCTGACAAGGTTGGTAACATCATTTGCTCTGTGCTGCCATGTGCTTTCTAGTTCACTGGAACCATTTTAGCAATTAGAGCATGATTTATTCTCTAACAAATGTCTGAAATCCATTGTTACTCCCTTAGAGAACTTATTTCTAAATTATCAAAACTGCAAAATTATTTTAGCTATTGGCCAATTTATTACATTGCAGACTTCTGCATTACTCCATCGTGCCTTTATAAAAATTATTCTACCTCTAATTTTTGGCTAAACTTGTTTATACATACTCTGGGATCACACCAAAACACTCACCTTTGTAAATATTCATTAGTGGTGTTCAGCTGAGAAACCTACTGTTCTGGCATCTTCCTTCGGTGGAATTAATTTTTTTTTTAAAGGTATGATTAGGAATTCCAGAAAGAAAAAATCTTCCATACAGGAGACAGAACTCTTGAAAAGTTTGGACAATGCTCTAAGTGCCAGTGTATATATGTATATATTTATATGAAGATTATAATGATGGCAGTCCATCTGTGCAATGTGCTTTCACTGGGGATAACCAGAAGGGGAAAATTTATATTTCTTATCTGGTTTGTATGACTTTTTACATTATTCAGTGTGGCATTTCTTTCACCTACAGAACTGGTTTATAAAAGTTGTATCAATCTCTTGTATATAAAAAAAAATGGATTGTCATTTAAGTGCAAAGGAAGTAAAACAGGACTTGTGGATGGTGATTTGGGCTAAGGTAGAAGGTCTGCTTTCTTATTTTCACCTTCTATGAGAAGGCTTGGTGCTTTGTTAAATTAGGTGGCTAAAGGAGAATGAACAGAGTGATTTTGTGCTGAGTTTTACAGTCAATAATATTCAGAGGTAGAGAGAAGGCATTCAGTTTAATATTTATTAAAATGCAGGAGTTGCATTTCACAGCATGAATCTAAAAATAACTGTAAGATCTTGAAGTGTGTGATACTTTCTTTGTAAATTATAATTAATACATAATAGATTCCAATTAAAATTATGCATACAGTTCAGGCAAAGATTTTTAAATTGCTTTACATAGGCATATAAATACTGCTACAGTGGAGAGATCCAAAGAAAGGTGACTGAAGGATAGTTCTAAAGATACAGTTTTGTTCCTACTCTTTCAAACCTCTCAGTTCTTAAACTAGAATTTAAACACAGGTCTCCTAAAGCTCTTATCTTCTACCACATTAATATATTGTCTCCCTTGAGATATAAAACCACAGAGGACATGAATTATTACACTGAGGGTTTGTGAGTTGCTATTTATTAGTCTTTCAAAGAAGTCATATCATTATTCAGGAGAGGGATATACAAATAAATTCATTTCATGGCCACAGACCTGACCTCATTTTGAATATTTAATTTAGACTAAAAAGAAGACTTCCTATGTTCCTAAGGTGACTTTATGATGTTTCTATCCCCAGCTGTCTGTTCTGTTTATGCTGGATATTGAGTTCTGCACCTTTAGGGCTGGTTCTGAGAGCGATGGGGAGGAGAAAGGAGCGCGGAGTTTGTTTGCACAAACGGCGCTCGCTCCTCTGCTCCTTCCCACAGACAGCAGGACAGAGCTCTCCTTTGCTTTTAGTTAGTTAGGTTTCAGCTAGCTGAGGCAGAGAAGCTCCCCAGACTGTGGCTTTTCTTTTCCTTGGAACTGTCCAACCCTGCTCTGGACTGAAAACCCAGAAAACACTGGGAGCTCAGGCCTGTGGCACACCAGGACGTGACATTTTCTAGCACAGGAGAAACAGGAAAAACACCAAGCGAGCTTAGATGTACCCCATGAAAAGGACTCTCTCTGAATGTGCCATCTCTTCAGAACAACGAGAGGTTCCATTGTTTAATATTCATTTTTCCATGTTTGTGAACACTTTGCTTGTTAAACAAAGTTTTTCCATTTCTCTCGAAGGAGGTTTACATCTCCTGGACCAGTGTGGGGAGGGACCGCTTGAATTTGATTTCACAGGAACTCCATTTGGAGGTTTCCTCCCAAAGTTTCCCTAAACCAGGACACCATTACACACCAAGTTTATTGATTTTAGAAAGTAAATGTAATATATGCCCTAAACCATTAAGAATTTACGAGCTCTTTTCCTCCAAGACACATCTCTCCTATAAAAAGATGAACAAGTACTAGTTAGTTTTAACCTAGTCCTTAGCCTTTGCAAAGCTGAATGAAAATATCGGTTTGTAATAGGTCTTAAAGGTCTATAAATTGAATGGACTGTTTTTTCTATGTTTTGGATTATTATTTAAAGCATATAATGCTAATATAACATTTTTCTTTTTAGTGGATAGATTATTTGTTTAAAAGAAAAATAAAACTCAGGCATATTCACCCAACTAACAGTAAAATTTTCTGAATTTGCTATATGTGTGTGCATTTCAGAGCTCAGACCTTGAAAATTTTGAGTGTCCTGTATTCCCTTAGCACAGTAGGAGGCTGGGGAACGCATCATCTTGTGAGATGCAAGATTAGATATTGGAATAATCTCCCACCCCCTCAATATTTATATCCCAATATTTCATCGTCCTCACAAGTCCACAGCCTTCTCCAGTACACATGGAGACAGATGGCTCATAAGATTACAAGCTATGGAGATTTGGTGCTACAGACAGGTCCCCTGGTATTCTAAGAAAATTAACAATTTATTTAAACAGCTCTGTCAGATGTAATCCTCTTTGCCTCACTTTGTCTCCTGCTGGCTCTGTCTCATGTAGGATTGCCTGCAAGTAGATTCACTGGTTACAGATTCATCATGTAGGAAAGAAAAGGAACTTAGTCATGAGCTATATGACCCGTGGGCACGCTGGACAAGCATGTGAGCATAACCAGAATAGCAGTCAAAAAATATCACACTTCTTATTGTTGTACCATCTTTATGAAAGAACTCTCTCTTTCATGGAGCTGCAACAGATTCTTGCCTGTTGAGCAGCTCTAAATTAAGTCAAAGGATTATCTGTATCACAGTAGTCCCAAGCAACACCAGATTTCAGATAAGGAGGTCACCAGCCTGACTCTGCACCCTGCCAAACCACTGCTGCTGCTGCCTGCAGATCTGTCCTGTGGCCAACAGAGCTGCTCACTGACTGGGCAGCAATGGGTACCCAGCAGCAGGCACATGGGCAGCAGGTGATGGTTTTGCACAGGAAATCTCACACTTCACTGATTATTGCTGCACTGAGCAGTTTATTAAGCTGGCCAGTGGAAACAGGTAGCCAAATTAAGGATCTGGCTGCTGTGAGAACTGTAGCTCTGAACTGATGAGAGGCCACTCAGAGGATGGAGTGATTAACACATGTCTTGGTGTCACAGATGGGGAACGAGTTCTCCCTTTTCACTACCTTGTCACAGCCAGGATGTGCAGGTCGATCCAGCCAGAAGGCAGCCCCTGAGCTGAGTCCCTGAGAGGAACCCCAAGCCTGGTGCCCCTGGCAAGGTGAGCTGGGAAAGCAGAGTCTGCCCAAGCACCTCATTTGAGGAAAAGCAGTGAAGTCACCAGGCAGAGACACCTGGGCTCTCCTGCTCTGCATTTCTGAGGAATGCACACAGGGGCTTCTGCAACAAGGATGCAACTCACCCAAAGTGAGAGGCTGCAGCCAGGCACCAGCCAAGACCTGAGCAAAGGGCAGCCAATGTCTTAGAGCGTGCAATGAGCTCGTCTCTGTAGAACAATGGAAACTGGGATGTATGCTTTTCCAGATTTGCTTGTTATTGAAGTTCTATTTGAAAGCAGTGCATTTTCTCTTTTCCTTAGCAAAATAAGCATAGTTCCAGTAATTCTCATCTGTCACATATTTTAACATAGCTTTTCTGAGTGAACTATCATTGTTACATGCTACATAATTTGTCAACAATGTATTTACTCATCAGTGGAAATACTGCACCTAAGACATTAGGACTGCATTTGCCTTTTTCACAAATTAATTACAAGGGATGTATAACTATCCTGTGATCCTCCCATACCTTGTCCTTTTCCATTCCAACACTCTGAGTTGAAATGTTCTTTGTTAAAATTATCATTCCCTTTGAATTTTCTACTATTGAATTTCTCACTGTTGCTATCACTTTTTTCAGTTGTCAACTAGAATTTCCTCCATGGTTTTTGGAATATCACTTATACATACAATTCCTCCCTCTTCAGTGCCATCACTAAATTTCATTAACATACTTTTCTCTTTTCTATGAAAATCATTACTGAAAATATGAAACAGCATCTGTTCCTACAGTAGTCCTTGCAGAAAAGCAGCTTCTAGGGAGTGTCCAGTCCAGAAGTTCTGTTTTCTGCATAACACAGTGGTGTCCCTCCCCACCAGTCCCATCCCCATTTGTGCTCTCCTCCTCAGATGAATTTGGCACCACCCTCAATGCTTAATCACAAGCATCTAATCTTTTATAATTCCTTTGTCAAGCAAGTCAGTTCTGCCAGGTAGTTTGATGGCCTGATCTGCCATGATAGTTCTGTACAAAAGCAATTCAGCTTTTTATCCCACTTCTGAGTTTTGTCTGTTTTCATACTTCTGTGCATTTACATGAGTCTAGTCCATGCTTTTTTCTTTTTCTCAAATGATTGTGATACCACATTTATTTCTATTTGTGTGTACAGTTGAAAATCCTTTGGCAATCTCCATAACTTCTTTTGCTATATGAGCTAAACTTCACTTTTGTCAATTCACTGTTTACTCCTATATTCTCCAGCCTTTAAGAAGTATCTTTTCCTGCTGATTAATGTTTGTTGGAGGGTTGTTTGTTTTTTTAATTCTTGCCGTTCTTGTTATTTCTGTTCTTAGTTCTCCCTTCTCCTGAAGGTTTTCTCAGTAATCACTTTTCATCCTAGGAGGTCTAGAGACATTTCTTATCAGGTTCTTTTTTCTTCACTGGGAAAACAGGGTTCAAATCACTTGAAAAACATTGATGGGAATAAATTTAGGTTTCTGCTCAGACCATCTCCGGCATCCATCTTCTCTCCTACTCTGGCTATGGAGATACACACTGTCTTAGGAAAACAAGTAAGTCTTTGCTCTCTAATTGGCATTACAGAAGGCAAAAATGGATTTTCTGCAAGTGTATATATTTTCTCATGTGGTTTTCCACTCACAGTGTGAAAAAACTCATTCAAAGGAAACTTAACTTCCCTCAACTCTCCTTTATTTCAATCCATAATATACTGAGAGCTTTTCTGTTTCTTTTGCCTGTAGCAGAAAAGGGCCATAATAAGTTTTTTTAAGATGAAGTAAAAGAAAATTGTTAGCAATTCTATTAGTCTAAGATCCACAGGCATAAATTACTTTGTATTATTGCTATTTTGGTAGTTGCCCCAGTACACAGCTATAATAAAGCAAGTAATTTATCATGGTAAATATTTCAGTTCTTGCCTGCCTTACACCATGTGCAGTCCTTTGTACTTTTACAGAGGAACTTTAACTGGAGATGTTCACAAACTCACAGTGGCCCACCCACTTTTCTCACCAGTCTTTATGACATCAGCTCCAAGGCTACAGAGAGTCAGATACAGAGTCTCATTTTAGGCTCACACAAAATAGAACCCAAACAGTATGAGTCAATGCATTATTTCAATTAAGTAAATAAAATAATATTAAAAAATTAAAAAGTAGATGTCATTCCAATGCAGTAACATTCTAAAATGAGCAGTACAAAAGCAAGTAGCATCTTAGCCCTGGAAGAGCAGGTGCAGAGGAAGAGAGACAGCATCAAGCTATTTCTTGAACCTTTTTGACAAAGGTTGTGGGAAATCTTTGGCTACAGTACCAATAAATCTTGCATCAAACATGAGCTTTCTGGACTTAATTTTCACTTAATAGGGATGTCTCCTTCCCACAGGAGAGCACTAACATGTATAATAATTCTTACATTCTCCTAAATATGTCTTTAAAATAAGCAGCATTGAATGCTGCATTGAATGCTTATTTCAATGCCCTTCCTTGTAGGGAAAGCCCTGAAGACAAAAATCTAACTGCTCTCCCCTAAAGAGGTAACCCTTATGTGGGGCTCCTCTTAGTTTATGGCAGAGAGGAAAATCTCTCCCACAATGCTGTCCAGTTGTATGTAGATATTTTGTACCCCATTGGCCCTCTCACTTTGTTCTGCCCCTGAACCCGCAGATCATTGGCCCTGTTGCTCTACCCTGCCCCCTGCTTTCCCCATATAAACCCTGCTCCCTCAGCCCCTTTCAGTGAGTCTTTGTCCCTGGACCTCTTCATGGAAGAAGAATAAATAACTCCATGGAGCCCCAGAGGAAGCGCCTGTAGCAGCAGCTCACAGCTGAGCTAAACCACTCAGTGGCAGCAGATGTGCCTGTGCCACCAGGATGTCCTATTAAGGATGCTTCTCTGGGAAGGCCATCCTATTAAGGACACTTCTCTGGGAAGGTCATCCTGTTAAGGACACCTTTCCAGGAGGGTTTCCAGGAAGGCAGCGCTCTGACCACTGCCTGCTGTGACACTTGGGCAGAGGTTTCACATTAATACCTGTGATAAGCCAAGGGTAAGGTTGAAGAAAAGACATGTTCAGTTTCCCCAATGCTCTGACTCTCGCCAACAGTGGCTGACCCACAACATGGCAAGCAAGATGAGCAGTAGGAATTATACACTTCAAACTCCTCCAGCAGGACTTGGTAACTGAGTGTCTCTTGTGGGAACACACTGGTAGCAGCAGACTTTGTGTACATGACCATGCCTTACATGAAATGATAGAATGCATGGCTGAAACCTTGCACATGTGTAAGAGCCTGTGGGCTGGCTGTCCTTTCCTTTTCCTGCCAGCCTGGTCTCCGTGTAGGAAGTGGGTGAGGATCACTAAAAATTGCTTGGCACAAGAAGGAATTAGGAACTTACTGAGTCCAGTGGCAAATGAAGTCAGTGACATGAACTTCTTTATGGAAGCTGTCATGTACATATCCGTTGCTACATTTTAGTTCTTCCACTTGTGCTTCTAAATGTTAGTCTTAAAAATAAGAAGTGTATTATTGAGAACAAGATGCTGGAAATCGTGGTAGTTTATGCCAGTGTTAGTACACTAGAGATGTTGTATTGCAGAAAGTGTATAAAAACATTTAAAGAAGTGACAGCCATTGATATTAAGTAATTCATCTTCTTCCCTTGGAGGCACACAGAATTGACACATTCATTTCAGACATTTTAATAAGAGCATTAGTGAAACTGGTTTCTCAGCAAACCAAGTTGCTGTAATCTCTACTTTTCCATTAAATATACTATATTTCTTCACTTTACCATCTTTATACAGAAAAATACATTGTAGTATAACAATTATGTTATGACAATAAATACCTCTGAACATTGCAGCCTTTAGGACCTAGAACTAAACAAAGCCCAAGAATTTAACTCCCTACCTATCTCTCAGTGTTGCTTTGCACCTGAGCAGTAGGGGTGCAGATCTGTGATGTGGCTTAATAATGCTCCCAGAATCTCCTGTGAGCTCCAGTTTTGCTTCTGGAGCCCCCAGCTTTGTGACAGTCCTCACCTCACATCCCACTGGACTTTGATATATATTTGCATTTTATCCTCTGCAAAGAGAGAAACCTGCAGGAGTTCTAATAAATGTCTTGAGAAGTGTGGAGCAGGGTTGTGAGCACTGATAAATTCATGGTCTGAAGGGCACTGTCCCCAGACCTGTGGGGACCCATGACTGTGCTGCTCAAGAGACTATTACCCATTCGAGCAAGAAGTATTATGGCAGTGAGCAGAGCAAAAGAATAAGAGGATGGAGACTGCTTTCCAGTATAATTATAATTATAATAATTTATAACTTGGGGTTGTTCTCCTGTTAAAATCTCAAAAGCAGAATATTTTTACTTTCTTATAAATTATTCACAGTGATTTGCTTTGCTTCGTGACAAGTAACTTCTTTTCTTCAGACTGGATTTTCAACCTGAAAGAATGAAAGTGTTGACCCAGTTATGCCTAACAAACAAAACGTGAAAAGAACTAAAATTAGAAGTGGATAAAATAATCTTAGTAGGAGCAAGAAATAAATATTTTTTTCCCTTCCTGTTCCATCTGAATTTAAAATTGATAAAGTTATTTCACTAAAAAAAAAATAGACTTCACAATGAAACTGATGAAACTGCTCAGAGAAAGAGGAGGTAACATTTATGGAAATGCTGTACATTATTTGAAAAAAAAAAAAAGTTTTGAAAATGGACTAAACCAGAATTTAGTCCCTTTCCAGTTCTGCAATATGTTCCTTGCCCCATGCCCCATCTGCAGCCTCTCTCCTGCAGACTGGGACGCTTGTCATACATGGACTGAATTTCTACTATGGAGTTGAGGGCAATGTACAGGAATTGAAAAAGTATATACCATGTGATATTTAAGGGGTTACAAACGCTTTTGTGGCATCATTCCCCAGACTAGTAGTAGATCGAGGACTGGATCTACCCAGTCCCAGATTCAGGAAAATCCTGAAAAGGAAAAATTAAAAAGGCTTCATGGAAAACCTGTACCCCTTTTAACCTTCTGCTATATTCAGTGCTAATGCACAGGATGTTATTAATGTATTGATTGCATATTCCATTAAAAGAGTCTGAAACAGTTAATGTAGGTCAAAAAATTACTTACCTTTTAAGACACAGAGATCAAGGCATTAAAAATTATGAGACTTTCTTAAAATTCCTAAAGCCATAGTTAAAACATTTAATAAGTAACAATATTTTTTTAAAAAAACCTTACACTTAAAATTCCCACTAGGATCAAGGATTTGGGTTTTATTATCTGAAGTGCTTCAGAAACTGGTGGTAAATAACACTTAATTAAACAGATTAAATAAGAAAATGTTTGTTTACATTATTCTCTAAAGGAAAGAATCCCACAAGTTTTGTAATGTGAACTATGTTTGCTCTTTGAAGGAGTTAACAGAAACACAGTGCCAAGCAGTTTCTTGTCTACTCGCTGGCGACAGTTGTGATCACGTTCAAGATAAGAGAGGGGTTGTATATATTTAAATGACTTGCAGTCCTAGCTTGTACATTTTAAATTGGCCAAATGCATCTACATTTCATTTTTCCTCAACCACTCTTCACAGTATTTGAAATCTGTATTAGTTCATAACTCAGCTCCCAACATGTTTGGACTACTATGGAAAGACAGCATAAGATGGGAGTTTATTCTTCTCTCTGTGAGACATAAAAAATGGAGCATATCTCCCTGTGCATATACATTTCCTTCTTGGCTAAGTATTTTGCTGATTTGGGCCTATTTATAGTAGCTTTCAGGGTTACAGAAATGTCCAGTTAAAATATCCAGGCGAATCTTTTCTGAATTGGAAGCTGTGGACTATTAGAGGTCTTCCTGCTTGCAAGTTAAAAGAATACATTGGAAAAACTATGAAGTGACCAGTACTTGGTGTGTACCTTATTTACTTTGGATATCAGACCTAAACTTGGCTGTATTTATGAATACTTTCTTAGGTGTTTAGAAAAGTAGTTGTTGGACAGCAGGGAACCATTTCACTTGCAGCTGTTTATTTAGTATTTATCATTTTAACAGTTCAGGAAAAAGAACATTTTCCAACCTCATTTTTTACAAGAATTTCCACTCACTGCAAGCTATCAACACCTTCACCAAGTCAGAAATATAAGGCCTCATTCTCCTTACCTTATAATTTATAATGATGTTTTGGTAGCTGGTAATCTCAGCATGTGCAGTGGAGTCAGTCAAGGGACTCATGTACACAATTAGTAATGTACATAGTGGCTCTGAAAACGATTATAACATCAGGATTCTCAACTGTATTTTGAAAACATAATTTCTGTGTAAAGAACCTCAAACTTTTAAAGAAAGCAAGCCAGCTGCATGGCAGGCAGTGATAAGCACAACTGAAAATCAGGCTGTGCTAATATAGAGTTGTAAGCCTTTTATCTGCATTTTAAACCTTAGGAAATTTCCTCCAAAAGAGGAAGGCATAAATATCTTCTTCATTTAAATGGCTGCTACTTGATATCCTGATGAAGAAGAAATTAAAAGGTTTTGGTTTGGACTTTTATTTAGTTTGGGTTTTAATTTCTTTTATTTCTTCCAGTCCTTGACTTCTGTATTCACACTGGCTCAGATGTTGTGCTTTTCCTGTGAGAAACCTGCACAGGTTTCCTGAGTGTAGGAGATTACTACAGCTTAGGGAACAACATCACAGATGCAGTGAAGATAAGTGGATTTGTGATTGAATGATCCCCCTTCTTCCATATTCTTCTCCTTTTAGCAAATGAAAGAGAAGCTTTCTGGTTAAAATTAAAGTGAAAGGAGGAAGAGCTGAAATAATTTTCAAAAAACTGATCTAAGCTAGGGCAAAGCATCCCATTGATGTCACCAGATAATATATAGATTCCTGAATTATTACATCCCTGCCAAAGAATGCAATTTTTTCACCTTCTTCAGTTGCCTTACTTAGATTTACAGTGTATATTTGTATAATTCATGCCCTGTTGATGAGGGAAATGGTTGCCATTGATTGCAGTCATGAGAGATTGGAACTTTTGATTCCTTTTAAAGAAAAACTAATTACTGCTGTTCCATAATGCAGTATCTGAACAGATCAGATGGGTAAAAAAGGCACTTGCCATCATAGGCAGGACTCAATCAGAGGTGACTATCAGGGTGTCAGAATCTGGTCAGAGTAGCCACCAAAGCTTTGGAAACTCAGGACTAGTTCATATTTGGGAGACTTCTGCATTTACTCCTGCATTTTACTTGTTAGGGCCACAAGTGTCCTTCCAGGGGTCTGTGACTCCAGCATATCAAAGATGGTTCACAAATATAACACTAGGCAGGGACTTAAACAACTTGCTGATTCAAGGTGATGATCGAAGTTTTCTTCCTGAGAAAAAAATATTGCTTCTTCTGTAGCATGTAGTCAGAGATGCATTTAATCTCACCTTGACTGATGTGTACCATCCCTAGCACGTAAAGGAAATGCTTACATACTCATAGCTACCTTTATTTTAGAGACATGACTCTGCTTCTTGCTGCACTAATTCCCCAGGATATTTATTTAGAAAAAAATTACTTCCAGAGCCTTTTAGTGCATTGACCTTGTTTCAGGGTTTAGCTGGGAGGAGAGAGAGCTGAGTTTTTTTCTTAAGCACTGCAGGGGATTTCTGTCAGGTTGCTTTAACACTTCCATTCAGATTCTTGCCAGGCTTTCAGGCTAAAGAATTTTCAGATGTAGCTAGCCATCATCACATAGGTCTGTGCATAGTCTCTGTTATTTTATGAATCTAAAATTCAATTATTTTTCAAGCAAAGACAAAACAACATCATGCAAATATAAAGCTATGAGATCAGAATAATAAATGCATGGAAAAAGATAACCTGTAATGTATCAGATCTCTATGATACAGTGACCACTGGCTTCATGCATTAGATCTATTCTCTGTCCAAAGATTTGGAAAGGAGTTGTACCTCTATAGAAGAGGAGAAGAAAGAAAGCAAGATGTTACCCTGTTGAATTTTATTTCAAAAACTAGAGTTTTCTTAAGTAGCAAGACACCAATTTTATAAACCATTAAAATATTTTTATGCTCTACAGGTGTGATAGTCTTAGCCATCTTTGCCCTACCCAACCATGACCCAAGCAGGTTAGCACTGCAACTCCTATTAGCCACACCTTTTACTGTTTCTTCCTGAGTGCTTCCATGTACAAACTGATGGGTATATGGGAAATGCATACAGGTGGGAAATGCAATCGCTGAACCTTGTTCTCTGACTGTAGAGAATGTATCTACCATACAGCAGCATAAGATGCAGAGGGGGTTTTTTAGCGGGGATTACCAAATTTGAACCTCTTTCATTCCCCCAAAATGACTGATTACATCCAGGCCATGAGGGAGTCCCTCACATATTCCCAAATACCCGTGGCTACAGCAGTGATTCAGGATTAATGTTAAAGAAAGCCTATTGTTACAGCAACATCCTCCCTCATCTCGCAGTGTAACAGGTATAACTGTTCATTCTGTGCTGCTACTGCCTGATCCTTGAACTCCATCTCTCACCTCCCTGTCACCACTCCTCAATTTCACACAGCATTGCCACATCCAGAGTGGATATACAGCCCTGGTCACAGATGGGGCTTAGGCAAAGTGTTCAGCTTCATGGCATTTCTGTGCTAATCCGTGAAGGCCTTTGGATATACCCTTGCAGCAATGCACTTACACAGAATGGTGCCACTGCTAACCCTGCTTGGCCAGACAGAAGCTTAGATGTCCAGGGTTAAATGCCAAGAAGATTCCAGTGGTAGCTAACTAGGTGTAGGCAGGTGAAAATGTAGAGCACTGCAAAATGTTAATTCCACTGCCTCTTGCTTTTATTAGTGTCCCAAAGAAGGGCTGGGTTATTCTAACTGCAGTGTAAGGTCTAATTTTAAAAAGAGACATTTGAAGAAATCCTCCATTACTTATGTTTTTCAGGAAAAAAAGGCAACTGCATCATTCTTAGCAGAGAGTGGAAAGAAAGAAAGAAATAACACAGCTGTTCAGTGGTACCTAGAAAAGAACAGTCAGACTCAAAGCTTGTTACGTCGATTCACAGTGAAGGACTTAGGAGAGAAAATATTATCATGACCCTGCTATGTGTATATTCTGAGAGCAATATTGCTGGTAAAGTTCTGGGGTTGTCTCTTAAAAAGGATGATTGCTGACCGTGTTAACCAGACTCAATTTTATCACTCTATGTCTATATGCGGTGTGGTGCTATGTGCAATTTCAGGCACTCATTCCATCCCAAAGTGGACTTTATCTGGATTGCTGTCATACCCCAAACTGTCTGCACTTTCATTGAAAGAATTACTGTTCCTGTCATCAGCTTGGTAAGAACAGCACCAGGAAATAAGCTACCTTTAAATGAAGAGATGAATTCTATTGCTCACAAAGCTGGTGAAATATTAGTCAAGCATATAGGAGATAGGCTGTTTGGAAAGGAAATGGGAGTTAATACCCTTGCTGAAGTTCCAAAATGCTGCCTGGCATTTCTGATGATGCACTGGTATCCTGTTTGCTGTAAGATCTTATGAAGGTCCTTCAACCTCTCTATACCTCAGTTTCTTGATCAGTAAAATTATGACAATTGTTTTCTACTGAAGTTTCCAAGTAATAGACTTAATTGTCACACAGTGCAGAGATCTCAAATTGAAATGTAGTTCAGAAGTGCAAAGTATTATTACTACTAGAAGCCCATTACAGCTCTTTTTTTTTTTTTTGTTCAGACTGGTACTTTGGTACGTGCAGCTAGACAGCTTCTAATGTTATCTTGATTCACAAAGCACTTTTTGTGTGAGGTTTGACTCACAGTAAAATGCCAGTTAGAATTTTTTCCTCAGGAACTCACTGGAGCTTGGCTTACAAAATCTGAAAATTAAATCAACCAAAATAGGTCAAACACAAAACTATATGTCCTTATGTGTCCTCTTGTCCTCTTTTAGCAGTACAGAAGATAGTTGTTGTTTTCTTTTCCATAAAATTTGGGCTTGTTGTGTTTCTCAGTTGGCTACAGTAACTGTATCACAGTTACATTCTGAATACCTGCTCTTGCAAGTTTTCTTTCCCTATTAAATATAGTTTAAAATGATAGGCTCATCTGTTAGTCATCCAAAAATAATGTGCTGGGTTTACAAGCAGCTGATGCTACTGAATGTGACACAAGAGTGTATCATTGTGTTGCAGCTTGCTCGTAGCCATCACCACAGAGATATTTTCAAGCCTTAAAAAAGCAACAAAGCATCTGAAATATAATCAAATGTTAATATAATTTGCAGTTTTGCATTTACTTTCCCCCTGTAGATAATTCTTTAGGAATTTATTTCTATTCACATAATTCTTTAAGTTGATATGTTTATTCTGTACCTAGCTTACAATTTCTGTTCATTCCTGTGTTAAGTACGTGAAGGTGCTGCTTAAATTAGTACTTCAGTATTATACATTTCTGAATTGGTTGTTCAGTGCAGTTAAAATGCAGTGAATAAATTTGTTAATATTTGAGGTGAGAAAGGAGGTAAAAAGGGAAACCATCTATACTAGTCAGAGTCTAGCTTTCTCGTTATAACATATTATAATTTATTTAAACTCAATCAATACTTAATCTGGAGTTTAAATTCTGCTAAAGATCTGTGGCATGGCTAAAAGCAGCTGGTGCCAGGGAATAAAATTTTCTTCAGGCTGTGATTCTGATGAATTTATAATGCACTCTGGTGATGCATTGACCTAAATTCACAAAAGCACTGCAATTCCTATTTATTATTATGAAAGGTATCCTACCCGCAGTTTTGTTCTTTCAAATGTTGTGTGGGTACAAAAAGATGACAGGTTGCAGTGGGGATGACTGGAGAGGATGGAGCTGCATGCACATCCCTGACACGTACTGGCTGCCCAGGCTGGCAGCCCTGGGGTTTGGAGGGCACTCCCAGGCAGGAGGGAAAATCCCTGGCAAGGGGTGGGGAGGCACAGGAGGGCTGGAGCCCCATCCCACCCTTGCTTCACCAGAGGAAGCACCCAGCATTCTCTTCAAGGCTTTGTCTGTGCAGCCTGTGACCACAGACAGGGTGGTGCCTCACTGTAATTCCATGATTTGATGCAGGAATAATTTCAGCACTGTAGAAACCCAGCAAATGTTTGAAGCCAGCAGTGAGGGCAGACTGAGAGGTGTGTGTTTGTGGTGATCACTTGGATTTGTTTTGCTTGCAATACGAGCAGTGATGTTAAGGCAGGAAGAGGACAGTTTTGTTGAAAATTGCTTCTCCTATTTTATTTTGTTTTGTTTTTCTCCTGTTGCCTTACAGGGGATATAGAGTTAGATCTAGGTTTGGTCTTCTGTTCAAGGTTCTTTAGAATCCCTCAGGTCCAACCATCACAGGACAGTGCCTACAAGCAGCTCACATTGAAGTGGCTGGGAATTGCACACACTGATCTCTTGTAATGATCAGGCCACTTAATTTTTTCCATTTCATTTGGCAAGCTTTTCATCTGCATCATCCAAGGGCTTTTCATGACAAGTGGTGCTTTCCCAGTGACCAGCATCCTTATCCAAGCATTCTTTTTTACCTTGAGAGTTTGTAGTCAGATTTGTCTGTTTTTGTGAAATGCCATGTGTTTTAGCAGATTCATAAATGTGGGAAACTTGTGGGTTTTTTAAAAGCAGAGTGAATAAGGGAAATATATAAAAAATGAGGCTGACAATCCTCCCCACTTCTTTCATGATGTGATATGGATGCCTCTTGTGTAAAAACCATGAGAGCACAACTATATTTCATTATTGGTACTTAACCACTTCTCAATTGTTGCTTTTCCAGGCAGAATGTCAAAGGAGGACTCCCAGCTCTGCATTGTTTATCCCCTCTGCTCTCCTGCCTCCTTTTGGGGCACAATATCAGACACTGTCTTCAGTATGTCAGTTCTCATTGTATTTTGTGCCCACCTCTTCCCATATTGCTGCTGTAGTCAAATTCCTGTTGTGATTTATGCCAGAATAACTGTGGGATAGAATAAATCCACAGACTTTAAAAGCATTAGCCTGCTTTTACTGCAGCACAGCCAACAGCTGTACCTAGCACTGCTGCCCCATCCCACCCCCGTGGGGCAGCATCCCAAGCCATGCTGTTTGGGAAGAGCAGTGCTGTGTGCCTGCTGAGCTCTGCTCCTCGGGGACAGCCCAGGGGATGGCAACAGCATGCAAACACAGCCTCTCAGCTGGAGCAACTGTTTGTTTCTGCTCTAGTCTTTAGTTAAAATGTGAAGCTATTAAACAGAAATGCAGAGACTTGCAGTTCAAGCTCATACCTAACTAGCTTGGAGAGCTGGGTTTGTAGATCCAACTGTGTGTTGCAGTCTGGCAGCAAGAAAGTCTGGAATTCCACTCGTTTGTTTTCTTCTGATGGTCAAAGAGAGTACTCCAAGATCCAGCTGCAAGGGTGCAGAAATACTTACCTGCTGTAAAGATTATTTATAGAGGTCTCAGACTTCCCCTCTCCCCAACATAGCAGTCTGATCCACATCACAGCTTTGAACTCTGTCAAGCACAAGATCATGGGGGATCATTGGCAAAGTAATATCCAAAAACTGTGTTCTGCCTGCCAGAGTAATAGATTGGGAACATCTGCAATTAAATATCTGGAAGAAATAATATAAATAGAGAAAGACAACCAGAACTTCCAACAAAGGACTAAAGTTGTATCCTACTCCTTATCATGATGGTTTGACCAACTGAATCTTCCTAATTTGTCTTTAATGATAGCTTGTTTAATTTTTTTCTGTAATTTTATTAAAATTTATGATCTATCTTGCTTTCTTGCAGGATAAAAAATTATAACCTTCCCATTTATTCTTTGGTAAATGTCCTTGGCATTTCTGTTGCAGCCAGGGGAAAAGTGGACTGTAGCTAGTTCATGTACATACCTAGAGAAAAGCTTATTCCTTGCCCCACAGAATGCCAGCTGATGGTTGCAACATATGAATAAGATAAAAGTGGAATATAGGTTGGGAGAGACAAACTGCCAAAAGACAAGTGTTTTCATAGATTTTAGCTAATCAAGAGTAGCAGTAGTACTTTGCTTACTTGCCTAATCGTGATTAGGTGCCAGTTTTCTGTTCTTGTAACAGAAGAGGTAAATTTCAAACGTATGATTTGAAGGAGGCTGAGGGGAGTAACAGTGTTTTCGTAAATTCAGGAAGTTTTACCAGGCAGGCCTACAGACCAATTTCTGTCTGTAGTTCACCAAACTGTACAGTAATGTTTTTTTCTTCCCACAGTGCCATGAAAAAACCTTTGGCTTCACTTCATGTGTGAAACCTTTTGCACAACAAAAGTGGTTTCTTGTGGCCAGTAAGACCAAATGTTCTAAGCATTCCAGGAAGCGTAAAAATGGATTGGTACCCTTCCTAGGTTTATGGAGCCTTATTTCTCTCTTATTTCTCTCATTCTTTTTTTTTCCCATTTATTCTCTCTTCATCTTTGCAAAATCCAAGCAGAGTACAGTGTTTGAAAATCCTGACTATCATTTTCCATTTTTCTTGGGTTTTCCTTAGTTATATTTTCTGAAAAGAAGTTGTTTCAGTAAATGCAACCTAGTAAATTATCTTAAATTACTTCTTACAGTCCAGGCTAGTATTATAACATGAAAATTGTTACTTGCAGTCTCCCACGCCCCCAGCTGCTGCAGACCTATGTCTCCAGGCTGGGTAGAAGCTGAGCACAGTTCTTCCCCAGCAGAGTCTGCAGGCCAATCCACAATGTGGAAAGCAGAGTTTACAAAAAGAAGATTTCTCATCCTTCCTTCACAATCCTGCCAGATTCTGTTGTAGTGATGGTCAAAACCAACTAAAATAGTGATTTTATACTGATGGGTAGGCATATGTCTATGCAGAAACCAGATGAGAAACTGTTCAAGCCAAAAACATCAAATCTCAGCTCATCTAAGGATACCAGAAAACAGCTATCCCATTTCTTTGATCTGTGATATTTGACTCTCAACGTGTGTTAATAAGACATACATGTTGGGCATTGGCATTTTCTCCTGTTGAACAAGGGTAAACATTGCATTTGTCTCTGTAAAAATATACTTCAATAGCTGGGAAAAAAGTGGAGATTCATTATTTTTGCAGTTGTAGAAGACATTTAGCAGCTGTGTTTATACTGGCAGACAATTTGGATATTAGGTGGCAGGACAGAGAACTGCAGATGTACAATATTGTGCAGACATTGTGCACTTACAGTCCATTTCCAGGGAAACATGTTATTTTATATTTCCCTTGGTGTCATTAATCACATTTCATGATGTATCTCACTATTTCAACCCATTCCCCTAGATTCATTCTTTTTTGGCCTGTTTGTTTAGTAGTTATTGATCTCCATTTCAAGAAATTCCATCCCAACTAGAGATAATTAAGTTCTTTTTGCTCCAAGAAAGAAAATTAAGATCACCCTATACTGATTACTGAGGCTACCTGTAACAATTGGCATGTCTACCACATCAGAAAGACATTTAGTCTGCTTTGGGTCAGAAAAAGATTAATACTGTTCCTTGGTATTTAGAAATTAAACTCTGTTCCTGAAAATAAAAATATGTTTCTCATCTTGACCTACAAAGGGAAACAGCTGCTCTTTTCTCTGTTCTTGTAGTTCTCCAATCCCTTAACAGGCTTTGTTTTGGTTTTACAGGTGAATCCCTTAAACTACAGCAATGATGGCCCATCTGCTGGGAGAAATGTGTTGATATAAACTGTGAGGAATCCCCTGTTAGAGAGCTGAGAGCCTGAGGAACCTCAGTGTATGGGATGTACATTTAAATAATGGCATTAAGGGTTCCTGGATAAATTTGGCTTGTTTAAGTGCTGCTGTGGGTGCCCTTTGAGCCTCCTCACCCTGGAAGGGTCACCTGGTGTCACTGTGCTTGTCCTGCAGCTCCCTCGCCCATGGGCAACAGTCCTGACTGTCTGGGGACAGACCATGGATCTGTTTCCTGTGTGGGTGTCTGGGTTTGCTGGAGAAAAGTTAGAAAGGGAAAGAGCTTGTGCCAAACTTTTGATCTTCTTTGTCTGAAGAGCTGGCTGTGCAGGAGCTCTGGCCTGGGAGGTGGGAACAAAAGACCTGCCAGGCACACTTTGTCCTGGCTGAGTCTCAGTGTCATGCTAGGTAAGGTTTTTTCTCTTGGGGAACAGAGAAGAGGAGTTCTACTGACCTCTAAAAAGAAGCAAACCCACAGAATTCACTACATAGAGAATTAATGAATTATCCAAGATGGTATGATCAGCAGATTGCTTGAAGAAACCACAAGCCCTGCCCGGTGCCTCTTCTCGTGACTGGTTCAGAATGCTAAATATAACCTGGCAGTATTTTCTTAGGGATACATGAAAAGCAGACAAAAATTAGGTCTGTTTATGCTATATGGCTTAGCCACACCTAAGGAAATGCAACTTGTTTTCAACCTTTTTGTTTAGAGGATATCTGTGAGGAGGCTCTGTCCACCACAGTGGAAGTACAAACTTGTATAAGCACTGTCCCTGTGTTGCTGTGAGTTGTGTGGAAACAGATGGCCCCAGGCACCAGAGGAGAAGACAGGGTGGATTTTAGGCCGTGCTCAGCAATCTTCAGAATACTGAAATCTCAAAAAGAGCTTTACTTCCAGGAAGGTCATGGAGTTTGGATTTGGGATGAGAGGACTTGGGTGATCACATTTTTATTTCTAGAAACCAGTAACATATATTTTATATATTCTCAAAGAGTAAGTGGTTTGCAAAAGTACATTGGAAGCTGGTGGCAAAACTGGAAAATTAATACAGCTCTGGGGAAGCTGATACAAGTACCTTAGTCTAAAAGTCATTTATACAAAGAAAATAAAATACCACTATCATTCATGCTCTTGTGGACCCCGTGATTTTGCCTTCTCTAAAATGCTTGCTCTTTCCTGTGATCTTTTTCCCTGTGATCTTTTCCCACTCTCTCTCCAACATTTGGGTGCAGTTTTTCTTATGTGATGATGGTTATATAACTGATGCTTAACACAACCAATTAGAAGCTGTCTTTGAGCAAACAACACAGGCAGAAGACTGGAACGACGATCATTTGCCAACCCCACATACACAGTTTGAGGTTAGTTGTATACAGTATAATTTAGTGGTGTTAAATAACCCCTAAAAAACCTCTAGTCCAAGCCTGCATAAAACAAATTAATGAAACATCTATTAAAAGATCTATCAATATGTATTGTAATTCCCACCCTTTTCAAATATGTTGATCCCAATTTTTTCCCTTAATTCCTATGTTTTCTTTCCATGTGTTCATCTGGAAAGCACCTACCTTTCTGCTGCAAAGAACTCAAGAGCCCAAATCAAGACCAGGGTTCTACTGATTCCACTCCCCTGGTACAAACAGGCTCCTTTAGTTTCCTGCTCTACTTTTACACCCCAGCCCACTGCCAAGTGGTCTCTGTTGCTGAGCCAGTGTGGTCACACAGCTGAGCACTACCAAGGAGGCTCAGGGAAAGAGGTGTGGCTTGCCCTGATTTGTTTAATGCTCCTTATGGCTCTTCTCTAACATACTGTTTTTTCCTCTCTTCATGTGCATGCCCCTGTCCTCCAAGGCTTTGCATGCTCTCCCCTCATCAGGACCTAGGCCTGTGTCCCTTGCTGGTGCCTTTGTTGACTCCAGTCCCCTGGTTTGCCCTCCCTCGCAGAGCCAGAGCCATTCCTGGTAACAGCATGTCACTAGAGATGCAGCAGGCTGGACATGTGTTGTGCCAGTGCCATGTGAAGTCACTTTCTCAGCTGCCAGTTGTGCAGGTCTCATCCATTTCAGAGCTGCACTCCTCCTCTAGATAGCTCAGGCACCAATGCCTTACAGAAACAGAGCAAATTAAAACTCTTACAAAAGATTGAACTAGGGCCTAACTGACTGATCACTGAACACCACACCTGGAATCATTTAAATTTTAGCATTTCTAGGCGTGTGTTTTATTTTTCCTTTTAAAATAAACCTAGGAAGTGGCTAGGTTAATGCACACGACCTTAGCCTAAAGGATAAACAGCCAAGCCAATAAATATAATGTGCAGGCTCCTGCCTATTCCTGTCTATACAGGCAATCATCTATTGCACCTGTATCCTCTCTTGTAGAGGTTTTATGACCAACACATTAAAGTGCAGAGAAACAGAAATGCTGCTTGAGTACAATGTATTCAAGTTAATTTTCCCCTAGGAACTGAAGTATTTAGTTGCTGATTGTCTGTTCAGGACAATCACATTTTTCTTTTTAAGTGTGGAATTGAAATATTGCATTTGCCTAGCTGTTTAATTTTTAATTAATATAAAGCTTAGTCTGAATACAAGGGACTTTCTGTGCTTCAAGTACTGAGGAGGAGGGAAGGTGCAAGGAAAGCTGTTTCAATATCCCTGTCCAGATCAGATACTCACATCCTCTGGTTGCCAAGTCTCCAAGAGGATGCTGTAGCAGTGGTACCAAGAGGAGTTAAAGCTCATGAAATAGGCTGGTACCCTTCACACTGCAGTGACTATGGACCTAGCCGGCCTACAGGGATCTTTCTGAACAGAGCAAAGAGTCAGAGCAAATGTCTGGTCTGGCCCCACAGCTATTGATTTCTCTTTACTGTCATTTAGTCAGATAAAAAAGAACCTCAAATTCCAGCTGTTAGCCACTTCAGGGTCTATGTAAGCAGCAGAAAAATCAGAAACATTTGCATTTCCATCCCTGTTTCAAGCAAATACACCCTGTCAAGGGAGGGTTAGGAAAACACAAGGATATAGCTCTCGTCTATTTTACTTGAAGTGATCAGACCTGGAATGGTGAGAAGGAAATCCAAACCCCATTCCTACCCCCACACCCTCCAAGACACAAATATTTTCTTTTTGCATGATTCCCTTAGAACAACATAGCTCCCAGAGGACTCTGTGCTATGGCTTGGTATGCCTAAAAGGCACACAAGGAAAAATGTGGATTTTGCACTTAAAAATCAAAGTGCATCTTCTGACAGGCACTATTCTAGCTATGAGATGTGAAATGAATGCTATGCGCTCATAACTTCATAATAGAGTGCAAATATGCTCTTTGATATTTTTCATCCATAGTTCAAAAAATGACAGTGGTGCTATATTGTTGAATTGCAGTGCTTATCATTCAAACCTCTTATTGTTTCAGCCATGAGTATCTCCTGTATGTATATTGATGTATATTTAACCCCACTAAAACAAGATGGCAGAACCAGTCCCTCTTTGTACCCAAAAGAGATTGCCAAGTGTGGTATTTGTTCTAATTGGCTTCTGGGGATGTGCCTCAATAATCTCCAATAGCAGCTTACATACAGTATCTATATTATTTTAGTGAAACATAAAGAAACTGATAGGAAATGTCATTCTGTAGTTTAGAGGAATTCTGCTGAGTTTAACAGAGGACGATTGAATCGGAAAAAAGCAGGATTTTGAACACTCCAGTGATCCAAAAGTAAGGAAAACAGGGAGCTGCACAGCATGGTCTTTTTCTTTTAACAAAGTACATTTTGCCTTGCTCGTGTGTGAATTGCCTGTGACAGCACAGCCGTGAAGGGAGAGAGGCAGCAGGAGGTGGCAGAGTTGGGCAATGGAAAGGGAGCTGTGGTTAAGGCAGTGGCTTTGGACACCATCTGACTAGATTTTTTTTCTGTCCCTGCCTAAGAAAGTCATTTAGGAGATGTCTGTGGCACAGGGCCAGTCTGCATTTAGTTTGACTACTAAAAGCAGCTGCCTCTGCTGCAGTCACTAGGTGCAGAAGTGGTCAGTGCTCTGCATTCAGTCTGTGAATGGCAGCAATAATGTTTCTTTTCCTGACCCTGCTCAGTGCACACCATCCCATCCCAGCATGCTGATACGAACAGGAGGCCAAGTTTGTGGGTCCTGGTCTTCTTTGGCCCCTCTTGGCAGCAATTACTTTTGTTCCAGAAACAACTGGTATTGGAATCACCAGGATTCAGTTCCCAGAGCTAGTGGATTTTTGTTTTGCTGCTGGAAGTTGACTTCTGCTCTCCTATAGAGTCAGTGTGTAGCTGATCTACCAATTAATTTCATGCCTGATTGCAAAGTTTCTTGTAACTTCTACAATCCCTTTAATCACTGTGACCAGATCTTTGTTTATGCTGTAACCCTGTAAAAGGAAACAGCACCCAGCCACAGCTTTCTTGCTATCTAGTTAGAAGGGATAAAGACTTGTCTTGAATAATATATAAAATCCAATTTAATATTAATTCTGTTATAATATTCAATTCCAGAAGCACATATGGAAGCAAATATTAATCCATCAGATTCTTTGTAATTATTTGAACTATTTTTATTAAACATATTAAAACTATAAAGTATTAAGCTTTAAATTTACAACAGCTATTCTTAAAAATTAATGTTACTGTATTATTAAAGTTACACTCATGCATTCAAAACTGAATTATTTTTACCTACTGCCCCTACAAATTTCTTTAGCAGCATGTAGGAATCTAGGTGGAAAAGAGTTAAATACTTTTGTATCAATTAGATCAGCTACCTCAATTAGAAGTATCTAATCAAGTGAGGAAAAAGGTCTTTTCAGATTTTAGTTATCTTTTTCACCTAGTCTTGAACTGATGCAACATCTGAATGTGGTTGCTCTGAAAACTGGAGAAACTTTAAATAAAAGGACATGTCTAAACATGCCCAATGCAAATATTGTCAATGGAATGCAAATGCTAGTAAAAAAATAGTAGTTGGGATTTTTCCCTTGTCTTTCTACTTTTGAACATGTAGTGAGAGGAAAAAATGTCTTCAGATGTAGGAAAACCTATGCAAGAAAAAAAAAAAAACCACCACATTTTCCCTTGAACATTTTGGATGATAAATTTACAGCTATGGTTTCAGTTAAAGATGTCAGAAAGGACTTTTCCTCTTTCCAAGCTGTGAAGTCCTGTCATCAGTGTTGGTGCTTATGACTTTTTTATTTCTCTATGTACTGAATGGGTTTGCAGAAAGGAAACTAAGATAGGAGGAAGCAAGAAGGAAAATGATTCTAGGGTTTACTGTTCAAAGCACTCACCTACAGAGGAAAGAGGAGAAAATGTTGTATACTGGTCTCTCAGAGAATATCTATGCCTTCTACCACAACTATCACTAGATTAAAACTAGGGGTTAACTACATAGTACAATTATTTGGTTCTTATTTTGCTTTGATGCAGTAGGTTTATTTCATTGTTTGCTGCATCACAATGACATTCATGTGACAATATTCAGATTGCAAACTATTTAGATGTTTCACAGTGCCTTTACAAACCGTTTTGCACATGCTTCAGCCAGTTTTACCTTTCTTTCCTACTCTACATATACTTGGATCAGTTGCTGCTTCTGTTCAATGTTAGTGTTCAGCCAGAGTAATTTGTCTTTGGGTTTTGGGGTTAGCCTTTTTTATTAACTTCCTTTCTTTCGTGTTTGTTCAAGAAACAAGACCATTAGCATTTCACACCAGCCCTTTGGTAGGCCATGTGCTTCTGTGAGAACCGTGCTGGAGTCCTGGATCTGCTCAGGATGAGGGATAGGCAGAGGAAACATGAGATGGAGAGTGTTGCAGGGTCGAGAGCGTTGCAATGCTGTGCTCCAAGAGGGCAGAAAGGGCAGGGCTGTGTGCAGACATGCAGGGGGCACTGCCTCATTAAAACCAACAACATGAAATGGGCTTAGGGAAAGCTTGAGGCACCCATGCATGTTTCACCAGCTGTGCAGAGTCTGGCCCCGGGGTGCAGCACGCTCCCAGTCCTTGCAGGCACAGCTGCCTTTGCACAGGAGCTGCGTGGCCTGGCCCAGCACAGCCTGACAGAGAGATCCAGGGTGACAGATCTTCCCTTGCCTTTCCCTGCTCCCCATTTCCAGCCATTAATATTCCTGTAAGCACCCAGTTAGGCTATGGAAGATAAGAGCATTAATTGAAGTCGCATTCCTTAGCATCTGACAATATTGATGTTTACTTTCTGTTTTCAGGTCTTCAGTCTTTTATGCCATTTATTATTTCTTCCATGTTGATGATACACAGGAATAAATAAGAATGACTGTACTTTCTAGTTTGAATTTTGGGCCATATTTTTTTATTTAGAAGCTTTATTTCATCACATTAAAACCTTTAGTTTGGAAAACATTTAGTTCAGTTTTCCATTTTGTGGTATTTCCCCATTAAGATATTGCTCAGCTGAAGTAACATGGTTTAATAACTTCTCTAGCAGGATCAAACAGGCAAGCTCCAGCGTTACTGATGATGATTAAGGGTGGGAGTCATGCTGTGAAAGAGTGACTAAGTGCTGTTATTGAGATCTGACAATTTTCCTGGAAGATGGATTTGATAACTCTATAACAAGCATATTTCAGTGAAATGACCCAATTTTAGAAGATTAGTGTATTTTCCTAAATTCAGTAAGTCTTTATAAAAATCTCACATCTAAAAATCTGTAGGAGTTCTCTGAAAGGAATTCTAAAAAGGGAAAGTGTAATACCTACCTGGCAGTCTCAGGGAACTGTGGTACAGAGGGGCATCCCATAGGAGCACTGCCATTTTATGTTCTGGGTCTGTGAAGGCGTGTAAGATTAGTTGATGCTGAAGGCAGTAGGAAATCACACTGAAAAAAGGGATCCTGAGAGTTCAGCACTTGACAACATTCTTCTTAGAAAAGTGAATGTCTAACAAAGCCTCAAGTTGATCTTACTCTTGTAAGTAATTAATATGGCCATTATAAGTAATGGTTGTAAGAGCTGGGAGAACTATCTCACTTGAACAAATTAATTACACAATACTTTGCAATTCTTATGCTGATACAGATTAATAGTTAGGCATAACAAGGATACAGGTTATAACAAGAATATAAATGAGAGTCGCAATACAATTGAATAGTGGATAGCCATAGGCCTTATGAATGTGGGAGAAAACAGAAGTCTTTTTAATAGCTATGAGGTATCTTACATAGTTTTAAATGTTTGTAGTTTCAGGCACAAAAATGCTTTGCCTGAAACAAGTAGTTTGGAATTCCCTCTTTTGTCACTAACCAAGTGGAGGCTCAGTTTCAGTCGTGTACCAAAAGTATTCAGCTCCTCCTTTATCCCTTCCCTCCCACTCTGGGATCCTTTCCACATTTGTGATGGCACCTTTATCAATAAATCAGGTTTCTATTCAATATGACAAACTCTGTTAGGGCTAGCTGGAGGCCCAAATCTTGAATCCAGTATGTAATAATCCAGCATTTATTCTTGGAGGAAGGAAGGAGGAGTGGTTCAGGGAGTAAAAGATCCCAGGCTATGTCTTAGGGAGGAGGAGGGAAGGCTTCATGCCCATCCATGGCCCTGCAGAACCCTGAGCTGCTGATGATGTTGTGTCTGCATCTGTCAGGAGGGTGATGAACAGTGACACAATTACACCAGATCTGTGGCTGTCACTCTCAGGAGAGCAGGCAGGAAATTGCCCTCAGTCCCAGCTGGCTCCTGAGTGGCGTTCTCTCTTGTGGCTGCTGAGAGAAGACCACCCAAACACACTGCTAGTGAGTGTCCCAATCAAATCCCTGGTTTTTTATCTTTTAAAACAAACAAACAACAACAATTAAAAAATCAACCAAACAAAAAACAAACAGAACCCCTCCAAAAAAACTCCCACCCCTAAGTAAATAAAAGATGTATCCTGAGGTTATTTCAACAGCATTTTCATCTTTCTTTTCTGGCTAATAAAGTCATCACCTAATTGATTATTCCCACAGTGGGCCAAATTTTGTGCTGGTATAAATGGGTGCAGTCCTGTTAGGAGTAGCTCCTACTTAACTCAATCCTACCGGCCTCTAAAAATTGATTCAAAAGTTGAAAGGAAAAAACTTGTTTATTACCTTGGCCTCAGGTTAACAGAACAACTGAAAATTCATAATGGAACCTAATAAACAAAGAACATAATGTTTGTCCTCCAAGCTAACACAGGTGAATTAATGTTTTCCATCCTTTTCAGCCCCCCCCCCCCCCCCCCGATTTTTTCCAACCAATATAATTTTTATTATATTTTTCATGTTTCATTTATCTAAGAATATTCTTTCCAGTGGTATTTGTATTATTCTCACTCTAGACAGTCATGTATTTGAAGATTTGTTCTGTAGCAGGACAAAAAAGGAGTTTTTTCAGTCTGACATTTGAAAATGTAGTGCTAGAAAGTTGTGAGTTGTG
Organism: Rhabdornis inornatus; assembly: GCA_013397075.1. Lineage (NCBI taxonomy): Eukaryota > Metazoa > Chordata > Aves > Passeriformes > Rhabdornithidae > Rhabdornis > Rhabdornis inornatus. The sequence goes on along the minus strand of VWZS01008230.1, from coordinate 2,585,210 downwards.
AACTTTTTCATTTTGCTGCTAAGAAGTGCATACAGTTCCAGAAATGTCTGTGATTCTTAGGTACTGGAATTTCATCATTCTAGGTTCTGCCTGCAAGTCCACATTTTCAAGTGGCAAAATAACTCCCTGTATGAAACACAATATTCAGTGTAATCTGAGTTTCTCCTATTCAGGCTTTAAGGAAATCCTTGTACAGCCATTTCAGTTTTTCCTGTCATTTGCCTTATTGTGTTGCTGCATATGTGGTTGACTTATCAGTCCTGATCTGAATCATGCTCTTTAATATGTGTTTTTGTATCTGAGTGCTGGGTTTGGCTGGGATAGAGTTAATTTTCCTCCTAGAGGATGAGCGGCTGTGTGGTGCTTAGCTGCCTTCTGGGGTTAAACCACCACACTCAGAAATATTTTTACAACTCTAAATATGTCTGGAAAATGCAGAAGACAGTAGCTCTGGAAAAATAATTTTAGGAGATCCAAGAAAATTTTCAAGAACCTAGACAGCTGCCTTTGCATTTTATTTTTCTGAAACTCTTAGTCTTTGGATTGGGAATTTTCTGCTGTTTTCAGAATATCTTTTTGGGTAAAACAGTGTGTGTAATGGTGACAGAACCATTGCCAGATTTAAAAATAACCCCAGCAGCAACAGCAAAATGCTGTTCCTTGCAATTTGTCTCCCTGTACCAACATTCCTTCTATATTTTCAGTTATCATCATTCACAATTAAATAGCTATAAACTGAATTTTACAAGAACTTAAAGTGCTTCTGAATGCACCAAAAAACATGTGTTGTATATCACATACACAGCTTGCTGAACTAAGGAGAGAAATTATCCAAAAGTAAGTTATGTGGAAGCTTTCCACAGTCTCCTTATGTGACCTTGTACAAGGCCATGAATGTTTGAGGTCAGAGGAACATAAATACTCATTTCTACATGACTCATTCTGAATACTCTGCTAGAAAAATTTTAAAATAATTCTAGCTAACCAGCACTGAAAACATTTTGGACATTGATCATTAATGTTCTACATGTTGGTTTGGCAAAACCGTTTTTCCCATCTTCTTGTACTAGAAAACAAAATAAAAGCTTTGCTCAGACTGCCCCCTGCAGAACACAGCAGTGGGGTTTAGTGCCTCGGTTATTGTCAGAGATAAGGGATTCCAGAGGCAACACCACAACAGTGAGCTTGTCCACAGCTTACAGAAATAAAGCAAAGATAGACTAATAGTTATTTTCCAAAGTATTTCAAGACCCTGTTGATGGAGGTGTGGATATTCATTTCAGGAAATGTCCCTATTATGCTGCTACTAGAGTAAGAACAGTGTGTGGAAGCACAGGCCCTGCTGGATACACATCTGAGATTCCATATGCTCCTTGTAATTCCCTTTTTCTTGGGCACAGTCAGTGCCCCAGACAGGGATTTACCAGCCCACCCATGGCTTGTTCTCAGCTGCTGTCAAGAGAGTTCCACTGAAACTTCACCAGGACTCTGTCCCCGACTGGACCTAAGTAAGTATTCATTAAATCACAAATACTTTGAAAAACCAAAATGTAATGTCCTGTTCCTCCTATTGAAAGGTTAAAAAAAGAAATGTGCTGTCTGTGGCTTACATACCATGATCATTTGCTCTATTTCCACTGTCCCTAATAGGTCTGTGTGTAGCAGCAGCAGGTTCCTCATGAAACTTCATGTTAGTAAAAAGGAAGGGTTTAAATCACCCTTCAACAAGTATGTTTTCAGGAACAAGAGAGGAGAGCATTTAGACACTTCCAGACACTGATCAGATTTAGGGTAAAATGCAAATCTGGGTTTGGGATGGAAAGAAAAAGACACACAACAAGCATTACAAGTTCTGATTCCTGATAAAGGCTTTTTCTTCCAAGCTGGGACTTATGTCTCACGTATTTATTCAAATATCAACACTGGTAGAGCCATTCAGACTTGGATGTTGGCTCCAAAATCTTTCCCTATCAGATACTCAGTCCTCAGACTGCATCAGGGCAAAAGTTTTCCATTTGACAGTGCCAATCGAGGAAAACATACAGAGGTAGGACATTTTCCTGATGGATACACATCAGCTGGGAAACTGTTGTCTAAAAATGAATTATTTCAAATTTAATGGGCCCAAGTAATAATAAAAAATTGTACCTTTTTTTTTTTCCGAAGAAAATGTCAAGAACATAAACCTGTTTTCTCCACCATGCAGTGCTTTCCTCGAGACTACCTGATCCTGTGGGATTCTAAGTCCCACCAAGTGAAAAGGAGTAGGAAGTTTCTTGGATATTGCTGCCTTTCCTATTTTCTTTGGCTCTTGAGGTGTATAGTTTTTAAGGCATGCCAGACACTGTCTTCACAGGAGATACTTGCCCAAAAAGGATCAGAGAAAACATTTAATATTTTTATTACGGATTTGACACCCTTGAATATTTCAAGGAACTGGATTGTTCAGCTAGGTTCTTTATGTATTGGGGAAATGGAAGGCTGTTTCTTTCCCACGAAAAATTAAACACTCCATGGTTCAATCTCAGATCCCACAGTAAGATGACCTTTTTCCAGAAAGACCATAGATCAAATACTGACTTACTCCCTTTCTGCTTTGTGAGATTACTGCCCTCTGCTTGGATCAAGAAAGAAACACCTTATTATTATGTGATTGTTCTTGCTTCAAGATCATGCTTAGCACCACTTACCAAAGCAGCATCACAGCTTCTCCAACCAAGTAAATGCAGTTATTGTATTGAGGAAAAACATTGCAATAAATATCCAGACTTTAATCTTCTATTGGAAGATCCTGCAAGGCTTTTTTTACCCTGCAGACTCACATCAAGTAAAATCCCAGTGTCTTAAATTTGCTGATGATCACAGTCATTTCCAGAGTTTTACAATGAAGCTGACTGTCATTAGGAAATTGGGTCAAACTGCAGTAAAGCCTGTTTGGATGTTTGCAGCATTGTTGTTTTAGTCCTATTTAAAGACTAATGTCTGTGCAGGGCTCAGTACCCTCAGTGCCCCTTCAAAGAAGTTGTAGCTGAGGGTATTTTGCAACTGAAATGAAGATTCCAGTGACTGACATGATTTCTTTCCTATTTGCACTTTGGTTATGAGAATGGGCCACCTTAATGTTTATGGTGATACTATTTGAAGTGAGGTTTTGAACTACATTTATAGTCACATGTATTTTTTGGCCTAAGTATTAAAACTACAGCTTGCTCCAAAATCTGGTTGATCATGTGATTTTCTTGGGATATAATCTAACAAAACTCCAAAATTTTAAAGACAAAGTCTGGCCGCCTAATTTTTGTTTTCTTTGAAACGTTACTTAATTTTCTGAGGTTCACTCTCTTTATTTTCACAGATTTTTCATGTTATATTTCTAGGCACGGGCCCACTATTCCACCTGTGTTCCTTAGTGGCAGGGAAAACATTTCTTTTAGAATCAGTATCATACTTATGTAGTAAAAAGGAGGAAGGTTGAATTTTTATGTAATGCATAGAAGGTATTATTCTTCCAATAAATGAAAGACATTGCATCAGTGGAAATGGGGTCAAATAGACTCCTTACTGTTATCTTCTACCTCTACCTAAATTTGCTACAGATTTCTTAGCTGTGTTCCTGCACTGTGTCCCTTTTGTAAAGGTTCTGTTTTAGCAGTTTTACTGCAGGAAGGCCAGATTTTGCAGAAGTGGATTCTTTCCATTTTCAGTTTAAAAGTGATTCTTGGAAATCTCATAGAGGCCTCCATTGCTTTAGAGACTGTTTATAGAAAAGTCTGAATTCTTGCTTTTCTTTGAGGTGAGAACTGTACCTATAATGCAACAACATAAAAGTAATGCAATTTTTTTAATGTTTGCAAACATTTTTCCCCTGATTTCCTATGAGAAACTTGCCCAAGTCATTTTTCAAACAAGTTCTAATTTGTTGGTTACATTTTTTAATGGGGTATCCCTGTGTAATTTCTTTTTTATTATTACAAAAGTATGCATATCTTTCAGCTGGCCATTAGAAAATTATTTTTATATATTCAAAATTTGCTTATAATTATTGGGATGGTAAGAGTTGCTGCAGAAAAGATCCTAAACAACTTGGCTCATAACATTGGTCCTTTTACTAACATGAAGAGCCTTAAGAGATGTTATATTAAATAATTGGGGCAATTAACACATTTCTCAGGATAATACTTTTATTTTGACATCTTGTGGTCCAAGTTGTATTCAAAATCTATTGTTGAAGAAGGACTACAGGAAGGTCTTCTTCACTCTTCATTTTCAAGATTTTATTTTTCTGTATGTTTAATTACTTAGAGATTGAAACACCTAAGTTGTAGGCCTAAGTATTTCAGGTCTCTGCCTATATCTCTGTAATAAGAAATGACATTACAAAGGAATGAAATATGTACTGAGTTAAAAATATATTAAATGTGAATGGAAACTTTTTTCTTTCTGACTGGGGCTATTTTCTGTTGACAGCAAAATGCCCTTGCTTCATATATTTATTTGCTGCATTTTCCCTTCTCTCAATACTCAGAGATTGATAAAATCACAAGGAATGTAATTTTCTGTAATTTAATTTTAAATAATATATAAATAGATTTATGTTTAACTTGTAAATTAGACTTATAATACTGGCAGTGAAAATTAAGGAGCTGACTGACGGAAAGAAAACAACTTCTTCCCTTCCTTGTTTTGTCCTAGTTCCTTACTTTCTCTGCCAACAATCACATTTCTTTCTTCAAAGGGAACACACAGTTAGCCAAAGCCTGATTTTCAGTTTTTCTTTTGCATTGAGCGTATTCAGCAGTGCAACTCCAAAGCCTTGTTTGCTAGACGCCAATGACAGATGCCAATATGGTTCCTTAAATTACATCTCCACTAGTCTAAGTAAAAGAGAAAACATTAAACAAAAAAAGTCTTTTTTCCTGACATTTTAAAACATAAATACCAGAATATTTACCTTCCCTTTTGCAAAACCCAAGGACAGCGTGGCCCAAAGGTACAGGAGCCATGGCACAGATGCAGGTGAACCTACTCATATATGCCTGGGAGCTCAGACTTCTGGCCCTGAGCTCTACATTGGAATACAGAGCGTATCCACCTTTTGGTGGGCTGCCAAACAGCCAAATGACCAGAAATTCCCAGGTAACAGGGTGATGTATTCCACTGAAATACAGCAGGACTGAGATGTCTAAATTGCAATCAAAGGTCATGTTTCGAATTTTCTTCTTCCCCTTAGAGAAGGATTCCCACAGACATGGCTTTGGTCCTCATGGACATCTCCCACAGGCACAAAGCACCAAAGGGTTTTTAGGACTGGGGCAGTGGAATGTTTTCTCTAGGGCAGTGTGCTTTGTATTGCATAACTTTTGCTGTTGATTAAAATCAGCCATATTCCCTATTCCCAGAGCTGTTGGGCTCTTAACTCTGGACATCACTTTTGACTCTGTGTTACCAAATAAATTAAGACAAAAAGAAAGGTGAGGAGTGTCTGTAGTGTTTGCAAATGTGAATAAGTTGTAACGATATTTTTCTCCCTACGCGTGGCTTTTATTTGTTACATTTTATTAATTTCTGCTTTTTGAGTACCTGAATGCAGGCAATATTCAGTACAACAGATTCATAAGGCAGCCAAATAATCACTGGTTAAAATATGTGCACAAAATTCCACCTCAGTCCAAATAATTTTTTTCTCTCCAAACATTCTTTCCTTTCATTTCATACAGGAAATCTTCAATTCTGCTGTTTTTGGTCACAAGGAGCGTAAGAAGAAAACAATTAAATTGTGAGTTATGTTAGCTAAGAAATATCTTCCTTTTCTGTTTTTCATACCGACACAAACCTGTGACTGCCAATTGGATCATAAGGGGAATGAAAGTTGGAACTCTACTGGAAGTACGGAATGGCACATCCTAAAAATAGAAATACAACAGGTATGCCTATCAGCTGATCATGGTCTTACACATTACCTTACCTGAATGAAATGATCTGGCAATGTTACTTTTCAAGAGATATTTACAGAAAGATAAAGCAGAGAAGGAAAAAAACCCAGTAGAAATGTATGGGATGAGCAGGAGGAATTAAATGGAAATGCTGATTTTTGCATTTTCTAGTTCTGACTCTGTTTGTACCCAAAAGTGGACAACTTGCCAGGAAAATATGATTGCTAGCTCTAATCATTCAAATATTTGTGAGGAATGCTGATTATATAACCACCCTAAGAGTCTGAAAGAGCACATTTCTTTGAACTGTGCAGCTGAGATGGGCTGGTTAAACAATAATAGTAATTAATATAATTTGCTAAAAAAGAGGACATTCATGCACCAGTGTATTTTACATTAGCAAAGGAAAATTTGCAATATCCTACAATCACAGGACACCAAATAAACAGTAAACAACTGTATTCCAGTTTTTACAAGCTGGAAAGTCAAAGCAGAAAAATGTGAAGCTGGCCACCCTTTGAAGGCAATTCCAGGAAAAAAAAAAATCAGGATCTCTGTGTTATTTTTGTCTTGTGGTAACACTCAGAAGTTCTTTTTCTGAGGCAGCACCCCCATCAAGAATACATTAGAAATATGCATAACTTCACATGATGCACAGAATAAGTAAATAGTTCTGAGCCCACTTAAATAAACACCTTTGAAAATTTCAGTCTGAGGTCAGCTAGTGGTAGGAAGCTATTTTTCTTCTCACTCTTTATTTTATTCCCATCTAGCAGGATACTATAGCTTATGACATATGGTCCCTTAAATTAGGCTCCAAACCTTGTTCGTTCATCTCAGTGTGTGGAGCCAAGTTGTCTATTAATAGGAAACGCCTTGCCCTGGAAAAATGTGTATGCACCAGTCTCTGCATCAGGGGAATGAAGGATATGCTACAAGAGGGAAAAAAATTAATATGTAGTACAGAAAGAACCACTCTAATGTAATACTGCCAAACAAAGTGGAGAAGTGCTGTTAGATCTTTTTCTCAGAGGTGTGGTGCATTTAGCAACTTGATGTCTGCGTTATCCAGCACAGTTTCCAGAGTCATCTCCAAGTTGTAATGGACAACCCTCCTCAGCTACCAGAGCCCAGAGGGGAATAAACTGAGACCACCAGCTAAGACATTGTCTAATTGCCATGGATATGAGCATTGAATGACCTCAGGTGCTGTGTTTAAATGAAAAGATTTAGTCAAAACCAAAAAGAGTTGCATGCAAAAAGGATTTGTTAGTATGTCATTTTTTCTCTTATAAAATAGAAATTTTTAAGGAATGCTACAAATGAAAATGCTGACACAAAACAAGAGGCTTGAGCAGGCTGGAAGCAGCACTAGCATGGCCTCCTGCTGCCCCTGCCTGGTGACAGGAGAGGCTGGCACGGGCACCCTCTTGCCACACTGCAGGTGGCCCATGCAGGACTCAGGTTTACACCAGCAGAGATGCCCAAAGGATGAGCTCGGGCTGCTGGAGCCATGGTGAACACTCTGGTGATTCTGTGGAAGCGCTAACCCTGCCCAGTTACAGCAGCTGGGACTGACCGGCTGGCCATGGATCCTGCCCCTGGGAATTACCCTGCTGAAGCAGGGCCAGGCCTGGAGCAGGGATTAGAGTCCTGGCGTCCCCAGCATCAGGAGGACATGGAACTGTTGGAGCAAGTCCAGAGGAGGCCACCAGGTTGCTAAGGCGAGCAGCTCTACTGTGGAGACAGGTTGAGAGAGTTGGATCTGCTCAGCCTGGAGAAGGGAAGGTTGTGGAGAGGCCTCCCAGTGTCTTCCAGTGTCTGAAAGGACCTCCAAGGGAGCTGAAGAGGCATTCTGCAGCAGGAATTCTAGGCACAGAATAAGGAGCTGGAGCTGGCAGCCAGGTCAGGCGAGCTCCCTGGACATGGGGAGCTCCAGCTCCCTTTGTGTCTGCAGGATCTTCTCAGGCACAGAGCAAAGGCTGCTCCCAGCTGGCACTGCCACAGTGTCCTGGGAGCCATGGGGAGCGCACTGGTGGCACCATGCCTCTTCCTGATGTGCCCCTTGCTCCTGGGAACACTTCACTGCCATGGGCTGGGCTCCCATTTTCACTTCCAGGCCTTTCCTCGCCATGAGCACCCTCAGGGCTGAGCCGGTCCTGCGGCCCCTGAGGCGGGCGGGGCTGTGATGGCACAAAGGGGGTGACACTGGCATGAGGCCGGGCTGTGGTGTCACTCGGTGTCATGGCTCCAGCACTGTGACATCACGGGGCCAGCCCCACAGTCACCAGTGCAGTCGCAATGGCACATGCTGGAGCCATGAGCGACATCAGTGTCCTGCTGGCTGCACTTGCCCTGCTGCTGGCCACTGCAGCTCTCTGGTGGGCCATTGGCCACCGGGCACCACAGGGGCGGTAGGCAGGACTTGGAAGCTGTGCAAGTGCCCCGGAGTCCAGGCCAGGGGCCCACGGAGGAGCCCCTGCAGCCCCCAGGGCCTCCAGGACTCATGCGACCCCTTGGAAGCGTCCGGATGTTCCCGCGAGTTCCCCGAGCTTCCCTGCAGCTGCAGCCCCTGCCTGAGCGTGGCCAAGGAGCTGCAAGGGCTGCTGCTGCTGCTCTGGGCACAGCTGCAGCAGCTGGGGAAGCGAGGCCACCTCCCCTGTTGTGCCTCATCCCACTGCTCCAGGTGCCTCCATCCTTCCAAGAGGCTGCTCCCACCCAAGACTGGCCATCCCTGGGAGAGCCTCCAGCGCTTTGAGGAGATTCCATTGTGGACTGACCATCCCTCTGAGAAGTGAGATCCAGCACTCCAGCAGCCTCCACTGCCTCTGATGGCCTTCAAGCCTGCAAGACCCTCCCTGCTGTCGACCGCCTCCCTCCGTTGGAGAACCTCCCCATTGCTGAGACCCCACGTCCCTGCGAGCAGCTTCCCACAGCCTCTATTCCTGCTGAGAGCCCCAGCCCTTCAAGATCCTCCACCTGGCAAGACATGTCCTTCGCTCCAAGTTCCTGCCTCCCTTCCAGAGGGTCACTCCTGAAGGCCTCAATTCCCTCCAGCCTCTCAGGAAAGCCCTTCCAACTTGTGGACACCGAGAAACGCTTGGACAGCTCTTCCTGCTCCCTTTGAGATCAACAAAATCCCATGGACATCGACAGCACCAGCACATCCCAGAACATTGACATGGCCAGGGATAGCTGAGAAGCAGAAATGGGAGCCAAGCTGGAGCCAGAGGAGGATTCCCAGGAGCAGGTGGCAGAGCCACAGGTGTCCTGCAGCCACGAGTGTCCACCCCAGGGCTAGCAGGACACTGTGCCAGAACCAGCCAGGGACAGCCCAAGCTTGGTGCCACACACCATAACAGACCCCTGGAGACCATGGAGGCTGCGTGGACTCCTGGGGGCTCACCCGAGATGGCTCCTGGGCCCCAGGCTGGTGTTCACTGTCATAGGAGAGCCTTTCTGGGATAGGTGTTAAATAAATTAGGATAAGTGTTAAATAAATTAGGATTCCCCCAAAGAGCTGTCTGAGTGCTCCTGCTGTTCTGCATTTGACTGGGAGAGGGTTCCTTTCTTCCCAGGAGCTGGCTCAGTGCTGGGTTTGGGTTCCAGCTGGGAATGATGTGGAATTCTGAGCTACTTGATTTGATTAAAGTCCTGTTTCTCCTCAGGGACTGAGCAAGTATCAGTTTCAACCCTCACAGGTATTTTTGTCATTCATGTGACATCCTTCTGACAGAGATGCCTGTGGGGCTGTCAAATGTACCCAAGTGCTTGGAGGCTCTGAATGGAGTCACGGCCCCGCTCTGCTCCTACAAATGATGTGCTGCTCATCCCTGTGGGAGCAGGGATGGGACATCCATGTGGAGCTCTGCCTTTGTACCTGCCCAGGGCTACCCTGATGCAAGAGCAGCCTCTCCAGTGCTCCAAAGCATGTCATGTCTGGCAGCAGGTAATGGGGAGGAAATTACTCAGGTTGCCACAGGGTTGTGCCAGTGTCACCGTGCCCGTGTCACCTTGCCTGTGCCACGCTGCAGGCAGGGGCTGCCTGGTCCTCGCTGTGGATTGTCCAAGAGGAATCACATCTCCTCACCCTGTACCCCTCCCTGCCAGATTTCCCCCTTCCCCAGGAAGGTTCAGGGCAGGGAAATGTTATTAGAAATATCCAATAAAATTCCCACCTTCCCATGCAACTTGCTTAGTGCAAGTTTAAAAAAATCTTTAAAAATAGTTGTCTTATGGAAGTAAGTCATAGAACTTAGTGAATATTACTATGCAAGAATTAATATGTATGTATGTAATCACCAAGCTCTTTTGATGATTTCAATCGCCATTCCTCTGTTTTTCAAAAATGCAATTTTTCAGCATGCTTCTATACATCATAGCACTGCAGAGATAATTTGCCTAGCCCATTGCTTTGGCTGTCAAACATAACACTCTTTTTCTATCAGATATAAGCAGCTTGTCTTCACCTTCAAAGCCTGCACCTCATCCTACCTATCATCTCTCATGCAGGATCAAGAAATCACTTCTTTCACTGATTAGCCCATGATGCCAACCTCCTTCACTAACTTCTTAGATTTTCTGTCGCTCAGTTTGAAGATTTATCCCATGCCATTCCTTACATTTGGGAAGTGCTCCTTCAGACATCTGTAAAGCTACCTCCTTATCTTCCTTATAATCCTGTCTGTGAGGTTCCCCTGCCATTATGCCTGCAAAAGAAGTTTCGAGAGGGTGACTGAATTTTCCTATTTTCCTAGTTAGAATGAGCTGTTGCCAAAAAAAAAAAAAAAAAGATTTCTGGATCAGCTTCAAATGGAACACTCCCAACGATCTGAAGGTTAGTATTTCCCACTCAGATACTGCACTGTCAATTCTGCATGGTTACCGGTGCCTCATTTTTCAGAGGATGTTGCCTTGCTGTTGTGGGCAGAAATATATTTCCATTTGAAAACACAGGATGGATATAAGAGTGATCTGTCTGGATTGTAGGAGTGACACGTCTGAAACAAGGGTATAAGCAAGAGGGTGCCTTGGCCTTTTCCTTCACATGGCAAGTGTTTAAGATACTATTTATATTGATTAAATGAAATGGTCTTCCTGCTGGTGGACACAGGCATAGGAAATTGTGCGGTACTTATGTGGAAAGACTGATGGGACATTTTTAGTTTTGGTGACCAGTGTGGGGGAAGGTGGGGGCAGCATATTGCCTCTGGCTTGTTCAAATTTCTGTTGTGGAAAGAATGAGTGGTCACAGGAAGCAGCTTATTGCACTGGGTCACCATCTCAGCTGAGAAGATTTTGCTTTGAAGCAATTACATTCGCTGCCAGTGGTCTTGAATACATTTGCATGGTGTGTTGTGTTTGTATTCTCATCTCCAGCAGCAGTGACTCAGGACCAAGTCATCCCTTTACAGGAATTACCGACAAAGGAAACTGGAAACTCCGTGACATCTCTGTCATCCTTCCCTCCAGATGGTGCCCCCAAATCCCTTCTGAAGGTGATTGTGCAAACCAGAAGTAAGTTCTGCCAGTTTTGATCTAAGCATCTCTAATTATGGTGGAGATTTTGTTTTAGGATGCTGGAAAGGTGCTTGCCTCCTCCTGTCCCTTACCTGTCCCTCCTGGCACTCGGCCCCAGCAACTGGAGCACTCCCATGGCTCCTGAAGAAGCAGGAGGCAACAGTTTCCCCAAAGCCCCCAATTCAGGTTTTCTCGAGCATCCTTTCTACAAGGTTTTCATCCCCCAATTTATCAGCATTTCCAACAACTGCAGGACCAGCAGGCTCCTCCATTACTCTGCATGCAGACACTCAGAGAAACCTTGAGAGCCCTCCATCACTACAGAGCAGTTGGGCTCACATCTCAGCCTGGCTAAAATCCTCTGAAAAATACTGTGGTGTTCAAGTGATTAGACTGTCTTCCAGAGAAGCAGGGACTAGATCCAATTTGAAAATCTTTAACATATGGGATAACCATTTTTAAAACACCATTTTAGATTGCCTTTCCATAATTTTTCAGGAGTGGATCTGCACTTTTAGAAAGTCAGGCACCAATGGGATGTAGATAACAAGTCATAGCCTTGGTCAGAATTTTGGCCTGAAAATGACCACAGAGTTCTGCAGATTTCTCAGAAATTGAAATCACTTCCAGACTGAGCTTTTTAAAATAAGTTTTAGTGTAAAACTGTATTTTTTGTAGTCAAACTACAAACCTCTGAAAATAAGAGTTTATGTGGAAAGGCTGAAGCTTTTCTTACAGCACTGCTAATGTCTATGGCACTTGATGATTTGATGCTGAAGGCTATTAATCCCAAAGAAAACTTTCTTGGAAGAAGTTGAACTTTAGAGGTCAATGAGATCTCAGAGGAAGCTGGACTGAAAACTGAGAAAAGCTGATTTTGTCCATGTAAATCAATTGTTGCTGTTTCCTGTCTGAGAAAAAATGTAATGCAAAGATTAGGGATTTATGAACAGGAAAAGGGAGAACCTCTAAAGGTCTTGTAAGAAGTGATTAATAACATTGGGGTTTTTTAGATAATGCTATTTTAAAACCATGTTCAAAAGCCATGCTGATGGTTTAAGCAAAGGATAAACTATGTTCACTCATGTGCCCTGGTTTAATACTTGTGGTCATTGTAAAGTTGTAACACTGTAATTGCAAACACTGTTTTGTAAGAATTGACCCTTACCTTTCAGCAGAATTAGGACAATTACAGACAATACACAAGAATTTTTAATAACATGGCCTAGAAGATTTGAAGAATTTTTTTGAATTGTATTTTGAAGCAAAAATATGTCTGGCAGATCTATTTTGAGGGGAGCAGCAAGAGCATGAGGCTGCATTAGGCAGAAGTCTTCCAGTGTAGCGTGAGAAGCTCACTCCTGAGTTACTACCAGGGATAGCCAGAATCCCAAATGCCATCAAGCTCACGTGACTTAATTCCCTAGGAAGTCATCACATTATAGTTCCCCAAGTGGTCAAGAATCTGACACAGGACTTGAATGGCTTCCTGTCATTGGAACTGAAGAATGCTTGAAAATAAAGCAATAAATCCTCTCCTTTGCTACAGACAAGTGAATGAGAGAAATTCTTTTAGGAGGCTGAAAGCAAGAAAGGCTATTTTGTGTTGACTAAAGGTTTTTGGGTAGGCTTCAGGTTCCTTATCAATCTAGGTAACAGGATCCTACTTTATCTCTTACCAATTTAAGAAATGTAAAGTTTTTGGAGCAGTTACAACAGACAAATTTATCTGTCAATTAAAATAATAGTGATTGAGGTATTTTGAAATTTGTCTGCTTCTATTGAATTCATGCAAGTAAATTACTAGCAATTGAAGCTATGTGTGTGGGCGGGCTTACAATCACTAATTAATCACAGCCAGCAATTAGTATGTCTCATTTAATGCATTTTCTTAATCTTGTATTGTTGTCCTGATTATTCCAGAAAAAACAAGAATTTAAAAAAAAAAATCAAAATGTTTCTGTGTGGAAAAAAACAAATCCTACTTAAATGGAAGCATGAACAAACTAGTATTTATGCAAGATTGTACAGGGGCAATATCCAGCCAGTCTCATGGGATGTTCTACACAGCATTCCCTATGTCACGTGTTCCAAAGCTTGTCCCACACAAAGTGGTGCACAGCAGATCTGTTCCTTCTTTCCTTCATGAAATGTGGATGGGACAATAACCAAATAAAGTGAACTGTGACTACTGAGCATTAGGAGGAAGGCATTGTATCACCTCCAAGATATTAATCCTGAAAGTGATTGGTAAATATTTTGGAGATGTCTCAGTAACCCATCAAGAGAAGATAGGTGATTCTGCTCCTATAGACATTTTCTCTGAGCTGCTGTAAGTGCCACTTGTTTAAAGTGGTCAGTGGTACCACTTGTCTGAGTGCCATCAGTACAAAGTCAAGCCTGACTTTCCCATGTTACTGCTTTTTTAAAAAAGAACAGCATTAAAGAAATGTTTATGTAACTCCAAAAGGAAAGTTAATTTTATGAGACTGTTACAGCTACAAATTATATCAGGGCACCACAAATTATGCAGCTTCACTGTTCACAAAAGAATTACATAATTTGAACAATCAAATTACTCCTTTTGGTTAATTTAACTCAAATGTTTAGGATACACTTTTGTTATTTTAAATTTGGAAGTTTCAGACCTTTTCTTCAGTGAAAGAAAAGAGATTTCAGCGTGTCAGCAGAACTCCCCTTTGAATAAAACATAGCCTCCAAACCAGTTCCCGTCTTGGACAAAATTCCTCCTCTCCTAATCCTGTGAATGGCACAGTGAAAGTAGAGTAACACGAAGCTTGGCAAACCAGTATTTCCCCAGGAGGAGTCTGAGCCATTATGGACAGATATCTAGTTTTTAAATTCCACTAAAGCCAATAAACAAAACTGTCAGGATGGCTCATCTTCAAGCAGTCTTACAAGCAAAGAAAAATTTTCAGTCATCAAAAGCATTGGAGCAGTGCAGACTTTCCACATGGTGGTGCAGCAGCTATGGCACTGCAAAGATCTGCCTTGCACCTTGAACTTCTTCAAGCATCTGTGACCAAACCTTCCCTTTGATAAAACAGGGATAATCTGTCTGACTCTTTTAAAAGAGCTATGGCGCTGGGCTCTGGTGCTGCACAGAGTATTCTGAGAAGAACAGATCTGTATGGCTGATCCTCTTTTAGTTTCTGAAAGCTGGAAGCTCAGTTAACCAGGTTGCAGTGATGTAGAGAGCATAAGCACCATGCACATTGATGACCACAAAATGCACATATGTATTCTTGATGTTTGTTTGACACATAAGTTTGGAACTGTGTTGTTAATAACTAGTAGAGAAAATAGTAGAAGAGAGAATATCAAAACACTTACTCATGTGTAGTAAATTTCAGTAACTGGTTCTTTACACACAGATTAGGACTAAAATGGTGTGCAAATAACATCTATCTCAATGCTGATCCTGGCACACATCTAAGTACACCATTTGGTGTTAATTTGGGATTAGATTTCTGTCACTGCTATTTTTCCTAACATACCTGATACCTAACAAGACAAAATAATTAAACATTTTGAAGACTGTGAGTGTCACAAAGAACAGTTATTTATAAGCAAGTGAGACTGGGGCAGTATTTTGTGGCATCTGTTGTACTTTTGATTAATATAAAGGAAATGAAGGTATGTTCAAAATGTATGTTGACTGCTATAGAGCTTTTCAAAGACCTCTTTTGTTCTGCTAACTCTGTTGTACACCCAGCGCTAGTATGAATTTAGTGTTCAGATGCCAGTGTGCTCAGTGTCTCAGACTGGCTTCTCTACTAATTCTTGCCAAGCAACAATTTCATAACTTTTTTTTTTCTATGCCACAAACTGTTCATTTTGTGCCATTCCTTTGTATTTTGGTACATAACATCACTGAGAGTACATGTCTTTCAGGAGTCCATGATGACAATACTCAGGCAACTCAGGGAAAAACAGAAAACAAAATCAGAAATAAGGACTTGAAAACACAGCTGGAGATACCCAGAGATGAATGTATCTGAGAGCCAGAGAAGAAAGGTGACATATGCAAATGAAAAACAGTTTAAGCTGTTCCTCTGCAACTGTTTGACTTGTACTTTGTGACTTGCTATTATTTTCTGCAAAAAATGCCTTTAAAATAGTTTTAGAAAAAAATATTGATGCCTAATAAGCTGGTTCACAATTGATCATATGACTAAAGTTGCATACAGAAGGTGCAGGAAACACCCAACCCTGTAAAGACAGCTATACTCACCTAAATTACTGCTTGACTAGTCATGTCATGAAGAGATGAAAATTTCTGAGACTACTTTTCATCTTTTATTCATCAGGAATGTTGTGGGTCAGCTGATTTGTTTTTACTTAAACAGGAGAAACTTTCTGGAAAGATAATATATTAATTTGAATTAAAATTTTTAAAATAAACTTGTTTTACAGAACAAATACAAAAGAGATTCTGTCAGCAGCTTTCTCTACAGAAAGATGGACTTCTGTCTCATAGCTGTTAAATAAGACAAAAAAATATTATTAATCCCATCAGTTCTCAACACTGAAATAATGCCTAATACTCTTTTCCATTCATTTTTTTAAGGCAAAAGAAGCACCTTTTTGGCATTTTCTGTTTGCAATCAAATTCTCTGCAGTAGTCCTTATGGTGACCTTTGCACTAGAGAAGAAATGCTAAAAATCATTAAAACTGATATTGCCACATAAGAGAATACAACTGTTTAATAGGAACCCATTTGAAAATGTTTATTGTGATTTTTTTTTCCCCTCAGAGTAAAGCAATAGCATAATACCCAGCTGCATGATAATATTGGCAAGCGAGGCCATGAATTTCAACTGCAAACCCTAAACACTGAATGTGCTGTGCTTTTTAAAGAAATCCCCTTTTGTACCAGATATGTAATACCCTTTTGTCCTGGAGCAGTTTGCATAATAATAGTTTTCTTTACTTATTCATTGTCATGTGATGGAGCTGCAAAGTGAGCTACACAGCAACAGCATAAAAGACAATTTTCCATTTTTCTCTAATTTTTCAGAGATTTTCTTGTCTTTTAAATGTAAATACTTCTAACTATCCTCAGAAAAGATATCTAGTTATTAACATTTCAGACCTAATTGTTACTTTTCTTAATATCTACTGAACTATTTGTGCTTTTCTTTTTCATAAGAAACAGGAACATTATTTCCTTTGCACTCACTCCTGAAGAGCCTCAAGCATATTGGGCATATGATCAACTGTTATAAGTCAGCATAACTCTATTCAAAAATACCTCACTTTAACAGTAGAATTACTTGATCAGAGAAGTCAACAAAAATTTATGTTACTAACTGTATAATTTTTATCAGAGTTGTGCATGTGTTAGACTGTGTCACTGAGATGAAAGGTAGGTAATACCTGACTGAAGAGCCATCTTAAAAAACTAGATATCTAGGATACGTCTGGGACTAAGCAATAATAAATAAAATTGTAGGAATTTTCTGATGAGATTTCCTATGCAAATTTTTTGTTAGGATTCCTCTGGGCTCTTTGATGTGTTCTGGTCTGAGTAGTAAGTAAGGAGTGCAAAGGAGATACAATTACATTGAAGTGGAGCTCAATCTTAGTCACAATGAAATCTAAGAGGAGGACTAAAGGCAGGGGAAGTTCCTCAGCTAATGTACAATAAATTAGCCATTATTCTAACTGATGCTATAAAAATATTTTTCCTTTGAAGTCAGCAGAATTATGCCAAGTTACTCTAGTTGTGACTTTGGCCATAGAATTACACGTAGTTTTGAACCTCTGGCCTGTAACCACTGCAAAGGGGCCATTTCCAGGCAGTCCCTCCAAAGTAACAAAGGAAAGCAATGCTATTACCCATTATCTCAAATTCAGAGTTCAGAGAAGGTTCATAATCTTACTAGAAAACATTTAGAGGTTTGCAAATTGAAAAAGGTTAAAACCAACTGGGTTAGATTATTCAGAGAAGTTCACAAGGTGGATAAACATATAACAATACATGGTCAGATCTGAGCACTGCAAAGAATACCCAGGTAGAAAATAAAGGCTCCAGAGCCCCAATAAATCTTTTTATAGCCCCACATGTTAAAATAAGAGACTATTAGACACAGACATCCTTCAAAACTTAGATTAATAAATCAGCATATCCTTTATGAAGTAACCATATATTACTGTTTTCTAAAATATCTAAGATCTGTCTTTGCCAAACAGCACAACAAGAAATGTTCACAGCTCCAACCAGTAGAAATTAATACCAGAGACAGAAATCCTATCACTGAAGGCATGGAGGGTGACACACACTCCAAGTAAGACAGTATTATAATGATTTTATGTACTGTAAATCTTTTAATCTGGACTCCCACAATTGAGCCGTGGGGTTCTGTCCTCTGAGAAATAAGAGTTGCTTTATATCAGTTGGATACCAGATACTCTTAGTGCACTGCAGGCTGTGACAACGTCTTACACCCTGTCTTAGTGGCAGTGAAATACATTAGCTTAGATCATTCTCTTTGCCTAGGGAACCTGGAAAAAAACATATTTCAGGAAGAAAAATTTCAGTGGAGCTTTCTGAAATACTTTACTAGAAAGGTACAGCCCATCCTTTACTTATTATGTCATTATAAGGCACTCAGGTTTTTTTGGGAGTAAGTTCTTGGGACTCATAGTCATCATATACCTCTCCTTGGGATACAGCTCTTTTATCCAGTTTTCTAATTCTACTCCCCACATTTCTGGGGTTCTGTGATTTTTTTCCACTTCCTAACAGATGTAAGCAAGAACCTTATGTGCTCACCACTTTCTTTTTTAATTTCTTAGAAGTGTTGAAGTTTTTGTTCACAGAACACTGAATGAGAATTAAATTTTTCTGTTAAAAAATACCACAACTTTTCAAATATGTCATTTCTATGTGACTATTTTAAAGTGATTCAGATGGCAAAAAATTGGAGGAATCAGCCATGGGGTTTGTTTGATTTTCTGAAACAATTGTTGCTTAGTTTGTGAGGTAATGAAGTCTACTAAAAGCAGTATGTTCCCTTTTTTCTATTAATAATCCTCCTTCAGATGCTTTGGCAAATCCATCCAGGTATTACATGGTGTACAGCCTTTTTCTGATACTTTTATACAAGTAATTTTTATTACCTGGGAAGTATAAGTCCATTCCTGGCAACTGTAATTCAGTTAGATCTGATACTGTGGATTTGGACTTAGAAATACAAATCTTCCATAGTGCTATCTTCAGTGGGTAGTGTTTCAAGGAAATGACAGGCAAGGACAAATTTACTTCTATTCTCTTTCTGTGAGAACTCAATAAGAATGCACTTTCAAATAAACTCAGCTTTTTCGCTATTTTGTGGCATCTGTGCATGAAAATTCACCCCAAATAGTCTTCTGGTCATCCAGTCACTGAGAAAGGCTCCCAAACAGCCAAGACCTGAGACTAAATTAATTTAAAAACTTATACTAAGTTCTTTGGTTACATGTGCTTTAAAACAAAAGGTTTATTCTCACATGTTGGCATGTCTTTATTGGCACCATTTATTTACTTTTTATAGGAGTGAGAGCATGACTACTTTTATGCCAGCACACTTGATTGTGTATGACTGACTTTACACTTACAGGGATCTATTGTTGGTTATGAGGAAAAATAAAATTTCTGTAGAGTGTTTAGTTAACTCTCTGTTGAAGTTAAACAAGACATATCTTTGGAAATCTCTTAAAGGACTATTTCTAATGGCACCACTGGGATCCTTGCTTTGCTTATAAAAATATATGTGAATTTATAAAGGACAAAGATACAATTATCCCAGGATAGCTTCAGGAAAAACCACCATACCTCTTTCAGAGGAGGTGCACAGATATGGGCAGCAGCATATGCTACTGTTCCATGGGCAGACTGGCTTTTATTTTCAATGTGAGACATATTTTCCTACCACTTTTGATGGTCAAAATTAATTCCCTTTAAATCAAGATATTGTATTTCCTAAGTGGAATTAGTCCTTATTCATATGAAGACAAAGAATATTCTTAGCCAGGATTTTAATATTGCCAGTGATGAAAATCTGAATGCTTGAAATCTCTCAGAATTCTTAGATCTTTGAGAGACTCTCAAAGTCTATCCCAGTTTAATTCAAGAAATTGCAAACTCAGTCTCATTGTAACAAAAGAAATTATATTCATGGGCCTTTTTTTCTCTTCTAGATCAAGAGTTCTGTCCTCTACATCCCCACTAAAGGTTTTCTGCAAAGTCCTTATAGAGCTGAATAAACCTTGTTAAAACTTAATTACATGTTGTATTAAAAACATATCTGGAAATTACATTCCTCACAAGTTGATGTTTAATTATTAACAGTTATTTCTGTTGACTCCCCAGTGAGCTGCTTATGAAGATGGAGGGACTCTCAGATGGGCAGAACTGAAGTTTGAGCTGAAGAGGATCTTTAAAAGATCCTCAGTTGTCCCAGCATCTTTGTATATACAAATCTGGGGTCTGGTTGTTCTTGTTCACACCTGGTCTCAAGCATGAATTACTGTAACAGCACTTCCCCTGACAGGGAAGTGCTCCCTCAACAGCTGTGTGCTTATTGTCTGGGTACTGTTGCTAGGAAAAGCAGCTGATCAGGGGGCAGCGTGGCAGCCAGTTGATGCTTGATAAAGCTCTTATCAGAGCCTTGCACACTGTCAGGAACGCTCACGATTCAGCTGGATTTATCAATATGAAAAAAGCCCCATCCTTTCTTCATTTCACTCAGCTATTGGAAGCTGCCCCACAGAGCTGGGTATTAAAGCTGGCAATCATCAGTGTCACCTCCTGCTATTCCTGCCCATCGCACAGTGGCCGAAGATGCAGCGAAGGAAATGCCGTGTCGGGAGTGTTTTCCCTCTGTAGCTGTTGTGGTGATGTGAGCAAGGCAGAGTGCTCTGAGCTGCTCTTCTCCAGCCCTGCACTCCTCTGAAGGCCTCTCAGGTGCTCCCTGCAGTGAACCATCTCACTCAGGCAAAAACAGGGAAAAAGGCCAGCAGAACTGAACTGGGGACAAGTCTCTGGCATAATATCCAACTGCAATCTTCTCTTTCTAAACTTTCAGTAGGGGACCGCATTCGTGGAGGAGGATGATTTTATTTAGCCACCAGATACTTTTGATTAATGCTATTTAAGAATATGAAATCAAACGCAATCCCTTATTTTTTATAAAAACTCCCATGTTAATTGTTAGTAAGCAAATTATGTAATTTCCTTCAATTCCTTATGCAGCAAACAGCTTCCATCAATCAAAAGTGAGTATTTCTTTAACAAAAGACACTTTTTAACAAAAATTACATTCTTCTCTCTGTACTGCCAAGAAAGATGACCAAAGGAAAGCCTTTAATCTTGGGGAAAAATCAAAGAAAAGTGTTTACTAGATACATTAGTGGTTTGCTGATTTAGCATCACTGCTCCTTTTTGCAGCTGCTGTGTAAAATGCAGATTAGCTCTCAGATACCTTTCAGAAAGGATTTGATGGATGGCCCTGGGTTGTCCCAGCAGCCCCTACACCCTTAAATGGAGTGATTGCTGAAGCAAAGGGGTGGCACTCCTCTTAGCCAACGCCTTGGCACACTCTATATACCTCGGCACTTTCTGGCCTTTCAGATGGTTTTTCAAAGCCTTGGCCACTGGGGTGCAACTCAAAACACCCTATTACTGCACCCCTCTGAGGTGGAGGGATCATTGAGGGGATATTGCTGTATTGGAGAGAGGAGCAATTACATGCTTCTAAAATTTGACTAGAATGATACTGGGTAAGTCATTTTGTAAGGATGTAAACGATGTGAAAAGGAGAAGGTGATGTGCTGATAACCCTCAAATAAGTGAAGCTTTCCTGTATGCAAGAAGTTCTACAAAGGCATTCTGGTCAGCATTCCAAAATCAACTGTTGAATAGATTTTAACAACTGCCAGTGCAAAATTTTTAACTTCAAAGACTTTGGGCATATTTGCCCATGCAAAGTTTTGTTTCCTCATTTCTTTGGTTTACTGACTCACCAGTCTGCTGCTAATAGAATAATTATANGGTTGTTTGATTTTTTTTTTTTAATCAAATACATGTGTCTCAGTTGTGAAAAGTTGGCTGGAACAAGCAAGAACTGTGGAATATTTGGGTTTACTATTAGCTTAATCAAGAAGTACCACTGTGGTATCGATTTTATCGATAAATATCAATTTTGTAACTTGGAAGATCCTTTGTAACCTTAGGAAGGTTCACAGAGTACAGCAGGGGACAGGGCAGAGGAAATCAAGTAGAAAGTGCAGATGCACACAGTATACTCAGGGAGGCTATAGCAGCTGGGCATTGCATTCTGCTGATTTGCAAAGAAACCAGTTTATGTATCAGCTTAAAGATAACTTGGTCATCTGTCACAGGACATCTGCTTCCTGCAAACTGACTCCATCCTTTCTTTTCCCTTACAGTCCTGACCATTGAACCACTGTGGTTTAATTATGCAAAAACTGGGGTTGAAGATTCGAGAAATTGCTCAGATTGTTCTGCAATAAACTCTTCTGATTGAGCAGTGTCAGCAGGAGGGAGTTCATGGATGCCAAACTAACCCCATCTCTGCAGCCAGTTGGGCCATCACATGAAAACAGGATTCTTGCTTCTGGATCACTCAGACAGCTCTGTTGTCCAGGTGATTTTTTGGGTGTGTGACTGTTCTACTTGTCTTTGATTTCCCATTTATACTTCTTGCTAATTTCTTCATGGCTTGCAGAAGGCATTAATGTCTTCTCTGCCCCTGCAGTCCCCACTCACATAAAAGCTTCACCACAGTATGCCCTTTTGTACCTTAGTCATTCTTGCTTACTGCTCTACAAAGGGCATGGCTGATCCTGGGAAATCTTTTTCTCTGGCATGCTGATGTATTGTGCTTAATGTATTATCAACAATGACAGAGCTGCCTCAGGCAACTCCAGCAACAGAGAAAGCATAGGGGGTTTTATACAACAGTTCTTTTGAAAACAAGTGTATATCCCACACAGAAAACTTTCTCCCTTTGGTTTCCTGCAGGTCGAAGCAGCAAGTAATGCTACACGGAAAGACAAGCCAAGGAGACCTTGCTCAGGTAAATCAAATCTGAAAGTAGTGGTGACTATGCTGGAGTTCATTTGTGCTGTCTGTTCATGTAACACTGCAGGGGCTTCATGCAGCACATACAGAAAGCAAGTCTAGAAGGGACCCGAAAAGGCAACCCTGCCCTCCTTTCCAGGGCTGTGCTGTATGATGCACTCCTGCTACTGCATTTGCATGAGAAAGCAAGAAAGCCTTGTTGAAAGGCTGCACGTGCTAATTAGTTTTGGGAAGTAGAAGGAGGCATTTCAGAAAAACTTCACATTCCTTGCACACAGTGCAGGTCATCTTGCATTTACATTTATGCTCCTACGGTTGCAAGATGTCTCAAAGTCTGAGAGACGGGGATGCTGTCCCAAACAGATTTTTGTTTTTCTTTTTAAAAACTCCAGAGTGAGTGTTTTTTCTTGACAAACTGTTGACAGTTCCGTAATTCTGGACATTAGGAGTGCTAGCATAAATCCCATACATGTGTTTCTAAATTAAGAGTCCAAAATAACTTCATTCCCTGATCACAATGTAAAGAATTATTCAGGATTCAGAAAGAGACCAATCTTTCAGTGAGTCACTTAATTTAGAAGTTTGTAATGAATAGGAATTTTTAATCTGTTTGAAATCTCCTTTCAAACTGAGCTCTAGCTATAACTGATCCTTCTGACTAGCTGGGTATAGTTGGAGTGCCAACAGCTAGAAATACAAGTGCACAGTGCTCTTCTGTCCTCACAAGAAACTTGAAATCTCTATATTCTGGAACTCAGCCAGAAATGGTCTTGCATGCCTTCTCCTCTCCTGACTTCATCTGTCACAGTGGCCCCCAGCATCACAACAGGAAAGCATCTTGGTTTTCCATCAGACTCCATTTTGATGTATCAGGGAGATGAAGACTACAGTTTTTGAAACATATGCATTGCTGCATGTGCTTTGTCTGTATTTCTACTACGCCATGTTTACACATCACCATCTAGGAAACTGGTACAGACTTTTTTTGGAGCAAAAGGAAAGGGGGAGATTTATGAATTACATCTTTTTCAGAAAGAGACCATGCAGAATGCTACACAAATTGCTCACAGGGCTCAGAGAGGTATTTGGTAGGCCACTATTGCATGGCAGAAGTATTCCTCCCACATCCTGGACAAAGTTTATATTTAGAAAATTATATGGTGAAAATGGAACTGCAGCTGACCATTTAATCCATTTTATTTTTTTTTACAATGCCTGTCCTTCCTTTACCTACTGCCATGGTGAACAGAGGTAAACTCAGGCACTGCAGTGGGAGAGAGCACTGCTTAATAGAACACAATAATAAAACATGCCACAAGTCATGTGTTTTCCCTTTACTTGTTTCATGGGTTGGGGCTGTCCCTCTTTTTTCTATTTCTTTTACCCCTGAGCCCAGAAGTCAGTATGAGCAGCAACAGGCCTTCACAGATGTGTTAAGGAGGAACCTCTTGGGTCAGCTTCTCAACATGCTTTATCTTTTGCTGACAAATTGGTGTCAGGGCCAGAACTTAATGAAGTCTTCAGAGAAAATTTTTCAGCAAACCTGGGGATCTCAAAGGTGTGGACCTGCAGTAAAACCAGAGTAACACAATTTATCTACTTTTACTTTCCTTTTGAAAGGCTGAAAATTCAGCTTTGCAGCAAACTGTAAAATCACCTTTCTAGTTGCACCCACTTTATTATTTTTCAGCTTTCCTTACATTCCAAAAAAAGATCCCAGGACACTAGCTTGGATTAATTTGAATTTATCTCCCACTGATACCTTCAATCTTGAAAGCTGCTTGAGCATCTCTGCTACACTCCTCAAGAAAATTACCTGAACAAAGCTGTCCAAACACAGTGTGTCTGTGATTCCATTTTCCTCTGCACTATGGAGCTGGATTCATGTCACCAGGTAGGTGCCACTCTTTTTCCAGGGCAGTAACAAAGTTTGCTCCCCTGTCTGTTGAAGAACCTCAGGAAACATGATGTCTTCCTGAAACACTTCATTTCCAGTGCTGGACTGATGTTTCTGTCACCGCAGAGGGCTTCCAGTACTTGGGTAGGGCCTTTTACAGGATCAGCTCATGTACCACAGCACTGTTTTGCTTCCCTCATTCAGATGCAGGCAGGACAAGCAAATGGGCATTACCATACCAGGCTGCTGAAGATCAGGAGAATACTTGTAGAAATAGGGCTGTCTAAGTAAGTTTGTTTTCCTGAGCATTAGCAATTTGGAGGGAAAATATAAGCAATGTCTTGATTCTGGAAATATTAACATAAACTTGCCAAATTTGTTTTTTTCTACTGAAAAGTATGTGGGCAGAAACATTTTTCTTAATTCTAGGAGCCAAGGGTTTTTTCGCCATCTGAAAACAGATAAGGTTTTCAAAGGAATTGGTAGCACTAATCTCTTGGTAGAAAAACACCCACAGGCCCATTGGCCATCTTAGTCCACAGACCAGGAACTGAATGCATAACTAAAATCAGTAATGTGCTGTCTGATAGAATAATATATATGTGTGTGTATATATATATATATAAGGAAACAGAAGTTCCATATACTGCTGCTGCCAAGTCAGGAGCTGGGAACTCTGCCCTTACATGTAGCACCCCAGAAATGGGGCTGGCTGCTCTAGCTCTGAAGGACAGACCTCAGCTGAGTGCAGATTCACTTGTATAAATACAGGCACTGGTGTTTGAAAACTGCTGTGTCTCTTGTGAAGATGCAAGTCCTAGCTCTAAGTTTAGCTTTGTTACTGAAAAAGTGTTACTTGTTCAGATGTGAAGGGAGAAGGGCTTAATTCCCACTCAAACCTCTGCATAAATGCACAGTGGGTCTTTGCAAGTCACCTTTACTAGATATATTTTCTGTCTTAAAATTTCATGTTGTAATGAACAGTCAAGAAATCCAGATATGCTGGTACAGTGAGAGCATTTTAAAGGGGCAGATGTTCTGGTACACTCTCAGGTAATTTCTGTCTTTTTGGTATTCTTTCATTGTTTAATGTCAAGGAACTTGATTTTCTTAACATCATCGGGTCATTTTTATGAAACAGGTAGTTGGATACAAGTAAATACTAATGTGCAGCACCAATTCCTTTCTTCTGATTCCTGTTCTGGTTTTATACATAGGACCTGTGTAATTAGATTTTTACATTAAACAGATTCCTTCCTCGAAAGCTTACTTAGCTTTCAAATTTAAATTCGAAAAAACATAGAAGGAATGAAATTAAATGTTTCTTTTGGATAGCACACTGACAAACAAAAGGAAATCCCTTGCTGCAAGATATGGCAGTCACGGGTCAAGAATGTTTAAGCAGGAGTTACTGCCATCCAGAGGAGAAAAGCCATAAGCTGTCGTATTTCATTATTTTTCAAGCACAGAAAGGTAAACCTAAATGGTTGATTCAGTTTATTTCACACTAATGAATCAAAGAATAGAGAAGTATTATAAATGTACCCAGAGGTATCTGTGGGGTTTTTTGATGTAGATATTTAGAAAACAAAGTTCAGAGCAACACCAGAAAGCATAGTGAAAAAACACATCCATAGATGAAAAAGCACCAGGTCAGAGCCAAATTTATTTTCCTCTCTTCATTTGAGATATTAAAGGAAGAGGTTCAGAAATACCTGTGCTAGGTTTCAAGTTTTGTGCACAATCCAGAAAGTGTAAAGGAGGCGTGTATCCTGTGCCACTCGTACCCCAGACCTCTGGGGACACACAGGCAGAGGTGTCCCTTGTCCTGAGGAGCTCAGTGACACATGGAAGGGGACGCTGGAAGGGCCGGGCTGGGCCGGGCTGGCATCTGTCCTGCAGGGCACAGCAGTGCTGGCCTGGCAGGGACAGACAGCGCCCGGGGGCTGCTGAATCAGTGAACTGGAGATGCTGGGACTGAAGGGACTTTTCACAACCCTTAATAACCGGACGAACAAAAAATGCTGTGTGTGCAGCTCCGGAAAAGTAAGTCCCTCCTTCTTCGACCCCACTTTCCCCCAAAACCCGACAAAAACACAGCAGGAAACAAAGAAGTCATCTGGGGGAATAGAAAAGGGGAGAATGGGAAGTTCAGCATGTCCCTGAAAGTGAACCAAATAAAAATTCTGAGCTGAAGGAGAAAAGAAAATCTGAGGGGAAAAAAATATATTTTAATTTAGTGTCTTTTTTTGGACAACCCATGGCCAATCACGAACTGTAGATAATCCAAGAATGGCAGTTCATTTTGCGCAAAAATCAATAATGAGAATCTTCCCAGGACAGGTCTTTTTGAATATCTTACAGAAATTGTAGCTCAGGATCCTTCTAAACTTTATTCCTTCAACACCTTTTTCTTCACCGGGAATTCACGTCCAGGTGCTGTGTGTCTCCTTAGGCGCACGCTCGATGAGAAAAGCGGCTGCGGCCATTCCCCGCTCCCGGCTCTTCCTGAGGGGACCCAGCGGGCCGGCAGCGCCCCNAACAAAAGGAAATCCCTTGCTGCAAGATATGGCAGTCACGGGTCAAGAATGTTTAAGCAGGAGTTACTGCCATCCAGAGGAGAAAAGCCATAAGCTGTCGTATTTCATTATTTTTCAAGCACAGAAAGGTAAACCTAAATGGTTGATTCAGTTTATTTCACACTAATGAATCAAAGAATAGAGAAGTATTATAAATGTACCCAGAGGTATCTGTGGGGTTTTTTGATGTAGATATTTAGAAAACAAAGTTCAGAGCAACACCAGAAAGCATAGTGAAAAAACACATCCATAGATGAAAAAGCACCAGGTCAGAGCCAAATTTATTTTCCTCTCTTCATTTGAGATATTAAAGGAAGAGGTTCAGAAATACCTGTGCTAGGTTTCAAGTTTTGTGCACAATCCAGAAAGTGTAAAGGAGGCGTGTATCCTGTGCCACTCGTACCCCAGACCTCTGGGGACACACAGGCAGAGGTGTCCCTTGTCCTGAGGAGCTCAGTGACACATGGAAGGGGACGCTGGAAGGGCCGGGCTGGGCCGGGCTGGCATCTGTCCTGCAGGGCACAGCAGTGCTGGCCTGGCAGGGACAGACAGCGCCCGGGGGCTGCTGAATCAGTGAACTGGAGATGCTGGGACTGAAGGGACTTTTCACAACCCTTAATAACCGGACGAACAAAAAATGCTGTGTGTGCAGCTCCGGAAAAGTAAGTCCCTCCTTCTTCGACCCCACTTTCCCCCAAAACCCGACAAAAACACAGCAGGAAACAAAGAAGTCATCTGGGGAAATAGAAAAGGGGAGAATGGGAAGTTCAGCATGTCCCTGAAAGTGAACCAAATAAAAATTCTGAGCTGAAGGAGAAAAGAAAATCTGAGGGGAAAAAAATATATTTTAATTTAGTGTCTTTTTTTGGACAACCCATGGCCAATCACGAACTGTAGATAATCCAAGAATGGCAGTTCATTTTGCGCAAAAATCAATAATGAGAATCTTCCCAGGACAGGTCTTTTTGAATATCTTACAGAAATTGTAGCTCAGGATCCTTCTAAACTTTATTCCTTCAACACCTTTTTCTTCACCGGGAATTCACGTCCAGGTGCTGTGTGTCTCCTTAGGCGCACGCTCGATGAGAAAAGCGGCTGCGGCCATTCCCCGCTCCCGGCTCTTCCTGAGGGGACCCAGCGGGCCGGCAGCGCCCCCTGCCGGCCCCGGCCGCGCCCCCTGCCGGCCGCGCCGCTCCCGCCCCCGGCCCCGCTCCCGGCGGGACAGGATGGGCCCAGCGGGAACGGACGGGCCGGGCCCGGTCCGGCTGGTCCCGCGCTGCGCCGCAGGCCCCGGGCCAGCTCGTGAGGCGGGTTCGTGCCCGAGGCGAAGTAGAGGGCGCTGCTGCCGGGGCTGGGCCTGTGCTCGCCCGTACCTGCGCAGAGCTGGGGAAGCGCGGCTTTGGCCGAAGCCGTGGCGGGAGACGGCTGAATTCCCGGTGTAAAGCTGCAGCACCTGTTGTTCTAAACGACGCTATGGCTACTTGGCCATTGTGCTGCTGAGCTATGGGGTCTGCTGGCCCTCCAAAAGATCATCAGAAGGAATGGGTGCTTCAGAAGGGAAAATTTCCGCATATGAGGTTAATTCTTTTGAATTTTAGACCACGTATTAAGACACCTATTTAGCTTTCCCAGCCTGGTTTTGACCACAAGGGTAGCCGACATCTACGCCAGGGAGCAGAGCAGAGCCCAAATCCTCTGTGAATGCAACATCGACTATCAGAGGCATCCTCATGCTTCGTATGCAAACGCAGTGCCCAACCTGGTTAAACAAATTTAATTCTTTCCTTAAGGGGTTCTGCTTAATGGAGGGATTTACAGGAGACCCCAAGCCTAAGACTTGATATGCTTGCCCTACCCCAGATTTATTTGTTGAGGTAGGAGGGAGGTCAAAAGCACTGAGCCTTCCATTTCAGTAAGTTATGTGCCCGATGACCTGCTGTAGGAAGATCTATTGATCTCTGCTTATAACTCCTGTTAAGAGTCCTGTACATATCGACAGTCCTGAAACACCCCACATTTAAATACTAGGAGTGCCAAAGACAACCAAGCAAATATTTTAGCTTGCTGTCTGCAAATTTTCTTTCTGACAAAATATTACTGGTTCGATTGTTTCCAATGACATGTAAGAAAGCTGTAGTTTTATTAGTTTACAGCCATTCAAAATAAAACATTCCAAGATAATGGTTCAGGGTTTTAAAACAGGTTATGTTACCTTCTCTTCCTGTATAATGCTGAAACTTGAGGGGAAGGGGGAGCCTCTCCATTACTAAATAGTTTGTTGTCAATAACATTCATAGTCCATTGAAAGTCCATCAGAATACTCTACTGATTTCACTCAATTACCCAGCCCACAGAAATTTAATGAAGTTGGTAGTGAGACAGGACAAGCCCCGTGGTTTTTGCCACTGTACCAGTTACCTTTAGTATAGCATTGTGTCATCTCCAGCTCCATCACAAGATTATTTATTTCAATAGCGTATGAGGGGCAATTTCCCTTACAGGCAACAGATAGCCCTAGAACAGCAGCATCCAAGAAAAGCAGAGCACAAATCACTAACTATTGTTTCCAACTAGGAAAAAAAAAGCATCACGAAGAGCCATGTTTTCAGAGCTAAAATGATGTTCTATTTCATGTGGTCTATTTTTTAAACATTATAATCCAAATAAAACAGAATTTAGAAATCTGTTTTAAAAGCTGCGAGAAGCACTGCTGAGATGCAAGGAGATGTATGGGCCAGTACCCAAAATATTGGATATAATTTTCCATCACATTCATCAAACCAAGTCCATGTAAGCTTTGAACAAGTTTGACAAGAGCCATAGCAGTTTTGTTTTTACTGCCATATAATAGAAGAAGTCCCTTGTGCATTGGCTATCCCTTTGTAAAGAGCAGTATCACTGTGGTAAAACGTGTTTATATGTCTTAAGACAATCAGGAATTAAGGTAATTCTTTGAAGACAATTTATGGTCATTTAATGAGTGTTTGTTAAGCTGCCTGGTCTGCACAGCTGCCTGCATGGGGAGGTACCAATGAAAGCAGGCAGTGTTAGGTGCTGCCACATGAAATCATCACCTGCTTGCGTGCCCCTCCAAAGCTGCTCCTCGCAGCACCCTTCGGCACATAAACAAATGGATGAATCATCCTGCCAGCTCAGAGTGAAATTAGAGTCCTCCTCTGCACAATGCAACAGTTTAGTCATTCAAGACAGGAAATCACTTTGTGTTGGGAAGCACTACTGGGTAAATCTCAGCCAGTTTCCAGACCAGTCAAGGGCTCAGGTTGCAGCAGGAACGATGTGATTATGACGGGCAGGAAGCAGAACAGGACAAGTTCCAGCAAAAACTCCACAGAATGTAATAGCAAATGTTGCTCTTGCTGTAGATCTTTAATAGGTCATTCAAAAAAATATACCAAGATTCATTCTACAATAAACTCCTGGAGCTGTTTCTGTAGAATTCTATGTGGTAGCATTTTCCTATACAAATACTAGCCTATGCCCTGCATCAATCACCTTGAACACAGTTGTGCAGAAGTATCTGCACAAATAATGATGTCAAGGAGGAGATACAGAGAAGTAGTTCGTTATCTCTCTCAGCTTCATCAGCTTCAGTATCTCAGTGTCAGTGAAAGCTAGCAGAGGGATCAGTGGCAAGTTGCCAAAAGATAAGAAGGACACAGACTGCTGAGGAGAACTTTGAGAAGTATCTCCTGTGAAGGATCTGCACCAGAGCTGACTTAGATTCCTCTTTGTCAAGGCAGAGGCTAAACTTCGGAGTGGTGTCAAGTCTATTTTTAGGATACTAAGATCTCCCTGGGAATTTATGAGACTCTCTTTGGATTTAAATTATCTCTTCAGGAAGTGTGGGTTATAGATCAGTCATTTTAAGCCAGCTGACCTCAGTCACCTTCAGTGACAGGTAAACTCAACTTAAAGTGGAAGGATCCCTAGGGTCAGGGTTTTCTGAAGGGGGTGGGGGTCGGTGGGTGTGGGGGTGGGTGTGCACTGTCAGAATACTCAAATAAGAGAAACATGATGCAAAATGAGGGCATTGTCATGCAGCAGTGCTGCAGACACAAAACACTAAACTAATGAAAGAGCCATTGACATTTCATTCCAGAACTGTTAATGCTTCCCAAATGGTCCAGAATTAAGAGGAATTAAATTCAATAGTGAATCCCACTTTATGTGATGATACAAGGCACTAATAGAAATTATCTGTTGAGTGAAAAAGGAGCTAAGCATTGTTTGAGGCATTTAGGTTACTTATAGCAGACTTTAACAATTGCCTGAAAAGGTGCTGCCTTTTGTACAGCTCATTATAATCTACCTGTAGAGTTTCATCATTTTCACATCTGTTTTACATGCAAGAACTTCCATGTCAAGCTGAAATGCTTGCCTCAAATATTCAGGGTGGGTTCATTAAATTCACAACAGCAGTCAAGGGTGAAAATTCCACTTGTCAAGCTCAGCCTGCTCATCAATCCACCTGCAGCTGTCCTGTGTGTCTGCTGGGCAAGGAAGTGTTCCAGTGTTTCCAGTGGCTTTGAAGGCTGTTGTGAGGCAGCAAAGTGCCAGGAATGTTAGAGAGATTGTGGAAGGCAGTAAACCACACAGTGCCTTTCTGGAGTGAGTTTTTGAAGTAGTTTATGATTTTAAAACTCGAAGCTCCATCCACATTGCAATTTAAGCATTTGTAGCTATTCTGAACAAGGGAGAAATTAGGAGATGCTGGATTCTGTTACAGGAGAGTTCTTTGATGCCCTTTTCAAACACTATCCAGATACTCCATCTGAAGCTTTCATTTAGAGTAACTACTACAAAGGATCAGCTATTTGAAAGAAATTGAAAGGATGGAACATTTTCTTGGCTGTTAGACATCTGAGAAATCCAGAGGTGGATGATGCCAAACAATCTGTCATATGTGTACTTCCTGTAGCCTAACTCTCCTGAATGAAATGTGGTTACCACAAAGGATATTTGCAATTGAGAAGGAGAGATCAACTAGATTTGGCTTTCCTAAATATGGCCTGTCTCTTAGAAAGTGTTTTACAGTTTCTATTACAAATTTGAAGGAAAGGTTTTCTCATTAAAAACTGTCAGGTTACATTTTTAGCACAGAAAAATTAAGGATATTGGGGTAAGTTTCAAGCCACCATTTTAGAGTTTTAGGCAAGCACTTTCATCAACTGATTGGAATGACACCACAGGCACCCAGTATACTTACATGACCATTTACATATGTGCTTCTATTTAATGAATCCCTGATGTAAAAATAATTAAATAAGCAAAGTACATTTACATACCTAATCACAAAATATATGATTTAGAAACTATTATAAATAGTAAATATGTAATTTCAATCTTTAAAAAAAAATAAGACAAAAATTGCATTTCTTTAAAATTTAGTATCAGTGAGGGAAAACTTTCTGATTTCTTTAGGTCAGTTTTCAAATCATAGATAATTTAGGCTGAAAGAAACTTCTGTAGGTCATCCAATCCCCTTCTCAACATACGTCTCATTACTTCAGGTCACTCATGCTGTGTCCAGTCCAGTTGAACCCTCCAAAGATGGAGATCCTGCAAGTTCTGCTGAGAGCTGATTGCTGCAATGCATTGGTAAGAAAGCAGTCCACATGCAAAACTTTCTCCACTTTTCTGAACACAACAGGAGATGTTCCACTTTCTATCAGAGAACATTCTCACTAAGCTTTCTGGGTTGCATATAATACCTTTCAGGAATCAGATAAAAGAACTTTGTATCTCGGGGACCTAACAGGTGTCAAGAGATGCCTCTTCCATTTAGGTTTGCAGAAGCCCACTGTGGAAGGGATTACTTAAGTACCTCAGGATTCAAAAGTTAACACAGTAAGTAAAGTCTTTCCATTAGTTTGTGATTTACAGCTGTTTTGTTCCCTCATTTACAAAATTAGTTTTTTTACCAGTTAAATCTCTTGTAGTCTTATTGGGGAGGTGATAAAAATCTGAGAATTGTCATCATCACCAGTATTTTAAAATGGTCCCTCAAAAAGTGTGCAGTGATTTGACTCATATCTTTCAACAAATTCTGGAAGCTCTAAGATCCCTGTTAGAACCACTGGTAGCCCTTCCCAGTGTGCAAATCCCCTGTGAGTTCACAGCCCCAGTGCAGACCTCTGCAGAACTGGGGAGCAGAGCTTTTGCCTCATCCTGCCTGACCTGTCCTACCTCTTTCAGCTTCCATCCTTCTTCTGTGCAGAGCTCAGTCCAGGAGAGCCAAAGAAGCACTTGTGAGTACTTTTGTGGCAAAGTGCTGCTTTCAGAAACATGCATCAAAGACACAAGTTGATGTCTTCTATTTTGGTCCTAGTTACTTGCAGAAGAGAGGTCTGGATCCAGACAAGTGCTGGGAGCCTCCTCTTCCACCCTCCTGGGATACCAGGGCTGCACCAGGTCAGATCTTCTGCCAGAAGTGAACATGGGGCACTTTGTTTAAGCTGGGAAACTGATAGTGTTGAATCCATCTATTTGAATAAACCATCTGGCTGTCCTCTTGCCATCTCTGATGTAAATCTGTCTGGTATTGTGAAACTTCATTTGTTTTAAGCTTGCAATATTTACCGAAGTAAACCAAAAGGGTTCTTTCTAAATTCCATAGCATTTTTTCTACTGAGCTATTTGTTGGAAAGATACGTTCATGTATAATTAAATGTGGCTTACTTAAACCTTTGCAGTTGGTAGCTTAATATATATATTGTTGTGCTTTGAGTACAAAGGCTATATTATGCTTTTGTTGGCATCCTTGCTGGTTAGAATGCCAACTGCATAATTTTGTTCTCTGCTATATGTCAAAATTCAAGTGCCGAGGGCTCAACAGGTGGTGCTGGGATAAAGTTCTGGCAAATCAAATAGGTAATGTGGTTATTTCTTTTGTCAAATTATAATTGAAAACAGAGACAAGTAAAATGAAACTCACATTTTCCTGGTGCAAAAGAGAGACTAGAATTAAACTCAAATCAGTTTCCATGACAAATACACATTACTACTGGAGCTTGGTCTGTAAATAAACATGCAACACCTTAGTTTTGATGTAGAATGATTTGTTCTCTGTAAATTTAAACCTTAAGCATCAGTGTTTAAACAATAACAGAAGGCCAGAGTCCTCCATGAATCTTCTCTTTCTTGCACCTACTTAGGAGAAAATAAGCAAAAGCTTCAGAAAAACTTTGAAAATATTTAACTTTGAAAAGTCAGGGAATCTGAGGCAATCTGTAATACGTAACTCAAATGTTTAACATCAAGAGTTTCCTGCCATATTGTTTCCTAATCATTGCTGTATCCATGCTTCCAGAAGAAAATGATAAATGCACTGGAAATTCCAGTGAATGTGCTGAATGAGGCACTGCTCATTTTATGCTTGACTTGGATAATGTTTATTAATCCTAAAATCATAAAATGGGATAAAACCTTCTATAACAAAAATGAAGCAAATCATATATGCATAGCTTGGTTTTCCAAAATTGTATATAAAAAGGCCCATGCACTTCCAGAACTATTGTGGCTGATCTTTTTTATACCAAGATGTTTTTATTTTCCTCTGAGGACCTATCTAAATCTAATATAAGTAATCTTATGTACACTTCCGATGATCATCATGGTTTTATTTAGTTTTCTATTCCTCCTCATTAAAAGGTATTTCTCCTAAACTGTACATTTCTCAACTCTAAAATTTTATTTTCTCAGCTCTGAACCCATCATTCACTGGAGCAGCTTCCTGCAGTGGCGTCCAGTTCCTCAGGCTGTCACAAACACCTTTATTTCCCTTTCAAGCTCTTACTTGACTTAAGGTGCTGCCTTTGTCTGGGACCAAATGGTGCATCCTCTTCTTCCAGTAAGTCATTCCATTGGTGATCAGGAACTAAGCAGCAGGGGAAAGATGTATCACATCAATCCAGAAACACTGATATTTTCACCTTTTGCATATCATGGTGACTCTGGTTTAGTCCTAGCAGAATGCACACGTTTCTCTCCCAGGCTGTTGCTGTGCTGCAGACTGGGCTGTGGTCAGGGGATGGGACACACCTCACAGAGCATGGCCTGAGAAACTCCTGAATATGGCATCAGAAATTGCTGGATGTGACAAATCACAGGGTAAGAAGCTGACAAATGTACACATGGTGCTGTGAGGAATTCCCAGGTGGTTAAGGAGTTATGTGATAAACAGCTGAATTACAGAGAAAGGTGGGGCTCTGTGCTGAGGTTGTTTTGGGATTCACGATAGTGCAAGGCCAGCAGTACTGGGTAACTGTATCAGCTTATCCATACAAGGCTGAGATCACTTTGAAATGGTATTAACAATACCAAAACTCAAATTCAACATCTATAGAAGTTGAAAATGGAAAAGAGAGTAACTGGATTCATAGACAGATAATAAATCCATGAACCTTTTATCTGTTGCCTTTTGGCTAGTCATTGGTTTAATTTCTTCACACTTTCCAGTATGAAGATAACTGGGAACAAGAAGATATTTACTGAGAATAGAGATCCCAGTTCAACATATTCCTTTCCACAATCCCACGCTTGGACTGACCCTGTTCCAGCCTGGTTAACCCAGGAAACCTGCACCTAGTTGTCTCAGGAGTTAATCTGCAGCTTCACTGCAAGGGAATTTGTACTCAGAAGGTACAAATTATATTACAGCCAAACTATTATTAAATTCTTTACCCCTTTAAAAATTCTTTTCCTGCATTACTGCATTTCTAGACTGACCTGAGACATGCCATGAGGACAGATCTCCAGTCTCTATGATTTCTCATAAATGCTCAATACA
Source organism: Rhabdornis inornatus (assembly GCA_013397075.1). Lineage (NCBI taxonomy): Eukaryota > Metazoa > Chordata > Aves > Passeriformes > Rhabdornithidae > Rhabdornis > Rhabdornis inornatus. Next base: position 2,549,361 of record VWZS01008230.1, on the reverse strand, counting down.
TAAGAAAAAGTGTTCTGGCTTTACTTTTTTTCTTTTAAATAACCATCTTGAATATTTATCTTATAGTTCAGGTAGCTTTTTAGAAAAGAAAAACAGCTGAGAAACACATAATGTGCCCTTTTCATTGACAGAAGATTTATGCCTTGCCTGGAAGGACTTGATACTTTGAGGGCTCACAGCTGACGTAGTCAAACACAAGTAGCACATAGTCCAGTGTTTATCCAGGGGAACCAAGACTGCTGCTCCCACACTTCTTTTGTGTGAAATTAAATCAGCCGCATTGAAATTGGCAAATATTTAAAAACATGATAAAAATTCTATTAAGAAGGGAAGAGAGAGGATCAGAAGCATTTTTAATCAATGAATACTTTGCAGAAATAAGTAGGGTATGCATGAACACTTCTGGTGATCTCTGTAGGAGCCATCTGTGTGCTCGCCAGGTACCCTCTCCCCATGGGAACGGGTGAGGAGTTCAGCCACAGTGCTGACCACCATTCCCCCACAGCTGCCACAACCAGTGCAGTTTGGCTCTAGCATTTGTGTCATTGAATTCCATGCTGAGCCACAGGGAGAAGGGCAAGAGAATGAAACGTGTTCTTAGGTGCCTCTCCCATGGACTGTGTGTAGCTCGGGGTCTCTGACTGCTCACAGAAAAGGCTTCTCTGCATTTCAGCACAACGTTTTAGTCAATGTATTAAAAAAAAAAATAAACCACTATCTTTTTTTTTTTTTTTAAGCAGGGATTGAGAAAGGTAGACTAAAATAGTAAAATTCTGCATTTCCCAGGAGATCCTTAGCTTTTTAGTTTTCTCCAAGGATAACATGACAGTTTCCACTAGCTCTTCCACAGCTCAAATGAAGCAGAAGGAACAAATGTCTTTTAGTATGTGGTGCTTGTACTCAGGGGAGCTTTCAAGGGAGGCCAGAAGGGGCAAGGGCTTGAGTGTACCTTCATTTCCTGAAGTGAGCAGGTAAACCTGAGGGTTTTCCCATTCCCTGCCCCTCATCCCCCTGCCAGTCCAGACAGGTCTATCCCTGGAACTCCTACTGATGGCAGCATAAACTGGGTATTGGGAAGCACAGGCAGAATTTGCCCCAGAGGAAATTAACCATGAATTGGCTTGAAAAAATACCTCCCATCTAATATAAATAATGCCAATATCTTCAGAAGTATTACTGTTATCCTGGAACTGAGAAAAGAAAAAAATTGAATAGGCAGGAGATTAATGTTCTTACATGCTGGAAAGCCTAGAGGTTAATGCACACAAAAAGATGGCCACAGACCTAGGGGTCATTTCTTCTTTAGACATTATTCTGCATTGCACCAGGCAAGTCACCATGTTTATTTTTCAATAATTTCATCCATAAAATGAGAATGAACCTACATGACTCCCATTCCAGTGAGGGTGGTAGAGCTCATCTGACTTGGTTGTGAAATGAGACTGCTCAGATAGAAACAAGCTCCTGAAATTCAAATTATTCATATTACTCCATGCTGTTCCATTACAGAAAAATGGCAGATTTTTCTGTGGTACTTAGGAACAGAGAAACAACCATTTTTTCTGGTTTTTCTTTTACATTGTTACAAATTTGAATAGGACCTACCTTTTGCCCTTTCACATACAGCATTTGATTGTTATGTAATATCTGTTTTATATTGATCTCTTAGAAAGACCCTGTATTATGTTTAATTTTTTTGAAAAGAACAAAAAAAGTTTTTCTGTGTAGTTTTTTGTTGTTTTCTGTGAGAGCACATAATGAAACAAATATTTGGAGAAATATGGGAGCACGGGCATAGTATGTGTATGTGTGTGTGTGAAAAGTGTTTGAACCTGCAGCCAGATTTCAAATTTTTCTTAACATTGCCCACTATCTAATGCAAATATTTAGACTGAAAATAACATCTCTCTATGTAATTAAAAAATAGGAGGGTAAAAAACAAATCCTCCAGAATAGGAGTATGCTAGGCATTATTTCTCCTCTCTCCCAGCACTCTTAGAGCTCAGGTATAAATACTCAGAGTTATATTTTCATCTCAGCTCGATGTAGCAGATTTTAGCTACTCAAATCCCTTTTTCAATTAGTGTGAGTTAGGCTGCTCAGGCTTTGTCCATGGATGCTGTCCTACCTTTGTCACTATTTCTTTGAGCCTTCAGTTCAGTTCCCCTGCTCTGGCCTGCCAGGTAGGTGAACCTCACAGGGCTCTGGCTGGCTGGAGCATCACTCCCAGGCTAAAGCAACACCTGCTGTGCCTCTCCAACCTGTGGCACATTTCACACTTCCTTTTCCCCTGCAGGGCAGAACAACTTCTGGGATCACAGCCCTGGCAGGGGCTGCTGAGTGCAGCCAGCCCAGGCCAGCAGTGCCCCATTGCTGGTGCTGGGAGGGCTCCCAGCACATCTGCCCCTGATACTGAGGTCCAGAGATTAGCAGGGCAAGGTGCTGGGAACCAGTCTGGGCTTAGAGCTGTCTGTGTGCATTCTGCCAGCTCAGCCCTGCACAGAGCTTCCCCTTTTCTTCATGTTCTTGCATATGTGCATGGGGCATGATGCTTTTTGAAAACCTCTTCACTTGTCCCTCTGAACCATCCTCTCTATTGTCCTTTCAGTTATTTCATCTCTGTTTCTTTTTACTACAAGTAGTCTAAGACAGAGAACTTGATCCTTATCTTATCATTATGCAACCTAAAATGGCAATGCCTACCCTGAAATTTCTGGTTTCCAGTGACAGGCATTGCCTTGTACCACATGCCTAAATTTCAAAACGTTGCAAGAGAAGGGCTTGATACCTTACTGAAATCTATTTCAGCCTTTTTTATGCTTTTATTATGATTAATGGATGAAACAAAACCATTTGTAGTGCATTTATTATCACAAACTATATTGGAAGTAATTTGACCCCTACAGTACTTTCTTTTTTTAATAATACTATACAGTGGCAAAAAGGCTATGAAATCTTGTGCAGAGATCTTTATCTTAGTTGAACTAGTTGAAATATAGGCAATGGAAATTCTCTGGGTTGACACTGGTATAATGGGAAGCAGCATATGACCTGCTTTTCTGAGCAATGTGCTGTCACCACAAACTACATCCCCATACATACCCAACATATAAAAAGTTTATTTGTCAGCCTGCTCCTGTGAGCTCTTTATTTATGGCTACTTTATCATCTGAAATAAGCCATGTTTTTCATGATTAGAAACATAACACTCTGGCAAAATCTGAAGTTGTATAGGAGAATGTGAATACTTTTATTATGAAGTCATTTTGCTGTAAGCACTGGAGAAATCAGATAATGCCACACTGTGTTACTCAACTAGCAGGTCAAGTGTGATTTAAAAGCATAGAGTTCAGAAAACCTCTCCTGGCACAGTGTGGTTCACCAAAGGACTAAATTACTGTTTCTCCCAGGACTTGAAAAATTGGCAACTCAAGGTAATATTTTTGTCTGCAGCTTCTTCAGCCAGAGACTGTGCACTTGTGGCCATGTGGCCATGGCCATGGGCTGTCCCTCAGAGGGTTCTTCCCTCAGAGGGTTCTCTCACAGCTGCCAGAAGAGAGGATAGCATTGTGTGCCATTTACTACAGTGTGCACCAACCATTTAGCTCTGCAGAGATGATCTAAGAGCTCCCCTGAGGAGGGAGAGCTGAGGAAAGACACTGACTGACATATCTGAATGCCAGTACCTCTTACTGGTCATATACATTCAGCAGAGCTAAGCTGCCAACTTTCTAAGTGTAAGGAAAAGAATTATTTCTGACATTGTCATTCTCAAATTCAAATCCTCACAGGTGGATAAAGTAAAAAAAATACCAGGCTTGGCAGCAATTTACCTTAAAATGGCAAAGTTAGCTAAAAAAAAAGCACAACTAGGACAATCCATGTGGAGTCTGCCTAAAGGCACAACAAAGGTCCAGTTTAAATGTATACCATTAAATAGTCTCTTAAAATATCAAAAGCAGTTACCATGTCTAAAGGGCAGAGAACATGGTTAGCAGGAGACAAAAGCCATCCTTCAAAAGGTAAGTCCTGTTCTATGGAGAAAAGTAGATAAGAGACTTGACTTGGAGAAGTTAACTGAAACCATTGTAAATACGCCCATAACGTTTTGAAGAGTGACTTACTAAATACACAAACCTAATAACTGCATTCACTTACCTCAGCCTAGAAGGTAATTGGTGAACTGATGGTGCCAACACATGACAGAGGTGCAAAAGGAGCAGGTCTGGAAGAGAAAGACATTGCAGGAAAACTGAATTATGTTGCTTGCATCAATAATCAGTAAGGGAGGATAGTGAGGTTCCTATATGAGACCAAAAGTATCTCCAGGACTGCATCAGATCAAAGTGTCAAAAAAATATTACACTTGGAACAGAGGGGATTCCCTTAAACATTAAATGCTCAGTAATAATTCAGTGTAATAAATTATTTGCACTGACCTCAGTAGCACAGTGGCAAGGAAAAAGAAGATAAAAATATGTGAGAAGGGCTCAGGGATGACCCTGCAACCCAGGCAGGGATCAGTATACCAGAAGTGCTGCAGCAAACAAACTGGTAGAAGTTATAAAAAGAATCAAATTAATGTGGGGGAAAATATGTTCCTCAGAGAGGGGTTGACTTGACTGTTGTAGAAGAAATCATGCCCCCAAACCTGCTAGAGCCCCATGGAGGGATCAGCGTGTTCACTGTTAGGAGGAAACCCCAGCAGCCCAGTTCAGTGTGCACCCTCCAAGGCACAGCCATGTCCTGCCTGCCTTATTGAGTGACCCAGCTGTGTTAGAGTCATCAAAATCTACTGCATCTATAACTAATATTATAGAGCTTTGCTTTTCTTGTTGGATGGTACAGAATTCTCTCTACTGATTTCTTTTGAAAGCTGCAAGCCAAACCTCATATGTATCAATTAGACTGTGAAAACGTACTGCTGGAGTTGCCTATGGATTCTAACTTAATGAAAAATTGCTTGCATGCTGTAGAGAGACATAACAGAATGTTATTGCCATTGTTCATCCTCTGGAATTTGGTCTGAGAGTCTGAGCTTGTTAATCACCAGTTCATCCTGCTTGTACTTGCGAGCGCTCAGCGCCAAGAGTGAATTTCCTCTCTTTGCTTTTGCACTGGAAGCTTTGCCAAAGGTCTTTTGTTCACTATGTCAGTCAGCTGTGCTCTTGCCTTAATTGTGCCAGGAACTCATGTCTGGAGATTATTCATTCTGCTCTGGTGCAACGAGCAGCACGTCCGCTTGGAGCTGGTGGAGGCACTGGGTCTTGTGTGCACCCAGTTCAGGTCTGGGGACACCAAATGTGATTCTGGACCTTTTTTCAAGTGCCCTCAGCCCTGAACAAGGGGATTTTGAAGGTGTGCTAGGACTGTAAAAATGGGAATTTCTGGCTACAAAGTACAAGGTATACAACAACTCATTGTCTGAGTGCTCCTGTTGTGCAAAATTTGATCTCATTATGAGATTTGCTCAAAGAGGTTTGTTTGAGATCATTACCAAGAAACTATAAAATTACTGTCAGGGAAATTATTTTGAATAATATCTACTACAAAACAGTAGCTATGGCAAAACGAATGCAACTTCTAACACAAGTATTTTTTTCTTGGAGTGTCAGGGGTGTTAGATTACAGTTGTACTTAACTTAGCAAAACCAATTTTATATCGTGGGTTATTTCTTTTAAAGAAAAGGTCAGCTGAAAGTTATCAGATACTCTTGGCCAGATTGACTATCTTGTTTTACTCCCTTTCTCAGAAGAATAATAGAAAAAGCATGAAAGAAAACTCAGTTAAGGCAAAAATCACAGAATTTAAGAGAAAAAAATTAAACCATAAAGTCAGAGAACGCTCTGGGTTGGAAAGTACCCTAAAGGGACATCTTCAGTTGTATCAGGCTTCTCAGAGTCCTGTCCATCCTTGCCTTGGATGGATCTAGATCTCCAAGTATGTGTTTGAAATACTGCTCACCCTTCCCACGTTTGCCCAGCTCAATGCAAAGTCCTGCAAATGAAAAAAAATAGAGATCCCAAAAAAAACAGACACAAGCTGATGCCTTCATCTCCTAAAGGATTCTGATGTCCTGTCCCAATAAAGGTTTAAAGCAAAGATAAGATTGTTTTCATTGGCTGTTGAAAGTTTGGATGAAAACATTGTGGTACTTAATTTTTCTTGGGGTTTTTTTCCCCATTCCTTTTTTTTTTTCTGGTGGTTGTTGTTGTTGTGTTTTGTTTTTTTAACAAAGCTACTTTTGAAATAGTCTTTTGTTGGCATACACATGGTTCCAACTTTTATCCTTGATAAAAACTACAGTAACTAAGGGGCAAACCTTACAAAGTAGCTCATGAGTAAATGGAATTTAATGGGGTCAATTATCCCCACATGCTTGTATACAGGTTTCATTAATAAGTCATACACATGCTACTGAGCTGAAGAATAGGCTGTCACTGGTCTCCACACGTGTTTTGTGTGTGCTGATTTAGGATTATTCAAGAGAACACATTCACTTCCAAATGTCTAACACATCAATGGCAGAAACCCCCACATTTGCCCATTATACCTGTGAGATACAGAAAGATTGAAAAAAATAGTTTAAACGACTGAAACAGCACAGATTCACTTTGTGTTTTTTCCAAAATGCAGAATCACATTACATGCATGTCTCTCCATAAATATTTAATGAAGTGAAAATGAATATGTAGCAGGCTGGGTTCTTCCCTCTAAGGGTTAAGTTCCATTTCTGCAAATTGGTTTGTGCCCTATTTCTCTTCCTGTGTCTCTGTGCATCTAGACATTTTCTTGGCATCTCTAACTCTTCTGAGGTTTCAGGAGAGCTTTGGAGATTTGCTAGTAATTGACCTGTTTGGATTGCCCATGACTGGCATTTGCTAAAAGATAATACAGTCCTGCATTTTGTCGTTAAGTGCTGGTTGTGTTATTAACTTGTGGCCAAACTAGAAGAAAGGCTCAGGAGACATCATTTTCCCTCAGACAACTTCATTTGGTTCTTACCGTAATCTCCATTAAAATGAAGCACTTTGGTCTCAGCTGAGGGGCGTCACTTCATCCTTAACTTGTCAGTGTTTGGCCAGTAATGAATACACCCACTTGGCTTTGTTTTTTTAAGATATTACTGTACACTAAGGGTAAACAATCAACATCACATCAAAGTCAGATGATTTAACCTTCTGCCACTTCTCTAACCACTAGAGTTCCTGCCAGAGTACCAGCTGGGTATTGGAACATGTGTAAATGTTTTCTGAGAAAACAGAATTATCAAGTGGAGGAAACCTGATGTTTTCTCCTTAGAAAATAGGAATAATTAATAAGATTAGATCTACCATATCCCAAAGGAGTCTGAATGGACCCTATTTGTTTTATTTTTATCGTGTAACAGAAACAAATCTTGCCCCCAGTTACAATAGCATAGTTCTGGAGGAACCTTCAAGTTTAGTTCTGCCGTAATTTAAACTGGTACTGTCTCAGTGTAACACATCTGCTTTCAGCCAAGTGCCTCATCTCTAGCACCATCTTTAACAGCCAAGAAGAAAATGAAAAATAGAGTCTGGAAACAATGAATTAACACTAGCCAGATAAGCATAGGGAATCTACTTTGTGTAACACAAGAATTAAATACTGCTGATCTTTGCAAGTAGCAATGACAACTCAAATACAATGCCTTGGGGCCTGCAATAACCTGGAGGCTAATTAACTGCAGAAACGGCTTTTTATATTACACTTTGTATTAAATAGATTCAGCACAAATCCATAGAGACCAATAAGCATTTTTAGGCAGTCTAGCTAAATTTTACCCCAAAAGTGATCAAGCTACATAGAATTCTGGCTTGTGAGATGCCTGATTAATGTATTGTCCTCCAACATTTTAGGCGCTTAAGATGAAAAAAAGAGCAATTAAGAGATGGAGATAGAGGAAGTTTTCTGTCAGTATAATGTTCATGATAAACACAGTACTAAATAAATAAACTTTAAACATAGTACTAAATAGAAATATAGAGAAAATTTACTTCAGGGTTTTTAAATACTGCCCTAAAATATGTCATCATTTTAAAACCAGAAGCTGACGTGATCAAGTGAGTAAAAAAGGGAAAGAGAGGAGGCACAGCTTAATTTCAAGGCTCATCCAAGTTCCCCACGCTCTCACCATCTCTCAGTTACCCCTGGAGAAGGATTCCAGCAGGATACAAACACAGTGCTGCAAGGCCAAGGGCTGGGCACAGCAGGGATATCAGTGGGCAACCTCTGGAGGGAAAATAAAGTCCTGCTTTGTTCATAAACATCTAATCACAGTCAACTAGTCTGGTGCCCCTAGATTTGTGTGCAGTAGATATGGCATCAACTAAGCCACTTAAAAACACACGCTAGGAATAAATAATTTCTGTTTTGGTCTCAAGGAAATACTCCAGTTCTCTTTGTAGATGTCTTTGTTTTGTTCTCATCCTCTCCCACACAAACTCACGAAGACTAGAAGCAGAAACAAGGCAGAAACCATATCTAATTTCCATACTTGGCTTAAAAATAAGACATTGCTCATTTTTTATTTCCAAGCTAGCAGGTATGTGAATCAGAACTGGTGAGCTAAGTTTTAAGTTATTATAAGTGAACTAGGCATTCTTTTTGAACATTTCTCATGCATTTATAATACACTGAACACAGCAAGAAGGGGAAGCAAGTAGAATCTGGCTTGAATCTTCTTAGAACCTTCAGGTTAAAGAAGTTTCCCAGTACTTGTATCCATTAAAACAGTAAAATTCCTTAAAAGAAAATCTGTCTCCTTCCAGAGGAGGTGTCAGGTATGTTCACCACTATCTGGTGCAGTCTCTGTCTTGAGAGATCTGAAATATCAATAGGAGCACCTGAAGCACACCAGCATAATCTTTGCAAGACAGAGCAGGATAAAGCAAAAAGAAAACCAGATTATCGGATATCCTTATCCCAAATTGGAAAGAAAAGGAATAGACACTGATGGAGTTCACAAAATTATAAAAATTTAAATAAGCCTGTGTCTTATATAGAGCCTTTCACAGAGACACTGGCACGCCCGTTTGGAAAAATGAAACTTAGCCACCAATACAAGTTCATATTTAGGACCTTCATAGAATAACTGCAGATATTTATGCTGGGAGTTCAGATAAACCTTATCTCTCTTCAAGTTATAACCCCACTAATAAATAACTTGTCAACCTGCATCAGGGGGGCTTTACCCATGAATTAACATGAGCTGTTTGCCATCAGCCAACCTCAGCTGCTCACAAATGGAGGCAGGCTGCTTTCAGCCTTCATCCTTCTAGGATTTCTTAGATATTATGGCTGAGGCAAAGTTGTCATGTTTTAATTTCCATACAGTACCAGAAAAGTAACAATGATTTATATGTAGCTCCCCTTTTTAACCATTGGTGCTTGAGGTTGTTTTTTTTAAGATTTGTAGAAGTTTCTCAGAGTCAGGGTTAAGATAAATGCACTGGTCCCTGGAATTCCTGTGTTGTGCACTGTTTGCACTGTTGCTCTGTCTTGACAGAGAGGTCATCATGCCATCTCCCTGCTGACAGTATCCTGCATGTCACCTCTGGTAAGGTTTTGGCTGAGGCTGCTGGACAAAAACCAACAGATAAAACCATGATTCCAAAGTTTGAGGTTTTCTTGGTTGTTGTTTTTTTTTAAAGAATATCTGAATCTTATGAATAAATGTATGACTTTCAAAAAATAAATAAATAAGAAGAGGAGAGTTTCTCCTGTAGTGTACAGTTTTCTCCTGTAGTCTTCCTTAATGAGACCCAGACAGATTTACATTTTTTAAAAGCACAGGACTTTTGGGTTTTTCCATTTAAATCATCAACTCCTGCATAAATTACATTTGAAGACCCATTGGCTCCAATCAAAGGGTATTTAAGAGTCTGTCTGGCTGAGTTATGAAAGGACGAGGTAAGAGAAAGTGGAAAAAAGGACAAGCTATAGGATATCCATTAGTAAGATGACTAATACTACTACAAACCTGATTTCCCATTTCTTTGATTTCTTTCATGGAGATTTAAAGATAATTGTAGCAAGCATTCAGGAAGAAGAACTAAAAGAGAGACAAATCCTGCAAAGAGAAGTCATATTTACAAATGCTCAATATTTCTTCTGGCTTACTGTAAATTATTTATGAGGTGCTTTTCAATATTAAAGTTCTTCGTTAGTTCATTGGAGACATGGTCTAGATTAGTAATGAACTAATTGTCATAGAAAAGAATTTATGGCTTACTGTCTCCAAAAAATCAGCAGTTTGGCTTCTGTGGGTAAAATGAGGTAATGTAGTAAAGTCCTGACTATGAGGGAGTAGTTTTTTAAATTGCAGACAAATAAGATTAATGCTATATCCCATGCTGTGCTGAAAGGGATATCTTGCATGGTTAAAAAATATATTTAAAAACCATCTAATTTCCTTGTGTTTTCCTATGTTTTACCTTTTTTTTTTAATATATAAATGTTTCCTGTTCCAATAATATAACTTTTTCCTTGTCACACAGCTTGCCTTTTCCTCAGCTTCAGTAATGAAAATAAATTAGTTAAATTCACTTTTCTAAAAGCCAACTTCTCATTCAGATTTCCACTCAGCTAGTAGTAACACTAAACTCAGGGCTGGAAATCAGGACATTGAGGACAATATTGTATAGGTTTTTTCTTCTAATTGATGGAAGTATTTCTAGTGCTTTTTTTGTTTCTCAAAATCCTGGTAAATTTTGTCATTGAATTGATCTGGCAAATTGGTTAAAAATGAACTTGTAGAAAAACAGGAGCTCTTTCAGGGCAATGTTTCATTTCAATACATTTTCACATTGTTTTGCTGGTTTGGACAAATAATCATCATTTAAGGCAGTTAATAACATCTGTAGGCAAGGCAGATGGATCTGTGTAAAGCAAGAACTTCCCTTACTGGTTGCTGTACCTTTCCCTCAGCTTTTGAAAAACTTTTACAACAAATTTCAGCCCAAAATCCAATTCCAAAGCAAATACCAAAAGGCTTGGTTAATCACTTTGGTTTGCTTTGTATGTATGTATGTATGTATGTTCTGTTTTAAGCTGCTTGTTTTCCAGCTGGTCACAAACACCAGGGCCTTTGTCAAGTTGTGAACATCAGGAAATCTGCACAAATTAAAACTGTATATCCAATTTGAATTGTTCATATTTCTCTTCTGTAATTTCAGGCCCAGAAGGTTTCAATAGCCTCATGAAAGCATGAGGGCCCCAGGTTTCTTCTGTGATTCATCAGTTTGGACATCAGAGAGCACCTAAGTCAAGAGATTCAGATAGAAAATTCTAATGGATAAGCTGTTATAAATGAGACTTCACAGTGACATATTGGAGAATTAGATATTGTAAACTGGAAAGAGTAGGAGGGGATTCAGCACATGGCAGAAAAATGAATGCTTATGTGAAAAGAAACTCCAAAGCTTTTCAAGTTAGTTTTGCTTTATCTGTACATGCCAGGAAATGCCAGGCCAGGCAATCTCCACTTACTAATTTTCACCCTATTAAAAAAAGGGGAAGGAAACGAGAAATGGCTGTACAGTTTTCTCTGGCAGCCTATAGCACTGTAGGAAACATTTTTATACAGATGTAAGATGCTATTCATGAATAACTATTTCAATTTTAACAGAAGGAGTTACTTCCCATAAGAAAATATTGTATTGGTAAGCTCCTGCTAGAGCTTTTCTGTTTCATCTCTGACATGAAGCAGTCGTGCTATGCCACAGCCAGGCTGCACCCAGGGTGACACTGGCTCACACACTCCTCTTCTGCTCATTCCCTGCTTGCTTCCAGAGCAGTTCTGACTAATGTCACCAGTTTTTTGTAATCAGAGCCATCTTTTTTGGTTACTAAAAGGAGAATTTGATCCCCAAAGCCCCACCCTGATGTTCTCTGTACCTCTGCAGCTGTCATGCCACCAGCTCCACTGCAGGGCAGTGACTACTGATGTGAACAAGCAGGCAATTCCTACACCCCCACAGAGTGACCAAGAGTACCAGAAAGCTCTCTTGACTGTATTACCTAATGGAAAATTCAGAGACTCTGACCCTCTCTCATGTTCACAAGACCTAACTACTTCCCCATAACTGTCATAACCTCTTTAGCATTTGGAGAAAATTAAACTAAATGCAACATACCAGCATCAAATACTCAAAAGACAACTTTTAATTTAATTACTGTAGATGTAGAAAAAAGAGTTCTTTAAGGAAGTCTGTCAACTAACAGCTATATATAACTCTTGAGGAATTCCTTAGTGATTTTCCTAGTTAAACAGATTTCCATTAAAATATACTTGTTTGCTGCACAGGGTAGAATTCTTGTAAAAATCAAAGAGTTATTTTTTACAAGTCAGATCTGACGAGTGATGACAACAGAGCAGATAGTAAATACACATCCCTTAGTTTGTCATATTGATCTGAGAAACATGACTGAGCATTGCAGAGTCAATGTTTGTATCTTCTGAGAAAAGGGCCAGGATGAAGTGTTAACTGCTGGAGTTAAAGCTCTTTCTCTCATCGATTTCAGTAAGCATTTTTCCAGATGCAAAGCCTTTCTGTTAAGTTCAGTGCTGTGATATCCATTGAAGCCAAAGAACAGCAAAGCTGTCTGATCTTTTTGAGACTCTGGTTTCAGTTAAATAACCCAGTGGACCTTTCTCTGAATTAGCATTGCAGAATATGTGCCAGCAGAGAGGGGACCTACTCAGCTGAGAGTTATCTGAGAGTGCTCCAGAACAAGGAACTCAACAGACCATGAAAGCTGCATGCAGCCCTGATTTTGAGCTATTCCAAAGTAAAGCAACTTTCCAATCTTTCATTTCTTTCCGGAAAGACTTGATCAGTTGACTTGGATCAATTTATTTCTTCTTAGATTTAAACTTCCATGATTTGTTTCTGAGTTTCTATATTAAAATGAACAAAACATTACCTGATTTAGTGCTTAATTTTTTAAAGAGCAGCATTACTTCTATTGAATGATGATTCCAATCTGCACTTTTGTGAGCATTAGCAGAGGATCTGGGAAGAGGCATTCAGAGGCATGAATTCAGAGGTGATAGTGTAACATAAACTGAGGAAAAGGACCCGCACAGACTCTGCGTTAGGGTAAACCATAAAAAGAAGGAGCAGAAGAAAAGTAGTTAAGTGAATGGTATGTAACACCTAATCTAAAGCACATTTATCTTTCCTTCAGCACACACAAAACTTTTGCTAGTTTCTTTTTACAGTTACTGAATACCCACATTATCTGAAGTTAGAATTTACTGTGTAGGGCTTTAAAACTTAACTAAGACCTTAAAAATAGGCTTCATAATAAAAATATTTAATTATTTGCAACCTACACCAACTCTTACACTCCTACTGCATTCATCACATTTTCTTCCTCGAAGAATATCATGAATGTGTGTCGGCCACAGAAATACATTTGATATACCAGAATAACAGTGCTTAATTACCAGAAATAAATTTACTCATTTCTACAGCTGTGAAAAGATTTCTGAAATATGGAAAATTTCAGTAACTCCATTCAATCACTTAAAAAAAAAAAAAAAGAAAGCCTCAAGATTAAAGAAATCCAAGGAAAAAGATTAACCTAGAAAAGGCAACAGACAAGTAAATAAATCTGAGCTTCATTGTCCCTTCCCACTTCAACAGAGGATTCCTACAAGGGCCGGGCCGCGGTGCTCGGGCTCTCACGGGTAGGACAGGGGTGAGCATGGGTCCCCAGCGTGCACAGCAGCCCCTGTGACATTAGTCAGGGCCAATGGCTCCAAGGAGGAGGAACACGCAGTCTGGCACAGAACCACATTTTTCTCTCCGCTTTCGTGCGGTTACCGCACGGAGTGCAGGAGTCAGAGGTGCCACGGCACCGTAATGGAAACAAACGACTCCGCAGAGGCGGCAGCGGGAGGTGGGAGTGGGAAGCGTCCTCATCCCAGCCCCAGCGGCCGCGTAAATCTGCCGCTGTCAGGAGAGCTCCGGGAGGCGCTGGGCACCCGCGGCTCCCCGGGAGTCAGTGAGAGTTCAGGTGCTTACTGTGTCATCAGGCCTGACCTTCAGAGCGACACGGCCAGCACGTTTGTTTTCCCACAGCAGTGATTGCTTCAGTCAATTATTATTGCCCATCCTGGAGTGCAAACACATAAGGACTTGATTTACAGTGCAAAATACACATCCCGAATTTACTTCCTCTTTTGTTTTTGGTCTGCCGTAGCACCTCCAGCTTAAAGGGATGACAGCAAATTACTTCACAGGTAAATATATCTACATATGGGGAAGGATAAATATCAGTCATTCAGGGCATCCCGAGATGAACCCTCCATTATAGCGTTGGATGTGTTGCATCAGATGTGACAATATATTTAAAGGGTTTTGCATTTTGTTTTAAAGGTGCTCCTTTTTTCTGCTCCTACCTGAAAAAAATCATTAGCAAATTTGTTGATTTGGCAATCTAACCATTAAATCCAGCTTCACCCAGATTTAAGATTGTACATTCAGTTCTTTAAGCAATGTTTAGGTATTACCAATATACTGAAAGATAGATGAGACAGCCTCATGGTAATACAGCTTTTAACCTTTCCTCTCCTCTACCATGACGGGGGAGAATTACAGTAAATGATGGTTACCTTGTGTGGAGTATGGACAATTGATTTGACCTCACTGCATCTGATGCTCTAATGGACTTCGTGGCTGAATCCCTGGAGATATAAAATATGTCCAAGTGAATTGGGGCAGGTTAAAGAACGGACCCGCTTTTCATGGCTGGCTCAAGCTGTAATAGATCTCCTGGTTGTTCTGAGAAGAAGATTAAAAATGATCAATATCCAAATCATTAAAAGAAAAGTGGTGGCTTCTGTAAATCTACCTTAGCTATAATTTTTTCCATGCTGAATGCTGGGGGGAGTCTATGTTGGTGACATGAGTTTCTATAACAAATGTTTGCTTCTATTCACTTTCTTGTAGCATGGTCCTTGTTATATTAAGAGTCAGACACTCAGGTGGCCTGAATCAGCACTGCTCTCCTGAAGTCATGCTTGTTTACACCATGAGGAATCTGGTCTTATGTTTAATTAATATAGATAAAATGCCAATACTATTAAATTTCTTGGACCAGCAAATAAAGCCAAGAACAGATTTCAGAGAATGATGGCAACTATGATAACTGAATGTCCTTACAGCTCTGCTAGCCACAAATAAAAGGCCAAAAATAAAGGTGCAGTTTAGGGAAAGGAAAACAAAAAGATTTGCCTTGGCTGCCCTGAGCCCTTCATTTGGCAAAGTGTAATTCAACATCTTGTTTATCTCTGCCTACCCTCTCTCTTAACAAGTATGTTTGTTCTCTTTTCCCAGCAGCCTTACAAGAGCTTGTAATAGCCCACAAGTCAGAAACTTCTCTGCACACAATGTGCTAGGCAATTTCAGTGGGATTATATACAACTACATTTCCTTCACTTCCTGGAAAAGCCAAGCCTAAAGAAGACAGCTGTACAACTGTCCCATAGCTGGCACAATTATTTACTACGCTTGAAATCCAAGGGAGCCCCAATATTTAACCCGCAAAGTCTGACAATGTTGAGATCTGATATTTCTATTTTTTTAATGAAAGAGGAAATCCCAAAGTCTGTATTTGAAGATGCAGTCTATTTTCCTGGTTTTGAGATTTAAAGGTACAAGAATTGGACTGACCTAGCTAGCACCATTCCATTAAACTGAGTGAATGTGAAAAATACCCCATTATGAAGAAATGTTTCAACAAATTGAAAAAAGTTTCATTTTTTTATCCATTTGTTTAACAATATTTGCCTTTTGTTTTTCACACATTGTTTGTTTAAAAATATGGATGAGTAACACCAGCCTCCGTAAGGCATGTTTGTTTATCTACATGTATTATCCTGCATGAAGAAAAGCAAATGCACTTTACAAGCTCTTTGCTTCTCTCTGGGGTTGTCTGTGCCCTGTGGCCTGGGCTGAGCTGAATGCCTCACATCTATGGGGAGAAGAGGGAACAACTGCTGACCCTTGGATCCAGCTATTCTTGTAGCTGGAAACATTGTCAGGGGCTGCAAGCATCAAGCTGTCTGAAAGGCCAAAGTTGAGCACTACATTATTGGAGTAGATGACATTTTATTCTTATTCTGCAACAATTCTAACAACTTCTAGTCCCTCGCTGTCCCTTTATGAACACAGGTGTCATTTTGATGGGGGGATAGCTAAAATGACAAGAAGGTGACCTGTCAGTGAACTCAGGAGCAGGTGAGGCCTGTCAGCTTCTAATTTGAAACTGGTGTCAGTCCTGAGGAATGGCTGGTATAATCACATTTGTAACTGATCCCCTATAAACTCTGCAAACATTCACAGTGTGCCTGTTATGAGCAATATGAAATTAACAATTCGTGTTTATGATACCAGACACCAAGAGAACAGAGGAGATTTCAGTAACAGGATCAGCTCCGTCTGTCTTCCAGAGCAGAACACCAAACTGCCCCACAGCCAAATGACTCTGTGCTTATGTTACAATAGGCATTGTATTTATTTTGAAGACAAACTTTTGTAAGTAGGTGTAAACTGAGGACCTAAGAATTAACTTCTAGTTGAAATTATTCCTTTTAAAATTTCTCTCATTCAAGTCCAGCCCTTAAGATGGTAATGCTTTTTAAGCTGAAGTTTGGGACCTGACAAATCACATACATACTTGAATCTCAAATTTTCTGAATAACTGAAGGGAAGGCTCTGTGTAAATCTTCTCTCAAACACATAAATTACCAGCTGCATGAATACTGCCATTAAGAAATGCAGGCAAGTGTAAGGGGTGGGGACAGGGCAGGATGCCCGAAAGAGGTGGAGTCACAGAGAAAACAAGACATTTGTTCACTGAGTAATTTATCCTTAATTTATCTTCACTGTAGCTGAGCAAGAATGAATACCACAAGTTAGTCTGTTAGATCCCTCACTTCTCTGGCATCAGGAAACTTTTTTTTTTTCTGCAAACTAGACCTTTGCTTCCTGGTTCTGCGTTACATTATCTGTAATTTTTTTATTATGAAAAGTCAAAATTGCAGTATGTAGGTTAGATTTGAATTAAAATAAAATTCAAGTACAAACCTGAACCACAACCTAATTAACAAAGACAAGTACATCTGCAAGTAGTCCTTTTGGGGACAATGACAGCCCCAAACCCAAGAGGAACTCTAGGGTGCAAACTCACATTAATTTTGAGTGCATGAGAAAACATAGGAGCATTTTGTATTGCTGCTACCTGAATCTCAAGAGCTCATCCTGTGCAGCTTTAAAATGCACTAGAAATAGCCCATATTAATTCTGAATCTTGAAACCTAACCAACTGTTCACCACCACCCAAAAACGCCCCTCAGACCATCAGCCTTGAATCCTAAGGCAGGGACTACAAGCTGTGCACGCTGCCATTGATGCAGTCACCTCTGGACATGTAATAAAATAGCTCATTTTAAATCTGATGTACAGCACAATATTTTGGGTGTTTGGATAGGGCACACAAAACCTTAATAAAAATGCAATCCATTCAGAGCTTTCCTGAACCCAGTGAAATATGCTTTTGTTTTCCTCCTACTTAAATTGGTTATAATTCAACATATGGTTTAAATAGAGGAAATGAGGACAGTTTGGGCTTTTTGGTGTTTAGGGCTTTTTTAAACCAGTTAGAATTTCTGTACACTAACTTCAGAGAGTTTTCCACAGTGACCAAAAAACCAGGTGGGGAGACGGGGGGAAAAAAAACAACAAACCAACTAGGTTCCCTTCTGAAAGGAAAGGTAGAAAGTGGAAGAACAGGACAAAAACCTTTGCTGAGCTGTTCAGAGTACACCCTGATCTTGAGCCTGTTCCCCACACACAGAAAGGAGCTACAGAGCACATCTGTTTTCATGACATAGCTCATGGTATTTTGAGCACTCAGGTCCTGCACTTTCCCTTGACCTCACAGCACCACTTTCTGTTAATACAATTACTTTCAGGGCATCCTTGGTTCTCACCAGTTTCAGTTTTGAAATTAAACAAAATTAGTCCTTTCAAGACAATTGTGGAATGCACAGGAGCATTTAAAAGCAGGTGAGATGGAGGTGGGGAAAAATGAGATTATAAATAGATATCCCATTTTTAAGTCTGTTCATCTGTGTTACATTGGGGTAGAAAGAAACAAGGAAGGCTGCATCAAAGGAAAAGTTGAGGCCTTTGAGTTTGCCTCTATGTCATGTTGAAGAGAGAGTAGCATCACCCCTTGGCTCATTGCATACCTGTGCACAGGTCATTCCTAGCTGGAAGTGTAACTGGTCATATCTCACCCAGCTGCTCTAAGTGCTGGCCTAGGATGTTTTCTGCCTGACCCATTGAACTTATAATTAGCTCTACAAAATGGATTGGCAGAGAATACTGAGACCACAACCCAAAGACTTAGAAACTACTTTGCAAAGTAGGTCCAAACCCTTGCCCTGCTTGAGTCCCTCTCAGGATCAGTGACTGTTATTTCACAACTCACTGCACTTTGCTGGCTACAGGGTACCCACACGCAAATGCCCCAGTCATGGAAGAATTCCTTTTTTGCTATATACAGAAAGACCACTCCATCTGGGAAACTTTCCCCTCAAAATCAATCCATTTAAAAGGTAAGTTTAAGTTTTTGTGACTCAGTGTTTTCTTTGAAAAAAAGAAAAAGCATGTTTCAGTCAAAAACCTGTAATCAACTCGATCTGAAATAGCAAGGTTTCCCCTGCCTTTGGCTACGTGGCAATGTGTGTGCAACCCCAGGGAATGCATCAGCACCAGTGCAGTGACCCAGTGAAAATCCTGGAAGCAGGCAGACAGCATCAAAGTTATGCATTAAGGAATGTTTGTGTATACTGCTGAGGCGAATTACAGAGCTCCCCAGAAATATTTTCAATGTGATGGCCTAGGAAAGCCATGTGGGAATTGTACCTCGGACAGGGGGTATTATGACAGTAACGGAACTCATGGCTGTATCTCACCCCCTGGAGCTCTTCTTAAACCACCCCCTTCTCTTCTTAAATCCCCAGGAGCCAGAGCTGCAGAGCCAGATGCCCTTGGCACCCAGCCTTTCCCGTTTCCTCTCAGTGGCAAGTCTGCAGAATGATGACATGGATTTACTCGAAGGAGGCAGCGTGGAAGCAGATCTGGATGCATGTGACAGAGCTGGAGGCATCTCACTGTAATTAATCAGTAGTGAAACAAGTAGTTACTTATGTTGCATATCTAATGAACAAGAATTAGTCATGGTTCTGATTCTTGGGCAGCTATTCGTGCAGCTTATCTAATATTTGAAAGGAAACTGCACTGAATGTTTTCTAATTCAAAGAGGCTGGGTGAAACAAGAACTGACTTCTGCCTTTGACTAAACATTAGGAAACTAGTTTCCATGTTCGGAAGTGTCTGGATGTATTTTTCCATACTCTTTCTTTCTGTGAGTTTTCCTGACTTCAGTCAGGAGGTGAAATGCCAGAAATACCCAGAGACACCCTAACAAAGCAGACGGTTTCCCTGCGGGCATTGCAGCCCGACGGGTGTTTTTCCAAACCACCCCTGAACTCTGAACCTTCAAATCATTTACAGATCCCTTCCACGCAGAGACAAAACCACATCCCTGCCTGCCTTTTGCAAGCAGAAGTGTGCTGGAGAGCCTGGATCAGCAGAGCTCCTCTGCACAGTCCAGCTGCTTTGCAAATGCAGCTCAAGTGACTCAAGGGGCTGTGGTTTCAGTTGCCTTCTGGAGCTGGGAACGGAGGAGTTGTCAGACTCTGTTTGTGCTGGATGCTGTTAATCACTGTGGAGCTAAGCATAAGCTGGGCACCCATTAGCTCTGCAACTGCCCAAAGGAAACCTCCTTGTTTGCTCAGGGTACAGTCTGAATGAAACTTAACTAGCCGAAGAACTAGGAGACACTAAATTCCCAATTACAAGCACTATCTGGTCTGATGGTATTTTTTGTAAGAAACGAAAGCCGCCTGTCCGTGGTGATAAGCTGGTTTTTAGTATGAAATATAACAGCTGTATTGTACATGACTGCTCTGTACAGCACAATTTACAGAGCTGCTCTGGTGACCGCTGTTCTGACAGGGTGCCCTTTATAATGGGACTTTGTAGCACATCAACATTTTCATGATTCTAAGAGAGTGGAGAAGAAATATTTCCATAGTAGAAAATTCCTGGTGGGTAACTATTATTGAAGTGTGTATGAGATTGGATGTCAAAACATTTTTATTGTTAGCTGGTGGAATTACACTGACTGATAGCAGCAGTTTAACAACTGAGATGCAGCAGATGCAGTTTGTTATTTCACTCGTTTTTCTATTAACATTTCGAAGCGATAAAGCCTGTCCTTAGAAATGCACACAGGGTCCCTGCCTCCCACTTTGAGTACGTTTTTCAGGTTGCTACAAGAGGAATGAGTGATAAAAGAGATTAAGGAATAATGGTTTGTCTTGCTACATAGTGTCAAAGTATCCTGACCTATTAAGAACGTGAGCAATGTGCCTAAATTGTTAAAATGAAATGAAAATGGGATTTAACTCCCAGCTGAAATGAAGATGAGCCACAGTTTGGGGTGTTTTCCATGACTTGAGGCCCGGCTGCGGTTCTGTAATCACCGCCGATCGCTGCCGCCGCCGGCCGCAGTTCCAGCGGTGGCCGCGAGGTGGCGGCCGAGGCGGGGCCATGGCCCGCGGATCGCTGCTGCCAGGAGCGCTTCGGGAGAAACAACCCAGTTCCTGCTTCGGGAAAAACTATCCAGTCCCTGCTTCCCGCCGCGCGATGTGCTCCTCATGCGCGGCTGCTAGAGGCTGCGAACAGTCCTACTGCTTCTTGTATCCTCTGCTCTAGAGGCAGGGGAAAACCATCCCCTCCGAATTTACCACGAGTTCGTTATCTTCACTTGGAAACATTACCTGCTATCACATAACCACCCTGAAAAATCCCCAAACCTTTTGACTTGAATCTTTGCCACCCACGTGTGCGGCCACTTAGCAAAGTCTCTCATATGCCCTCCTCAGAAGGGGGAGGCTGTGACACCCTCTGCCTTGTGCCCTGATGACATCCCCAGCCATATTTAGGGTTTCCACATTTATTTTACCTCTGTTCTTTATTTTAATCCCACTAAGCTATTTTTTCAAGGCTTTGCAGCTTGCTTCAGCATAGAGATTGTAGCTGTAAACCAGCTGTTTGAAAGGTACAGAAGCATTTAGGACAGGAACCTTCCCCTGAGCTGGATATGTCTGTCAGATTGTCAGTGTGCACTGGGCTTTGCCAAGGAAGTGATGGGAACTATGCTGTTGACACAGCATTAATGTTTCTTGCTTCCTGTTTGTTCACATTATTGACCCATGTAGCTGTGTAATACACGTGTGCCACAGTCACAAAAAGCACCACAAATGCCTGTCAGAGATGCTGAGGTGGTTGAGCCCATCTCAATTTGTGTTTCCACAGGAGCCTGCTGTGGTGGACCTCTCACTTTTTGAAATAAAAGCATGCTTTTTACTCCAGCTCCAACATCCAACATGGTCTTCTAGATCAGGTCTCAGTTGCCATAATAAAATAATAGTCTAAATTTGGTCCTATTTTGGTCAAAATGGTTTAAGGATGACATCATGGAGGTCACAGGCTTCTGCCTGTGGCTCTGGCACCACGAAAAGCAGTGACAGTGCTCAGTGTCAAGAGGCACTGGCAATGAGAGCAGCTAAGGACTGCAGTGAACCCTGGATTCAGAATATCAGGGCATTGAACAGCATTATAAAATACCAGCAGAGAAGGTGGGGAGATAGAAAGGAAAGGAAATAGAAAAAAGAAGAGAGGAAGATATGGAGAAACAAAAATAGTTGAGAATTTACAAGAGAGTTAAAAGGTACCGATCCGTACTTTTTGAGCCTATTCATGTGTGTGTACAAGGCCATGCATATGCATGTTACACCAGCACAGGACCATAGGAACTGCTGCTGGACAACAAATAAGAAAAGAAGATGTGGGAGAAGATGAGGAATAGAAGAGGAAAGTGGTCTAGAATAAGGAAGCCTGGTATTTTTTTGTCTTTGAAGACTGGACTTTCATGAAGTCTTACACGTGGAAGAATTGATTTTTTTGAAAATAAATGCAAAGATTTACTCCTTGGTAGAGAGCTATTTCAAAGCAGTAAAACAGCAGGTTCTAAAAATGCTTTTGAACAGTAATAGTGAAAAACTCTTAATGGTAGCACAAATAAGGTAGCGTTAATGAATTCAGTCCTTGCTGGTAAAATACTGCCGTGCTTTTTAAGTCAAAATTTCAAACTGTTTTTGTTTGTTTGCTAGGAGTTCATCTCCCTTTTTTACTTGCTTTTAATCGAATGGGATTTTGGTTCTGCCTGTCATTTTGAAGTAGCCTGGAAAAGAGGGAAAAGGCCCCTGTGAGAAATGAATTTAACAACCAAATGCTGTCCCTGAGAAACCAGAGCAGTTCCTCTGTGCCAGGGGGGACCAGAACAGAATGAGGGGAGTGAGAAGGGAGGGTCTGTATGCTGCTCACAGGCTCAGCTCTTGCCCAGCTCCCTTTTGGTCTTTATAGGCCATTGGCAAAATTTTTTTTAAATGTTCTGAAATTTTAGAGATTTGTCCACAAGTGTCATGAGGAGCTCTGGGTGGTGGAAGCTTTTAGCTGTCCCTTATTTCATTTACATGCCTAAGGAAAAGCTATCACCTTGTATAAATCTGGCATCAGTGCCAAGCAGTCAGGTTCTGCTTTATCTCCTAAGTTATGTCCAGGTTTTCCCTTAGAAAAATGGAAACAAATCCTGTACTTGGAGTACTGTTCACACAATGAAGTTTCAGTTTGAAGTGAATTAAAATCGCCAATGGATCTGTTCAACACTAGTAAAGCTCTGCCTCAGTTGCCAGGAAGCCTTATTTTATGTCAGGGGGAAATTTGGGGTATCTCATAATGGTTTCTCTAGTAAAAAGATTGTCCTAGACCCAGTCTCCAGGAGTAAAAAAGTCACCCTGCTTGCTTGCTCCCAAGGAGAAACCCTAGAGAAATAGGCCAGTCATTCAGATATCTGCTATATCCACATCCAGCAGATTGTTTCCTTACCAGAAGATACCAGTTTTGGAAGAATTTGATTTCAGGATTCAAAGCAGTCCACAGACCACTTGGGCTTGACCTTCAAATGCCTTAGATAGATACAAGCCTTGAAAATGACCCTTTGCGCCCTGGGAATTTTTGTGGGGGAAAAAAATAACCACCCAGGGGGTATAGTCTTAACTAGGTTGCTGAGTCAATGAATTACAGTGCTCTAAATCAGCTGAAGATTTAGTTAATCATGAATAAGTTTCCTTAAGGTAGGAAAATATAATAGTACTAAGGCTTATGGTTTGTGAAAGTTGATGTTGAATATATGCATGAGCCTGTCCAATAGGAAAGGAAAAGAGATGGAAGAGGAGAGTTGTAATCCAGTGTCTGCTGTCTAGGAAGAGCAAGGAGCTGAGGAGACATATCCAGGAGCAGAGCCATGGATTCTGCTCAGAGCAGTGCTGCTCAGAGTCCCAGCACTACCATGCACCCAGTGCCACATGAACATCCCATGTGCACCTCATGAGGCTGACAGGAGCCTGATGGGGAAAACAGCTGGAGCAGCTAAAAAGCTCATCCAGCTCCCACTGGCAGCATTTTCAGCATTGCAAATAATTGTTACCCAAACTTGAACCATTGATGCTTCAATGGCAAATGTCCAAAAACCAGGAGAGACTTTGCTAGACCTTGCCAGCAGCACTGGGGTAGAATATGGATCTGGGAAAAGTGTGATTTTTGTCTTAGCTACAGCTGATCCCAACATTATGCAGGCAAACAGCCTTAATGAGAGATAGGGACAATAAATCTGTGCCTTTGTGAAGGCAGTGGCATTTTGGTATTGGGGGCAAAATGCTTCACAGAAGCCAATGCACTCATTTATCTTTTTATACATCTTAACATTTTCATTTCAAAATACAGCTTTTTTGTGAGCTGTCTGTGATTCCCATTCCAAACCTGAACAGTTACTGTGGCTCATTTATTGTTTATATGTTTTGTTTATATGTATTGTTTATATGTTTGCAGATCACACCGTGTTCTGAGATCTGCTTTCACAACACTCAGAATGTGCAGCTGCAAATGGAAATGTAGGAGGGGCCAGCACTGAGGGGTTTGCATTTAGCATTGACTACTAGAATCCTAAAACTAGGAATGAGCCAGAGCAAACCAGCAGTGCTCTGCTTTGCATATGCTTATGGCCCAGGAGCAATTCCAAGGACCCAGGTCTGATTTCCCAATTCTGCACACGCACTCCTGCGATTTTTTCAATATCTACACCAAGAAGTATGTAGGCATCTGAGGGTTGGATTCAGATCTGAAAGTAATATTTACTTATAATAATTAGGAGTAGACAAGTGCTCTGTGATCATTATCTTAACAAAATCACAGCTTTATCTGTAGAGTTGAAAAATTGTGTTTGAACAGAACAGTCACAAGATCTGCAAGTATATTCAAGTTTCTCCAAATCTCACTGTTGTCAGTACAGGAACCTAAATCGAAGTTAAATATGTAAATCTCATCCCTGTTGTTTTATGTCAGTGACAGAATTTTATTCCTGTTAAGATTACTTCTACTGTGACATGAAACTGTGTGACATAAAGTAAATTGATATAGCGAGAAAGTCAAACTGTCCATGCAAAATATGTTGACATACCTGCTCTGTCTCCCCAGCCTTTTCTTTCTACCTTTACTTATTTGTCATGTTTCTTCCTGTGACCTGTTTTGTCACTGTCAAATAAAAAACCTCATTTACAGAAGAGTTTGGTTGTTTTCAAATTGATGCCAACTAATTTAATTTCAGGCAGAAATTGCACCTTGTCAGGACTGGCTAATTCTTGCAGCTTGTCTGATTTGAGTTCCAGACACTAATACAAAGAAAATATTTAACAGTACTTAGAAAATTGGTTTAGTAGTAGATACATGAATTTGAGACCAACATAGTGAAGTTATGCAACACCTACAGCAATTTCATGATCATGAGTATTTACACGAGCTAACTAATCCAGAGAGCTGTCACCAACCAGCCAGCCACGGAAACACCCAGCTGCTGTGACTGGTTTGTGCAGGGTTTCTCTTAACTTGGAATCCTTGCCACACTCCTGTAATCGCTCTAGCAGTAATTTCAGACAAACTGCTCATGAGGTGATAGCCTCAAAGCACAAAAGAAGCTTCAATCCTTTAGTAAAAAACCATTTTCTTTCTTTTCTCTAAGGGCTAAGTGCTCCCTGCAAGTTCTTGACTATAAATAGCTCACCCTGCCTTCTAACCCAGGCTCTGCAGTGCCTGGGCTGGCCCCATGAAACCATCCCCACACAGCTCTGCCACTCACACACTGACCCAGGCACTCACTCAGTGGGGTACTCACTCAGTGACCTCAGGCTACTCTCAGTGGGGTACTGTTAGCCCACACAGAATATATTCACAGATATATGCTCTGTTATTTAGTCAGAAAACAGCAGACACATGCTTATGTGAATATAACTGTCTGTGTCATATCTGAATGTCTCAGTGCTCTTTGGGATCATACTTAGGCCAGTTTGTCAAAATCTGGGGGAAATCTCCCCCTTTGCATCATTTCACCAATTAAATGCCTCATCCTTGTATTTGTTTTCTTTTAGGAGTGCAACATAAACTTGGGTACAATTGAGCTTCTGTAAGGTCCTGCTTTACTCATGGAAAGCCAATAAAATGGATCTATTAGCCAGCATCGATCCACTTGGGACAGGTTAGACTGCAGGATAAGTGTGATGCCAGTTTCTGTATGGCCCATATAATGTGTTCATCTGCACAGAAGTCTCCCAAATTGTTTAAAGCTCCTACACCAGCTATATTTTGAGATCTGGCTGAGTAGCCTCCATTTAGTGCCTATCAAGAACTGAATCCAAACTTGCATTTCATATCAAAGTATGTCACCATATAAAACTTCTGGCATTCATGCAAGTCTTGCAAATTTCTATTTCCTCAGATAAAAATAAATATTCTTGTATTTGTAAAACTACACAGATACAAAAAAAAACACAAAACAAAACAAAAATAAAATTTTAAAAAAATACCCTAAACTCCCGCTTTACCTTCATCAGAAAAACTGATCTTATGACTGGGCTTGTATATGTTCTTGATCTTTTTGCAGGGTTGCATGGCAGCATATGGGCCTTAGAATTCCAGTCTCAGAGTCCATCAGTGCTTAACATTTAACAAGAAACTGACATTTATCAGTCACATCTATTGTGCTTATGCAGTGTATGTCCCCCCAGCTATGTATTTGAAGAGCATGGACATGGTATACAGAGCTGTATTAACAGCTCTACGTGTCTCCAGGTACTTTTGAATCTCCCACTCCATTGTTCTATCAGGCAGTGAGCTCAGGTCAGACTCACCTCAGTGGCCCAGCACATCAGTCTGCATTTAGAGGCAGAAAATCTGAATCTTCTCACTGCTGACCTTATTGTTTCACAGACTATTGATTGCAAGTCGTCAGGTTTCAGCAGTTCAAAGGGATCAGCCTCTGCAAAAGAAAAGCAGAAAGAAGGAATGAACCCATACACAGGACCAGGGCTCAATTGCAACTAAATTGACAAACATGAGACTCATGTGATGTAATGTGGATATACAGTAGTGAAAAGAGCGTCTCCAATCTCTCATGTGCAGGCAGAAGTTTGCAGCACATCAGTGTGCCAACATGGCCTACAGGGAAGGGAGTGCACAAGGACCACAACAAAGGCTGAGCAGGACAGGTGTCCACCTCCAAGGGCTCCAAATGCAGCAGAAGTTTTGTGTTTCTCCCTGTAGACCCATGTCCACCTTATGCATTGCTGCAGAGAGATCAAGAGGCACCCCCTGGAGCAGAGCCAGGGTGGAGAACCATGTGAAAGTGTGTGAACACATCCTCCACATCCTCAGCCAGAGCCATCTCTTTTCTTGTGTCACAATCAGGTAAGTCCTGTTAGAAGACATCCAGCAAAGAACTCGCTTCACCTCACCAGCATCCCTCAGCTCTCCCTAGAAAACTTTTCATTCCCACAAAAGGGTCAGTGAAGCTAAATTTCTAAATTTATGTATAATTTATGAAGGTTTAGACTAACAGACTTGGTTTGGAGAAGTATACCTTGGTGGGTTTATTAACAACTGCTTTTCTTCTTCTAATCTTAATCATTTGTGATACTGCATGTGGTAAGAAGATCTTGGAGACAGTTATGGTACTTGGATTCAAATCTAATATCGTTTGATATTGGACTCGTCAGGGCTTTAGAACTCGAGTGAAGCTGCAAATTTCAAGTGTATTTTTTGATAAACTACTTGCAAAAGAGATGTATTCCAAATGTTTGCTCATTTAATTAGAACATAAAAGATTTTCCTCTTTGACTGGAGCTTGCTTCTGACTCTTCTTGCCTGTGTGTGGTTTGTATTGTTCTTGGCTAATGAGATATAGGATACGTACTAAACATTTACACATTAAAGACATCCTTCATTCAGCATGAAGGTGTTGATACATCAAGGATACCTCAAACATGCTGAGATTCCAACAACTTGTCAGACAAATTAGCACCTTACCAATCGGGGGTAAAATTGAGTTTTACATTTCTCCCTGGTGGGAAGGAAAAAAATCAAAAATCAGTGTAGTTTAATGCTTTCTTTGCAAACAGGAACACAAAAGGCTTTATCACCTCTGTAGTGTAAATTATAGCCCTCACCAACTATCTGATTTTTAATTCATTGGTTTTAAATGATCCCAGGCAGCTCGGAGCAAATCCATTGTGTCGTTCCTCTCTTAGAGCAGATATCTTCCCTCTTTTAAGTTCATATCTTTCATAATTATTTAAAATTTACACATCTATATTAAAATGGAATAAAATGAAGGTGTCAAATCTGTGTGTTTCACTAGCATATAACTGCCAGGGGGGTTTAACTCAAACTCAAAGGAGTGTGTGGAATTATGGGACTGTGTATGGCAATGAAACTAAAAAGGTCACATTTTAAATTTTTTTTCAGCTGACTAGTGCTTAAAATCAGTGCTCAGTGCTTCAGATTGCTGGCAGTCTGCATGAGACATTCAGAGCCCCAGAAAAACCCACATTCAGATAATCCAGCCTAACCAGGTATCCCAAAGGAATAACTGGGCTGGGAGTAGGTGCTGTAGACACTACAACAGGAATAAATTACTATCCTTTACCTCTAAGCTGCAAATCATTTACATCCAGGGGAGATCATGGCATAAACTCCTGCCTGCACAAGATTTGGGGAGAGGGGCTTACTATTATAAACCTCTAAAATAGGAATTATTTGTGCATCAAAAGGGTTTGCTTTAATTTACATACCTGACCATGACCCAATCACAAACATGTATTTTCAAAGATTATGAGGTCAGCCAAACAACATATAATCAAAGCAAGACAGAGCCTAGGGAGAACTGGTCTTCATAGAGATCAGTTATAAAACAAAGTTTCCCTTCAGCAATGTCTTTGTTCTCAAAAATCTCAAATTTAGCAGACTTTTTTTCTATATATATACAGGATAGACATTTGAGGAGGATTTATGTGGTTAAAGTTGCTTTTAACTCCTTTCAGAAGGAATTTTCATCACAAGAATTTTATTATCAGCCCTTCTAATTTGTCATATGAATACCTAATACCTAAACAAGACATACACACATCTCTGCTCCACACCTGGGTATCTGCTCCATAGTTCTGTTATCCTGTAACAGTCACAGCTCCTTTACTGGGACAGGACACATTAACTGGTGTTGTATGTGCAGTCACCATTGTTCAAAGGTGCAGAATCATATTAAACTCATCATGGAATAGCTGCCTGGGACAAGAGCATTACCAGAAGCATGTGTTTAATTCTGAGCTGCCCCTTCCTTCTCTGCAGGGATGTTTTTCAGAGTTCTCAGCACAAAAAGTGAGTCGAGCTGTTAGAGCTCAGCATCCATAACCTGGCAGACAAGGGCTGCTGAAGCACAGATATGGGATTGAATGCTGACAGTTTGGGCATTGCACAGGTACGTCAGATTTGTAAACCAGATTCTTATACAAAGAACTTCATATAAATATCTGGAGAAAATCAAAGAGTTCTATTTTTCACAGTTCATGTTTGTGTGGAACTTACAGCAGTGTCCCTGCTCAATAACACATATCAGATATATTAAAAAACTTGCACACGTTTTTGCCTTGAGGGGAAAAAATAACCCAAGCAAAAACCTGTGCAGAATCTTCAAATCCTTAAAAGAGACAGATTTTTCCCATACATATAGTGACATCATTTATAAATATGTAATTAAAAGGATCATAAATCTGTAGATAAGTGTTGGTATTTGACTGAAACACTAATGGTAAGCATTAACTGCATGTGGTCTGTTGTGTGGCTACTGGACTCAAGTAGTGAAGAGGATGACAGTTCCTTATTAGTTAGGACCACCTAGAGTGATGGAAAGCTTGAATGATCAAAGAGAAGACAGTTTTATGCTGCAAATGTTGATATACTCGTGAGCTTTCTAACTCATTTTAAGGTCCAGTGTGAACACTTGACATGCTAACTACTGAGCAGGGAAATGAGTGTAGTATTAGACTACAAAAGTTTTGTTTGCTTCAAAGATAAAGGAATAATATTCTGTGTTAAAATCCAGTCCCTTACTGGATCACAAAATAGTTTTGTATTAGTACCAGAGCTTAACAACTTGTTTTTGCCTACCTTAAGCAAGGATAAATTAGCCTTTCTGGCTAATAACAACACATGAAAGAATCTATCCTGCTTTGTCTTAATATTCACAGTGATCACTGCCTAATTAGGGTGAAAAAAATTTCATTACTTAATTTCTTTGTAGAAACCAGATTAATCCATAGTGATTGTTTATTTTTCATAACTTAGTCATGCAGTCCCAGGGAATTATTTCTGTCTTGTCTGAACAGCTGAAATGTTTCAGAGAGGATGAATGTGTCTCTGCAGTATTGTTGGCCATGAAAAGCTGCACCTTATGAAGGTACAGTTCTCCCTTGAAACACATTTGTGAACAATGTTCCCGTGAGTGTAACTGCTAACAAAAACATGACTGAAACAAGCTCTGCTTTGGAACTGATCTAACTGAAGAGTGAGAATTGTCTCACAGAATTCAAGTGGCTCTAAATTCTGTAAGCACAGCTTCAATTTATTCACATATATCTGAAATTATTTTGTTTGTTGCTGTTCAGACTCCAGCCCTCAGGCTGTTCAGGTTATGGCTTTTGATTCTGGGATTCATCAAATAAAATCTACTCTGGGTATAGAAAAGCCTTCTCATTCAAGTGACAGGTGCTGGAAAGTAGTCTCTGTTAAGAAACCTGAACACTGATTTTAAATTTTATCTCATAAAAAAATCTTAACTTCTGATTGAGTAAGAGTAGTGATCTCCTCTGAGAGAGTTTTCACTTAACATAACTGGAGGACATAAGCAAGAGACACATGCAGTAAAATAAAAACCTGATGCTCCCACTGAGGGTGAGTTTTAATCAAAACTTTTACCCTCCTCACATATCAAAGCTCTTCACAACTCTTGACCTGATAACCTCCAAATTCTCTAAAATCACTAGAGTTTTAAGGCATTAAGCACCTTGATATAGCAGGTACAATTTTTTAGTATTTAATATATTTATGTTTTTTATTCCTACAACATATAACTACTTGTTATTAATTAAACATGGAATATATTTAATGTTTTCTCACTAAATAAAAAACACACACCAGCTGGAAAAATATTCCCGCATATTATATTTGGGTTCTTTGAAGCCTGCAACCAAGTAGATTGTTCTCAATGTAAAATGGACAACCGCCTAATCAGAAAAGTTGTCCCTCCCTCCTTGCCATATATAAAATCCATTTTCTCACTCCTAAAATGTCAGGACGGCTTTATTGCAACATCTTGACAGAAGCTGAAGAGAACAGAGCTGTGTGCATGGTCATGTGCTCCCCTACAAAGTCAGCATCACTTCACAAAATCCTTGAGCTTCAATCTTGGGTAAAGATGCCCCCATCTCATTGGAGTGTGCTTTTTCATACCACTTAATCCTGTACAAAACTACTACAGAATCAGGAATGACACCCAAATTCTGCACATTTGAAGGCACAATGATAAACCTGCTTTGGAGTTCAACTAGGAAACAAAATGTTTATGTTCAGATTTGAGGAATTAATTTAACCTTTTTGAAGAAATTGGAGGCTGGGGCTGTCAACTTTGAGCCATCCACATGTTTAAGGTTCAGACCTCATTAGTTTTGGCTAGGAATACTCTCTAATTACTAAGAGAGTTTCCTCAAGTTGCACTTTAGAAATTCATCTTTTTTGCAAGCTGTAAAGTATTCATAAAAAGCTAAAAACTGTGGGAAAATTAGCATTGATGGATGTTTTCTTACCCTCCATCAGGAAATGATGTACTTGAAACTCATTACAGATCTTCACAGCAACTCTGCTGAATGTGCCTTGGGCTTTGTGCTGATCAGCACACACAGAATTTACTGCATAATTCATCTCTCTTGTGTCACATTTAATGTATAACATGTATTTCCTGTTAATTATGAAAATAAGAAGGCGTCCTTTCTTTTGGAAACATAATCATGAAATTACTACAGAAATTAAGAAACATGGAGTTCTATATTACCTCCTGCACAGAAATAGGAGGAAAGCACTGCAGTGAGAACACACTAAACATGATTTTTTCTTGATGCACCAGGCACAGTCTCTCCCTGTGGCCACACTAGGAGAGTGCATGGATGGGATCCCTATTGTCCTGCCAGGGTCACCGTTCTCACTGGACCTGTGGTTTTGCATGTGGTCCCCTTAACTTTCTTCCACTGAGAGAGGTTTGGATGTTTTCATGTCTATTTTCATGGATGTCAATGAAACATTAGGCATCCTGTATCTCATTTTCCTCATTCAAGGTTGGAGATTATTCAGTAATATTCTACTTCACTTCACCCATCCATCTCTATGTGTCTGTTCAGCTTCCCTTACTAAAAGAATGAAGAAACAAAAATCCCATCTCAGCATCATATCCACACCAATACATCTTATGGATTATGTATTATCTGCCATCAGGGTGGAAGAGGGAAAGAGTGAAGTGATGGAGCAAGAGAAAGAAAGGAGCAACACCATAAATCTGAAAACATACCACTATTATTTGGAATAAGAAGGGGGCTCATCTGTACTCAATGGTACATTTGGCCCACGCATTTTCATTGACACACTGATTATTTTCCTTTGGAGAAACAATCTGGTGCTGGGATTGTTTGCTCTGCAGCTGTTCCTCAGGAAAGTTTGATGGGGCCCTTGGAGACCACATATTATCTCTCACTTATGGGGCAGTCCCATAATTCTCCCTTTTCAGAAACTTTTAGGTGATATTCCCTTTTGTCTCCTGCCCACATTAAAATCTTCATTCATAATTGTTAGGATCAGTAAAGCTGACAAGCTGCCTAGAGCAATATAAAGTTGTATTATCAGTAATAGTGCTGGTGATCTCTAGAGAGACAAATGAGTCTGGATAAAAAGATATATTATCGGTACTCACTTTAAGGAACCAGGATAAATTTCCATTTCCCCACCTGAAGAAATACCTGGGGCAGAATCCCACTGAAACAACCCTGCAGGACAACAGCACAACTTTGGTAGCTTCTTCTCCAGAAGGTTTTAACTTCACTGTTCCTTATACAAATATGAATAATTTTACTGCCAGAGTTGGTGGTTGAAGTGACCTGGCTGTTAAAAAAAAATGGCCTGAGGGAAGATTTCTCTCTGACACAACTGATCTCTCTAAGAAACAAAAACAACCTTGGCAGGAAGAATTTTGGCGTTTTTAACCTTCTCCTTTAGGGTGGCATTTAAAATCATGTGAGCAAGCAGTACACTTAGCACTAGTTATTGCAGTATCTGAATTTCTTGGGGCATACTTAAACACCAGTTCCTAGAGTCACATGGCTGTAAAATCATCCAGTGCTCATTTTTAAAAAATACTGTATTCATGATGACTTTGGTAAAAATTTAGGAAGTGACTTCTAAGGCAACAAAGCCAGGAAGGCCAGACATACCAAATGTACTCACTAAAGTGCAAAATCATGGCTTTGAAGTCAATCTCATGATTTCTAGATACTTAAAACATATTTTATTGAAGTGTGGGATGACAATGCTGCAGTTTTTGGGACATAACTTTTACAACTCCAAAACAAACATACCTCTTATATATCAGTGGTATAAGCAGTCACTCCTGCCTTTACAGATGGCTGGACAATGCCTCTTCTGCCAATTTAAAAGGTGAAGATGCAAAATGTTTCTGATAATGTAAGCAAACATGAAACAACCCGTAAAGAGAAAATATCATGGAATTTTCTTTTATAAAATGCAGGGGTATAATATCGTCATCTTACAATAGAAGCTTTTCCCACCACCTTTGAATTTCACCTCAGGGCAAATTCATAGATTTTTTTTTTCCCAAGGTATTGATTCTTTTGTATATCCTAAATGAAATTTAAGTAATTTTTTTTTTTTTTCACTTTTAGCTCTCAGGTTAGGAATCTTGCTTTAGAACACCCCATTTTGTCATTACAGGCTGTGCCTATTTTACATTTCTTTCATTCTTGAGGATATTTTGCCATGAAAGTTTCTTTTGTCACTTTTTATCTATTGAAAGTTGGTTTAAAACATGAGAAAAAAGCAATAGAGTTATTAAGACACATTCCATGCTATAGGTCCAACTGCTCAAAATCTTCATAATTTTTCCTTCCAAGTCCACATATTTCACTAAACCTTGTCTTGTTCTATTTCTCACCCTTGGGTTTCTTTCACTCTTCACTAGCATAAACAGAGAGATGGATATTCTTTGAAAATATATCTGCACAGATCATTTGTTCTTGAGGTACAATATCTTATATGCAAGAATATTTTATATAAGAGCTGAATTATTGATAGACAGCCTTAACATAACATTTAGGGCAAAATATTGTTGCTATGTTAAACTGTATTGTATTACTTTCAGGTCAAGTGATGGAATAGTTTGATCTCTGTAGCTTTGATCACAGAGATTCAGAATATTTGACAAATCAAATTGGATCTGTCAGATCAAAATGTGCACCTTCTTAGTTTTGCCAAAGAAAGACTCCGCCAAGTTCTAAATTTAAGAGGGAGAAAAAGAGCCTGTTCTCTCTGTAGAAATAAGGCAGCTCTTCATGCCCCAGTCTTTTAAAGCTGAGAATTCCTGGCCAATAGAATTATACTGCTCTAAAAGAAAGCAGATAACAAAGTTCCTACATAATGAATACACAAGGGAATTTTAAATACTTGTATGAAGGCTTCTCAAAAATTGTATGAAGGCTTCTCAAAAATAAAATTTTTCAACATTCTCCAAAATTTCTGCCAGTACACTTGACAGCCTTCTTGTAGACAGACACCCTCAGAAGATACTCAACCTCAAAGAATACCAAACAGCATTTCCCAGATGTGTTATCCCAGGTCTCCTAAGCCCCCATACTTTCTCCTGGCTCTAATTTAAATTTTCAATTGATAATCACTATTGAGAAGATCAAAACCCATGGACTGATTTTGAAGCCATGCAAGGTTTAACTCTGGCCTTTTATCTGAAACAAACATCCATCGGTGCAACGGTGCTGGGTCAGACCACAGAGCCATGTCCTGCATCCAACAGTGATTAACAGCTGAACGCCATGGAAATACCTATGGAAGGGCCCTTTTTAGGTCAGCTGAGGATAAGAGTCAAAACTATCTCTAGCACCTAGTGTTGCAATTTGCCTTAGCCCCCCCATAAAGCATTGCTAAGATTATTCACACAATGTTCTTCTCCTCAAATTATTTGACAGACTATTAAAAACAATAAACCGCTATAAAGAATAGAATTTTGCCAGATTTTCTCAACTCATCAAAGGGCACTTCTGAACGTGCCACTAGGTTTTTATATGATGGAGTTTTGGCACAATTGCTTCAGAGAACTTACAGTAAAGCAAATTTTCTCCCAGATACTCAACATCTCACCTTGAATCTAGAGACTCCTCAAACCAAAGCTCCTCCCAAGTCAATTTAGTTGTTTTCACTCCATATCACATTTTATTGCCTCTGTGCTTCTCTCAAGAATGACAAAATGATGTGGAGGAAGCCAACTGCTGATACCTGGAAGGGCTGCCTTACTAGGGGTAGGATTTATTTCCATAAAAAAACAGTCAGAGAACCATTAAGCAACTACTTCAGCAGCCTTTACTCAAAGAAGGAGTATTGACAGAGGGTTAGATAAGAGGGAATCCCAATTTCAGTATCAAAATATTTAATCATAAACTGATGTCTCCTGTGCCAGGCTTGTTCTTCCTCTCAGAACTGCACGTCACTGTGCATCATGGAAATGAAACAGCAGATGTTTCCAAATATAGAGGCAGAGCCATTGTGCTTTCAGCTGTCTTCCTGGACTGCAGACATACATTATAATTGTAGGCAGAAAGCCTTCTAAAATACCTGGCAAAATTGGGGAGGAGGTCTAAAATTTTAAATAATGAGCATATTCAAAATATTTATAGCTGATATTTGAAAGATGCAGAGCAGGGTAGGTGGAACTGTTAGTAACATCATTCCTGCAGCCAGCCCTTTTAGATAAATCCCTGTAGAGAGTCCAGCTGGACGTCTGCAGAGGAATTTGACACTGACATCCCTGGTAGTCATTCAGTGGGTGCTGGCTGATGAAAGATACTGAGTGCTTAGAGTAAGAATCCTGTTGAAAACCCATGGCAGCTTTAAAAACAAAACCAGGTAGTGGTTTCCAAAAAGGAACCAAGTATATTGTGAACTCGATACTCCTCTCAATTTATAGTTGATCTTTAATCTGTGAACCCACCCACAGAACAATTGCTAGTTGATTTTCATTGTATGTCTTGCTGAAAGAGAAAAAGCAATTGGTGATATGATGCACTTTCACTGTTAGAAATGTCTGTGCCATTTGGAAGTGGTGGAGGGATGCTATGAGCTGGTTGTTAAGGACCATCAGTCTTCAACATACACCATATTAAGATGAATTTTTAGTTAGAAGAATTTGTTATAAAAGACAGGTATACGTTATGTTCATCTATTTTGTTTGGAATGTACATGACAAAGAATAAGTTCTCTAAGATCCATGATGACAGTAACTAAAAAGAAAAATATTAGAATTGAAAATGGACCCAACCTCAGAATTTGCATGGATACAAAACTCAATATCCCTAGGATTTCCAAAACATATATCTCTGTGCCTCCCTGAGCTGCTATTTTCACCAGGTTTTGAAATCAGATGAAAATCTCATTATTCCAATCCAATGCGTGTAATCTCCTCACTTTGCAGTGGGACAACAGCCACTAGGGGATACCTTTTACTGTATCCCAGAGCAAACTGAGAAACAGTCAACACTGAATAAACTCCAGAGTGGTCTTGTAAAGGGACTGAAAAGACAAGTTCAGAGTAATTGTAACTGCAAAATGTCAATATCTTATTGATGTTACATAATTTTGCAGACATGGTATACTGAGAAAAAAAATCTGTGGAATGCTCACGGTTATTAAGTTTCACTTAAATTAGAAGACAACACCACCATGGTGTGAAGGATCATAATGTCTTGCCATTTATGCATACATCTGCTTATTTATCAAAATCAGATCTATTTCCTCTCACTTGTAACTGTATTTGTTGATCTTATTTGGAATTTCAGAAACAGGAAAGCCTTTTGCTCCTCTTGGGTTTGTTGTGTGCTCATTTCACAATGAAGATTTAGTTTTTATTTAAACTGGACGGCCCAATATATTCAGTTCAGCTGCTAGATTGACTGTCACTGAGTTGTCAAATGCCTGTTATGAATAGTATACAGAAGGAGAGCAAGTTGACCTTGAACTTGCTAAATGTTTTATGAATACTACCCATTTCCAGAAAAATATTAATATGTTTTCCAGATTTGCTCTTTTTGCTTTCCTTAAGGCTGTTCTCAGTAACAAATGCCTTTCATCTAACTGAGCTGCTTGTTACATGGAAGGTTTGGGAAGGAGAAAACAACATTCTAATGATGAATTTAATACTTGTGGATTGTAGAGGATTGATTATATTGCAAACCAAATTCCTAAACTTAGCCAAAGGCTATTAAAAATATTGTGGCTATAATGCCAGCCTTGCCTCCTAAAACCTGTCGAATTTTGTTTTATAGTTTTCCATTGCTGGGCTGATTTGATCTTGGTGACTTTTCTCTTAATTTCTATTTTCATTACTAAGCAAAGTCAGAATGGATGATGCTATTTGAATAGAATAAATAATAACAATCATGTTTTTTATCTGTCCACAAAGCCATGCCTTGTTTCCAAAGATAAGAACGTGACCCTAGCGCCTCCAGCTGGCGTTGGGAACACGGAATCCTCCTGCATACGCCAAAGAACACAACAGGAAAGGGGGGCAGTTGTGCTAAGAGAAGCACTCTATACAGAATTAATTTAAGACACTATGTTCAGTACTGGATTTTGATCAAATACTTCAAGAGTAAAAAATAGCAGCTAATTTACTCTGCCATGAAATACATTGGTTCCTTTCCAAAAGCTACTTTCAGCGCTTTCAGAATTTGAGGGTAAATATCTAGCTAATACACAGTTTTAAATGATGTTTTGAAAGCCTCTTGCATGATAGAGTTCATAGCAACAGCTTCTGCTGCTGCTTTAAGAGCACAATAAGGTTTAATAAGAAGGATGCACTTCAGTTCATAGATTGCTTGTTTTCTGCTTTACTTTATTCATCATAATCTTTACCTATGCTTAGTTTAAAAAAAAACTGAAATAAAAAAGGCAGTGACCAGTATTGATCTTCTCTTCTCCACAGCAGGTTCCCTTGATCTGGATCGAACCTGTCTCTGTCAGTAACGGCTTTTTCAGGAGACAGTTCTATTTAAAATGTTTCACAGGGCATCTAGTTATTTGTTCATTTGTCAGGAATGGTGGAAGAGACTATAATAGACAAGCAGCCTCAGCTGCCTCCTGGATGTAAGACTAGATCCAGTCATACCACAAAGACAGAATAAGTATATATTTTCTGTGCTCTGTGGAAAATAGATTTATGATACATCTTGACCTAAAACTTATTTAAAAATCCATTATCAATACTAATTGAAATTTAAAATTTCCTTAGGAATTTCATTGCAAACATTTTTACTCTAATACTGGTTTTGATGTTAAGAATGAGAGGTGAGTGGCATGGGCTGCAGTATGGTACACATGGCAGCTATCAATTCCATGCTGCAAGATCTACTTTCCAGCTGAATGTAAATGGAAATGTTTTCCTGCAGAGCATGTGCCCCATCACCTGTATCACCCACCCATGCAAAGCTGGGGAAAGGAAAAGGACAGTCTCTTCTGACAATCTTGTTTATCAAATGACAGCTATCTTGGCCTTTGTGGTTTTCATAGGGCTTCATCTGTAGGAGAGCTTCCATGAACACTGAAACACACAATATGTATTCAGTGTCACTGAATGTGGGGTACAAGTGTAGTCCAGAGCATCCAGTGTCATTTGCAGTATCAAAGACCACTGATGTCACTTAGAGAGGCAGTTGGAGTGCCTATCCTACGTTGGACATGGTGAGAAGAAACCTGAGACCTGTTCCTTTTCTTCTGACACACTTACAAGACAAACACATGCTCCATTAAAAATAACACAGCTCTGCTCTGATATGTTTCCCTCCCATGTGTGTGACTTAAAAATATGCCTCAGTTCAGAGCGTTATGCTTATTAAGATATAATATTACTGTGCTGCAATGAGCCACTTCAGAGAACACAGCAGGGAAGCTGGCTCCCATTGTGCTAAAGGGGCAGCCCCTTCAAACTCAGCACTGGAAGAAAACATTCTCTGCTTGCAACTCTCTCTGTTCTTGCATCCATAGCTTATTTTTGTTTACTTTTTTCTTTTTCTTGTTTGGTTATTTTCTTGAGTCATGTTGGTTCCACCTCTGAAAAGATGTAGTGACAAAATTGACACTACAGCAGCTGAAGCTGAGAGCACTAGAAAGGAGCATATTACATTTTCTTTGCACAGGTCACTGAGCATTCAGTATGATTTTAGCACATCTTGTTGTGGAGAGCTTTTAATGCTAATTTGTTGCTATTATTTAAGAATAGTCTGCTGATGGGGACACTACCAGCATGCTGTCTAAACATTAGATATTATTTTGACCTTGCTTTATTCCTGCAGTAAAACCTGATCGCAGGTGGGAAATGCAGGCTGTTATCCATACATTAATCAACAATAGGGGCAACCCAGATCATAACTGTACATGGAGGGTGAGTGTATGGAAATTATGGAGGGCTTTTTCCTTCTTTTTTGGTCTGTATGAAGGGACTTACATAGCAGTAATTTTTTGCATTAAAAATGATACATCAAATATTAGGAATAAATAATGCAGAATGCCACTGCATCTGTGAGGTACATACAGTACTTCCAGATGAAACAATGAAAACGTTGAAGCAATTAGAAAAATTGTTTCAAAAGAATTAGTTTATAAAATTAGTCAGCTCTGTATCTTAGCAGGAAAGACAGTTTAGCTAGATTTTTTGCACAGGTTTTTGAATGAACAAGTGTAGGAGCACAGTATATCCTGGTTTAGGAGTGGCACGTCACCAGTTTCCCCTGTTCAGCAGGTTCACTGTCCCAGAGATTCCTCAAACTGAAATTGCCAGTGAACAGCCTGACCCCAGGGACAGGATTGCTGTCATGTGGCAGTGGCTGGCAATGTTCCACATATTTAGCACTTATGCATACACCAGCTCTTCTTAATTGTTTTTCCTTCAAAAATTCTGCAGAAGAGCAATTCAATGAGGCTGGGTAAAGTGTTACAGGTTTTAGTGATTCTTTGGGGTTTTTTAAAAACTTTATGCTTCTGCAAATTTAAGTATCAGTATGAACTTTTTTTCAGAGCAGAAAGTTTATCACAAATTGATAATCTTTATAAACTTCCTCTTTTAGCATAGTTTGAGCAACATAATTGTTCTTGCTCCCAGCCTATATTACTATTGCCACTGAGAGCCTCTGTTTGGGGTAATGATAATTTATGAATGATCTTCCTTTATGGGAATGAACTTCCATTATGAATTAGGGCAGCGGAAAATTTGTCATGGGTATTTATTCACTTCTTCCCAAGTACAATTTCCCATCAGCTGAGCAGAGGCTTCAGTTTCAACCTCTTCCTGAGCCACATTTTTGAGCTGAAGTTTTTTCAAGAAATGCTGTCCATGTTACCACTGGTAGGTAACACAATGCACATCTCACATGTCTGTTTCTCTCAAAAAAAACTGCAGTCCTCTAGCCTAACACCAATATATTGATGCTTCATATCAGATATTGCAAAACTTACTGCAGATTTACATATCTCCATCTAGTCCTTTAGTCTTGGACATTCAAATAAGGGGTTCTTTGGGCTGCTGCTGCAAGAATCCACATAAGGAGTCTTCACATGAAGTCATGCTGCAGAAAAGCACTTCATACCTGACCTGGTTCACCTCATGTATATCAAAAGACCTCATTCTCAGAATAAAACTAACAATTAGCTGAAGAGAAGTTAAGAATGGCTGAACTCTGCTAAGGCAACATTCAGTCTGGAGACTAGACCAAAGTAAATGAGCAAAAAGGGAAGTCTTTCACCAGAATCAGAAGAGAGTCTGAAACAAGAGACATCCTTCATCCACACACAGCTGAGACCTACAGAATTGCCTCTGCACTGCTCTGGGCTCTGCCAGCATGTCACTGCATCTACAAAATAAAGTGGTGGTGTTTGCCAGTCTATCTGACAGATTATCTCAAAATATTGCCTGGTAAGGCAAGAGGGAAAGGAAAGTTTCTGGGCAAGATTTAAGAACACAAACTACAAGGAGAAAGTGTCTTCTTGGAATACCAAAAGAAGAGGCTATGACTTGGACAGCAGAGACTGTGCAAGCAGATAGGAGATCTGGAAAACTCTGATGAAAATGAAAAGGTTTTTCAGCGTATTTAATTAAAAAAAAAAAAGTTGAAATCTTTATTCAAAATACAATAAAAGAGAGGGGACACACAATAATAACATGAGACTGAGAACATAGGAAACCTCTGCAGGCTGATGTAGAATACAGACATTTAGGAAGTCCAAAGGCATGTAATGTTGTCTGCCATGAAAGGAAGCAGTAAAAATATGACTGAAATTTTGAAGAAAGGCAAGGGTTAAGCATAAGCAAAAAGCCCAGTAATACCTGGGAGATACTCCTGGGCAGGTGTGTTTGACAAGCCCATTTCAGATCATCTGAATGAAGCTCACAATGGCTAAATGTGACTCAAAGAATAAGAAGTACCTAAGTATTGTCTCTTATCACAAGGACTACAATGCTTTATAACCATGTAAAAATTCAGTATTTCAATGAATTTACTAAGGGAAAGGTTAAATAATTTATACTAAATATTTGTGCAAATAGGCAACCGTTTTCCCTGGAAAGGCTGAAAGCGCTACACAAGGCCTTAAACATTTTTTTGTCTGTAAATCATCTCAGATATTCAGTCAGTAGGCTTAATCTGTAAGTAACTTTACCAAAGATCTCAAAATCCAGGCAGAGTCTTTGTTTTAAGCTCTATTTCCTTTTGCCTAGAAATATATGTAGAAAACTGGTCCAGAATAAAATAATTAATTCAATCTTATTTATATCATAAATGGATATCTGATTTTTGTCTTGAAATAGAAATAATCAGTTGTTGAAAATCTGATTTATAAAGAACAAAAATATCCCCAAGATGTATGCAGATACATTAGCATATGTACATTGCTTTATTTTATTTCAGAGTGAAAAAGTAGCTATATACCAGATACCCATTATATGAGTGTGTACAGACATGAGAGTGTGGAACTACTCTTATTGTTTAAAAGAATCATTCCAAGAGTTTGTAATTGTACTTGGGTTGCCTGGGCCTAGAGAAGCTGAAAATTAGAAACTGCGAAAGATTGAGCAAAGTCTAGAGAATTGGAGGGATAAGGGAGGGCAGAGGGTAGGAAAAAAATGTTATTTTCTATTTCTCAGTGGTAAAAGTCCTGATAAGTTGGATGTTTGTTTACATTCCTCAGACATGCCCTCTGTCTAACTTTGTGAGTCTTCAGCAAACAGGAGCACTGATACGACAGGCATCTATTCGGCTTTCTAATTACGTAAGTACAAATATCTGCCATTTGGATTTTGACAATTTCAAATCGTGGAAATGAATCTGATAAGAAAGGGAAAAGGTGAACTTTTATGCTGCAATTCTCTCAGGAGACAGGAAAGGAGAATTAAGCTGAAGTGTTTGTGATCTTAGAGGCAAATTGGATGAAATTTTGAATGATATCTATAAAACCAAGGTAGTGATTGATAGAGACGGCGGTGAAATTTTTTCTCAGAGTAATTAAAGCTTCAGGTTTCTTTCTTTTTTCTCTCATTTGTTTACCTATCACTCAAATCTTTAACAGACAATAAGAAAAACTTCGTATGAAAGATTCTGCTTTCATATCACTGAAAGGATTGCCTGAGACACCTTCTAGATCAGATTCAGCAGCACATAAAGAGAA
This sequence comes from Rhabdornis inornatus, assembly GCA_013397075.1. Classification (NCBI taxonomy): domain Eukaryota; kingdom Metazoa; phylum Chordata; class Aves; order Passeriformes; family Rhabdornithidae; genus Rhabdornis; species Rhabdornis inornatus. Next base: position 2,506,695 of record VWZS01008230.1, on the reverse strand, counting down.
TTTTCCAGTCAAAATTAAAGCAAAAGAAAATCAGGATCATAGTGTGTCCTCTTCCCTGTCATGCTGATGGTTACTTGGCACACTGATATATGTTTACCCACGGCTGCGTATCCCAGTTTGCCCACAGTGGCTGCCTTGACACTAAGATTCACTTGGCAGATGTTTACTTGCATCACCTTCAGGACCCCAGTGAGTTACCTTGACTGAAAGTCAAGCCAAAAAGATTCAGTGTTTGCCCCTTTCAGGTCCCATTCTGTCTCCTCAGCAGCAAACTACTCCACTTCATTCAAAAATCAATTTAGTTGCAAGGTCATATGGAAATAGCTCACGGTATGAAAAGCTTGACTCTGTCTTAGCAGAGGCCTTTGGATTAAGCAGGCAATTGACCACCTAAAAGCTTTGGCCATACTTCACATGCAACGAACTTTGTGTCCATCTCCTGCACAGCCAGAGCATAAAACTTCGAGAACTCCACGTCGTAATCAATCGAGCTCAGAGGACACGGCTGCTCTTGGCACTCTAGCTGGTTGTGCTCCCACTGCATTTGCTGCATACTGGCCAAGTGTGGCAACTCACAGGGGAAAAGTGCTGAGTAAAAAACTCTCCTTGCATATGCACAGAACAGTTTCTATGATGCTACGAGTAAGGGAAAAGAGAGTTTAGGTTTTTGGAGGTTTTTTCATTTGCATTTCTTACATTGGTTGGAAGCTTGGTTTGGAGGTCAGGTGTCCTCCCCTAAACTGGCCAGTTGTTTTACTTTGTGTTTATTCCTTGTATTTTCCAAATAACTTATGAATAATTGTGAAGTTGATCTAAAGTGATGATTTGTCAAAACATAATCACATAACACAACACAGGCCAGGTTTTAATTGTGCTTTAACTGGAGCCCTTGCAGCCTTAAAAAAATAAAGCAGAGATTTTTTCACTTGCAGCCATGAGCTACAGACATAAGTGGCCCTGTGATGAGCTATCAGTGGGGAAGGCCCACCAGATGGGAGGAATAGAATAGAAATTTTGTTTATTTCTGCAATCAAGCCAAAGTGAGCTGAAAATCCTGAATGAAAAACTTTCCACAGAACTTATACACAAAGATCAGAGACTTTTTCTTGGGATGTACCACTTGGGAATTTGTGATGCTTGTTCCTACCACAGTTGTATAATTTTAACATCCCACAGAGCTGACAGACTTTGACACTAACAACTGTGTAGGGAGTAAAACAGATTTACAAGTGGCAGTGACCTTTTCATCAAGGGAAGTAAAGTAGACTCAAATCCACCATACCCCCGACTCACAGTCCTGACAACATCATTCAACATACAGTAGGAAAAGCACTTCAGCAAAAGTTTATGAAAGTGACATTGACACAGCACAGGACATTAAATTGATCCCACCAACATGCTGGGAGTTTTAAATAGCACCTCTTTCTTTTTTTTTTAATTGAGATTTGAAGTGTTTTCTGCTGTAATAGTTTAGTGTTATCTGTTACTCAGCCAATTAAAATACACCAGCACCTATTTAATTACAAACATATACATATTTTGACCGTCCTTGTAGTAAAAAGACTGACAAACAAAAATTAAACTAGTCCATAACTGAATGTTCCTACCAGCATTTCTTCTCGTTCATCTTAGACACCCACAACGCTGTGCTGCCTGGACAGGACTTATTCACTGTCTTGGATCTTGTTACCCTAGCAACTAATAGCCAAGCTGGCTTCAAAAAACGTAATAGAGGTGGCCTCTCTGATTTTTAAAGGAAATTGGCTACTTTAGACCCAGTGAATGCATGTTTTAATTGCATTCTTCATGGTTGAGAATCTCTCCCTCAGCATTTCTTCACAGTTAATAACAGTTTTATTCATCTATGTGGTTTGATGTGCAGATACAGTAAAGCAAAACTCCTCCTGACAGACATTTGAAGCATAGTTGATTCATTTTTAGGCACCTGAAAGCCAAAAATTATATCTGCATTTGTTTATGCAGAATTTCTGCAATTTCATTATTATTTAAAATAAGGCTATTATTTTAAATTTCTCTGAGATAAGAATAGTTTACTAAGGAGCATTATACAAGTCAAGTTAAGAAAGGTACTCCATCTTCAGAAGAAAGAAAATTGTTGGACAAATTTATGGTAAAGCAAATTTTTCCTATTGATCAAGCCCTCAAGGGGCATTAACAACACTTAAGGGACCAAAGTGCAGAAGATGGCATAGCTGACACAGAGAGAAGTCAGCAAGAGAGCTGAGCAGGGCTGGAAGGAAATGGAACACTTTAACATTACATCCCGGTCATACCAAGGTCCATTGACCCTCTACGCATTCCAGATAATTAATTTACAACACATTAAACCTCTGTGTGAAGAAGGATGTTATGCATCAATTGCATAGGAATAAGAAGTGTTATTGATTTAAGATTTCTATTGTATCATGCACTGACAGAAAGAAACAATCTAGAGGTGTTTTAAAGACAAAAAAAACCCTTTTCTGAAGGACAAGTTTGCTAAATAAGTGCACTTTACACTACATTTAACTGAAGTATTGTTGACACCTGAAAATAAATGCTGTTAGGAAAGAAACTCTCAGCATAATTAGGAGAATATGGCGTGACTGGATAATATTGGCATTCACTCTAGGAAACAAATACTTTGAGGTGATAATGCCCTCTTTTACAGTAAGAGTTTAAAATAGAAAAACACATTAACAAATATTATTTAATGAATAAAATATGAGTGAACCAGTTCCATTAATACAGGATGATGTCTAATGAGATTCAAGCTCATTTGCCTCATAGAATCATTTTGTGCTTAACAAGTAAAAGAAGGAGACTTGCAGAATAGCAAAGTTAGATTCATAAACATCAGAATCAGTTTCAATTAAAGGGGTTTTATTAAGTTACAATTTTCAGATGACTGTTCAGAAAATTCAGAAGTTCTGGTGAAAGTTCTGTACTGTTTAGCATTTCTTACTGCAGTTTAACTTCCCAGGAACACAGGATCCTAAGAAAATCTGCCCTGCGTCACTCACAACTTTCATCAACTATTTAACATTCATTTAAGACTTGCAGTGGTTAGAAGGAGGTATGAATCAGGCTACATGTAAAATATTCCCGTGCAAAAACAAACAAACAAAAAACCAACCAAACAAAAAAACCCAAACAAACAAGAAACTCAATTTCAAGCACACAATAGAAAAGGAGAGAGAAATCACAGACAAGCCTTTAACTGATCTGGACTACAATAAACCTCATGACATGGAGGGAAGGGTTAGCTTCCTGGTAGAAAGCTGGATGGTGCTTTGGATTTGGTATAAAACACTCAGAGAGTGCATCAAAACACTCGGAAAGAGTGTATCAAAGATCTAAAATAAAGCCTGGGATTTTGCAAGCAAGCTAAGCTACTCCAGCCAAATTGAAAACAATATGGGAGCATCCCAAACATAGCAGAGAAGTCAAAGCATCACAGGACTCAAATAGAAAAGAAGAATCTCAGCTATAAAAGCAGGAGAGTGCCCAAGTACCTCCAAATGAACTTAGGCACAGTGGCCAATAGTATAAACCAGGAAAATTTGTGTTTAGGTTTAAGAAAAGCAATTTACATTTCTCTGCAAGAGTTTCTGGACAGCTGCAAGTATACACAGTAGCAGCAAAGTGGATGGCAGTGGCAATATTAGATCCGGACTCCTTTATAAAACCAAACCACACAGCCCCAAGACACAAAGAAATGATAGTTTGAAAGCCAGCCATGAACACACAAACAATATGATGGCAGCAACACAGAGACTGCTGATGCAAGAAAGGCTGCAGCTGTCAGGAGGTAACAAAATGAGCACAGAAGTAATTAATTTAACAGAAACATAAAGCATTTTATTCAGCATTAAATTTGGATATTTAGACACTTCTACAAGAAACATTAGTATTTTCTCTCAATAGTACTGTCAAAACTGAAGTCAAGTGCATTATTCATCATGGGTAGTAATAAAAAATTTAATGTCAGCGCTCTCAAAGAGTGAAGAGAACCTTTGGCCTTAGTCTACATGTGTAAAAAGTTATGTATCTCATTTATGGAAAGTTTATGTTAACTGAAACTAGCTATAAAATGCTTACTGCCATTCCCAAAACGAATCTGATAAGCACCATTATCTCACCCTCTCTTGAAACTACATAGATTATTTCTCAAATAAAATAGTTGATCAAAAAAAGATTTTAAAACTAAGTCAAATTTGTTGCCTGCAGATGCATATACTGGATCCTTTGATACAAGCCCAGTGGAGCAGTGTACTTACCCCTTAAATGACACTTGTATCCATCTGACATTTATTCCCTCTTCAGCCACTTCCAGTCACAGACAAGGTGACTGGTCTCAACCTAAAGTCAGGGTATGACTTTAGGTTGCTGTGCTCCTCACTTTCTTGAGGTGCCCCATATGAACACCCTTCAGCTGGGCTGCAGGCACCTGTTAGTGCCTTTTCATTGGTGCCAGGGACCAGCTCTGCAATACCTCGTGTGACTTGGCCAGAGGCTCTCCACAACAAACTGTGCTCTTCCCCAGGCTTAGGGTCACACCATCAACTAAAACATCAGCAACCAAAAAATAGCCTTGCCAGCTGCCTGATGAAAAGAATTGTTTCCTAATACCTGTGCCAAGATCAGCTGTACTCATACTAATAAAATGCCAACTGTCGATTACAGTAATAAAGGAAATATTATAGGCATGACTCCTCTATAATGTACCCGAATTTTCTTAAAATACAATGTGTTTCCAGGAGTGCTAACTGAAGGGGAGAAAGCTCTGGTTTTGCAGCTTCAATAGGTCCAGTCTCAGCTCTAAGCAACACAGCAACCCCCTCTCCCAGAAGACTTGCTGATCCATCATAGAAATTTCTCAAGTAGGTGCATCACATTTTCCTTTCTGCACACATTGAGACATCCACAGGATTTATATAACAACCAAACTATTATTCATCCAGAGCAACTAAACATTCACAGTGCACAAGATAAAAAATTATTTTGAAAATTAGATATTTTTGCTAGATGTTTTACTGACATTTTACTGAAATTGCTTATTTTTCATTTAAAAATAAATTATTTGACATTAGAATTTGAAACATAACAATCAGTGATAATTATCATCTAGAAAAGTAATCCAAACAAAATTTAAAATATCTCATGTCTATCCTTAAAAAATGAAATGAAGGGCAGGTCTACTGCTGTTATAGAATCAGAAGGAAAGAAAAGTCTCATAATCTGAGAACTCATCAGACCATATAAATATGCTACAATATTACAGACTTCAGTATCTAAACTGATACTTCACTGTTTTCCTGGAGCAAATGACAGCACTATTTTTCATTGGGGGAAGGGGAAAGGAAGGAGAGGGAACATAACCAAAATAAAACAAAGCACAAAACAAAACAACTCCATCACTCTTCCTTTTCATTTTACAGTGAAAAATATGAAAAAGAAAAGCACATTCAGCTTGAGTGTACCAATCTTAACTGTCTGCAGCTCACATGGGCTAAATGATGAAGGACTGTAAGGAAAAGCAAAATGAACTGATTTCCTAGGGGTATGTGATGCACCCTCTGATGGGTAACAGCAAGAGAAGAGTACAGATTCCCTCATACTTTACATATTCAATGACATTGCTTCCCCAGTCTGTATCAGAGCTATTATGTTTCTTAGTAGCCTTTTAAATTATGAGATGGTGTTAATAAATAACCTGGGTGTGTTCACCCCTCACTAAATCATAATCAACAGTTGATTCCAATTTTTGATTTGTTTTTTTCTCCCTGTATGGCAAAGATGAAGATCTCACATTTCATACACTTGTATGGATAATCACACTACTGTTAACTCCTCTCGTTACAATCAGGGAAATGTTCTTTTTCTCCTTGCCACAACCAGGGAAACGTTCTTCTTCTCCTTGACCTACAAGGCATGACCCAGTCTTGTGAAACATTAATGCACTATTTTAATTTTTTTTTTTTCAAATAAGCTGGTTCTGTCAGCCTGATGAGAATTTTGAGACTTCCCTCAGCAAACATGACAGTGTGTTGAGGAAGGCTGCTACACCAAGGCACAGACTGCCTACCCACTGCTACCTGCTCGTGCTCCTTTGCCCACCGTGTGCCATGGTAGCCATGGCACAGCCCACAATGAACACTTGCACCCCATCCAGCTGCCCCACAGTTACATGGCTGCACATGCCTTGTAGGAAATGGAGATCAGCCAAGGAACCTGGCCCAGAGGAGCAAACAGAAAGAGAGCCCCAAGCTCTTAATCAGGTGAGACAAGGCAACGATGGGAAAATGTGCATATGACATTTAATGATGGCCAAGTATACTCTGAAAAGAAGTTGTAAGTTCAGTTAAATATAAATGTACTTTTGCTTATTTCACGAGTTAATTTTTTTTCACTCAAAAGAAACAAAAATCTGTAATATTAGCATTTCACTCAAAAGAAACAAAAATCACAATATTAGCATTTTTATGGTTTTGAATTTCAGCTTTCTCCTCCTTTATTGAGTGTCTCACGCCATGCACATTGCCATGGATCCTGAGCACCTGACTGATCAGACTTGCACCCTGCATGTCAGTGGTGTACAGCTGATGCACAGATGGTCACATTTGTTATAGTGGACTCAAATGAACACCCACTTGTGGATCCATCATATATTACTCACTGACTCCTTGAGATCTAGCTGGTGGCAAAATTCCATTTAAAGTGTGGCACAATGTTTATCCTGGAATTGCTGAGATAGCTCAGAGGTTTGGGCTGGTTTTTGGTTCCAGCGATTATTATGAGCAAATTATTTACTGCACAACAGAGTGTTTCTCTACTGAGATTTTATTAAATAATTGCAAAGTTATTATTTTCAATTGCAAAGAGATGAGCCAGATCCCCATTAGGTGCACATTGCTGGAGTTCTATGATGTTTATTTATTCTATGGATATATATTTTATATGTGAACTGTGTACATTTGAAAGACTAGCTGTCTGCTATATGAATTGGGGCATCACACACATATATCTAAGTGTGAGGTTATTTTTAAATGCTGTTAATTTCATGGAAATCCATATCTTTCAGTCCCTTCTAGAAACACTTTCCTAATGGAGTATCATGTTTGTAATAACTGCAGCATCAGGCTCAAATAGTAACTCAGACTTTCAAACTAGATGAAAGAATGCAAAGTGCAGGCAGATAATAGGGGTTTTTTAAAATATTCACACATACTTACTGCGTTCCTCTCCAGAATTCATGGGTCATTATTCTTTGTAGTTCTTTTTTCTTCAGAGTAAGACTGTGGAAAGAAGTCCACATTCTGAAATTACATACAAATATGTTAGAAAAATGGAGTGTTTGAAATCAATTCTAATGTTAAATGCAAAGGACATTCTGGGCTCATTAAGTAAAAATATCTCATTTAATGAGCAGGAAAGCACTGGAGCACACTGAACCCTGACACAAAGCAAATTATTTAAGTGATAAATTATATTTTATGGGGAATGTAAAAGTTAATAATACTCAGGGGTAGGGTAATAAATGCAGAGGTGTAACTAACTTCATTGACTGCTTTACTTACAAACATGCCATATGTACCTGGTTACTTGAAAGAGTAATAAAAGGAATTGGCAGAAACTCCAGGAACCGAAGATTCACACAGAGACCTTTGTAGCATTCTTTTCCACTAACCAGCCTGTGGTTTATTCTTTTCAAACTCGTTATTCTCCTCCCTCTTTCACTTTAGAATATATACCTCCGGTCTTTGCTTTTCACTTTTTGTCAAATATTTGATCTTGCAATCATTAAAACTGAAACCTTCTTATCTACCAGAGAGACTAATAAACACAGTGCTCATTTACCTGCGATGATGCCCCAGAAGTGACCTGAAACTTTACTTGAAGAGACTCAATCTATGCTGAAGGAAAACAGTGGATCAGCTTTTAATCCACTGCCCTTCAAGTTCAGTGGCATTGAATCTCCTGATATTTTTGTCCTCAGAGATCCATGCAACAGACCAGACCACAAAGATACAGCTGCCAAGTACACCTCTGCACATTACATAAGGGTTGTTACCATGAATTTTACCGTCTGCATTAAAAGCCTTTCTCTACATTTCAATGGTGTAAAGGAAACAATTCATACACTTCTAATAGAAATCAACAGAGGAGGAGTCTGCTCAACCACAACTATTTCCTTAATCCTAAAATGGAATGTGCATTACCAACATCGTCCTGTTTTTTCCAATTTTCTCTTCCCTTCACATTTACAAGCCAGCAAACAGTGCTTTACTCACACTGGTTGTTCCCCTGAATTGGTACAGTTTGCACATGAATGAGTATCACATTTGTCAGAGTCCTCCAGTGAAGCTGTTGTACAGAAACAATCAAATGAATTAGGAAAGGATATAAAGTTTATCCACTGCATTGAAAATTACCCACATATGTGCAGTTGTTTTTTAGGAACAAGAGTTTACATTCAATTCTGAGTTAAATCAACTTAAATTTAGCCTGCATTTTAGTTTGCAGTCTTGTGATGGTGATCAGTGATCTTACGACACCATATAAGTGAGCTCTGGAAAGTTAAAAAAAAAAAAAGACAAACAAAAAAACCCCACACACATACCAAAAAAAAAACCAAAAAACAAAACCATCAAAAAAGCAAAGTGTACCTTCCAAAAAACCCACTACACTCATCCAAATTCTTCATTTCTGGTTGATATCAATGATCTAAAAGGTCTTCTCTAACCTAAATATCTACACTTCTAGTAAGTAACTATAAAGATGACATATAAGATATCATTTTCCAGCAGAAGAAACATTCTTTTCACAGGTAACATGAGTAGAAATATAGGCTGTGTGGACCTACAATGATTACATTACATGATTTATAAAACGGCAAGTCTGTAAGCCTGCAAAAGAAAATAGAAATCTCATTCAGATGGATTGTAAACTTTCAAATAACTGTTTACCCAAATTATTTTCTCCTTCTAAATATACAGATAACTTACTACTGTTATGTTCCAGCTTTCTGAGTCAGTCATGAAAGGTCCAGATTTACCAGATGGTTTTGAGGTTCCAGAGAGCCTGCATTTCAAAGAGAAGCAGAAATTTTGAAGTAATACAGTGACCTCAGGAACAGGGATTTTCAGGAAAAACTTTGATTATTGTACTCATTGTGAGTTGGAAGGACCAAGAATTTCAGCAGACTTTTGTATATCAGCATATATGTATGTGTGTGTGTATTCTGTATACATCAGAGACAAAAAATTACACATTTGTGGCATGAGAACAGTAATAAAAGCAATATGCTCAACCACTTTGAAAATATTTTAAACTTTCATTTAGCGTTTTATTGTTTTTAGGTGAGAGTCAAAGTTCTAGGTACTTAAGGTATGAAAAATCCTCACACCAATTTGTATATCTGTCTTCTGATTTGTATCTATCCAGAACACAGAATCAGAATTCTGATTCAGAACTGAGTCCCTAATATCTTGCATGAGCAGCAAGCATTTTTATAAAGAGACAAAGACTAATTCCCCTTTTTAAAGCATGACTGTACAGCCCACAGAAGTATTTTTGGGGGGTTCCTAGCCTAGATTCTGTTGGGAGACAGATGAATATTTAGTCTTCCTTACGAAGTAAATAATACTATTTTCTCTGAAATATCTTTTTTAAAAAGAAAAAAGCATTGCACTTCCTTTTGGAGAACTTCAAAATGGTGCAGGGAGTAAGAGGCTGCATGACGTTGGGAAGCTGAGGGACAGAAGGGCTCAGCGTGTTCTCCACTGAACTTCCCCATGAACTTGCAGCACACTTGATAACCAAAAGCATGTCATCTGCATCTTCTAAACCAGCAGATGCTCCTATCTCTACTTCTCCAAATATTGAATTCATGTTTTCAGTTACATGTAGAATAACTAATGCACTGGTGCCAGTCAGATACTTTATATCACCAAACCCCCACAAGCAAATTTGTTTTACACAGCAGTTGAATGAAAAACATTCTGTAGAGAGTGCAAACGCAAGGGAATGAGAACAGAAAACAGCACTAGCAACATGATTTAAATTAAGTGAACATTAATACCTCCAAGACATTGCATTATTGCTTCTTACACTTAGTGGGAAAAGCTGTAATTTACATGTATAATATTTTTAACATCATCTATTAATAAGATGTGTATAGTTAAGCTGTTCAATTGATACTGGAAAGAAAAGACTAATTTGAAAACATATGCTGCAATAATTAAAATGTTATTATGCTGACAGTGCCTTTCTTTGAGGAACTCGTAACGTCTGTATTGGCTGTGATAAGCATTGATTATCTGGAGTGATATAAATATTTGGGGAGCTAATAACAATCAGGTAGGATTTCAGTACATGCTATAGGCAGCCGAGATAAATCACAGGAAGCCTAGATCAAAGCTAGTTTGTGAATAAGTTTGTTTTTGTACTTAACGACTCAATATAAAGCACACACACAGAAAACTCTTCAGAGATTTGAAGCACACGGAAATGCCATAAAGAAACATCCCATCCTGTGCAGCATTTCTATACATCTGTAGAATCTCCCTATGCAGTGAGAAGGATGTCAGCACACAAAGAGGGAAATTAATTCAATCCATCAAGTACTTACCATGCACACTTACCAACGGTAGACATTTCTTTGAATTATTAAAACTTTTTTAAAATCAGAAAAAAAAACCAACATGGAACTTTTATTCCTTCCCCTTGAGGAGGGTAATTTAGTGATGCAATAGGGTCAACTGCAATTTAGTTCCCATTCAGGCTGGGTCAGCTGCCTCTTGGTTCCACCTCAGGTATTTATTTATTCTGACTCACTTTCATTAAATTGCTATAGACTGTAATAAGGGTTTACATCACCCACCACAGTCCTTTCTAGGTGCATTTTCTCTGCCCACACTGATGTCCCACTGTATAAACCTCTGCTTTCTTGGACCTGGCCCTTAACATCCCAAAGGCTCTCTGGATTTCTGGAGATATACAGGCTTAAAAGAGTTCTGACGAGATTCAAGACAGCCTCAACTTCAGTGAGGTTGAAAGGGTATGACTGAAAGCAGGATCTGCTTTGTATATTCATTAATCAGGACTTTTATTGCTAACATTTCCTCCTTTGCACATAAGACAAAAGCTCATTCCTGTCAGTGAGTGGAAGAGAGCCCCAGAAGCAGCTAAAACAGTCACAGAGCCCCATGTGCTGCCGTCCAGGAGCTGGGCTGACATCCAGCCATGGATCCTGGCTGCTGGCACTCTACTGCTCCTTTAGAAGCCAGTGCTGGCAACAGAGCTGGAGCCTGCTGCATTTGTGGGGTTTTGGCCCCAGTGATAAAATGGGAGCTTTTTGCTGACAATTATGCAACCGAGTTTGTACCCTGAGTGACTGAACCCAAACATTTGCCTGATTTCAAGTGAGTGAGAAGCTCTATTGACTACCCATCCCCACAGGACTTCTCACATACCTGTGATCAGGAGAGAAGCTCAGTTTATGTAAACCTTTGCCCATGACTCAGGGTTGAGTAAACAAAGACTTTTCCATATTTTCTGCAAGCATTCCACTGTTAATACACAGCATGCAACATTTGTTTCTTATTAAGCTTTATTTTCATTTCTCTGCTTTAGTAATTTAGCTCTTCCTAACACTCTTTGTTACCTTTTTTTAAGCATTGCATTAACTTGCCTTCCTGTAACCTCTGCACAGCTTTCTCTGTGATTGTTGTAACAATTTGTCCTATTCCAAAGCACAGGGATTGTGTCTCTAGTTATTATCTTGTCCTTGCTTCTTTCAGACTAGTGGCCTCTGAATTTTATTTTTTTTCAAAACAGATGGAAGACTAACAAGACAATCTTCATAGTAGCATAAAGTAATGTTCTGTAGACACAACAATGGCTGTTTATTGCACCTTGCATAAACTGCTTTCATTGCCTTCAGATTACTGGTGTTATTCAAAAACATTCATTTACAGCTAAGACTGTCCATGGACGGTTACTGAAACTTTTATATACAGCATTTTGTCCTAGATTGCAGGAAAGTGTATTCTACTCTTTGTCTATTCAAAAATTGATTTATTCAAAAGAAGCTTCAGTTATTTATACAGTTTTGATTATCCTAATACTATGGTGGCTTTTGTTAATCTAAATTAAATAAACTTATAGCAATGTAAGTGAAATGAATCTTGCAACTTAGTAGTGCAATAGCAGTGTCACCACAAACATATTGCTACACCTAAGTGTGCATTTTTGCTCAAAATATATGAAAATTCCCACTCTGTTGGCTACACAGTGTAGTTTGCATGAAAGCCAAGAGGATTCTTGTCATTTTCCACAAGGAAGATAACTGCAGTAGGGCCATGACAGCATGGTAGTACCATCACATGGGAGGATAGGTAGCCTAGGAGAATATTTTGAATGTCTGGTTTCTGTTGGTTTGGGGGGAGTGGGGTTTATCCCCTCTTTGTAATTCTCAAATGCTTCTACAACAATAATGTTACTGGACTTGCAGAAGGCCCAAGACAAACTAAAGAGATGATTATTGGCTATTTGTGGCAGAGTATTACAGAGATACAGCTGAGCTGGGGCCGAGCTGGAGGTGATGCTGGGAGGGGGAAAGGGTCCCAGTGAGTACTGTCTGGCCACTTAAAAGACACCAGATGAGAAGGTAGAAAACAGTAGTAAAATGTAGAAACCCAGTACGTCCTGATTTTTTGTATACTTCACAACAGAACTATGAAATATATTTTTAGAGTGATACTGGTGCCACTATTGACTGTTAGTTTCTAAATTCGTTTCTCTGCACATTGCATTTTTCAGGAAGTTTACAGTTACTGTTCCATTAGCATAAATAGTGTGAGATTGGTTAATTCTGCACTTCAAATCTGATAATCGTATTTTAAATACATAGGTGTTGCTACATCTCATACAGCTTTCCACTACAAGACAAGAAGGTTCCCTCTTCAGATTCTACATCTACGCAATGAATTTCCTCAACAATGCTGAAAGTAATTCCATTTGCATGTTATGGGGACATGGAAATTCACATTTGGGTAGACACCTCTTATTTCCATCTCGTACAGTTACAGAGTGCACTGAAGTTTTCCCAGGTTTTTCCCATATGCTGGATAACTCCTATGTGTTCCTATTATGTTAACAATCGATATAATTTGAGACTGCTTTTCTAAGTACCAAAGATGTCTGAATGCATTTGTTTCTAAACAAAAAAGAGTCTGTGACAAACACATACTGAATAGCAAAAGGAGGCAGAGAGGCTAGGGGATTGGAAATTAAAAAAGGAAAAAAAGAAAAAGAAACAAAACATACCAGAACGGCCTATCTGAATGACCTTGATACAGAATCTGCTATTTAACTATATACAGGGCTTCAGATATTCATTCTATTTTACTTCTTTTGGATGATACCACCTCTGTTAAAGAAAGAAAGAAATTCGGGCAGGAATAATTAGATTTTGTCTGAAAGAAAAAAGTGACTTAACAGTGGCAGTATAAAATCTCATGTGTCTCCTCTGCTAAAGAAAGAATTTGTATACAACCATAAATTTTTTATGTTTCTATCAAACATTGATAATAAAGGTTTTAATATTTATAGTTACCCTTGGCCAAACTCTGAGAGCTCTCTCTCCAGTAGGGTACACTCACAGAGGTACACATTGCCTTTGGGTACCACTGATTGGGACAGTAAGTACATGGTGGATTTCCCTTTGGAATATAGCACTGATATCCAGCTCTTCTTAATCTTCTTAATATTCAGTTTTGCGCATTGCTCTGCAATCAGCTTTATCCTGAATTCTAATGAGTTCTGGTTTTACACTGGGACCTGTGTCTTTTAACAATCAATGTTATTAAAATGACCCTTGATAGCACATGATTCCACAGTGGGGATTTTCAAAGCTATGTACAAAAATACATTTCATTACCACTTTAATACAGAAGTTTAAAATCAGAACTTCTCTCTGCCTTGTTCAAAGCAATTTCTCAAGCTTTGAACAGCTGCTTGGCACACCACAGTGACTACAGCAAGATTTCAACTCTCCTTCCATGGTGGCCCAGGATCTCAGTGTAAATAGGAAATGCAGTGCTGGAGATTGGATAGCTGATAGATTTATGGTCACTGGTCTGAACACAGCCCAGGAAAAGACTGATTAAAGGGCTCCATGCTGCAAGGTGCTCTGTGTTGGTTAGATTTTTTATTGCATTGTTATAACTTCATGGGAGTTATTTAATGATCTTTTAACTAGTTTTATTGCTTACTGTATATAAGAACTACCAAACTGCTGGCATAGATAAAATATGTTAGGAAATGAGTTTCATCTCACTTGCCTTTTTATTGAACAAGTGAATCTCTCTCAAGTTTCTATCACACACAAATATACCCAATAAGGAAGCGAGGAGATTACACATCCCCTTGTCACAAGCATCTGAACTGAGTACTGGTTTCTAGATGGAGCCTTGCTGGGACTCTGGGAAGGCACCAGTTTGCAGTGCACTGCATGTGTCCCACTGAACAAAATTGCAACATGCAGGTCTCTGATTCACCAGCTGCTCACTAAGGAAGGGAAAACACACTTCTTTAAGGTTTTACTTTTCTTAAAGCTGAAATCAAGCCACAAAAAACCTGTGCTTTGAGATAGACAGGGAGAACAAAAAAAATTAAGCAGGGCGTAAGGGAAGTTTTCATCTCTCTGCCAAAGCACATAGCAGAAGAAATCTGCTCTTTTTGTTGGGGTTTTGTTGTTTGGTTGGTTTTCTTTAAACATAGTAGTAGAGACGATTGGCAGCTGCCGTGCAGGTAACTATGAGTTTAGAAGCCTGCTACCAATAAAAAGACTGTTTAGAATGAGCAGAAAGGGTACTTCACAGTATAAAATGGAGTAGGGTAAATACAGACCCCTGAAAATCAAATAAGGAAACCTTGAAACTCCTTACCCACCCTGTGGTTTCAGCTCTAATTTGTTCTGTCACAAAGCAGAGTTCAAATATTTAAAAAAGTCTAATGGAAAACAGAAATCCCAGGCATCCCGTATTCAACAGCAGTTTCCTTTTCTCCTAAACGTCATGAAAGGAAAACCAAAGAAATCAAAAGATTGTTTCAAAAACAAAGGAAAAGAATGCTCATTCCACAAGAACATGGTGCCTGCTCAGTGTGAAAAGCATTTCCCCTTTTACTTATTGCCATTATTAAGAGTAAATAACCAAACTAATCCCAACGGTGGATTTAAAGTAAGCAACACAAAAACAGCAACACTTCACTTGAAAAGATTTACGAAACAGAACTAAACAAATCCTAAGTGGAATTTGTGAGCTTGCAATAGCATTTAGGTAGAAACACGTTTATCTGGATTATAAGAAGATCCTTAACATGGAATTGCATCATAAAGCCACGCTTTGAGAAAAGAATGAACCCTACAAACAAAACTTGCAGCACAAAGTAGTAAGAGAACTTTGCCCATGGAATTTTATTATTGTTGTCCTTTTGTGCTTATGTAATTTTATTCTACCCCACCTTTTAAGCAGGTTGCCACTCTGTAATGAGCCAACTCCTTTACCCAAAGGCACAGGTTTGATTGGCATGGGCCCCCACCTTTGCCCATGCCTGTGTTTCTGAATGCTCCAGGGTCTGGATTGGAAAGAACCATGACGTGCACTCCCAGGTGTGGGCTAGAAGTTCTGTGGACAGCAGCTGAGAGCTGGGGTCCTAGAGCCAGCCTAGGACAGCTACAGCCCCAAGCTTCTCAGCTTCTCCCAGCCCCTATGGTGAGGACTCTAGAGTTGGAGGAATTTTTAGGACATTCTCTTCCAGCAGATGTTCAGCACACCACAGAACAGAACCTCTTGGCCTTGTCCCTTAATAGTCTACACCCTAAAGGATAGGTTTGAGTTCAGGTCCTGAATAAGGAGGAAGCCTGTAAGCCATTTGAAACTTAAATTCACCAGGGGGGCATAGCGATCTGTAAAGCAAGTCTGCAGTACATTAATGCTTTCCCCTAACACTCAAATCAGTGGAACTTTGTGGCCTTACACCTCCTTTATACCAGTGTTACAGACACAAACCAAACTCTGTGTCCTTGCTGGAACTAAATTGGCATTTCTCAATCACTCAGTCCTTCACCCAAGAGTAGCTGTAGTTTTAAGTACTCCTCAGTAACTTTCTCTCTCATTATAAATACACCTAAACATGTATGATGAGTTTTCCTTCAGATAAGTATTCTAGAAAGAAATATGACAAGCTAGAATGTAATTATTGAAGCAAACCCTATATTACTGATTGCGTGGAACTCTCTGTAGAGAAAGAACACCAGACACTCTAGAAGACAGTATTCTGTAGGCTTATCTGTAACAAACCCTCTTCTTTCCCTTTGCAATTCCTCTCTGAAAAGAGAAAAATGACTGGCAAGTGTCTTAAATACTATGATGCTCACCAGTCCAGCACTCTATTACTGAAATTGAAGCTTCAATATATCCTCTTGACATTAACTTCCTAGTTGAAGTAATAGATATAATTTTTATGTTCAGGAAATTATAAAGAGGTGGTATTTACTACCACTTCAGATGACTGCAGAATGGCTGAATTACAACCAGTATAAAAATTGAAAAATATCTGTCATTCCCTCATTGATAAGTATTGAAATCCATGGAAACAAGAAAGAGTGTGGATATCACCATTTATTATCTTATAATATCAGGTTACTTCATCTTTCTAAAAGTCTGTAAAATCATAATGGTTAGTTCTTTTGTTTATTCTTAGGGAACAAATCAGGCCAGAGGAGATTTTGCTATAGTAGTGGCTACTTCAGAAATATATTCAATAACCTGTAATGACTTGTGAAGTGAAAAACCCCTGAGTAAACTTCACATCTGTAAAGGTGTAAAAAGGAACTGGTCACATACACTGATTGTCCTTTTAAAAAGCCTAACTTGTTTTATTCAGTTTATTCTAGGAGATAAATTGAAAATAATTTTTAAAATTAAAAATCTATGATCTTGGAAGTCTGGATGCAAAATCACTGAATTAAGCAGTTAATAGTGTTGATGAAATTATTTTGTATAATAATAATTATTTTGACAAAGATAACGAAAAAAACCCTAAATTTAATCTCTGATTCCTTAAAAGTTTACTTGAGGCCGTACTGCATTTCTTGTTTTCCTAATTAACAAATCATCAGTGCACAAAGCAACACAGGTGGTCAGTCCCCTTGGACTCACATCAAAGGGGCCACCATGAAGCTTCAGATGTTATTCAAAAGCAATCTGAAACTTGTCTCTCACTGTTTGTCCCATCTATTGTACTCCACAGGGTCATCTTTAAAGGACTGTCAAGTTTGAAAAAAAAAAAAAACAACAAAAAAACCCACCTTGTAAATGATGTTTCTAAAATCTGCTTCATAACTGTTGACTGGTTCACAAATGCTCTATTTTCAGAATACTTGCATCATCAATTATGTCATTATAAAACTGTTTTTACATGCAGCACTGTCTGCCAGCCTTAGACACAAGAAGAAATCAGGCTTTGCTAAAGGATAATTATATTACCTATAGTGTCTACAGCCATATCTCTACATGTATATATCTATATAACCGTCTCCATAACTGATGTCAGCCATTGTGTATATAGGAATTTTTTTTTAAAAGTAGAGGAAAACAAAAATAATCTTAAAAGTCTGGATTTCAGAAGAGTCCATCCTTCTCATAGCTCTTGCAACAAATTCCTGAATATATTCTTATAAAACAGCAGAAAGAAATCAAATCAGTTTTCATATTCCTTATATCCAAATATGTTAGAGGGTTTAAGATATATTCTTAGAAACACTGCATATGAAATAACATTTCAGTGTACACCCTACACTCATGGAGGGTTTTTTTCCTGTATGAGGGTTTTTTGGTTGGTTTTTTTTTTTATGTTAACACTTTGAAGACTACCGACATTGTGCCTTATACGTGAGTTACTTGAAAAGATCAAAGTCTTATTAAGTCCCCAGTTATTCCATCAATACCAACAGGATGTTTATAAACCACGATTCATGTTGGCTATACCAAGAAGAAAACACAGACTCACAGTTCTCTGGAATAAACAAAGCCAACAACACTTTTCAGCTATGGAAAACTGATTAAAGAGTTTTGGGCAAGCTGTCATAGGAAGGAAAACCCAACAGGGCTTCCCACTTTTAATAGACATGCAGGAAACTGACTGCAGAATACTTTCTGGGTTTCTATCTTTACTCTATGCACTCTAAAATCATCTGATATACTCTCTAGAGAGAATTCACTTAAATCCGTAATTATTCACACAGGGTTGAGGGATTTTTCAGCAAATAAAGCATTCATCAAACGTGGTTTTTGGCAAAAGCCTATTCAGTTATTGCCAAAGTTACAGTTTCACCTCAAAATAACCGATGACTAAAATAAAATTTTAAAAATAAATTTAAAAAAGAGTGCAAGCAGTCCTTCCCTGGCTAGCAGGACCCCAGAGGTGAGAGCACTTCCCCACAGAAAATAATGTTTGAATTCCTCTTCTGCTCAAGGGCCCTTGATCCATGTCTCCTATCTGCTCAGAACGTGTCCAAAACAGTAAGCTAAAGCACAGTCTCACTGGCTCCTGAGACACACAAAACACTGAACTATTTGCTGAAACAAAGGGTTCAGTGGTTCTACAGTTCACATTATCTCTTGGGAAGTAAACTCTGACTGAGCTAGGACGTTTTAGATAAGGGGAGAATTTCACTACTGGTTTAATTTCCTGATGACATGCTAACGTTATAAACTGGAGACCTTAAGATCAATGGTTAAAAGCCAGTGCAAGGCAGCCCAACAAACATCCTTTCATTTTCAGGCCACTTAACTTGCTGGGATTTTTGTTTGTGGGGTTTGCTGTTTTTTCTAGGAAAATGTTCAGTGATGGAAAACGGAATAAATAAAATAAAACCATTTAATTAGGAAATACCAAAATGAAATTTCCCAGTTTCCAAACTTTTTACTTAAGAACAAGGGGTGGGAGGTCTGCAGCTTTGGAAGCACTGCAACACTTGTCGAAACTTGACAATGCAGTCATCAATTTCTCATAAAAATCTGCACCATGTAGGCATAAACAGCTTAAATATACTTTTCATGTAGTTTTACAAATGCACATCTCTAAGTTACATGGTGAAGACAGCACATTCCTGCAGAAAGACCTTACATAAAAATGGGAAAGGCAGCTCTGACTCTGGGACAAATATTGCATCACTACTACACTGCAAAATACTGTAAATATGTAAGTACTGTGTGGAGACATATGCAAATCATATTAATGAGCTTTTGTTTTGTAGTCAAAAATTATTTTCTAATGCACATTATAGGATTTCATAATTTCAGTATTTAAATGTCTTATTTAATAATAAAACTTTCTTTTGAAAAAATCTGTCTGGTTCCCTTGAAATAAATAAAGATTCTTTTATATATACTGCTGTTAGGGAAGTAACCTAACAGCAGTATATATAAAAGAATCAGAACATCTCTAAACAGAAAACTACTAATTTAAGAATCATATTAGAATCAAGGATAGGTATTCAAAAAAATAGGTACTGAAACAATAGCCTGAAACAATTTTACTCAACCAAGAGTCTGTGTGTGGCCAATGCTTATAAACCAAACAGCAGAAAAGTGTGTTCTTACATTTACTGTAGTGCCTGGAGCAGTTAAATTGACCTCTTAGGAGGGTAAACATTGTGTCTATCCAGTTGACTGTGCAGTCAATACCAACAGGAGCAAAGGGGGCTTTTTCCAAACTAGGAAAGCAACTCCTCAGTGAGACTAATTAATTTCTCTGGAAACATCCAGGATATTGATTTGAGATTTGAAAACATTGCTCTTGTACAGTAGTCAGCTACACATGAATGAGAGCGATCTTTGATGGAACTTTAAATAAATGGAGCAAACAGTATTTTACAGTCTGGCTTCCCCTGTTACACAGCAGATAGCTCAACTAAGCAACAGAGAACCCAAAAATTTTTACAAACAACTTCAACTTAATTATTGCTCAGAAAGCCCCATGATTTTCTGCACTCTTAACCAGATTTTTGAGACATTCCCTGAAAATTTTATGATATATTAGAAAACATAAAAGCATCTGAACTATCTTATTTCCCACCCTGACAAGCCCAGTTTACCAGTGATCAGTGCAGAACCTGGGTTTGTCTGATATCCAGGAGGGTTGATGCCCCTACACTGGCTGTGCTTAAAGCATGAAGGTGTGGTAGTTTCAACAGCCAAAGTTTACTTTGCTAACAAACTCTGTCTGAACACTCCTGAGTTCTGTTCTGCCTTAGACACAACAAGCATCTGTTTAAATCATTAGCAGTAAAACATTTCTTGCTATATCAAAATATATTCATCTTAAGACACGAAATTCAGCTTTTTGCAAAGGATGTGATTATTCACATTCAAACTGCTTGAGGAAGTGATTGCAGAGATGCCCCTCCACATCACAGTTTAGTGTAGGGTTTAAGATGGGGTTCAGCCCCTGGACCTCTGCAATGGGGACACCAGGCTGGGCCAGCCCAGCGCTCCTTTCGGATTCAAGCTCAGTGCTCTGTGCATCACTCTCAGCTCCCTGACCAGGGGAAGAATTAGGTCCTCTTGCACAGACAGTGCAGCTGCCCTAGAAGCCTTCATCAGAAGCTCAGTCCAGACAACACGGGATCTTTGCATATAGAACCTGTCCCGTGCCCTGGACAGTGCCAAAGTTCCATGGAAGAATTTTCAAGCCAAAAATCACACAGCCCAACAAAGGTTAATAATGCAGAGAAGTCAAACGTGGCACAGTAACTGGAAGTAGGACAGGAGGTATAGATTTCCTTGTACAACAGTGGATGGACAGTGGGGGTCAGCCAGGGAAGGGGGAGATAAAGAGCACTGGTTTGGCAGCTGCTGCCATTGGTGATACTTTGAGAAGGTATGAGATTGTATGTACCTCTAAGAACATTACTCACTTCTTTTCAAGCTATAAAACATCTATATAGAATTAATTTTGAGAATCTGGTTAGAGCAGCCCTTTTGTCAAATGCAGCCTGAATGTATTTTTATGTGTGTTGGAGTTTCCTGTTAAATTATAGGGGTTTTTAATGGAAATGCTGACAGGACCTTAACCATTGCAGTGTGAACAAATGAATAACAATATACATATTCTTCTTGCTAATAAAGTTTTATAGCCTTGAAATTCAGTGTAGAATTAGTCCATCGATTCTAGAGAGAATTTTTGAAAGAAAGGCTTCATGGTGCTTTCCTCCTTCCATGATGCGAAAAACAAATCATTCTGGTGTTTTAATTTATTATCAGGCTTTTACAGATACCTTTAGGTTTTTCCCCTAATGTTTTTTGTGGTCTGTTTATGACAGTATTAAAGATATAAGCACAATTTCAAAAGGATGTAATGTCTTTTTCTGACTTGAGGAACAAAATATCCAATCTTTTATTCATTTAACTAGAATCATTGCTTACATCTCGTTCATCTTTTTCTTTGATTTTACACTACATTTCCCAAAAGGTTTCCCCATTAATATTAACATATTTATGAATCTCATTATTCTGATTTATGTATTTTCAATATATTTAAGGCTATGTCAATATTAAGCTATTTGTCCCTTGTGAGCACCTTCTACAGAGTTAGGATTAGAAATATTTTTAAACTTAACATACTGAGAAGGACCACTTTGGGCTCAGAGATAATATACTTATATAACCAAACTGTTTCTCAATTTGTGTAGTTTAGTTTCTGAGTCTGCTTTTAAAAAGGAATAACTCCAGCAATGGGAAAAAAATCACTTTTAATCAAAGCAGTTCCATTTCATTAAAACAGTTATATTCAAGGACATATGTGATGCTGTAAAGGTATCATACCATGGGATATATTGTGTACATTGCCCCCACCCAGAGTTAGTTTGAAGCTCCCTGACAGCTTTCAGTGGCCTTGCCTGGACCCTGACACTGTACTGATGAGCTTGACTCCACCTGCCCACACAGCTCCTGCCAGTTGAATTCCCAGTAACCTGCACGGCATGAAGGATGCAGCCCCACTGCTGCCAGCAGCAGGTTAGGAGCTGTAGCCTGCAGGGGCACTTGCCACATCACATTACTTACATATGAAATCTAAACCTGCAGCACAATGCTCCCCTCCCCACCCCCTCTGGAGAGGCATGAGAATACCATTTGTTAATTTTTTTAAATGGGGCTCGTTCTCATCATGAATTTCAGATCCAGATTCCAGTAGAGAAAGCTAGAACTTAGCCTATCTCTATCAATATATTGGTCATTGCTTGCTTACACATAACAAATGTTGTTTGTTGATATAGTATTGATTTCATATAGTCACATTGGAAACCCAGTATGAATTCCCAGACTTTCTTAAATGGGTCCTAATGACCAGGCTACATGAAGAAATAAGGCAGCAAAAGGCTTATTTTTCAAGCAAAGAATCCATGATGTGTGAACAGAACAGTCTCATTCTTTGCAGAAAATCTGCATAACACTGGAATTGATTGCTTTGTTAATTACTGTGCTTGCCTCTCTTCTGTTACTGTGTCAATAACAAAGATAGAGCTGGTGTTGAAACACTTTGCTGTAATTGTTATTTTTATTAAAATCTGGCTTACAATATTCCTCTTGCAAACCCTTCTTTGTGCATACTGAATATGATCAGAAAATATGTTGACAGTAACTCAAATATACAATGGCAACCAATGCTTGGGAAAGAACACCCCTCCATGGACACACACTAGTGAAGCTACCAGAAAGTGATTAATGCAAATTGCTTATTAGAGAAACACATGGACATAATTTAATCTCTTGTTAGATGAGTTGCACCTTTGCACTTCTGCTTTCCACTCTGACCTCCCACTGACTAGCCTCTAATCCCCAGGGATTAGCTCTGTTGACTTTTTAAAACAAACAAACAAAAACCATACTGAAGACCATTTCTTCCAGGAGTACCTGTTTGTTATTGGATGATGAAACAGACAGTACCAAAGATCTGGCTCAGTGGAGATTTCTCCTAACATTTTCTTCAGATTTTTGCCATATGAAATATGAATTCATCTGTTTCTCTGACTCCATCATTATATTGCTATTAGGCAGAGCTAGAAAAGACCTTATCATCCTATGAGTGACAGAATTTATTTTAAAAGGGTCTAAATGAATCTCTTACTACAATTAAAAAAAAGCCATGCCAACACTAAGGAAAAGTGCCTGCTAAATTTAAAGTTCAAATAGGAACAAATTGCATCAGGTTCCTAGGGAAAATTGCAAGCAAACTTTTTAACTCCATGAAACCTGGATTTCTATTGCTTTAAAAGAACTGAAGATGTGTTAGTCTGTGCTGGTTTTTCTGTGTCTTTTCTAGGTTGCATGTTTCTAAGACAGACATCAAGAGGGCACAGAGCTCCCTTTTAAAGAGAAGTTTACCAAGTCATAATCCAATATATGTATCTCTGTATCTCCTAATTAGCAATAATGCTTTGAGAATATATTTTTCTTATAGGTTACTTTAAATTCTACATTGGGAAGTAATAAGCATTGAACTCATTTAAGAGGAAGTGTCATTTTCACAATAAAAACTTGATTGTGAAATAACTTAGCCACAGCTAGAATTTCCTATCATTCTGTGGTTATGCTTTTAAGCATTTGCTTTATTAAAAGGAAATCCACCTTCAGCACAGCAAGATCTACAAAAAGAACTAATTATGTTTTAATTTATACATACCCCATGTTAGCAAAAGTAAGCCTTGAGTCCAGAAATCTTAGTATGCATTTTAAACAGTGGTACACATTTCAATGCACATGTATAAAATAAACAACACCTATCATAGCACATCTGCCACTGCTCTGTGTTTGACATATACTGAATGTGGGGCCTAAACTTTCAAATGTCCCTGTGTGCACAGATCCTGGGACATCAGGGATGTTTGGCTGTGGGAGTACTAATCAGAATAAAGGAATAAAGTATGGGTTAGCCTTGCCTTTTTTTTTTCTTCTTAAATTTGTGGGCTATAATCCAAATTCTAGTTCGTATCCTGTCTCATTAAGAGACACCATCTGTCTAGAGGGATCCTTCCATCATTTCTCAGAGCAAAGCCCATCTTACCCTTTGCTGTCAAAGTTCCTACTGGGTAGAACTCCCTCATCTCTCCTGAATTTAACTCCTCTCCTTTCTCATGATATTAGAAAATGGCTCATACTACTTAACAGGATGATCCCTGACAGCCTCTCTATAGCCATCCTCCTTCATTGCTTATCCTTTGAATGCACAGCTTCCAAAACATTAAAGCTAGAGCAAAGCATGAACACCCAAGGCTGCCTTTCCACACACAGAGCCCTTCAGATATCATCCAACAGCTCCCACACCTTGCTGAACTACAGCACTCATTCTCTTCCTGTATTAATGTGAAGGTTTTCTGAAGATCCGCTAATTTTATTGTATTATTAATGTCCATTTGAAACTGGCACTTTCTAAACAAATATATTACTTATTATCTACTGCTGTTTTTGTAGCAAGTTAAAATCCATCTAGTTTGTCTCAGAATGAGGACAGCTGTAACCTGGTGGCTAGAATCAGCTGTGCTGCTCCTGAAGGCAGAGTGAGAGCCTCTAAACCAAGACCTTGGTGCAGAGTAGAGGGGGAGCAGCAAAAGTGGGAATCCTCAACTTGACAGCACTTTGGGGAGGTGGAGGAAAAGGAGTAGCCCAGAGACCAGGCTCTGACAGGGATAAATCCATGCAGAGGCTGCCACCACAGAGTAAGGAAGTGGCAGTGGGGGGTTGAGCTTCCTGAAGGAAAAGCTGCTCCCAAGACATCCTCTGGCAGTGCCCAGGTTTTGTTGCACTCTGCAGGGCAAGAGAATGAGCAGAGGACCCCCAGCCCCCAGAAATGCTCTACTCCAAAGTGTTGTATCTCCACCTGAAATGCTTTGAATTCAGTTGCTCTGCTTCACACTCCTGGTGCCAGCCAAGAAGGTTCCAAGGAAAGAGGCAGTGCAGAGCGAGCCCTCACAAGCTGCAGAACTCTGCCTGTCCCTGCCAAAGCCTATCCTGGGCTGTGGGAGGGAAAGAGAAAGCCAAGAACCACAGCCAGAGGGCTGAGAGAGGCACTGGCAGTGAGAACAGCAGGAGCCCAGCAGCCCCAGAAGCACAATCCTTGCCCTGCATCTCCAGCTCCTGGAGGAGGGTCATGCCAGGGAGTAAATCCAGAATGACTGATGGATAGCTCTGGGAAAAATAAAATAAAGAGTCAATAACCATGCAGGAAGCACAGACTTCCAAAGTCCACTTGATTTGTAGAAAACTAATATCTAATAAAAGAACTTGTCAGATTCCTTCAGAAAGGTAATGGTGTCTGGAATTCTGCTTTCAGGCAACGTCGAAAATTGTTCTACATAGTTTAAAACAGTGCTCTGGATAAGCATATCTAACTCTGCCTTGAATAATCTCTCATCAAAAGCTTTATTTCAACTGCAAGCTGGACAGATTCAGGCACTGAAACTCAGCTGGTCTTAACCTAGTCCTTATCCAAGCATGGGCACTGCTATTGGCAACACGAGGGTTTTTAGGCACGCTTCTTCTCCAGAAATGTAAGACTACAAAAAACCCCAGATTTTTAGTTATATATATTAACCCCAGATATTTAGTTATATATATTACCCCTGAACAATTACAAAAAGCCAAACTGGCTGGTCACTCATATTTGTAGTTTTACCATGGATCAAATTATTTGTGCCAGGAAATGATGGCACAGGATACCAAGAAATGGAAATTATTTTTGAGAAACAGAAAAATATTTTGTAATTATACAAAAACAGACTGCTAATATCCAGATTCACTTCAGCAATTTGAGAATCAGACATTTTCCCCAAGCTATCAGCCAAATTCTTTTGACTGTTGCTAAAGATACAGAAATCCTGTATCTCAATGATTCGTCCCACCTATCTTACTGAATGACTGAATTACTGTCATTCATTTACTGAAGGTGCCTCTTTTTCTCCATTGACTAGAGAGGGAGTGTAGGTGCTGAGGACACACCACATGCCCGACTTTAGATTGCTCAAGCTACACAAAAGAAATCTCTGTGTCCTTTAACCTACTAAATTATCTATAGAGCAAGCAACAAAAGGTCTTCCAGAGCTTACATTCTCTGCTATGGAGAAAGCCAATATACAATCAAAATAGGAATTAAGTTCATCTATAAAGTATTATAAGTGCAAAGTAATTGCACTTAGCCTGATGAGCATTAAAAAGTAGTGTAGATACTTCAGAACATGCAAAACTTAGCGTTAGCAGTGAATACTAAACAAGTACTTCATGACACTTGCAATTGCAACCATAGTGGTGAATATCCAGTAACACAAATGAACCCCATCTAAAATTTTGCCTCATTATCAGCCAGGGAAAACCATACTACTGTTTCTGTCACATCTTCTCCCTTGCTGTGCTGGAGATTAATATTTTCTTTTTCAGCAGTCCACCAGGAAAAAAAAAAAAAAAGAAGAAGAAAACGTTTGTTTTCAACTTTCTGGTATCAGTAGGGAAACAAAGCCACGATAAAAAGGACAAACAGGAACCCCACACCTGACAACAATGAAGAATCTTGCTTTCAAACATCACACAATTGGCTGACACTATTTTTTTATGGGCTAGCAGCTGCGTGACTCATTTATGTGTGTTTTGCCTGCCTTAGCACTAAGTGGACTGATGTAAATAGGAAGTGATGAGGAAAATCAATTCAGGGCAAACACATTTTTTTCAAGGCTGTAACAGGAAGAGATAGGAAGCCCAGGAAGATACTTGATAGATATTCAACTCTGTAGAAAAGAGGAAGCAGCATGTTGAAGCACTAAGCTGGTTATTTTGAGTTGTTGAACGGAAACGGGATACAGTGCAGAAAGGATGCAGATAGGATGCATTTTGTTGCATAGCAACCCAGGGAACAGAAGCTCCTGCATATAACTGGAGACCATCTGCTAGTATGAGAGGGAGAGAAAAAACATGTGTTTAAAAGGGAAAAGGGGAAAAAAAAGTGCAATACCAAAGAAGGAAGTTTAACTACACTACATGAAACCTGGCCAAATCACCCCTGGTAAAAGTTTAAGGGATAGAAGAACTTCAGGAGAAGTCATTGTTTGCAACTTCCTACTACAGTATCTTTGTGTTGAGATTGTTCCTATAGAACCAGATTAGGCTTTGGTGTAAAACTGACAAACTCCCAGTGAAGATGCTGCCAGTTAATTCAATTCCATCAAAGGCAGATTGCAGCTTCTTTTATTTTCTCAACAAATTTTACAATAAAACTGCACCAACTTTTAACATCTGTATTTTCCACAGTGTTGTAGAATACTGCCTATCCCCGGAGCAGCATCCAGTCATCAGGTTGCCTGGGAATATTATTCAGTACAACTCCAGCTCTTGACACACCACAAATATGGTTTTGCTCATGTTATTAAATGTGATCTATAAATAAAATATTTATATATTCAAATTTAAAACATTCTTAACTGATTTCATAAGATTCCTGGGTCAAAATTGCTTCAGGATTTTGTCTGATGCATTGAATTGATGAAAAATGCAGATAAAAGAATTTACTAAGAATAGGAAAGAAATAAGAGAAATGCATTCTGAAGTAAGAGATTTCCATTTATAAGTGAGATTAGGAGAGAACAAGGAAAAGAACAGGAACTTGAGTCCTGCCAGATGCTGCTGGCTTTACCTAGGAGAGATGGTTCTTATCCTGGAGCAGCTGGTACCCAGAACCTTTGAATGCTGAAGGAGACCCTTGAGGTTAGGGGACGGGAAGCAGAACAGAAAAGTGAGGCTCCATAGCAAGAAGATGCCAGCTATTGAAATGCTCCTGTACAGACTGTGTAGGAAGAAAGGCATTCTAGAATACCCAAGTAATGGAAAGTATTAGTCTCCAGATTTTGGAATTCTGCTTCTCTTGGCACAGACCAAAGACTGAAGTGCCAGTCTCTGCCTTAATCTGTGTGGCCTGAGAAACAAATCCTCACTTCTCCCTGTCATTGTCCCCCATATGACTTTATAGGGCACCCTTGCATATAGCTCTCTGACACTCCAGGAAAAGGCAAAGTACAAATATTCTCCTTATTTTTCTCATTCCAATTTCCTGCTTTTTAAAAATATTTTATTATAAAGACATGTCAGATGAGCCCACTATCATTTTCAGAGTCATTCAGTGTGTAATTGTTGAGGAGAAAACTGTTATAACCTTCATATGAAATTTATGGCCATGTACTGTGCTGCACTGAATAGCTTATAGTAACATTATGGTGTTCCTTGGACTGTGTTTTTCCTTATCTAGCAATCACTCACACAGGACTCACACTGGTCTTTCATTAGACATAGGTTCTCTTCTGCTTCTCATACACTCCACCCTGCAACTTTAATATGTTCTCTGACCTGCTGGAAGCTTCTTATTCTGCAGCTGAGGGAGATTTCTCTGTCCTAAAGGAAAACCTCCCCTTTTTGACTGTAAAGTGCAAGGGATCTAGGCCAGCACCCAGCCCAGCACAAGGAGGCAGCAGAAGACCTAAGTGGCACTAGACTGGTGTCAGGCAGCCTGTGCTGCTCTTCTGCTGCATTAGAAATTCAGAGCATTTGACTATTTCCCACCTCACTCTTAGCCTAACTTTCTGATTCATGACTCCTCCCAAGCAGGGGTGATTTCCCATCAAGTTTTGGCTATGCTTTGTGTGTCTCTCAATGCTTGTGATGCCTAAGATCTACTTTTATCAAGGCATAGGAGATTATGTATCAGTACATGTCCTGGTTGAAGCACTTCTGCCTATGCCACCAGCCGAGTTCATCCCTGAGGTTGCACAAGCTAATTATTGTATGCAGGTGGCAGCATAAGCATCTACTTTTGAACACACCAGCACATATAAATAAAACCCAAAATTATCAGGTAATAGCAATTATAAGAGGTTAGAATGAAAGCAAGTACTCATTAAACTTAACACTAAAGCTCACATTGATTTTCCTTTTAAAATTCTCTTTTCAATACATATGCCTCAGAATACACAAAATGTTATAAAATGGGTTTAGTGGTTTATTTCAGGAAAATAAATTGTCAGTGTCCTATAGCTGCTTGAAAGGAAGGGCATACAAGCTTTCACTAGTTTATTGGATTCCCCTTCAAGTCTGTAACTTGAATTGTTTAACCTCACAAATGGCTTCACCAATACAGATAAAACAGCAGAAGTTATATGGTGCTTACAGAGGCAGGACAACTTTCATCTCCTACCACCCTCTGAAATGCTTCATGCCTCCCAAGTAAATTCAACCAAGGCTGCAGTCAGGCTCCCCACAGCTGTACAGCCTGCATGTGTGCAAGCTGACCCCCAACATGTAGCTGCCAGCAGAAAAAAGTACAAAAGCTGTGACATGTTTCTATACTAATCTCACATTTGAGCTCATGTTTCCAGGAAAAAAGCTCTCCCAAGCTCATTCTTTCACTCATTTCTTATTATTGCTTTTGCATTATTGGTCAATTTATAAAATGCCTGCACACTGCACAGCTTGGCTGCCAAGTACAGCCACATGGGTGTGAAGCTGAGCTAGCAAGGGACAGTTATAGCAAAATTCTTGCACTGAATAAACCAGAGTAATAGCAAAATTTATGAGCTTGTCCAAAGACATGCAGAAAAGATCTGACAATACTTTAAGATTTGAAATAACTGGGACTTGTCCACCTACAAGTGGTTTTGTCCCAGCAGTGTTACAGGAGAGCACTTGCAGAAACCAACTGGCAGGTCTGCAAGAAACATCTACACCCAGCAAGCCTGAGCACTGTTTCACTACGTGCTTTCCCCTCTCCTCTTCCCCACCAAAAAGTATTGTATAACTTTAGAAAATCATTATAATCCTGATGATGCTCCCAGGGTTCTTACTCAGTTGAAAAATATTGGTACAGCTCAGTAATGACTCTTTGCAATGCTCAGCTGCCCTTGGGCAGTAAAATAATTCCTAGCTTCTCCTTCTGTAACTAATTCTGTAATTTCAGTATATATTTTTCATCTCTAGTACACCAGATTATTCTAATGTGACTGATGGTAGGAGTCACTCTCTTGGCCAGCAGCATATGCAAATTTATAATGGCTCTCAGGAAAATCTTTACTTTAAGGAGCAGAAACCAGTAACTAGCCAAGGTAAAGTGTCCCGAGCAACAGGTATTGACCAGAGTCTGAGAGAGAGAGAGGCACTGGTGCAGACTGAAGACTGATCCAACAGCTCCTACATCAGCTGCTCATGGAGAGGGGAAATCACAACCCAGCAGCAACACTGAAGGAAAGCATGCTGGTGTGCTTGGCATTCAAAAAATGTGGGAGGTAGAGCAGAGACCTGACCAAGCAATGACACATCATGTGCCGTGCAGTCTCCCCTGACACCCTATGAGAGGTGGTAAGGAAGCTGATCTGAAACAGAAGGAAAGAAAGCCATCAGTCCTTTGGCAACGTACTGGCCCTACAGGAAAAATCAAGTCTGTCTTGTAAATGATTTTTTCTCCTTCAAAGCTCACATGGGATACACAGAATATGCAGACAAGCTTTCTCAGCATGCACCACTATCAGGTAGTCCCCATACTACGAAAACCTCTGTATTTTTTATTCACCAGTGGAGACATCCAGCTCTTTCATGGAAGACTGGAAAACCCTGCTACATGAGCTTTCAGACAAAATTAATATTTTACCCAAATAAAGACAATAGGGCAAGCAAAGCATGTTAAAGCCATGCCAAAACAATAGTTCCAAAGCATTACACTGGCACAATGTTTTGATTGATTTTAATTGCTTTGAATTTAAAACATGGGCTCCCTGTACTTAGGACTTTTTGTGACTTTTAAGGTTCAGCACAAACTTAGGTATTTTGCTGTATCAGTCACTACAGAGACATGGATAAAGCTAACCTTTCCTATTAGAAACCATGTAACATGACTAAAGTAGCCACAGGAAAAAGTATGACCTAAAGCTAGACTTCCTTGCTAGGTAAGTATTACCCCAAACTAGTACAACAGTCCAAATAGGACACATTTCTAAATAGAAGAGATGGTGTTTCAGGGATGAAAAGCCATGGGTTTAGTGAAGTTGAACTGAAAAAAAAATTCTCCAGGAATTGCATTAAAATGAGACATGGCATGCTCATGTAGACAGTATGTAAGCACATTTTGAAGGGTTGTCAGAGTTTAAGGCTGAATTCTCATCTGCAGTAATCTCAAGGCAAAATAGGGAAACCATGTTTAATTGCCTTTGTAGTATAAACACACTAAATATGTATGTTTCCAAAATGGGAATGACTTGGAAATTTTGTGATTAACAAACTCTTTTACAGTGCAAGCAAAACAGAACCTTAGCAGAATCCAAGTTATGCCATCTTGTCTCTCTTGTGTCAGGTCTAGTTAAACACTAATAATTTCTGAGGCTGCTAGAGACAGTTCAATTTTGTAAGACTGTCCATAGTTCATTTTGCCCCTAATGGGCAATGATTTGACATTTAACCTGATTAGGGCAAATGTCCTAATCCTCCAAAACATTTATATACCTAAAGAACATGCCTTTGTATGCCACAGATGTGCATTACTCTTTTAAAACATGGGAGAATATTCCATATGTTGAGGGAATACAGCTGCAAAATTATTGCTACTTTTGACTTAATGAGCAAACGCATTAAACACTATTATCTGCCTAAAGTACAGTTGCATGGAAAAGTCTAAGAAGAGAAGTAGCATTCAGAGAAGAAACAGGGTCTATTGAATGATTGATGTTCCACAGATGATATTACTTTTCCGTGTGTGTAGAATACATAGGAAAAAATGTAACCAGCAATATGATAGTTTGAAATATTCTCTTGCAAGTATAAATCAATCTGAACTGCACTCAAAGTATTTGAATTTCCAGTCAGTTTTTGCTAACAGTTCTCTTGTAAGGACTTGCTGTGCAGAGTTGGATCAGTTACTCCATGAAGGAGCACTGAGTCACATCCCAGAGAATAAAGTACATAGTGCAAGTTTAGGTTGTTTTTAACCAAAAACTGAAGCTCTGCTTTAAAAAAAAAAAAAAAAAAAAAAAAAAGTTATTGCATCATAGGATAGGAACTTTGGCATCCTGTTCTGCGGTTCTCTAAGGCAAAGCCTGAGCTAATTGTCATGTACATCCATTTGATATTTGAGAACCACATTGGTGGATGCCAGTGGGAACATTCCAGAATTATTTTTTTTCTTTAGTTTAATATATTTCCATAATATTACACTTCATCTGAGAAGGAAAAATCTACATTGCACATTTCTCCAACATAATTAAAAATGTAACAGGGGAGAACACTTAAAATGTATGAATATTAATCAAAATGCAAAAAAAGCCCCAAAAATATTCTCTCACGTTTTCCTATGTATCTTAATGAATTAAAACAAATTGGTTCTGTGTTCCACATCAAACTGCAGTTTTCTGATACTGTTTTCTGTTGTCAGGTATGTGTTGTCCTATTTCTTGCAAAAATCTCCACCTAACTAAATGAAGTAATTCAATTTTATTGGATGGATCCTTTAATTGATTCCAAACCTCTTTTCTCTCAAAAAATAACTACCAAGAGCAAGTAGCTATAGCATTTTTACATTTTTGTACATATATTTCCATATCCATACACACATGTTTACATATATCAATACTGAACTTTATATACAGTAAATGCATTTTCATATCTATACAAAAAGGTAGACATGTTAGGCATTTGGATTTATTATCTGTATTTAGCACAAAATTTTGTTAATAAAATTTTCTTTGCAAAGTTCCATGGCTATAAGACAATTAACAAAAGTGAAACAACTAAACAGCTTAACAAGTAAAAAAAAAAAATTCCTGAATGTTAAGACTTGACCTAAAGCACATTTCAAAGACTTATTGAATGAGTTAGAGGGATTAGGAACAGGTCCTAAGCTTCTTTATAGATTGCTTTGTATAGCTAAATTTATCACGTATTTACCCACTACAGTAAACCTTATTAAAATATATGGGAAGAGATATGGTTTGCAGTTATATGGGAGAAAAATCACATACCTTCATTTTATTAAAACTTATCAAATTACTAAGAACGAGTTCAGCTCCTTCATTAAAACTGCCCACACATATCCCTTTAAGACAACAGGTGGCAGAGACGTTTTCTGCTGCAATCATTTCTCTTATGTAAGTTTACTTGCATGGCTGGGTTTTGGGTTTGGTCTCAAAAATAAGTTTGTGTGAATGGTTCTCTTTGGGATTGTCCAGCTTCCTTCCACTTCCTTCTCAATGGCCCCTCCTGCAGCAGGACATCCTGCATTTTAGGAATTTCAGTTTCTTATCTCAACAGCTTTAAAAGCATTGTCTGAGTCAGGAGTTTTCTTTTATGTCTTAAGTGTCTGGTATGCAGCTGGCATCTAACCTCACACATGTGTGTCCTCTCAGATCTGTCTTTTTCAAGTTGGTATTCAACACGGAAGGAATATGCATGGAAAAGCCAAACAGGACAGTGCTCTGTCACAAGCAAACTGTCTAGGATACTCTGACTTATTCTTTTTCCTAGCAGTTCCTCTAGAGTATCTTTTGTCTTCCTTCTCAAAATTCTCTAATTCTCATATTGCCAAAAAAACCCACAAATAACAACCACCATCACCAACCCCCACAAAAGTGTTCCAAGTATTCTGTGCATTAACACAGACAAATATATATGAATAAATATATTTACACAGATGAACTTAATTTCACACTTTTTTTCTTCCTTGATAGTTAGCCACAGTTATCTTTGTAAGCCAACACTACAGGCTTTATTGCCTCGATATGGTCTGTTATCTTAAGGGCTGGAGATCTACCTTGTTGTGTTAAAGGCTGGTTCCAGATCTGTGACAGAGCTCAGGCACCACACCAGAGTTAGTCAATCCCATGCTGTTCTATTCAGTTTGGTCCAGAAGTTGCACCACAGGCTGTGTGCTGGGGGATCACATCACTTCTGTGTCAGCCAGCATTCCCTCTCAGTAAATTGCTCTGGATACAGAAGACTTTTCCACAAATATCCAGAGCGAGCTAACTGCTATCAGTACAGGCTAACAGACTTGTGCCAAAATGAACTTGGAACTGAGGCTAAAAATGGATATAAGAGAGACAGTGCCTGGCAATGACACGTTTTTTTCTTTATATAGGTTGTCAAAAGTCTGTACAACTTCCGTGTTCAATAAAGGCATTTTATTTCCTTATTGAGACTACAGCAGAAATGTTTCTGGGAATAGGTCACAACCAGTACTCGAGGGGGGGGTTTGGCTGTGTCACAGAGTCACTTTACCATCCTAAACAAGTCACTGGAGCACTTCACACCCTGCTGCACTAAAGTCTGTGACATGACAGTAACATGGGGGCTCTGTATAACTGTTCCTGTTACTTTGCTTAGCATAAACAACAATGAAGCAAAGTTATTTTTCTAACTTGTTTCAGCCATAAAAAATATTTCCTCCTCATTTTGAATAAATGGTAATTCCAAACAGTGTAGGTTTACAGGTTACAATCATCAGCTATTCATTAATGAGTCTTAAACCTACCTTAAATCTTGCCTTATGTATTTATATGAGTTGACATGAAAATTTTTATTTCCTATGGCTGCAATGTCAGGGGGACAGGATTTTATTGATAGACTTTATTTTTGCTTTTATAGTCACACCCAGAGTAGCAAGCATCAAGTGTAATGTGGTCTTCACAGATTCTAGAAGAGTTGAATATATTTCCTTTCAAAATCATTATATTAAATGCTTTAAATTAACACCTTGTTCATATTAATGATCTGTATCACTGCTTTCCTCTACAACAATCAGAGAGTTCTCATAGAAGAAATGCCTAGTTTACTTTTACATGCCCATTTAGAGTTAATTCCTAATTTTTTATTGATACAAAACCAGGCTTATACTTTGTGCATTTATTTTGGTTGTACCTTACCACGTAAAAGCCCAGTAAACAGTTCTATGAATCAAGCATTTTGTGCAATAAATTATGGTTCTTAAAGATGCTCAACATCATGTCATCCCAATAATGAGATATTTAGCACTAAACTGCCACCAAAAAAAAAAGAATAACAGAACACTCAGCAGCATTTGTACCCCACTTCTATGGTTTGAGATAAACTCAATGTCATCACATTAATGCCAGTGTCATGGCACCAGCAACAATGACATTGGAAAACTGGTAGTAAAGTTTAATATTCTTTCCCCTGAGGAACAGTTGTTCCTTAGTATATGGAATGGTGTTAAGCTGCAAATTATTTTAGGTAGGTAATTTACTAATAGTTCATTAAGATGAGTTAGCCATGAAAAAGTTGGTTCTGATCTACTGAAAAATGTTTTCTGCAAAGTAGAATAGCAATACAGCAAATTATCTGTGGTGGAAACTTGTCTTCTTTTTGTTCATAAAGCTCTAGGATGGCTTAAGAACACAAATACAGCTTCAACTGCTGTATTCAAACATACATTATATTGCACATCTGTCAACCAACAACTTGTGAATAGCTACTGCTGTCTAAGTTGATATCTGACTGCTCATAAACCTTTCTGTTAAACAAAACCCTAAAAAAATGTTATAGGGATGCTATTTGCACACACACCTCAATAAACAGGGAGATTATTTAAACAAAAATCACACACTTGATAGTGGACCACATAAAGTGGATTTCACTAATAATTTGCCAGGTCCTTTGACATTATATGGCTCACTATTGTACTAACCAAGTCATAAAGGCAGAGTGACAAAAAAAAACTCAGTTCACAATAGTAATTACAGAAAAAGTGTATTTTCAAAAGTGTATTGTCACAAGAAATTCCTGTTAATACTCTTGAAAGTTGTGAGCCCTGCTTGGGCTCAGTGAGTGCTTATGTGTTGAGATATATTTTCTGTTCATTTGGTTTGCCCCATCCCATCACAGTCACCTGTATGTGCTCTGCAGCATGGTCCAAAAATCGATGTGCAGCTGAAAACCAGCAGATCATCAGCAGATGTCCTCTCAAACCAGAGATGCTACAAGGTGTGACAGCAAAAGTAATTCATGAACTACAGACTTCCATTGAAGGAAACTAAGCCCCATCAATTCACAGCTAAAGAGATGCAAGATGGAACAGTGATTTGAATGGTGAAAGTCGAGCCTTCAGCAAGAATGCCATGTGCTAGGAAGCAAGGTTGGAAACATATCTGACCTCGAAAAACTGATCCCCAAACTAGATACTTGAGGTTTGCCATATTATTCTGGTTTAAATTTTGCTGCCATCCTGAATAGGCACATCTCATCGTATCAATGATACAGCAAACCTCTCCACACCCTTCTGGTGATCGTTGTACCTGTGTCACATCCAAGTGCAGAGCTCCTGAAATTCAGATAATAGAGATAGTATTCCAGCATTGTTCCTTTCTGTCCTTTATTTTGGGGTAATTATTGTTACACAGCCCCAAAATAAGACTCCTCTAGTTACTTTCTGCCTTACCTTCCATTCATGTAGCATTACAAACAAATAAGGGGAAGATGGAAAATTAGAACAAGCATTTTTATAACACAGGGCAACCTTACATCAAAATCTCTGTCCCAATATAGCTCTTGTACTGTGGAGTGCTAAGCCCAGGGATACAGAGTCTGAGACTGCAGGCGGAAATACTAGCTCATGTGTTAAAATGCAAATATTTTGAAGAGGAAGCATGTGGCATTTCTGATAGACTTGTCTTTGGGGAATGAGGATGCTTTTCCTCTTTTCTACCCTGACTGGCCATACTCTGCTGCAAATGTATTTGATCAGAGCCAAGCACTGTAAAACTGCAATCTGTTTTGCTGAATATTATCTGTCCTTCTTAACAAAATATTAGAAATATGTTGACTTCTAGTAAGAAAGTCTTGGTTAGGAAGGATGCTTTGGAGCTGAATCAAGCTGAGCACATGAGGATCAGAGTGACCGTAGCGAACAACAGAAGGGCATCCGAATAGTTTTGTCCACTGGTAGATTAAAAACATTAGTTTACAAACAGGGAGATAAGATTTGTTCATTGTGATGCCTCCTCTGCATAGCATTCAGGAACATGTAGTTCTCATCATTTTACATTGTAATTTCCCTCAAGGATACAGTTAAAACAGCATTTAATTTTGACTGTAAGCTACAGCCCAAGTCTCCACTGCTTCACTTGTAATGTCTTAGTTTTATCTTATCAGTGTAGCCAAGTCTCAGACAGTGATTTAAACTTGAGAATTTGATCATGTCTCCCTAGTGCCCAAATGTATTTTTCCCAAATCACCTACCCAGCAGATTTTGACAGCTTTCACTGCAATTGCCTCACTGGTGACTTAACATTCTACACTGCCATCACATGGCAGAGTACTTGCTCTGTGTATATTTCAGTGAGTTCATGAGAATCACTAAAACCTTTCAGATAAATGAAGGTGGAGATAAGAACAGATTACCAAGGGTGCAGCCCTCTATACCCATGAACTTCTGGAAAGACAGCTCAGATAGGCTCCAAACCCTTTTGCATGCATCTGACAAGTCTTCTGGGGGATCCAGATCCCCTGGACCACTCCAAAAGTCCCCACACGTAATCCTGAGGGAAAAAGTAAAAACGCTAAATCATTCCAACGGGAAGGAACCTCAGAGTATCTCTGTCCAGCCTCCCACTCAGAGCAGTTCCAGCACTGAACCCAGAGAAGGTTTCTCAGGGCTTTTCCAATTCAAGAAAATCTCCAGGACTGACTGCACTTGTTCCACTGCTTCATAACACTCATAGTGACTTCTTTTTCCCCCACATCAAACATCCGAATTCCATTTCTGACCAGTCTTTTGTTTTCTTGCCCTGTATTTCTGTGAGAGCCTGGGTCCATCTTCTGCTGTAGGGTTTCTTCCTGCTTCCATCCTGCCTTTTTCCCAGGCTGAGCAAGTCCTGGGTATTCAGCTTTCCTTCACAGAGCCACTGCTCCAGCACCCAGGAAGCTTGATGGCCTCCAGGGAACTCACTCCAGTTCAATCCCTTCTTTTCTCTGCTGGGCGGGACCCAAAACTATATGAAACAATGAGGTGCTCATAAACACAGTCATAGCTGCTATTTCTGTGCATGGAGTTATAGTAAAGATTTTAAACCCTTCAGAATCAATAAAACAGGTCAAAGTGCTTTAGCTGAATATTTCTTGATGCTTAGTGGACAATGGCTCAAGACTCCATTGTCCTTATGTTTCTGCAGAGCTTTAGAGCAACAAAAGGGGAGTACAGGCTGCCTGTAAAGTGCTGGCATTTTGACTTAGTTGTGTTTTCACATTCTTCTGTTGTAAATGACTCTACAAGGTGATGGTCAATAGCAATTCAGGCCAAGCACCACTATTGCTTTAGAAGCATCTTCTGTTCATCGCACTTGATGGCATCCAGTCTGAATGCTCTCAAAATATGTACAAATTTAATCAAACTCTTGATCGACAGCTTTAAAAGAAATATCGGCTTTGTGTTTGTGGCTTGGTCATGAAAACATTATTCAGTGACAAATATTCTAAAAGTCTCATAAAAAAAAATCCCTAGTATAAATCAAAGAGGGTAAACCTTGCAAAGCAATATCACTGATGTCTATTATCCAGATATGATTGATTAGCTGCTTGCCCCAGCCTCATCTAAGTGCCAATCTATGGTACCCAATACAATCACATTTGTTCCTAAAAATAGCAAGAAAATTTGCCCAGATAAAACCTGCTGCCTTTGTCCTAATAACAGTTCACATCTGAATCAGGAAGTTCTTCAAAAATATTAGGATAAAAAGAACTCTTTAGCAACAGCTATGACTCCTATCCGGAACAATCAAAAAGATGCAAGGAAAATGTGTTGCAATTTAGAATTTAATTCATAAATAGGAGCAGAACAACACCAGGGGTGTTACAGACATCATTTGATGGTTTCTTGTACTAACAGGACATTAAGAAATCAGAACACTTAACACATCCTCATTTTTTCTGCTAAGTAGAGGTCTCTAACTGGAAGTTTCACAGATAGTCAATAGTATCAACCTCTGTATATTGGAAAGGAAGGATTATCCACACATTTGATAATAATCTAGGGTCTCAATAGTTCTGAACCTGGATTGCACATCAAAGCTGTGCATACTCTCATTTGCCCTTGTCCTATCACTACATGACCTTGTAAGTATAGGCTTAATGAATGCAAAAAGCCCAAACCAGAATATATAATATAGTAAATAATAGGTAAAGACTTTTCTGGAAGTCTGACCACAGTCAATAACATACAGATATATATCTATCAACAAAAAAAAATCTCTGAGTGCAGATTCACAAAATTTTGTGAATTTCAAGCCAAATTTGAAAAAAGTATATCTGAGATATATTGGTGATAGAACTTTCTCATTCTTTTAAAATTAGAAGTATGGGGGGGGGAGGGAATGATACTACCAGCATAAAAATCACTTTCAACATTCTCAGGGAAGAGTGAGATGAAAATGTTGCTATCTCATGACAAGTTTAGGGAACTTTTTTTCCAGGGTAGCTTTGTTGACTCCTCAAAGTGGAAGAACTATTTTAAAAAGAACCTAATCTTTTTAGAGCATGAAAACTTCAGTTATAAAGTGGTGAGACTTCAGTTAAGTGCCTCTAGTCCAGTCTCATCCTCCACAGTGGTAAGATCTGACAGGGCACTTT
This sequence comes from Rhabdornis inornatus, assembly GCA_013397075.1. Lineage (NCBI taxonomy): Eukaryota > Metazoa > Chordata > Aves > Passeriformes > Rhabdornithidae > Rhabdornis > Rhabdornis inornatus. The sequence continues at coordinate 2,466,973 of VWZS01008230.1, read as the reverse complement.
GGTACAGAACTCCACCAGAGTTTGGCACTGTCATGTAGTCAACAGTGAATCAATCAACGGAATTTATATTCAAAAATTAATTATGCTAAAGTAGTTTCTTTAGTAAAGCCACAATAAAAGTGGTATTATCAATGTGCATTTTAAAAAAGTTCATATTTTATATTCCTTTCTTACCTCCTACATGATTTTTATCTTAATGCCTTCATAATGCCTGTAAAGTGTACAGTACTTCACCAGCTTTGATATACTAAAATGCCCTTATAAATTGTATTAAAATAGGTTTGTTAAGCATTCCTAATAAAGTATAATGCTGGTAATGCCAAACAATAAGTGATAGCCTGAATCATAAATGCTTTTCTAAACATGTTAGAATTGGTTTTTAGCATTGGATGTTCTGGTCTGATAAGACACTCCTACACTAAGGCAATCAGTGGAAATTAGCAATTGGCATGAAAATTACTGTTCAAGAAATTGTGTTGGGTTTTTCTCCCTGCACTCTCATTATGCCTTTGTGAACTCCATAAAAACAGATTAAAGTGAACATTCACAACTAGGACCAAAGGAACAGCAGGAAAATATTTTCCAGAATTAACCAGAAGTATTTTAAATTGAGATAGTTTTGATACCTAAGAATAATGACATAAAAAGAATCCTTCTTGTCAATCTTCTATTTCAAAACACGTTCAGCTGTTATTCCATGGAAGTCACACTTGAACTCATTGAACATACACTTTGCAATGGATCCAATCTCTACCAACCTCAGTTGTGGCATTCAACTTGCCTTTTATTATTAATAAAATACATGCAAATCTATTTACATATAGGATAATACAGAGTAAGTGAGGGTGAGGCAAGAATGAAGGTTTGGGGATTGTTTCTTTTTTTAACCAAAACCACTTTGGTCCTGTCACTTTCAAACAATGAAACCACATACCCCAAGTGAGTTCTGAGACACTTAGTGCTGCTAACCCCACCCTGAATTTATGTTATTTTTTGCTTTCAACCTACTTGGGAGTTAAGTCTCATACATATTTTCTGTATCACTACAAGACATACAGGCTGCTAAAGGCTGTGAATTGCAGTTGTGAATTGAACTACTGATGCCAAATCTAAAACGCATTTAATTTTTAATGGCCAAAATAAACTCTTTCTCCCTTGTTTTCTTTCTTAGAACAGATGAATTTACACTGTGCTTTCTTAGCACAGTGAACTTACTCTGCATGCTGACAGGTTTTTGGCTGCTTATAAATCCTGAAAATATTGATCAGTTAAAAATATTCGGATGCTTGCATCCCTCAATTCTGCTTAGCACAGCCTTTCTTCCTGGTCAGCTAGGAGAGCACCAGCAATTTTGTTATAATGATAAATGACCCTCATAGACAGGTCACTCTTTTTTACCTAAAGCCACAATTTTCTCCTTCCTTTAGGTCACAACCTGATTTTTCAGGGTGACAGATTTATTACTTTCTTTGTGTGCTAAAAAACAAATCACCAACAATTGCTCAAAATACAGTCCTGTCACAATAACTTCGAGCACTTCCCAGCCAGAATGATGCAACATGAGGTTTTTTCCTGTTTTCAAAGCAGCAAAATCACTTGTGCATTTACCACAGCTATTGTGAAGAGCCATTTGGCTCATTTCAGTATATGCAACATGTCCAGGCTACTCTCCAAAAAATAAAATATTTTTTAAATTATTAAAAGCACCAGTAAGTCTTTCATAGTAAGAGATGTCACTGTGTTTTAAGTGAGGATCACAAAAGAGTAGCTGACCTGACCGTCAATTAAAGACCTTTGGATGGATGTAGTGAAACTCTATTTGCCAAAAAACAAGTGAGCTTAAAGGGCATTTCTATCAAATCCCAAATATCTGGACTGCAGGGGAAACTCAGGATTATTATCCAGTAAAATTTGTCTTTTGAGTTTTCCTGTGTCTCCAGGAAGACTTTTCCAATGAGTTTGGATAACACAAGGGTCTCAGGATGCCAGTCCCATGCAATGTCAAAAAAACTAAAGCCACTTTTGGATATGAGAAAACCCCAAATCCTCAGTCCCCCAAACCCTGGCCCAGGTACAGCTACCTGAACAGCAAACTCAATTTGACTAGAATAAGGAAAGAAAAGAGCACTAAAGAAGAACTGCATGAGGTTTGGTGCCTGCTTCCCACACTACATGCTGAGGAACACTACACTGGAAGACACCACAGCTGGCAACTCAAGGAGCAGCCCAAGTCCAGAGACCCTGACCAGAGCCTATCAGCAAATTTCTGTTTGCCAATATATGAGACACTCAGTATCCACATCACTCTAATGCAGAATCCACCAATGTCCTCTGTGTACAGTGCAGCCAACACACTGACAGCATTTAATTTCTTATCTTTACTCTCAAAGTATTAAATCTTGCAGTGTGAATGTTATAGGGTATATATTTTATAGGAATACACAAATGGCCAGGAAGCAAGCCAGTGTTTGCTCAAAACTAGGAGGTTTGGGTCATATATACCTGGTACCAGGTAGACCAGCTGTGACAAAAATTATGCTGTCTAGCAAAAATCTTATTTAAAAGGCAAAAAAATATCTCAGCTACAAAGCAGTGTGCCCTTTGTTGTGAAGATGAAAACATAGGATCGTAATCAAAAGAACTGTCAGCTTCCCATTTCATATGGTCTTGGTAAATTACTTAATCACTTTGTACTGAGACTGATCCAAAATCTACAGCAATATAGCCCCTGCTTTTACCTTTGTGTCCTAGGATCACAAAAAACTCAGAGAAAATAGTAATATTCACCTTACACACTAATAGCTATCAGAACAGGGACAGACTGGATCACATGACTGGATGCCAATTCTGTGCAACCAAAACCAACAGAGAGGATACAAGAGGCAGACATATCTCTATTTCCTGATGCAGCTTGCAAATAAGTGCATTATTCTCTTATGAACATTCTCTTATGAGTCTGCAATCAAGAACAGTTTAGTTGAATTTTTCAGAGGTTTGTAATATTCAATCATATAAGAGTCATCATCTGCTTTCAGCACCCCTTTATTGTGATGCCGGCAGAGGGGCTTGCTCCAAAAAGAACTAAAATATTCTTCAAATATCAACAGTTATAAAAATGTTGAAATCACTCCAAAATACATAATCTGGCACAGGTAAAATTCTGCAGTTGAGCTCCAGCCCTACAGTCCTCACACTGGTAAAGCTCCTGCTGAGCTCAAGGTGTTTCCTCACACAGAGATGGGGGAAACAGTCTGCACTGAGTACATTTCATAGCCTGTAAACCCCAGAGCTCGTCTATCCAAACGTCTCATTTCACAGTTTCAAACCCTGATTAGTTCTGGTTCTCACCTCATAACAATGTACTTTTTACTAAGCTGCTGTCCTTATACTGTACAGTGCTGGTAGTAACATGCCATTAAACATGCACAGTGTAAACATATAGTGCTGGTTAATGCATAATTTAATAGAACAACTTTTGATAACCTGTGTGTAGTACTGTAGAGTTCATAAGGTAACAGATATGAGCACAAGGAAAGAAATGAAGCCAAATTATTTAATTTAGAAACCACTACATCCATCAGAATAATTCCAAATAAGGTCACTGGAATGAATAGCATAGCTGAAACTTATATAAAAAGATACTCTGACAGAGCAAGTGATAAAAGGATGAAAGCAAGCGCTGAGAAGTCCAGAGCTAAAGCAATTAAGTCAGACTAAGGAAGAAAAGTTTCTTGGGCTAAAAGACCTGCTTCTGTGTGTCTATTCAAATGTCATTAGAAGTCCAAATACACAGAGCTAGAGAAAGCCCCAATTTTTTAGATAACTAACATCATACCTCAGTCTTTTGGGCACTAATTGAGACATTGTGGTCCTGCATGGCTTTTTTCTATCTAACTATGCTTAACATGTACATGGGGATCCCCAGGTGTCTCATGAGATCTCAATATAATGCTCACTTTGTCCTACTACTTACTTTTTATGAAGATGTTTGCAAACATTATTCTTTTTTTGCCATTCCACAATATATTTCCTTGCTTCTGAGCTTTACCTTACACAATTTGCAATAAATGCAAGCACCATCTAGTTGCTTTTTAAGGAATTTTGATTGCACTCCCAGCTGCAATCTTGTACATACATATGGCTGCCTCCAGCTGGCAGCCCTCCATTTCAGAAGAGCCACATAATCAAACAAGTTATTTCCATTTCCCTCGACGGTTCTAATGAGTTAATTTCTGAGATGTCTTCAATTAAAAACCAAAAATATATATAACAATAAGTAAAATCACAGTCCCAAGATGCGCAAAACTTCCAGTGATTTCCAGCCTAAGGTCTGTGTAAGAGTATGGTTTGAGATACAGATTCTCAGGAACAGAGAACATTGAGCAAGCTACACACACCATACCTGTACTCTTTACAGGAAAATACAGCCTGAAAAAGGCTGCTTATCCTTACTGATATGTAATGAAGACTATTTTCTCTATGAAGCTTTCTGAACTGTCAAAAGAAATTACTATATTTTTGAGCCGATCCCCCAAAAGCGTTGGTGATCATTAGCCAGCTTAATTCTATCTACTGAGATAAGGTTTATAGCTCTGATACAAGACAAAATTCTCTCAAGCAGCTCACACTAAACTTTTAGCATAGAAATATCAAGACATTAAAAGATGCAGTCTTACCATGACAGCTGGTGAAGGATAGGGGGACTGACTTTCTACAAGGTAGAGAGACTGACTAAATGAGCAAAAAGTAACAGAACTGTGACACTGCTGAGTCAGTTTATTATCACTGGGTCACAGAATACTCTTCTTGGCAGACCATTGTTTTGCAAGCTATAACAAGACAAGAAGGTAAAACTGCTGCTTTCATTTAACCTGTCTTGCCCATATTTGCATGGGCCACATTCTGTCACTAAATTGCTCTTTCTCCCCCTCATACCTGAGAACTGGCAAAAAACGACCAGTTTATTAAACTAGATTTTTCCCTTCCTTCTCATCAGGGTAACATGTGAACACATACAAGGTGTTTTAAACTGCTAAGTGAACAAACCTTCCCACCTGGAGTCACCAGGAGAAAAATCTTAAGACTTGCAAGCAAGCTTAGACACACAAAACTGGGGGGAGCTTCTAGTTGTTCACAAGCATCTCAAAAGCTCATCTGCCAGGCCCTCTCATGATTGCGAGCCGGAACGTGCCCATTAGAGCAAAATAAAAATCATACTGTTGTACCAATACACTGGGAAATGCTAAATTTCCTTGCATGGGTGCCAGCCAGCACAGCTGCTAGAACAAAAGTTAATGTTCAGAACAAAATCACCGTGCTGTGACCTCATTCTGAACATGGCCCTTTCCGAACTGAAGGGATAGACAGGAAAAAAGAAAGTCAAGAGTAGCCATGGGTGTCTGCCCTGCTCCTACCTTTGCTCTGGGTGAAGCAAAACTGTGCCTGCTAATCCACATTAAAGACATTAATGCCATTAAACATATGGACAAACTTGAAAACAGATTTTCCTCAGCTAAAATTATTCCTTTAGAATTTTAGGAATAATTACAGCAAGCAGAAATAATCCTCAGAAACTGCATATACAAAGGTTTTTACCAGTTTAACTTACTTATACAGAAACCATGCGAAACACTGGCATGAGAGAAAAGTGCAGCTACAGAAATTTAGGGGCAAGAAAAATTCTGTTGGCACAGTTGCATTTTTGTTTGCTCACAGTAGGTTTTCCCCAATATTTCTGGTCTTTTCCCCTTTGACTCTAATTGAGATCACTTCCTTGTAAGGGTGACTTTGTGCCTCTTTGTCTTTAGGAATCCAAAAAAGACAAGGAAGTCCCTGGTTAGAGAAGTCTGGCAGTTAAAATCATGGGCTTCCTTCCCTAACTTGCCTTATACATCACTTAATGTTTGACAGTGTTGTTCACGGCTTCCCTTCCTATTATGAAGTTTTTAGTGATTTAATTAATGTTTACCGAGCTGTTTAAAATCTTCAAATCAAGGCCCAAAGATGTCAGTTAACAACTCTTAGTGGTTAGGGTTGACAAGGATTTGTCTCAGCTTGCCTGTTTCAATAAAAAAAACTATATCAGTGACAAGGCATCTACATTTCCACTCATCTTGCTTGGACTACATTGAAATAAGGATCATATACGTAAATACCATGCATTTCCAGAGCATGTTTCTGACTAGAGGTTTTGGTGCCTCTTAGGTAAAACAAGCAATTCTGCATTTCTGCAGCAGCCTCAAATCAATGCAAAGGATTTTTCACTCAGATTCTGTTCTGACTGTATGCACAGGGTTACCTAATGCTTGTTCCACTCGGTAACAACACCTAAAAACAGCTCAGGTGCAATGAACCACAGACATTTGTGCCTATGAATATTAGCTGCTACTTTAGCTAGAGCACACATTTCTGCCGCTGTCAATCACCAGGACCCAGCAGGACACACACTTGGATTGCACAAGACACCTGCACATGGCCTGTGGAGCCAGAATGGTGAAATCCCAGCAGACAGAGATAACCACCAACTGGAAACAGTAGCACATTTAAATGCCTGCCTGCATAGGATGAGGCAGCTTTATGAGGGAAAACCCAGTTTTTGGCAGGATATCCCCAAGCACAGTGCTTCCCACCCCCTCATTCCCCTAATTTAACTGCTGCATGCCTACCCTTTAAGGACCTCAGACAAAGACCACTGATGTCAATAAACTCAGAAACACAATCACTTTTCCATGAAGGATCAAATCACATCAGATATTGAACCACCACAGGCCTGCAGTTGGCTTTGTGCACACATGAAGCACTTACCATAGATCAGCTGCTACACTTTCCTTGTTCCTGAGGTAATGGAGTCATATGTCAGAAATCAGAGTTTTGACTTTCATTTAATGGTCTTAAATACAAGCTCTGCACAGTGAACTTAAGCTCCTGAGATGTAGTCCATGTAAATCAAGCAAAATTGCTCAGCTTTTTCCATACCTAAAGCATTATTCTGACACTGGCTCCTTTCACTTGGACTCTTTCTGGCTTTCTCTGTCTCCTCACACTCAAGAGCCAGTTTTCCTTTTCCCAGGCAGCACAAGCAGGCAATATTTACCCCCCGTCAGTGTAACCCTCTCAGTCTCTTCTTGCTCCAGTGTGTATAGACATAGAAAATACAGCAAGAAAACCTCATTGGAATACCCACACAGATAAATTCACAAGTCATTTAATAAACAAAACATCTAAGGAAGCCTTGTCCATATCTTTAATGGCACTAGCCATTCAGACCATAATAATACTATGCTAGCCTTTATCCCTGGGCCTTTGAACTCCTTCCCACCACGTACATCAGATCAGTAAGCACTAAAAAACATCACATTGGGTAGCCCTTTTTAAAATTTTTACCTCCTTAAATCTTCAGTTCTCATCTCTTGGTAAAATCCATTTAAACAGAGCCCACAAGTTAATGGTTAAACTTGTTGTTTGTAGTACCATTAATATAGGTCAAGCAGCACAATAGTTACAACTGCTGAGGGGGAAGGTACATAAAGACACAGTAAGCAGTTCAGGACCTTATTACAACATGTCTATCAAATGCACGGTTACAAACAATGTGCTTGATTCATCAAAAAGATAACTTCTGCTGACAGTACACACTGTTCCCTGGAGTCTCTTACACATGGCTCAAAAATTAAAATTGGAAATGTAAACTACACAGACACATTCTTGCAAATGTGAGTATGTTTCAGCACAGTGAGCGCTTCTATGCAAAATAACAGATACAGGCAGTGGAATAAATTCAGCCTTCATTTTCATCACCGAGTACTGGAGAAATCAGCAATAGCTATGACTTTACTCTGCATTTTCTCTCAGGTAACCAAGTGAAGAATTTGTCCCATCAGACCCAAGGACACACATTTTTCACTGTGGGATGCAGATGCATAATGCCTACAAGAGGGATTACCTTATGCTTTATTCAAGAATATTCAAAAGGACAGACCTCTGTGTCTCAAAAAGTTCGTATTTCAGCAATACTGACAGTAAATACTGTTTCAAAACTAATGGCACCTTAAAGTTTCACAACATGGATTACTTATGCTCAACATCAGTCACTCACTCACTGTCTGCCAGTTTAAATAGACATAATTTCTGATTTGGGTCCCAAGACCCCTGGCCAAGGTTCCCAAATTAAATTCCCAGGTACCTTGCTGGAGCAAAAGCAAACAGAATAGCCAAGTTTCAAGACTGACAGAACTCCCCATGTCTGGCACTGAGACACCTCCCTCTTCTCAATGATTAGTGCCATGAGACCATGTAGGGGGATCAATCCAATTTACAACATGAGGTTCATTTCCCCCAGAAAAACCAAGCATGAAAAAAACAGCTTTTCTGACCACTCCTTTGGAAAGTACAAATAACCTTTCAGTTTCTCACTTTTCAACTGAAATACTTCTAATGATTAGACTGAGGCAAAGGGATTTAAAAAACCTCTATTCATGCCCAAAATCTAGCAACTGTAATTCCAAGAGGACAAGTTTGTCTATTGTTAATCTGAGGTGAGAGGAACCAGATTAAATTTAAGCAGGATAATTTACTGTGTATAACTAATTACAGAACTGATACCAGACAAACAGAAGCTATTAATTGCATATATTGGTGATTTACATGCATTTTCTTTCAGACTTCTGTGTTTTCCATTGTTAAAAACTGAAGACAGTTTTCTTCCATTTATCTCACTGATAGAATACTTTGCATTTTTGTTATACCTTCTATCCCTTATTTCAATGTACTTTACGAACGTTGGACTAGATCTTCAGCAAGTGTGAATCACCATAGCTCAATAGTGACTTTAACAAAACTGTTTTAAATCATGCTACCTGTAGAGAGATTAACTGATGTTGCACCACCCAGTAGACAGAGAAAGGACATGTCACAATAGCATGACATTAAAGCAACAGATCTCAGGCATGAGGTTACAAATATATTATGAGATAAAACCATCCTGTTGAATTGCAATTTTAAAACTTAAAACTTTAAAAATTTTCAAATTTTAAACTTAAAATTTTTAGAATTTCAAAACTGATTAAAGTTCACCAGAAGTATTTAACAACTTTGTGGATTTTACAGATTATGATGTGTGTCTCATCTGGGGTGTTTTCCATTAAATCAAATCATGTCACACAGTTAAAAATGCACTTTTGGAATTTTTCAAATTAACTCCACCACATTTTATATATACACTACATAATAAAGACAGACCAACAAACTACTCTGCCTTCTCATTGTATTCATGCTGGTAGGGCAGCCCAAGTTATAAAATTGTTTGCTTCAACACAAATTCCAGCATGATAAAGGGGTTTTTATGCTTTCATCTGGCCACCTTTTCTATTCCATATTATAGGTTCTCTCTAATAGCTTCATATGTTGCACTTCCCTCAGTGGGATGAGATGTGCTCCACTTTAGCACAGATGTACAGGAAACTCTACTACAGAATAGCTCCTATTAACAGAGCTGAACCCTTTTTGTATAGAAATTGTTTATATTTGTGAAAACACCACTGCCTCACACTATTGTCTTTCCTGAACATGAATAAAGACTTGATTGAATTCATTTGGTAATTATTTAAAAAAGGAGAAATAAAGTAATGCAAGGTTAAAAAAAGCCCACAGAAAGTTAAGGATAAGAAATGTAAGAGTCCAGAGAACGTGATGTAATTGCCTGTAAAAACACATGACACAGTAGGAATGTGGGTACTTCCTTAGGTACTCAAGGGATCTCTGCCCAGCCAGGAAGCAGGAGGCAGTTGTGCCCTGCTGATGTTCAGATTTCTAAGGGAAGAAGGGAGTGGCTTTATCTTCTCCCACACACCATCACAACTTCATCTTAAGTATATATCTGCTGAATTTCAGCTAACATTTTATTCCATTTAAAATGGGGAAATAAGACACTTATAAATCCAGCAGAAACTAAGTTAGCTAGACCAATTCAATTAGCCTCTAAAACATTGTTCTGATTATGAAGATCTGTGTTGTGTTTCAGTGAATTTCCCCTTCTGTTATAACTGTCCTGTTTAAATGCCATTTTAGGATGGATACAACTCAAGCTGATGATGTTGATAAAGCATTTGATAAATGTTGATAAATCAGTACAATTCCAAAGTAATACTTCCAATTAGGTTAGCTGGGAGGACAACAATTCACTATAGCCCTAATTTAACACCACACTTCTGTGAAACTGGTGCTAAATTCTCAAGACCATTAAGCCCTAATAAAATTATTTAAAAAAACCTAGTTCCTCATTAGTGAATACATCCACTTATGAAGCCAGTGGACAGCCCTGGAAATGAGACACTAGGCTGTGAAGAAATGCAGCATGAGTACATGTGCACATGCCTTTGGGTGGTGCTTTACCCAAAGGCATGTGCACACTGTGTGGGGAGAGTCCCAAGGAGGTTTCATCTCAAAGTCATAGAGTTTAGTAAGGATTCTCCTCTTGGCTGTCACGCTTGAAGCATGAGAAACCATTCCAAAACTACGAGCAGCAAGCTCTCCTTTACAACACTTCAGTAACATGGCAGGACAATAGAGCCTTTGTGCTTCAGAGTGACACTAGGACTGAATCATGTCATCACAGTGGTTCAAAATGCTCTAAATGGCTTCTCAGAACAATTAAATGGCTTCTAAGAACAATGACATAAAACCATTTGAGGCTTAAGGAGAAGCACAAAGTACCACACACTGCAGACATCTTTCAACATTGTGAGCAATGGAATCAAATAAGATAAAGTGAGGATCACCTCCTTCACTAGCCAGTCACCTGGGTTTGTCTGCTTTAAGGATGGCTCTTTTTACCTTCCACAGGCAGAAAGCTGCAGGCTTTCAGGTCCAACCTGTGAAACTCTGCCAGGTCTCAGAGCTTCCCTGCATATGCTGAGGTTTCTTGGAAGTTTCACTGTAATATGTGTAACTTGCATTTTCTAATTAGCTCATCTCAAAGATAATTTGGCAGAATCAAAAAGAGCTGTGGTATTTCTGGATGCTTAGATTTTGCAAAGATTGCTCAAGCTGCAATACAGGCCATTAGACATATTGACATGGTTGTCTGCAATGAAGACTTTCTCAACAACCTTTTCCTAAAGGATCACTATTAGTTTCAAATCTCATAACAATCTATTATGAAGCCCCAGAACTAAAGCTTTCAAGCATTGCTGTGCAGTTTGAGGTTTTTATCAACCAAAAAAGTTGTTGGTTCTTATTGTTGAGGTTTTTTTAAAGCAGGACAGGGCCTTTCTACATTGCAAACCACACAGGCTGTAGCTTCACAACCTGTTCTGCTCAAATAGCCCAGACCAGGAATGGGGTCCCAATACCCCCAGCATTCAGAATAGTCAGAGGGACTTGGAAACTGAAACACTGTGGATTTCAGCTTTCCAGCAGAACCTGCAGAACCAAATGCCATATTACAGTGAAGGCAAACACTATCACAGGAGGTAAAGGATTATACTATAAATTCAAAGGTTAAAACTAATCCTTACTTTTCCAGACTATAGTGCAAGAGCTCAGACTCAGACTGCTAGTACTGCTTATTGTAGTATTGCATACATAGACTATTTACTGTACCCTTTTTCATATAATCATTTCTAGTAACAGCAGCAGTGCTATTACTGCAAGCAGCAAAAAAGTCTAACCTAGGAACATCACTATCTGTATAGCAGAAGGTTCTCTGTGCAGGTACCAAGATTTCAGACACATATGGGAAGCAGCAGTCAGAGCAAAGCTGTCCACAATCAGAGATGGTGACAGGCTGGGCAAAGAGAGAAGAAAAAACATCTGCCACCAAAAGGGAGGGAGAATAAAATTGAACAGCAACAGAACAAAAAAAGCAAAAGATTAAAATGTTTGTGCTTGAAGTAACAACCTGTACTTTTATTCATGCTGTGGAAACATTGTTAGCTAAAACTATTTCACTTGAATTCTGCTAGTTTCTTAAGTCTGCTGATACTAAAGGAGAAATTATATAAGCATTCCACTTAATTTGCTACCAAAATCCTAGGATCTGTTGCAAATTAACAAAAATTCTGCAAACTTTTGAAATTTCAAAACAATAGCTTGTCTCCTCAAAATTTTATACAAGCATAGCGCCAGTGACTTGACTAAAACAGATCTTACCAGGACAAGTTAGAAAAGGATTCTAGGTCAATATTTCTCCTTATAAAGAAAACCAGAGAAGCTGATGAACTCTCCAGCAAATGAAGCCAGTGTCTCTCTGTACTTGCCTAAACACTGATCTCCAATCAGAAAGAACTTCCAGTCTATTCCATCCCTCTTCTGTTATTCATTGTTTGCAATTTCCCTCAGTGTGCTTTGGTTAAATAATTGATAAACATTAATTCATTTTAAGCTTAAGATGCTTGCTCTAAGACACAAAAAAAAAAAAAAAATCAGAAACATACATATACAGTATAGCCTGATGCCTTAATGAATCCTATACAAGGTAAGGGTCCAGGGAAGGCAAGGAGATTCTTTTCACAGCCAAACAGGAATGTCTACACCAACATCCTAGCCTCACTATCAGACTCAGAGCTTGCCATGCCGTTAATATGAAATGAAAAATCAATAGCTATTGTTCAGCCACTATCTCCCATCAATTGATGCCCGAGTGTCAGACATGGCAGTGGGTTAATGGTAAAACAAGGCACAGAGGTTGCTTTTCAGAAGCATGATTGAGCTGCACATTACAAATGTCCTGGCCATAGCTTCTCACCAATCAAGTGCTCTGTCCCCTCTTGGGACATTAGTGAGCAGCTAGGACAGGCTATGCAGCCACACAGCAACCACCTGGCTTGGAGCTACTGCAAGCTTTTCATAGGCAAGTTCTTGTGAGGATCAGTAAGTGTCCTGTCCAGGCCTCACCAGAGGGAAAAAACACCGTCTTCTAAGCTGCCTCTCATTGTGAGCTATAGGAGCAAAATCCCTCCCCCCTTAGAAAAGAAAAACAAAAAACGAAACAGAAAAAACCCCACACAGCTATATATCTATAGGAAGACACCTAAGACAATGAGACTGCTCTGAAAAGCCTCAGCAGTCTAACTGAAAAGCACTTCAAGCCCCCAACAAGTGCCTGTGCTTCCTTATAGGAGTAGTTATTGCCAGTTTGTAGGAAGAGATGAGGAGAGCACCTACAAAAAGCTTCAGGGGAAAGCAAGAGGCAATTGCACCCTAAGAGGAAACAAACTGGGAGGTAAGGGAAGCAAGAACATAGACTGGGTAGGGAACTCACCAAGGGAGCACAGTCCCACAGCACAACAGGCAGCCAAGCAGAGCAGCACTAAGTCCTATTGATGCTCCCGTGGTCATTGTGCAAAAGCAATAAAAGCAGCCAAGGTCTGAAGTCACACCAGAAAATCCACAGAATAATTTAGAGAATCTGTCCCCAGGCAGCACAGCTCAGAGAAGGGACTGTGTTCCAGCTAGAGCTTAAATGGGCAGGGGGCCCAGTGCGTGGAAGCTGTGAGGGGGACCAGGTCAAAGTGATCAGGGCCATTAAGGCCCATTAGTGACCTGGGGCCCTGACAAAAACTTCCCTTTTTTATCACCCTACTGTTGCTTTAGTAAAGATCTCTCAAGTGCATACACATATTTTTAAAACAGTATTTTCAGAGGTCTTGAGCTGTTCTCCATCTTAGCTGTACACACTGTTGTCTGGGCCACTGAAAAGCATTTCAGTCTAATTGGATTGTTGGGGTGACCAGAGGAAAGAGTAACAATTTTAGGATGAGAATAATGTAAGTATGCAGTTAATAAAGGTACCTGAACATCTCTTCATATTCCCTGCTGAGGTAGAAGTACTCAGAAGCCCAAGCCTGAGACACAGAACTTGGTTTAGGCACCATACAAACCAGATTTGCATGCCATTGCAAATGCATTAACAGTCTAATTTAAAGCCAGTTTCTGAAAGTCAGGACTTCTCAAAAGTCCCAGGTGCTACTGCTTTCCCCAGAATTACAGGTACTCCAATTCCAGGGCCATCTGCATTTTTTTCACTGTGATCTAAGCACATGAAATAAGTATACTGTCTAACACACTGTGGGTGCATTGTATAAAAGATACAAAAATATTAATTAATGTTATGCTAATCTATTATTCATATAACTGCACTAGGGAGATGATGTTCTTGAAGGAATTCATATTTCTCAGATCTTAAGTCTACTTGGCCTGTTCTTTAAGAACTGCAATATTTACCAAGAGTGGGGCCTAGATGACTTGTTAGACCATGAAAAAAATGTGGTTTTTTCAGTGCTATATTCGTGCTGTATTTCAATGCTATATATGCTCCTGAAATATAGCCACTGAACAGAATATATATAGCCTTTTATTATGAAGTTTACATGTAAAGCAGTTTTTGTTCAGATTTCAGCACATGCCTCCAGAAACCAACCACCTTAAGTTTCAAATTGCCAAGAGACAGGCTAGTGTTCTGTTTAATTATTAGTGCCATAAACCAGAACAATATTTACCTGCCTATAATAGAGCTTAGGAAAATCCACTTATCTCTCCTGCCAGTTGCTACATTTCTCACAGTTATTAATAAAATGATCAGAAATCCTTATTTCTGAATGCCCTTTACTCTACTTTTCTCTCCTGCCCAGTGTCCTTCCTGATGAAAGTCAGCTTGGAAATTGGAACAAATTCTGCACGTGCTCCCTGGGAAGACAGAAAAAAGTGGGAGCGCTCCTCCACACCAGATCTGATGAGCTACACTAAGCTTTGATTTCTCCTCCCTTCAGCTGGAATGTGGCCTGTCAAGTGTGTTACATATGGTTCTGCAGTTCATCAGCCTCCTGACATCCTTCTGTTCCTGGTGCAATAAATGAGTTTCAGTAAGGAGACCCCCTCTGCTTAGACATAAAATGCCACTCTGAACTTCTCTCTTCTGCCAGTCTTTCACCTTTCATTAGCATTCAGCTTGCACTTACTCCATGGTCTCAAGCAAAGCCAGTCTGTGTGGTGTAGCACACATGTAGGTTCCTTCAGGAGTAGAAATTAATCAGAAACTTATCAGAGCACTCAGGGTCTTTCACAAATTAATTTCCTGAGATAAGACTCAGTACTCCCATCCTGCTCCTAACTAAGATGTTGGAAGGTTTTTGTGGTGGGGGACAGGGGTAGAAACAGAGTCATCCCTACATCCTATAAATTCCTGATATTTTATCAACAGTGTTCTAGGAAGAAACTGTTGTCTGCTCCTGAGTACCATGTGAGATGATGGATGAGTTCACACCACCTGTTACTGCTACATACGTGCAAGTCATTCCACCCTGCCTGTTTCACTGAAATCTGTTCTTTTCTCACAAAGTCAAACACTCTGCTCCCATTACCAGTAAATATCTCCTAGATAAGCTTTGGAAAGGTCCATAACTATTCAATAACTTTCTCTTTGTAAACCAATAATATAGATTAGTGGGGAAAAATAGAAGGTGTACAAGAAATTTAAATTGAAGCTACTTACACAGATAGACAGACCAGCAGATGAAACTCCTCATGCCATAAAAAACTTTTATCTCTTCAGTGCAGAGATCTAGCACTAAATGTGAGTCTCAACAAAGCTCATGCTATTCATTTAATTAAGGCTAAAGAAGAACTTGTGTGATCCACAACTGTATGCTTCCATCTGCACAGAACTGAGTTTTCCTTTTAAGCAATCCTGGAGGTTACCTGATTGCTCATTTAACCTAAAAATAAGTGTTTACAAATGTCTGCACTAACCTCCTCTTCTAGACATTAATTTATCAGCAGAAATATTCATTGAAATAATTTTTGTAATTATTAAGGAAAAGTCACAGGAAGCAATTTTATAATCCCTACAGTTCATTATTCATCTCCAAATATGGTTTATATTAAATTGTATTCATCTAAACAGATAACAGAAACATGAGAGACTAATATATTCTGATAAATATCATTAAGAAAAACAGTTCATATTTTGACACCAATAAAGAAGGTACCATGCAGAAGCTTCTGCTCCCCAGAGTGCCTTTCTAATATGCTGAAAATCCTGAGTAAAGGAGTAGCAGACACTGAAATGTATTTTAATGCCATTGCATTCTACTGAGATGATAAACATAATATGTAAAAAACATACAAGTAGAAAACCAAAACTACCAAGAAATTTTAATAATGCAGTCCTACCATGAGCAAACAGGAATTAAGGATCAACTGATGGAAATTTCTTAATAAATTAAACCTTCAATTTCAGTACTGTAATCACTGAAAAATACAAAAGGTAAAGATCATCAGATATATCAGATTCTCCCAAATTTTTTTACAGAACTACTAGGGAAAAGGCATAAAACTGTATTTTAATGACTTGGTTTTGTATATATGAAACAAAATTCATGAAAGTGAAGAAAATACACTGAAGCATACAAAAGAATTTTAAATATCTGTGATAGATCAGGAGGAATGTTGGAATGACTGAAATAGAGAAAAGTTTTAAAAGAGTGATTTCTAGATCAAAGAACAGAGCTTGCAAATCTCTTTCCACCTCTGCAAAGCTCCAGCTGAAACCAACTGGACTACTCTGAGGACCAGAAAGCTCATGCCTGGAGGGCACCATGCCAAGATCAATGCCACGTTTGCCCTGAACTTTCAGTAGAATGAGGATCATGTCCCTCATTTGATGTGTGCTGTGCTGAGCACACAGCTTTTCTTGTTGTATGGGTAATGAAAACAACAATACCTTGAGATGGCATAGGAAAATGACAAGGAATATGCTGAATTCAGATAAGCAATATCCAAAATGTTACAGGAAAATTACAAAATCATGACTGAGCTCGCTAAATTTACCAAGATATGCAAGTCAGGGATTAAAGCTCTTTGCAAAAGTAATTTTTAATTTCAGTCAGTCCATTTTCGAGGCTTATTTCTTAATATTCTTACGTGCCCAAATGAAATGCCACCTATGGAAATCCCTGCGAGAGAAGAAACTCCTTTCGACTCCATTTTTGTGGTAAATGGTTGCAAAATAATTCGGTGTGCAAGACTCAAAGCAGGGATTGTTGCCAAGCTTTTGAAATCAGGAACAGTTTCTTTGAGGGACATTTGTCAGAGGGACAAACAAGCGACAATTTCATCACAGAAGAACTGGCTAAATAAAAAAAGAAACTAAAAGTTGATCAATTAAATATCTTCCTGAAAGATCCAAGACAGAAAAGCATGTTTGAAATAACAAAATTAATTCATCTCACCTTCTCAGGATGAAAAGAGGGGAAGAAAGGCAGAGGGGACTACTGGAAAACAGAGAAATACAAGATGAGTCTACGATGGTCCTACCACAGTTAGGAAAAGCTGTTCTGAGTGAGGTCAGTGGCTGCCTTACCAGGGACTTACTCGTGAAAAGTTACAGTTCCAAATTCCTGATCAAGCAAAGCAATCAGCCGTGAACTCAGGTACTTAGTGGCACAACTCATAAGCCTCATTACGGATTTGTTTCACTTGGACTCCAAATGGATCACTGCTAAACACATCGAGCTGCTGGATCACAGGCTGATATAGGTTGTCCTGGAGTTTCCCTAGGAGGTTTTTTTTCCCCTACTGGACTAGGTATAAAGAAAGGCAAAGAAAGTCTGTCTGGTTATGCACCTGGCATACATTCCTCTGTCCATGGAGACAAAGTATCAGAAAGGGAAAAATGGAACATTTTTCAGTGACCTTGACATTTGATACTGATGCAAAAAAGGAAAGGAATTACAGTGTTTGAAGCCAAAAGCATGAAGTTTCTTTATATTTCCTATGATTTAATATCTCTCTCCCCCACATACGGCAGATTCCTTTATAGAAGCTCTTGAAGATGGGCCAACAGTGCTCCAGCAATGTCTCTGATGATACAATGGAAAGTTTCTAACCACAGTATCATTTGCAGCATTTTTCACTTATTTTGTCCCCAGTCCCCAAAGACATGCCTTTTCTGATGGAATAAATGTTTCTTTCCACTTTTTATGAGTAGAATAGAAAATCTATTTGATAACCAAATTAATTAAAAGAGACAGAGACCAATTATTTAGGTTTATATGAAATCTATTTTTAAAAAAAGCTTCCAGCTTTCACTCAGTCTAAATAGATAAAAAATACCAGTGATCCTTAAAAAATACTTATAGTACCTGTTTAACCAGATTTGGAAATTAATTTTTTTCCAGTGACAAATATTAAGATAAGAGTTTGGAAAATCAGACCTTCCATCTACAGCCTGTCCTCCTTACTAACATGGCCTCTAAGAAAGGGTGGTACTGCACAGACCAAGTGATAATTTAGGGCTCCTGGCTGTAAGGCCCAGTAACTGCTTGGTTTGCCACACCAGCCCCATTTTCAGACCAGCTCTCAAGCTCTCATCCTAGCTAGCAGAAGCAGTTCAGTTTGTGCATGAACTAATCTGGTCGCCACGGTATCACCAAAATCTAACTATCATGACAAAGCATATAAAAAGGCATGTGCTGCTTTACAGCCCTCTGCAAGTTTAAAGAGAAAAAAAAAAAAACTTTCACTGACTTCAAGAGGCTTCAGATCTAGCCCACAGTGGAATAGTTTCACTCTATCTTTCAAGAGACATGAAATATAAAATATCATCTGATTATTCAGGCTTGAGTGTGATCTCACAAAGTGTATGCAGACTTAATCTACTGGGCTGGAGCTGCAGAGGCTGTCGGTGGCACTGCAGAGCAAGGCACACTGTGCTCAGGCTGGGAGCTGGCATACCCCTGCCCTACCTCTGGACAGGGTGAAAGCAGAACCTGAACCACTCACAGCTGAGCTGAAACATCACCCAGTCATCTGCACAGCTGCCCACTTTCATAAAAATTGTTTAAAGCCAAACACTTGACAGCCCTTTGACATGCTGTGGGTAGGGTTTGTGCCTCACAGCCTTAGAGGTGAGTGCAATACTCTATGTATCATAATCCTGGGATATCAATGTTTAACCATGTTGTAAAGCTCTTTAGTGAGAAAGTAGTATATGCTTTCAGCTAAATTGCTACAACCTGGAGCTACTCTCCAGCCTGAGGACTGGGGCAATAAAATGGTTTTGTGTGACAAACTATCAGCAGAGATTTGCTGGTGCTGTTACTCAGAGCGTAGAATCCCCAGCACATTCAGAAACCTCCCTTAAGGAATTAATGCTTGATTGTTTTGCCATCCAAAGAGTGTTTACAGAAGCCAAAACAACCATGCTTGCTGTCCACTGTGCAAAGAGGTGATGACATCAAGAAGGCAGGTCACAAGTCTGAGTTTATAGACATTACGCTCATGTTGGTATGGCTTTTCATCCACTTAGTATGATCTTATGACCCCACAACTTTACAACCTTCCCCTCTCTGGGCTTCATAGCACCTCTCCACTCTAGGTTAATCATTTCTATGCCATTATCTGCCAACAGTTCTTATCTCTTTTGCTGTCACTTTATAACAGGGTCTCTTATCAAGCTGTACTAAATCACGTGATGGTGCCAAACCTATCACAAGTTGCAATTCTTCTGATTAGAGACTATCATGAAATGGGATACATGGTTTACAGCAGGTCACTAATGCTGGAAAAAGTACAGAGTCCACTCAAAGACATGCTTGTTACTTTCTGAATTCTTGGATAATTTTTTTTGTTGTTGTTCATCACGCCGACTTTCACTGAAGGCTATCATAGCCTGGGTCTCAAGGCCAGAAAAGTTTACAGGCTGCACCTCTCCTGTACTCAATGCTGTACCCCTTGTACCCAAGGGTACAGTATATTTACACCTAATAATGTCTTCTGGTTCCCACGCAGCTATCATACAGGAATCTATAAAACATGGACACACATCAGCTGGTAAGTAACAGTTTTCTAACTGTTTTGAAGATTCTGCATAAATATATTAGATTTTTGGGTATCCAAACTGAAAAAATCACTACAATTGGGTGAGCTCATGATTAATTTGCACATGTATTTACGCTAGAGAGAATTTTACAATAGCATGTAAAAATATAAGAAAACAGAAGATGATCCATAGAGTAAGAATTTTCTCTAGAGATAATGCAATTATCAAATATATATCGTTGGACAATCAACAGTATCTTTATCTATTACGATTGATAATGACTCTGAAATTGTGCATGTGCATGTAGAAATGTTTGCAAAAGTTAGATTTAAGTTGCTTCTGGCCTGATAATTCATGTTGAAGAAAACTTCAGGAATGGTTTTCTGTGTTTTCAGTAATACTGTAGTTTCTGTCAATTGCAGATTCTTTCTTACAGCTAAAAATTAAGATATGTCATTCAGTGGGAGTGGGCTGGATAACAGAAGTCAGTTAAGGCTTCAGAGCAGCAAAGAAGTGAATACTTTCAGTAGCATATGGAAGCAGCACTTGCTCCCTGTCAGAAAGCCACCAGGCACAGGTTGCTCTGGCTTTCAGGCACAAGGGGCATTGCACAGCCAGCTGTCCCAGACTGTCCCAGGCTGTGGTGGCTGTGGCCAAGCCCTGGTGGGTGCATGTCCCAACCACCTCCCTGCCTTCTCCACACATTTCCTGTCTCAGGCCATTCTGTCTCTCACCACACACCTGGAGAGAGGTGTCTTTCCTTTGCCAGGGTGAACATCCTCTGTCCCACCAGGCTGTGCCCAGGCTGAATCTGGGGCCAAGCAGGGCTGCAGAAGGCTTACCAAGGGAAACCTCTCCTTCATGGAGCAGAAGGCACTTCACAAGCCAGCCCAGCAGAGCTGCAGGTTCCACAGCCAGGGTTTTGCAAGGTCGTGCCTCAGCACAGCAGTTCCTGAAAGGGATGAAAGAAGGGATCTTTGGCCCACAAGTGGAATCAGGGCATGATTTCCTCCTCTTGCCCCAAAGTGTGTCATCACATGACAAGCAAGGAGCTCACCCTGATGCTGGGTGTGATGTGGGCACCTTGCCATCAAGGGAAAGCTTTGGGACTGTGGGGATGGAGGGTGCAGCAACAGCTGCAGGAAATTGCCTCAAACATAGCTGATCTTTATCTTCTGGGTGGAGCTGCTGCTTCTCCCAGGGAAGGGCTCCCACCTTGGACCCAACTGTGTTTCAACCAGATGTCCCCTCAGAGTCCCCATGCTTCCCTACAGGTGTGGGGTACTCCTCTGCACAGGTCTGCCCCCAGAAATACGTGGGAAAGGTGGCAAGTCCAGCTTCTCCTCTAGGCCTTTCTCTAACTGTTGCTTTTTCTGGTTGCCACGGAGGGACCCTCTGGTTCCCTCTCCTGAGGGACAGTAAAATAATTATACATCTCATGTATCTGAAGAGTGATCACTCAGATAGCGTTTCTTAAGGTGAAAGGATAAAACCCTAGGAGAAGAGAAAATAAGACACTCACCTGTGATATTTAGACCAATTAAATGCAATTTTCATGGTTTCCAGAAGACTGGCAGGTCTTGGTTCCCAAAATCACGTGGATATGAGAAAAGAGATTGCTACAGGGAGTAGCAGAGACTCTTGTCACCATACCACTTATACATGTGCTGTGTCACAAATACACCAGGACAGATTCACAAAGCATGGCCCAGAAATAAGCAGGCCTAAATCTTGTGAAACTTTCCAAAATCCTGTGTACTCTAAGTCAGGGGAAGGATTCTGTCCTTCCATGACACTGCTCAGCCAGAATCCATGGTCACATCCCTGAAAAGCCCACCTAACTCAGCCTTGTGAACTGATCACCATGTACCTGTAAGGGTTAAATGGAACACGCACCAACCTGAGGGCCTCTGCTTGGAGCTAGGGGAACAAAATTGGAGGGAGCCAGATTCTGTTCTTATTTGCACTGGAGAGTAATTCTTTAGGAGAAAAAGCTGTCCTCCCAGGGTATAAGTACAATCAGCAGCAGGGTCACAAGCTCATAAGAGTAAATCCTATCCCTAGACTTTTGCTTTTGTCCAGTCCCTCCTGGAATTCTTCACTTTTTCCTTTCTAAACAAGAAAGAGTGGGTGGGTTTGTGAGAGGCTGCCACAGCCTCTGCACCTTCAGCCCACCAGCTCCTCAGGCCAGGGACACTTGCTGCTTCCCACCACAGAGCCTGAGCTGCCCATGTCAGGGATTCCCCATCTGGCGATAAATTAGTTTTTGTTATAAACCACTGATATGTCACAGCTTCCTCCCAGCAAGGAGGGCATCTTCCAGCTCCCATTAGTGCAAATCAGACTCCACTGATATAAATAGCAGTGGATTCCTACCTTGGAGAGCAAACACAACCAGCCTGCAGCTGGAGTGTGAGTGGGCACTACTGGTTGTTGACACCTGCTTCTAGGTTTATAGTCATATGATCAAAGAGGCAACTAGAATTCACAGAATCTTAATAGTACATCCTATCTTCCAGATGACAAACACTATATGGACTTATAAATGTTTTTATGGAAGTGCCATGATTTTTTTCTTCTACCAGATTCTGAAGCAATACTTGGTAATACAAGTAATACAAGATACTTGACTTGTTTTATTTTTCCTCTAATCAGCCTCTCATCTTAGTGTCATCAGGGACACTATGAAATTTTTATAAGCATTAGCTATGATTATTTAACAGAAATAACTGTTTCATTTACTAAAAAATATGGTTATATAAGAGGAAAAATAATCTACTTGTAGTTTCCAACTGTGACATTTTTCAGCTTGCAGAATACTTGCTGCCATCTTAATTTTAATGTCTGTCCTCAGGCAATAAACAGTATTAAAATTAGGGCTCATGAGTTTGGCAAGGTTAGTTTTTATACTTAGTTAGTTTAGTTTTAGGAATAGTAGCATTTTCATATGATTAACAAAGACAGCATATAATATCTTTAAAAGTTTGGATCAGGATTTTGGCCAGCATTTATGCAGGCAAAGCTTTCACAGAAGTGAACAGTTTGAGCTGTGTGAGGACTGTAAGACATGCTGTAGGTTATTTTCTTATATCAGTGGACTTTTGCTGTTACTCTTTACTTTTATCAGTTTTCTTCCCACTTTTCCTGTCCTCATTTGCTTATATTGCAAATGAGCTATCTACAAAAGGGGCAGTATTTATATCTACATCTGATTTTTTCTGTTAGTCTGATTTTAAACACCAAAATACATGAGGCAAAGTAAAGATGATGCCTATGGTCTTCTGAGGGAGATCTCCACTACTGACAAAATGCCTCAAGGTACTTGTCCATGTGAGTAATTTAAAGGTCAGCTATCAAACTTGTCATATATATATCGGGTGAAAATGAAGAATTGTCTGTCTTGTGGGGAAACCCATCAAAACTTCTCACAGCAGATCATTATTAATGTCTAGAGTTTACTCACATATTACATGAGTACATATATATATTACATAGATATCCAACCTTATATATTAATTACATATTAATACATTCTTACATGCAATGAACAGACATACATATGTACACAATCATTATCAAGATTTCTCAGTGCAAACTATGCCTAGTTTATCTTCTCATTGTTTATGATTTTACATTATGTATGGATAAATCTTGGGACAGATAGGTATGTATGAGCTTAAACTTTTTCCACTATAAAGATAAGCTAGAAAAATTATTTTAAAATAAAGTTTTCCAAGCTTTGAAACATGGGGGGAGGGAAGAAGTAGACCTAAAGCATCTCTTTTTTCCACCAGCAGATCAAGGTCAGTTGCCTCAGCAAAAGAAATTTCATTTTTAAGCCTGTCTGTGCAGGATAGAAATCAATTATCTCTTATGATACAGAGACCGGCGCTCAGCCCTGACAGGAGCCTTGTGGTATATACAAATATATTTGGAGCTCTATTTCCAGAATAAGCTCTAGATTTTTAACTAGAGGTTCCACACTCGGTTCCGAAAGCGGAGAACAGACAGAAACAAAATAGCTTGATCAGAAAAGGAAGGGGCGATGGGATGGTGGCGGAGGGTCGGGTCGGGATGGCCCGGGCAGTGCCTCGGCCGCCGCAGCGGGCGGAAAGGAGCCCCGCTGATGGATTCGCCTCCCCGCCTCCGGCTGCGGGGAAGCCGCCGCCCCCGCGGCACACAGAGCGATCACAGCGAGTGCCTTTCCCCGTCGCACCATCAGCGGCAACAGGTCCAGGCAGTGCGCTACGAGAAGGCGTTTTCCATACTGAATTCATGTAATTTCGGGGCAGGAAGGGGAGGGAGGGATTTCTAAAAGAGTTCCCTGCTTGCAAAACTGGATCTTTAAGTGCTGAGCGAAACAGACTACGGTTTGCCGCTGATAGGATCGATCCAGGGAAGCCCTGCCGCCAGCTCTGGGCACGGCTCACCCCGTCCCCAAGGGCGCCCGGGCATGCCTTAGCCCTTCCAGGCCGTCCAGCAGTTCAGCAGAATGTCGGTCGGAAGGCTGCCTTGCAGCGAGAAGTGCCCGGCCGTCCGTGCCCACACGCGTGCGGCGGGAGGGAGCGCGCCCCGAGCGGGCGATGGGCACGGGGGCACGGCGGGGCCCCGCGCCCCAACCCGGCGGGACGGAGCAGACGGCGGCGGGACGCGGTCAAGTGTTACGACACCTCACTGATGACTCACTTACCAATAAAAGAAAGGCAATCAGAGCGATGCTTTACCACCCACTTGGCCCTGCTCACTCCTCTCTCCGGAGCCTCCTGTCATTCTGCATCGCGCTGCTGCCAGGTGCTCATCAGAGAGCAGTGCATTCCGGCGGGCAGCAGGAGCTTGGCCGAGCTTGAAAAATAGCTTCTCGGTCAATAATTGACCGTTTGGAAATGGCTTTCTATGCCGGACCAGAGAGAAACGACGTCTCCGTAAAGCAAAAATGAATGATTAGCTGCATAAAAAAAGGCAACAGGCACAGAAGTGATCCTCTGTAGCGTGTGTTTTACTATAGAAGTATTTCAGTCTGAGACATCCACTCTGTTTTGCTGACAGTCGATCAAAAACAAACCAAAACAAACAAACAAACAAAACAAAAAGAAAGAAAGAAAGAAAGAGAAGAAAAAGAAGAAAAAGAAGAAAAAGAAGAAAAAGAAGAAAAAGAAGAAAAATTGGGGGGGAAGTGTATTTTTATGTTTGGGATGGCTTGATTTTGTAAGTTAGGAATTTTTGTTCCTGGTTCTTTGTTTTTTTCTAGAGGGGACAATTTCTTTCCCAAACCCTGAGCTGGAGGCACTAGCAATCTCCATTTAATAAATCCCTAAGAACTGAATGCAATATTGTCTCCGCAAAATTATGAGAGGAGACCCTTGCCTAGGGGGTTTGGAAGGTTTCGAGGTACTCTGCCCTTTGTACTGTAGGGGTGATCTGATTATGACAAGGAGAGAGGAGAGGAGAGGAGAGGAGAGGAGAGGAGAGGAGAGCAACTATATTGGCCATGCTTTTCCTGGTGTAAACAGTCTCGTAAAGTTGGGCGTGACAGGTGTGTGAGGTCAAGCAGCAAAATCGCGTTCTGAACTTTCCCAGCTGCACAGGGATCCCGTGCCTGCCGCATTGCCACACGCTGCCTTCTCCGGGGCACTTCCCGGGGCAGCGCCACTGCGTGCCCATGGCAGTGACAGCCTGTGCCCGAGGCTGCGTCGCGGTGCCGAGGACAGGATGCGTGATGCTGACTGGAGCCCCCCGAGCCTGGCTGAAGTCACTGTTTTCACTGAGTGAAGGCTCAGAGCGGCTCTGCGCTGGCGGCAAACGGGAATGTTCGGCGGGAGAGAAAGGGAGACAGGATCCGGATTTCTCCCCTTAAATACTTCCCTTTAAGCCTTTTTGATCGGTTTTGGATTTAGACTTCCCAGTGGAAGAGTTTCAGTCCTCTGCTTATTTATTTATTTATTTATTCTATTTGCTTCTGGGAAGTTTTTCCTGGACATCTACCTCCCTCCCTCGCCCCCCCGCCATCCCACCCCACAAACGTTCACTTTCGCTACTTTACTGGGAAGGTAAATCAAACCTTCTCCGGGAACCTCCCGACACAAAGCTCCAAGACAGCATGCTATCTGTTTCTCATCGAGCAGAGCATTTCAAGTTGGAATGGTCTCTGCTTAGGGAAAAAGGCTTTGAAATTTGCTCAGGTTCTGTGGCCTCTTCGAAAGCTGTAAGCAATCTGCGCTTGCCTTGAAATATCATCACACAGAAGCCTCTACCTTGGAAACAAAGAGGTGGAAAAGCTTCAGATTATTTAACATTAGAGAGCAGAGGTTTTTAATGTAAATGTACATACATTTAAATAGAGAAGTATAAAGTATTCCAGGTCTTGCTCCTTGTACTAATCAAGGCTGCTGGAAGCTCCCCGAGCCATCATCTTTTATAATTATAATTACACGCGTCAATCAAGTCCTTCAGGCAAAGTCAGAACACGGCAGGCAAACTCAGGAGAGAAATCGCATTAAAAAAAAAAGTTTGGAGAACTTGGTAAGGAATGGAGAAGAGATTAGAAGAAAGGGTAATTAAGGTTGCTCAAGGCAATCGTGAGAGCTAGAACTCCATGTTAAATTAAATGTAGCCACGAGGGACCAGGTATCATTTATAATATGTACTGCCCTAAACTGTTACTTCGGAGAAATGTGGATGTGTAATAACCACTCCAAAGTATTTTCATCCATAGCGATAGCTGGCAGAGTGACTTTGCCATGCACAGTTGGAACTCGCTCCAAACAATTCCCTGGCAGAATGACATTAAGCCCCCGGGCAGGAGGAAAGAGCCCGGGGACGGGTGCTCGGGGCGTGCCCGCGGGGGAGTGTTGTCCGGGGAGAGCCAGCCCTGCGCGGGCCACCCGGCCGCGGGGGCCGCAGCCCGCCTGACCCTGGCACACTCGCACTGGTTCCGCCTGCCCGGTCCGGATGCGGCGTTTCCTTTCCCGGCTTTTCCCCAAAATTCGGCTGCCTTCCCGGGACAGCAGCAACGAGAGTGGCAGCACGGAGCGCCCCGTCGGGGCGTCGCCAAGCGGCGTGACCAGCCCGGCGGCGAGCGGCAGGGAGGGCACCGGTTGTCCCCGATGGAGCCCAGCGGGCTGCAGGACCCAGGTCCGCAGGTGTCCTGATGCTCTGCTGTGAATGCGCTTGGAGCTGTCCTTTGACAACTCTTCTTCTGCGGGGAAGGACTGCGAGGAGGCGCCGCTCCCCTGCGAGCCGCCGCCGGAGCTCTCTGGCCCGTCGAGCCCAGGCTCGGAAGGCCCGAGGGCCGCGGCCCCGCGGAGCGCCCCGACCCGCAGCCTCACGGCGGGCACCCGCGGGAGGGAGCGGAATCGGCGCTGTGCTCTTGCCGCCGCCAGCGTTGAGCCGCTCGGGCTCAGCGCAAGGCGATGCTACACGGTGGGGCTTGACAAAGGGATTGTTTCTAACTAATGCACCTGGGAATAACTTCCCAAGGGCGGAGACACGGTCTCAACCCGAGCTACTTCTGCCTAGAAACGGGGTCATTCTCTCTAGATGGTTTTCAGCCGACCCGTCTTAGCCATCGAACTGCTCGCTCTCGCATCTCGCCATATTGCTGTCCTAAAACTTATTCGCAAACGACCTGTTTAATTTTGAAATTATAACTTGAGAAATAACGTGCTGGTATCGTTCGAGCTCCCGCCTGAAGGGGAATGGCGAGAGGTGAGAATGAAAGGAGACAGAGAGGTCCGGGCCTCTCTGAGCGTTGGATCCATCCCCCAAATACCAAACGCTGCACAGAGCAGGGAAAAAACACTTCTGCTCCGGTGGTACTGGTGTTGTGTTGGCTAGGAATCTGCGTTGAGTTAGCAAAGGTCTCCCAACTACTGGATGCTAAAAAGTTAAGAGCACAGCCGACTCCGCTCTCTGCATGTGGAGCGCTTGTCCCACGAGGGTTCACCCTGCGATCACTACTCACTAAGTTACAACAAGCGCCAGTTTTCACTGTCGCTCTCCCAGCCATGGGAAATGCCATACTCCGCGATAGAGATACTTCCGCACCCCACTTTCCATCGGAAGCAGTTTTCACCGCCAAACATTTTCAGCTCTTAATATACATATACTTTATTCAGATTAAGGAGTCAGAGGAGTATGGGCAACCGAGAGCTCGGACGGGGGGCTGGGATGCTTTCCAAAGTGCAAATACCGCTCATCCCATATCATCAAACCCATGCGGCGCGGTAGGAACGGCACGGAACCCCCTGGACCCTCCTGGAGAGAGGGGCGGAAAGGCCAAAGAGGGCAGGCAGACCTCCGGCCCGGTTCGCCGGGCGGTCGGCACCCAGTCGCTCCCGGAGCCTCCGCAACGCCGCGCCGCGGGACCGCTCGGCTCTCGCTGCTGAGGCACACACTTGAGAGAAACGAGTTCTTTTGGGACAATTTGGAAAATAGTGCCGCTTTTCACAGTGCCACTGTGAGCCGGGACAGGGGGGCTCAAGCGACGGCTCTGCCAGGGCTTTGGCTCTTGTGCAAAAGATGCGACTGGCACCGACCGGTTTCGCAAGAAGCTTAGGGAAGGGAGACCCAAAAAGCCTGAATAGGTACAGCGAGCTCCAACGCGGTCCCCGCTTGCTTGTTTCAGACTCCAGGGCTGAGCGGCGGCAACGTGGCCGCAAGGGCAGGGTTTCCGCTGTCCACTCCCGCCCGTCCAGACCCCCGGCGAGGGCCGGGGTCTCCGCAGCCGCCGCTGGCCGGGCGGAGGCATTGCCCCACCGGCCCCAAGAGAGATTGAGCGTGGCTGCCCACTGGCGAAGAGGGACGGCCGCTGAAGGCAGTCAGTGCAGGCGTTGGCCAGCTTGGCGAGGCTAGTGGCCCGTCGGGCTCCGCTGGGGCGGGGAGGCAACAGCCCAGCCCCACCGGGCAGGGGGTGACTGCACTGGGCCACTATGTGTGCTCTGTGCCTGTGTGTGTGCTGGGGGTGTTGCTCATCCCGCCTCTGCCTTATTGGCTGCAGCGGCGTTGTCGGGGCCCCCCTTCGCCGGAGACCTCGCTCCCTGCAGCCCCCGGGCTCCGGGAGCGCCTCCCCGCGGGCCCGGGGCTAGAGGTCCCGACTCGGCACCTCCGCACTTGTACCGGGGGGAAAAGGGGGAGGAGGAGGGGGAGGGGAAGGAGGAGGAGGAGGGAGGAAGGGAGGAGGGGGACGGGGGTGGGAACCCTGTCCAGCAGCACCAGCGGCGGCAGAGTGCTCTTGTGCACTGTGCCGCTCCGCATGGATCGGGGCGCTGGGCTACTGCCGTGCTGAGCCCCGGGCGGAGCTGCCGCGGGCTCCCGGGGTTCCTCCTTCCTCCCCGGCACCCCCGGTCTTCCTCCTCCTCCTTCTGTCTCCTCCGCCCCCCGCCGCCTGCAGCCCGACTACCGCTCCGCGGCTCCCCTAGCCGCGGGCACCCGGCGGCTCCTCCCGGCGGCCGGGGCCGCTCGGTGCTCCCGCTGCAGCTGGGCAAGGGCTGCCGTGCAGCAGAGGGAGGGAAAAACAGGAAGAAGGGGAAGAAGCAGCAGCCGCCGAGCGCCCCTTGCTCCAGCTAAATCTGTGCTGCCGTGTCCAGGTGCTGGTGCCGCGGACGGACACGGAGCCCCCAGCCCGGCCCGCAGCCGCCTTGTCATGCTACCCAAAGTGGAAACGGAGGCCCTGGGACTCGCCCGGTCGAATGGGGAACAGGGGCAGATGCCGGAAAACATGCAAGGTAAGGGGGGAAACGCAGGGCGCTCCCCCTCCGCGCACGCTCGGGTTTCCCTCGGCAAAGCGCTCCTTCGTCCTGCCAAAAAAGTTTGCGGCAGTTGCTTGCGAGCGGTCCCGCCACTGCCCGCTCCGCTCCGCGCCCCGCCAAGCCCCTGCCTTCGCGGGCCGGCTTTCAGGGTGGCTCAGCGGGTACCGGGGGCCGGGGTGCCAGGGTCGAGGCGACGACAAGGCCCTGCTCAGAAGATGCAAACGGGGCCGAGGAGCCGCCAAGCATCCGGCGAGCCTACCCTGGGGTGCAGACGTCGGACACTGCCCGGCCCCGCTGCAGATCCAGGGGATCTCGGTCTAATCTCTGTTCCGCGCAAAACTGCCTCGAAGTTTATGGCAGGTGGAGTTATGCGTGGAAGTTCTGGCGAGCACCCCGTGTGTCACACACCGTCCCGAAACGGGACCCGAGGGTTCTGTCGCGCGGGTGCGGCGCCCACAGGTACCGTGCAGGTGGCAAAGGCGGTGACGCGAAACTTCGCAGGAGAGAGGTCCGACTCCGTGGTGGATTTGCGGGGTACCCAGGAAGGCAGAGGGATGCTCGAGCTGGGATGGCGCCAGAAATGTCTGTGTGGGGTGGAGAGACCGGGCTGTTCTCGGTGCTCTACTCGGGGCAGGAGCAATATGCGGAGGGAGGCGGCGCAGACCCCGCCGAGGGTCGGCTCCCTACCTCGGAGCCGGCACCCGGTATGCCCGCCCCGCCCCGCGCGACTCTCCCGGAGAAGAAACTCCCGTCCCGGCTGCGCTTTAGGAACTATCCCCGCTCCTCTCGGGAGCCTGCCGGGAAGTAGGGACAGGGTGGGCCGGAGGCTTCGGGGACGCCTGGGGGCGACCCGACCGCCCCTTTCCTCTCCTGTGGAGGAGGCTCCGTGCAAGGGCGCGGCGCTCGGAAAACCCCTACTTTCCCACTTTTTCCTGCGGGGAGGGCAACTTCGCCCCAGCGCCGGACCCTGGAGCCGCAACCGCGGGAGCAGAGGGGAGGGCCGGGCCCTCCTCCTCCTCCGCCTGCGGCCGCCCCGTGTCCGCCCCACGCCGCTGACAGGCGGCGATCCCCGGCCGTGCCGAGGTGGCTCAGGACGCGTTTTGCCGGCAGTGTGATAATGCTCCCGCGCTCCCCGGGAGCTCCCTCGAGCGCCGGCGTGCAACCCCTTGTCTTGGCAAGCCGGGCGGCCCGGTGCCCCCGAACTGTGGCAGCCGCAGAGTTAAAGACAAAGAAGCGACATCCTAAGCAGTCCAGCGGCGCCAGCGGCGATGCCCAGCGCCTCTCGCCGTGTTCAGCAGTCCTCCGCAGCCACAGTGCTTGCCGAACAGGTCGGAGGTTTAGCGGCGGGGAAGGGGAAGGAAACTGGCCCTGCACAGAGCAGCAGGGTTTCTTCTCAGCAGTAACGGGAGCGGCTTACCGGGCTCCTTGTGGGGGGAGCCCAGCTCGAGTGGGCACGCTCCGTGCTTTCATTCCGCATATTTTAGCCCCTGTTCCCTCCTGACCGCCGGCTCCTCCCGCCTTTTCCACGAGCGGCAGAAACTTCAGGCGGCTCCGGCGCGCAGGTTTCACGCCAGCCCCCGGTAGCGGGGGACGCCGGGTCTGCCGGCCGGGCCGACCCTGAGCGCATCCCCCGAGCACGGCGGTCCCGGCTCGAGCCCCTCTGCCGACACATGGACAGCTAAAAAGCGTCTCCCCCGTGGCTGCGGACCTGCTGGCTGCCATAGCCGGCGGTGCCGGCACGCAGCGCTCGCCCTGGCCCGCAGGGGTGGCGGGCACCCCGACACGACGGGCTTGGGAGGCGCGGAGGACCCGGTCGTTCTAACCTGGTTTTGCGAGTAACTAACTTGGATTTCACACGGTGCAAAAGTGCTGGATCTGTGAGACACGGGTTTAGTCTAGGTAAAAAATTGCGGGCTGACGTTGAAAGAAAACTAAGGGAAAAGAATTACTTTTCAATACACAAGCGACAATCTTTTCGTTCTGCTTTTTAAAATCTTACCCCTGATCATTTTCAGATTTAAATGAATTCTTTCAGTTTGTGATTCCATAAAATAAGGACTAGGCTAAAGGCACTCTATAAGTATAAATATGTAGAACATAAAACTTAGAAACTGATGCGTTTAGTAAGCTGATACTTACTAAGTACCATGCAGATTTGCTGATGATGGGAAGTTGCATGTCTCCATGCAATTTGTTTTTTAAAACAAAACTTTTTTCTCCGTATTTTCAGTGGTGTGCTTGTTTAAGTATGCTTTCTCTCTAGATGAGAAAGTTACAGAATATTTGAGTCAGTAATGTAAATTCTAATTGAATATGCTATTTCTCCTTTCCCTCAGTGTCTCAGTTTAAAATGGTGAATTACTCTTATGATGAAGACCTTGAAGAGCTGTGTCCAGTCTGTGGAGACAAAGTGTCTGGGTACCATTATGGACTTCTCACCTGTGAAAGCTGCAAGGTTCTGTACTAATTACTCCATAAGAAACAGAAGTACAGCAAAAATGTTTCAAATATAAGCAGAAAAAAAGGATAATTAAATAAACCAGATGTATAATATTTTGGGTTATTTTTGATATGTTTCTTAATACATTAAAAAAACCTTTAGGATGCAGAAGTCTCTTTGAGAGAGACATCTGCACAAATGCAAACAACTTGGACTGTTTTGCATTGTAGTTTTGTCATTGTCTTTTAGTATTTTGCTGTGGTGATGTAGTTCTAGAGCAACTTTCAAATTGTGCTGAATACTGGTTTTAGTTGATTTATATTTCTTTTTCTGGAGGATGAAGTTGGAAGATCATCCTTAATGCAGATCAGCTTTGCAAAATCTAATGCAGCTTTCTTAAGATTTTTATTTTCATCCTTCAGTATTGCAATGCAGATTTCTGCGATTATAATGACCATGCACTTTTTTCATGCAAACTGTAACTGTCAGAGCTCACCTGACAAACAAAGTCAAGTAACCAATTAACATATTAAAAGATGAATATACCTGTGTTGGTCTATTGTGCTATAAGGTTTAAATAACTGTGAATTTGTGACAGGTCAGATTTTTCATGTAAATTTTTTTAAGGTTTTTTACAGTTATTTAAGCAGTGTACTGTAAGTGGAGCTCCTCTGCTAGAACAATGCCATTTAAAACAGTTGCATGGAAAAATTAACTTAGCCCACTATATTTTCATTAAAAAAATAATCAATGAGAAGTGAATGACAAGCACTTACTATGCTTCCAGCATGCCCCACTGGGAGGTAAAATAGCCAGAGGTACTCTCTACTTCTCTTATCTTTGCAACAGTGTTCCTACTTATTTCACGTAAAACTACTTTAAAAAGGAGACTTTAATAATTCTGCAATGATTAAAGGAAGTGGGCAGTGTCACTATTTCTGCCACCAGTGCTAGAAGCACAGAAAGCTACAGCCTCCTTGAAGTCTCACTAAGCTTTGACATGAAGTGTATAAAACATAGCACCAACACAAGAAAACCTCCTCTGGAATCCGGTGGCTTTCTCCGGGGTTCAGCTGACTAATTTAAAATAAACTATGTAACTTTGTAAGTGCTTGAATGGCATCTGAAAATTATCTTACAATGATTTCCATAACATGCTGAATGAAACACATGTTCGAGCAAAACAGGCTAATTTTTGTGTCTATCATACAGGGATTCTTTAAGCGAACAGTCCAGAATAACAAAAGGTACACATGTATAGAAAATCAGAATTGCCAGATTGACAAAACACAGCGAAAACGATGCCCTTACTGTCGATTTCAAAAATGTCTAAGTGTTGGAATGAAATTGGAAGGTAAGATCCATAGCCTTTCTGATATCTTCAACTATACTATAAATTTATAGGATAAGATGTTAATGCATTGTATTTTGTATTAAAAAGTTATATAGTTATGGCTTTGAAATTATAATTAAAGGTTACTTTGTATGGTCAGTGAAATTGTTGCTTTATTAAAAAAAATCTAACAAGTAAATGGTAGATCACTGCCAATTAGGAACCAGTCAAAACCATAACCCATTTTGTCATATAATTCTATAGTTTGATATTTCAGGCTTTTAAAGTTTGTGAATTAATGGATGTAGATTGAATAGCTTTTTAAAAAGACTTAATTTAGATTAAACATAAGATTTGTAACAAGTGTCCAGATTAGAAAAAAAAATACTCATTTGCTGTGGAGAGTGATCTGATTTTATTTGTATTTTATCTAGGGTTGGGTTGTTTTGTTTTTTTTATCTATGTTCTTCTGACAACAAGGCAGAACACAAAGAAACAGATAAAATAAGGGTTTTTCTCACACTGACTTGTCTTTGAGACTAAGGAACCAAATAATTTCTGGAGTTGTGTCCTATATTTTTGTGATGCTACATCTGCGAGGCTATTGTGATTGAAAGAGGATAAGGCATTTTGAAGTACACTTTTTGACTTCATTTCACTTTCTCATCTACACAGAACAATGAAAAGTGTACAATACCCTTTGAGATAACCAAATTCAAAAATATCAACTTGAATTTGTGAATCATACATGGTTCATTCTAACTTTGACATATAAAATATTAAAATTTAGATTTCACAGCAGATGACATGTTGCCTTGACCAAGGACAAGCTACTAAATTCCTTACTGTTACAACTGTATGAAATTACATTTACCCTAGACGCTTAACCAGAAAAAATCAGGTCAAGGAGGAAAACTGTAAGCCACGAAGGGAACCAGAAAGGATAAGAGCCAGTCACCAGGCTCTGGCAAAGGGAAGCTGTTGATATAACTGAAGATAAACAGAAAAATCAGCCTCCTGCAGTTTGATTGATTCAATAGAGTTGTATTTGTCCACAAGACTGAGCTCGCACTGACACACTGCACTAAACATCCTGAATCATCGCACGTGCTTCTAAATTCAAATAGTACAATTACAGGACATGTGGAATCCTTTTTTCATTGTTGGCATTAAGAAGGAAGATAAAATACATTTGTCTACTCCTACTTTTAACTCCTCTCCCTTGCTGACAATGATACAAGACCAAATTTTGTCTTCTGTCATTACACGAAGTTCACCTTAAATTTAAGTAGGATTTATGCCAAAGCACTTGCTAATCCAATTTGGCTCACAGTTTTTAATTGCAGAGTACCTGGGAGGATACTGTGTATACAGATTTAAAATCAATTACATTTACTAGTGATATAATTAATTTCATGCATTTTGTTTAAAGTCAACATTCAGCAGTAATATTGGCAGCTCATTTTTTCCTACAAATTCAAGCAAAATACCTGTAGTTTTAAAGCTACTGCAAAAAATATACTTTAGCTTCCTTATCTACACATCCATACAACTTCTTTTCCCTTGTTTAGAAAACTGGAAGAACATGTATACTCTTAATTGTAAACACTTGTGACATTTATATGTGTGTTTCCCTGATAGTGATATTATAGCCTTAAAAGTCTAGTTCATAAATTACCATGGACCAAAAAAATCATTAAACGTTAAAGTCCTTATGATAAGGTACAGTATTATGCGTATCTAGCATTCAAAATAAATTTTTAATGTCCTACTAATCCCTAAGATAAAAAGCTTGAGAACTTAACCTCTAGCAATCTCAGCAGTCTCAATGTGTCACCAGGCTGTCAAAGGTTCCTCTTTCAATCTAATTGCCGTTGGGCAAGGTGGGCTTGGTGAAAGCTCCTCACTAGTCCATTACATATATCCCATGGTGACAGACACTGCGGTGACAGAGACCACCAGTATGACTCCCAAGGCAGCTGTTGAGTAGGATTTGTTTTAATTATTCCTAATTCCAGAGATTTTATAAGCCAGAACAGCGTCAATAGTTTCTGTTTCATTTCTATCTTCCACGTAGAAGGCAGCAAGCTGACAGCTTTCTCTATGCACATTCCAACTGCAGCTAAACATTTCCATAGAGCTCAGCTAACTAGAAATCTCAAAGTTTAACACCAGCCTGGACAGAATCATCAAAAGGAAATGCTTCCTTTTTGCCAAGAGAAACGTATTCATCTTCGTGACTACTGAACATTTCACAATTTACATTTCAGATGTTTTGCTGCGGTGGAAGGCAGTAATGGAATGATTATAATGAGACAATGTGGTCTGCTGGATACATCTCAGACAAATTCTGGACTTCAGCCCTTGTTTCTTAATGACATAGTAGCTTGATATAAACCCAAATGTACATTGAGATTTCCACATGATCCCATAGCAGGTGTGAAATTCCTGTAGCCATCCATTGTGTTTGTCCCTGTGTCCTAATCAATGTACAGAGAAGTCCTTCTTTGTTAGTAATACATGCATGTGACATTTAAATCACTAGGAAAAAGCAACATTTGTTAAGTCAAAATAAATCCTTTTCCTTAGGAATAAAAGTGCAACTCTGAATTTGGAAAAAAAAAGTTATGTTTTTACATTTCTGCTCTTTTCTAATATATGTTTGATTAAGAATGTCGATTCCAAGTGTTAATAATAATTTACTTCCTCCTTTCTCCTGACAGCTGTGCGAGCTGACCGAATGCGTGGCGGTCGAAACAAGTTTGGACCAATGTACAAGAGAGACAGAGCATTGAAGCAGCAGAAGAAAGCTCTTATCAGAGCAAATGGACTGAAACTGGAAGCCATGACTCAGGTGATCCAAGCAATGCCAACCGACCTGACAATATCCTCTGCAATCCAGAACATCCATTCAGCTTCTAAAGGCCTACCTCTGAACCATACTGCCTTGCCTCCTACAGACTATGACAGGAGTCCCTTTGTCACCTCTCCCATAAGCATGACAATGCCACCCCATGGCAGTTTGCAAGGCTACCAAACCTATGGCCACTTTCCAAGCCGTGCTATCAAGTCTGAGTACCCTGACCCTTACACTAGCTCACCAGAGTCAATAATGGGCTACTCATACATGGATAGTTATCAAACAAGCTCACCAGCAAGTATCCCACATCTGATATTGGAACTCCTGAAATGTGAGCCTGATGAGCCACAAGTCCAAGCTAAAATCATGGCATATCTGCAGCAAGAGCAAGCCAACAGAAGCAAACATGAGAAGCTCAACACATTCGGGCTTATGTGTAAAATGGCTGACCAAACCCTCTTCTCCATTGTTGAGTGGGCTAGGAGTAGCATCTTCTTTAGAGAACTTAAGGTAGGTAACAATTTTACATTATATTATCATTCAGTCAAGAAAAAAATTACTATTTCTTAAAATCTTGTACTTCAAGCAGGAAAGCGTGGGTTTTGTTTTCTCCCCCCCAAGCATCTCATTCTTTATTTATTTGGCTTGAAGCGCAGACTATTAAAAGGAGAAACTTGCTGCTGATTTCCACCTGAGCCTGTAATTAGCTGTAGCAAAGAGACTCAACATTCAGTTCAGCTTTTCTGTACTTCAGTATTTATCACAACTATTGTTAACATTCATAGGGCCTCAACATAATTCTACTCCTTCCTTGTCAGTATCGCTCATTGTCTGGCTTGTATTCAGGGTTGTAAGCACACCTGTTACACCACTCCTCATTAATTTAGGTAATTAATTCATTACCTTATTTAACATGTGGGGGAATGCCATTTCTGTCCATCTCCATTCACACTTTATACGAGTCCATATTTGGAATATTCAGTTTCTCAATGGGATATAATTTTATGCACTCCCATGTGTCTAATTAACTGTGTAGGCTGAAACCTAAGCAGGATACACACGGAACAGAAAGCAAGGAGGAAGCAGATACCTCAAGGACTCCTTTTGGTTCTCATCACCACTGATACATGAGGGTTTCCTCTAGTCTAGGCTGCTACAATGACCTCTACGCTCTTCTTTCTGCTGGAGCACCCAGGAAATCCTCATGCACAGCTTTCTGGTGGACAGAAATTCCCCCATTTATATTTTTCAGACTTATTGTTAAAGCAGCTTTGTGGTCTGTTATAAGCAGGTCTGAAATTTTAAGCCAGAAATTTGAGATCAGACAATATATATGAACTACAGTTTTCCACCACTGTCTTAATACAGAAATCAGCTCTGGAAAGAATAATCTTCAGTCTCAAAAAACCCTCAAGATGGTGAACTCAACTCACATCTGAATTTCCCTGTTACATTGCTAGTTACTGTGTCTGTCTGCTACATAGAAATGTTTTTGCCATGAGTATTTGCTACTGAAACCCATAAAGTTTTGTGACCACCTGTAATTTCTGACTACTTTGAAGCTAAGAGAAAATAACTCAGCTTCCAAATATAACAATTACTGTAGGATTTCACTGAGAATTAAATCTACGTGAGTTAAGAGCACAAAAGGGAGATCCACTGAAAAATTTCACTCAGAGAGCTTCCCACAACAGTATGTCTGTCATGACTATAAGAACATGGACACATGACATAAAGCCAGATTACAAGGAAAGCTGTATATGCTGCATATGCAACTCCAGCTTCTCTCAATTTTATGGTGAGAATGATTGCAGGAATCATTGAAAGCTCAGTCTATTCAAAGAGAAAGACGAGAGGAAGTTTACTCAGAGAGGAAAACCAAAATGCATTAAAGAGAGGAAAAGACTGTCACATGTTTGCTATCTCAGTTGTATACAGTTTTGTAGTCAGCTACAAGCCACGCTACTCATTTTAAATAATTTTAAAACTGAAATTGAGAACATGTTATATTTCCAATAGACTATGTGGTAAATATCTGAGACCAGATCTTTCTATCCATACGCTGGGGAGTACTTTAGTCTAGAGTAAAGTACTCTGGAGTTAAAAATTACAGTCTTACATATACCTTTCAGTGTACAAATTTTTAAGTTACAATCTGCCCTAAAATTCCATTTATGATTAAAGTGACAAATTTTGTAAGCATTCAACATGCTATACTGGGAACAGTTTTAAAGATGGCCTTCACCTCCAACTTCAGCCTGGATTATATTCTTCAACCAACTTATGTTTACTAGTATGTACACAAAAGATGCAGAAATTTGTTTATGAAAATTCTGACCAACCTGTCCTGGTTCTGGATGTATTATATACACAGGCTTCTGGAAATACACATATTCCAAAAATTTGCTACATAGAGCCTTTGGATCACAAACTGATTTTCACACATTTGTAGAAGGTATTGCTTTCACTTCAATGTTTGTACCCTTTGTATCTTGGAAGCTTTGAGGTCAGAGAGTTTTGTACCATCTGGTATATCCAGACTATTTTTTTAGCTGGGCAAGATCAACAAAATTGCACAGCATTCCACAATAAAAACTCATTCAGAAATCTATCCACATCCAAAATTCAGGGACCAGATTACACACAATGCTAAGAACTTTAAGCTTTTCAATTCCAAAAGCATGTTTAGATCAAGCCCTACTTTTAACAGCACTGGGTAACAACATCTCTCTTTTCAGTTGAGGGGACAGTAACAGTATTAAACAAAAGATTTCCAAACCTTTCCTGAATGCAGCTCTCTTCTATCCATCCATGATTTCAGGTTCTTCTGATCAAGGTAGCAAAAGCAGCTATTTCAGATTGCTCCACAGGACATGAATACCTGTCCTCTCTGTGGGAGAGGGTAAAAAAAAAAAAACCACCTAAGGATATGGCATATTTTAAATGCAGAGGAAGGGGAGGCAACTGTGATAAAGATGCAATTAGATTTTCAGAACAGCTATCTTTGTTCCCCATCTATTCACAGCTGGGAAGTATGTATTTGCTCAAAAAGATATTTTACTCTTATTCCTACCTGTCTATAAACAACTGAATATTGAGATGTCTTTCAGATAAGACAGGTGCATTAGAGATCTCTGGGACTAAAATTTTAAATTACTCAAATAATTAAACAGTACAAAATTATAAATGTGGTTTGTATGCAATTCATCTTGGCTTTGTCTTGGTGAGCGATGCCTCGGACAACTGGCTGTGAGTTACTAGGCAGCACATTTACAATTATTTACTGTATCTTTTCACTTCATGTGAAATTCTGTCTTACACTCTTGTCTCTTTATTAATATAAAGGAGCAATCATTTTCCTTTCTGCTAAATGTAGAGATTTGTAGTTAGCAGAATTCAGGGGGAGGATATGGTAAAAAATGCTGTCCCAGTCCATCAGTGGTTTAGGCCACATTTACCCTAGAGATAATAACAAAAACCTACCTCTGAGCTAAAGCTTTTAAGTTTCTCTTATTTCTTTCCTTTTGACTGCGGATTTTTTTTTTAAAGACATCCCAAATTTTAAAAAAAAATTGTTTTAAAACTTCATTCTCTGAAGCTTTTACCAGTTTAAGCTTATCACAGTCTTCTCACTTGTTGATCTACAAATTTTCATCACCTGTTTCAGAATATGTTACACATAAAAGGGAAAAATATTGACTGCATAGTACTACCCACAGCATGCACTGGATTTGAATATGACCTGTGTATGGATTTGAGTATGTAATTTAAGGGTAATTTTCACATTTGCCAAGGAGCAGATCCTCTCATCTTCATGTAGGATATCAGAAACTAATGGAAAAATTAAAGAAGCCAACTAGTCAGGATTAATAATAATGTCAGAGTAAGATCCAAAGCAGCCAATTGCAATCCAGTAAATTTCAATTTAACACCTGCTAAAATCTCAAACATCCCTATACGCCTTGTAAAGTCAGAATACTTTGTAAGGAATAATGAAGCCAATAATTCTGAGGGTTGATGTTACGTATTAGTTTTTTATTCATAATGAGAGATATTTCTGTTTGGTTCTTCATACACAGATGAAATAATATAGAGGCAAGAGACTCAGGATAATACTAATAGTAATTAATAGTAAAGAAGGCCTTTGTTTGCTATTATGGAGTTGTTGAAAGCTCAGTAAATATAAAAGTAAGATATATCCATCTTATCCTCAGCTAAGAAAACTCAGGAATGCCCTGGGGATGTTAGATTTATTTCCAGCTATCTTAGTCAGGTGAAAGGTCTTTGTAAAAAGCTAAAAAGAAAATATTGCAAGAGCTTCTAGAGTCCAAAGGCTGCCTGGCCCCAGAGAAGGATGCAGAGAGCTTCTCTGGACTGGTCTTTCCTCATCAGCCCACATCAGGGTAATTCAAAGACTGCTTCCAGAGCTAACTATTCCTCAACCCACAAAAGAAAGCAGTCTCTGCTGGAGCAGGAGAAACACAGGACCTGTATTGTAGAACAGCCCTCAGGATACTTTCTTCTGGCTGAGGATCAGAAAAAATCAACTAAATGTTAATAGTTACAAAAAAGGCACTAAAAGAATGGTGACTCACAAAAAACCCTACCTTTCCTTATTTGGCTATTCTAGTGAGGATGTCATAGGTCAAAGTACCATGTGAGCACAAACCTTGTAGTGAATGATTGCAGGAAGAGCCAATGCACTTCATGGTAAAGAAGCTCATCCTACAATTATTCACTGAATTTGCAAATTTAGACCATTCACTGATGTCAGACTGTATCAGTCTCAAGACAGATTTCTTGCTGTAAGTATAAATTTGCTCATGCTTACATTAGCATTAGCTATGGCCTTCAAAGAAACTGTGGTTTAATCACATATCTCCAAAGGACCCTGTCTATAGAACTTGCACTGCACATGGTATCACAGATATTTTGGGAGCCCATAAACTAATAAAGGCCTAGCTTTGTGTTACATAGTCCCCAGAAGTGCAACTATATTATCAGAATTTCAACTTATTTCTCTAAGTGCGAACTTAATGTGAATAGCATTAACAGAATTCCTGAAGGCTCTTAATTTTTTCTGTGAAATCAATTTAGATAGATGCAATAATGTAATATTCTATATGCCAGCTTTAATTTCAAATTTCAGCCCATATATAGTTGAGTATCAAGAAATGCATTGAAAATAAGGAATTAAAGTACAGAAATCCAATTATTACACGGAATTAGCACAGAGTAGCAAAAAATAGTTTTGGGTTTTGCTGGGGTTTTGTTTTTTGAGAAGATCAGCAGTGAAATACCTTAAAAATTTTCAGGATGATGAAAGGTTGATATATTATTAAGACATAAGTAATCAAGTGCAATTTGATAACTTGAAGTGCTTTTGGACTTTGTAGTGTTTGTTTATCAGGACAGGAAATGCAAATCACATAGCTGATGAAATAAAATTTCTGCAGTGTTCTTTCAGTCAGGCAGCTGCCAGAAACTGAGATGCAGGACTACACTTGGTATCAGTAATCAGATTAGTTAATATGTTGTCATGTGTAACTGCTGATTTTCAGTCTGACTTCAGTGTATCTGGATCTAAGAAAAATATTCCTCCAACTTTTAAAAATGTAGAGGAACACGTTGTTAGAATAGACTTCATTATGATCTTCTGACTCTTCTCTGGACAAAGGTGTGACTAAACATTTTATTTCAGCATGCGGGCATGTGCTTTTGCAGCTTTTCTAAACAGTTTGTTCAGTGCTGGCACATCTTTTAGGCATAAAGAGAAAGATGACATTCTCTTACACCCTTCCATGTCAGAGCTGGTACTTCAGTTTCACTCTGGTGTAGGATGTTATCACCCCTGATAGCAGGAGACTGAGTTTAGTCTCTCTGGATTTAGTAATTTTCTGTCTAATACTCAGTTAAACATCATTTTGTGACTAAGAACCATTTTCCATGTAGGTGTTTTTGGAAGCACTTCCACTTTTGCACCTGCCCCCAGCAGTTCAACAGCAAAATTGCCCAGGTTGCCGTGAACAGCTGTGGTGCAGTAACAAAGTTTTCTTACTTACGGAGAAAATTTGAGCAAGTAACAATTCAGAAAGCTGCTAGGCCCTAAGTAGAGATATAATAGCCTGACTTACGGACACAAGGAATTACATAGCTACAGCCACTCCTGCTACAAATCCTGAAGCAGACACTGAGTTAATCTGAGTTTGAGGCATTGGTTACACAAAACAGAAGTTTAATATTACAGTTTAATTGTTTTCCTTCAAAACGTAAACTTCCAATTTAAGTTTGACAATTGCCAGAAGTGACATAGAAAGATTACTTGTGTTAGCAAATGTATATCACATTGCTGTAGGGCGAGATGAAAAACCAGTGCTCTTTAGATCTTGCATGCTGAGTAGTCCAAAGGGATGTTAAAGTTAACTCCAACAATAACTGCTGTACTAAGAAACTGAACAGGGACTGCTCAGACATGTTGACAGTCTGTTGTATTTTTAGACAATTTTTCTCTGTTACTTTCTGCTGTGAAGGCCTGGTCATTTTGCCAAATGATAGAGAGCTTTACACATTGAAAATTAAAACAATTCCAGTCTCCTGGAAAAATCAGATATATTGCCTGATTTCACATAGTAAGGTCACATTTTTATTTTCAGCATGATAGATCTTCACTTGCAAAGATCTCTGGTCTCTGCAAGTTTTTGCCCCCCTCCCCCCCCCAGATCCCCAAAAGAGCTGTTTTTCCATCTGTAAATTATGACATTTTGTATAACCAGGCTCTAGATCTTACTGCAGGAAGATAACTTGTTTTGTTCCGATCCAGAGTGTTTGTATGGTACCTGTATCACTCAGAACCAGCACTTGTATACAATACCTGTATCATACTTCTGCTCTATGGGATGGCTCCCACTTACAGTGAAAGTTTGCTTCTATACATTTATCAAGGGTGGTCAGATTTAAGGATGTTTGTTGGAACCCTAGAAACTGAGAATTTTAGACTTTCATGGTTCAAACAGATGATCTTCTGTTAAGCTGTAGCCTTTAGGATCACCTGCAGTAAGGATGAAATCCCAGCCATACTGAAGTCACTTACAGACTTCCTATTAAGCCCTGCTGAAGCTGCATCATTTAAATGGATGTTCTTCTATACTGCCCTATGAAAGCCTTGGAGAAGTACATCTGAACAAAACACACCTAGGAGAGGGAGAAACTCTCACAAGTGTAGTTCCTCACCATGAATGTTACTGGTGCTGCCTCTAGTAGCACCACAAAAATGTTTCCATAACACTCAGTCATCATACTCATTATTGGAAAGAAGACCTAAAGCTGAGAGCTTTCAACCTGTACTGCAAATCGTAGGATCACTCAGAACAGGTTGGACACCTTATAGAACATCCTAAAGGACTTAAGTACTCTGCATTCCAGCACAGTTTTATTCAGAGCTAATGTCGGCTAAATCACATCACAGCATCTTAGCCCATTACAAAACGGATTTAAACACTCGCTCTCCACGTGCCACAGAAAGCGCGGGGCATTGCAGCACCATGGCCTCAGCTTCACTGAAGGGCAGAGGCCGCCATCCCCCCCAGGACTATCCCACTCCAACCTCCCTCAAGAGAGCCTTGGGAGCCCCAGGGACATGGCAGGATCGGAAGGGACGAGACAGGGACACGTACCGGCAGTGAGGGAGCCCAGGGCCTAGGCTGGAGCTTGAATGGCGCCGTGGGTGAGGCCCAGGTGGGCCATGAGGGGTGTTGGGGCTGGCAGGTGAGGCGAGGGGCTGTGCCCAGCGCAGAAATCAGCAAGTAACAGGGGAGAAAAGCTGAAAGCAGCGGCTAACTCGAGCCACGGCTCTGCTCCTCTGAGGCTGCCGAGCGCAGGGGTCCGGCTGTGGGCTCCAGGGCCGGTGCTGCGGGCAGGGCAGGGCAGGGCAGGGCAGGGCAGGGCAGGGCGTGTGGCGGGGTCCGGGCACAGCAAGGCCGGGCCCGGCAGTGCATGTGGCGGAGTCCGGGCCCAGCCCCGGGCCCACCCTTGAGGGGCTCCAGCGGCTCTCCCAGGGAAGGGGTCGGTCGCTCCCCTGCCTCCCCCTCGAGTGGCTGCAGCGGGCTGCCTGCCCTTCGCCAGCCCGGCCGCGGCTCCCGTGTGACACTGGGACAGGGACCCGGAGCCGCGGGTGCCGGGCGCTCTCCGCAGCGCTGCCGCCCTTACCTCAGCCTGACCGCCCTGCAGCACCCAGGGATGGGGAAAGCCTTGCTGCTGACAGGTGAACCACCAGTTAGTTTTGCTCTAACATTTGCCCAAATCCAACCGCTTTCAGTAAAGTTGAAAGGCACGCATCAAAGTTTTCCCTAAA
This sequence comes from Rhabdornis inornatus, assembly GCA_013397075.1. Lineage (NCBI taxonomy): Eukaryota > Metazoa > Chordata > Aves > Passeriformes > Rhabdornithidae > Rhabdornis > Rhabdornis inornatus. The sequence goes on along the minus strand of VWZS01008230.1, from coordinate 2,422,428 downwards.
ATATTCTTTATTTGTTATTTTGAAATAGGGACTGAAAGTTGTTGCTACTGGCAGCACTACAGGCACATTTTCAGTGCAACTGCAGAAGAAACAAAAGGGGAGATTTAAGAAGGAATGAAGAAAAACTAAGAAAGTGATGAAATATGGTGCAGGTGGGAAAGTGAAGATGTAATTTTATGTGGACGTTCTCAGTGTTTTTTTTCCAACTTCTGTAACCTGTGGAAGTTCAGTTATAGGTGGTTAGGAAAACATCAGCATAGTCTGGGGAAAAAAAAATTAACACTGTGTCTTAGAAACACCCCGCTCATTAAAGCAACCATTACTGACAAAAAAGGATAAATTTGTAAAATAAAATACCAAGTAACCACACTGCAGTGAAAAAAGAAATTTCATTTTGTCTGATTCTGGAGTTTTCTGTCATACTCATCACTTGGAGAGGGAAAGAAACTAAAATCTGTTTTCGGAAATTCAGAAATAGAAAAATGCTTTTTGCATCTAAATACAGCTCTTGCATTTGTTGAAAGAAAACTTACTTTGATATTTGTTGCTAAATAAAATCTTGGATCAAGTAAAATTAATTTTTAAAAATTAGTTAAGGCAACAATAAACACAGGAAATATACATGAATAAAGTGTTCTAAAAGTCAGGCAACTCTTTTAAGACTATAAATATCACCTAAGCAAGGCCACTATAATTAGCAAAGGGTGAACAAAAGAAGACATCCCGAAATAGATGGGGAGGGGGGAGGCTGGGAGGGTGAAATGTCTTGGTTAGCCTTATTTGAGTGTTCTTTCCATAGCATAGGAAATGGTTCCAGCTAGCTCATGAGTTCTGTTGGTATTAACTGATTTTAAAAGGACATTTCCATGTTGTCTCTATGCCAAGGAAATTCTTTTACTGGTGTGTTCCCTGAGTACAGGAAACATCACCCTGACTAAGTGACACTGAATGTGAGGAAGAATTGTATCTTTATTCTGGTGTTACAGTCAACACCATCTCTTTGTTTCATTTGGATACCTTTTGGTATTTATTTGGAATACTTACTGCAGTCTCCCGGTTTGTCCTGAGTAATGAGCACACTGGTGGTGCTGAGTCATAATCCCTCACCACTCAAGAAGCAGCTTTCTGCATCTCTTAGGCAACTGATTAGCGTGAGGGATGATCCAGCACTTTAGGGAGGCAGAGACAGGGCTGTCTAGTAGCATGCTGATCTGCTTCATCCCTCTTCAAGGTATGAGCAGAAAAGACTAACAGTGATAGGAACCTTCATTGTCTCCATGCTATGGCCAGAATTTGCTGTGTGAGGAAATAAATATGTACCTATAACTGCTTGCTCTCCTAAACAGAGAGCTGAAAAAATCAACCTTGTATATAGTATTTTTCAGTGTAAGCCAGGCTCTGTTTATGGACCCAGTGTTGTACTGCATATCAGAAAAAGCTTTACTGTAACCAAAGAGAATTTTGTACAAATAATAAGTGAAAGTTAAGATCTTGAATACTGTAATTCCATTTTCACTCATAGCATTTGCCAGTTTTCTGTTTTCTTCTGTTAAACTGTCTGTGTCAAACATTTAAGTTTCATTTGCAACGTGTTACTCCTAAATGCCTTATTTGTTATCTACTTTATCTTCTTTCTCTTTTCTGGGAATTGTGCTAGTGCCACGGCTGCTACATAGGCAGCAGTAACTGCAAGTATTTGTGGCTTTGGGCTCCACTGACCTTTTCCTTCAATCTGTCAGTGGTTTCAGTGACAAGCCCTCAAAATCTTCATGCATCTTTTTTGGAAAAGGTGGAAATATTTGAGAAAAAGGTTCATGGTGTGTGGGTCATACAGGCCAGCAGTCACCATATTGATATTTCTGGAGCTCAGTAAAAATCACAATAAAACCGCAAAGTTATTTAATCCTAAGTATTACCTTTCCTTCAGGTAACAGCAAAAACATGTAGAAAGAGTAACAGGTGACAATTGCCCAAAGTTTCTGTTTCTGCTCCCGTTTGTCTGTGCAGTGGTTTAGGGCAATAACAACCCTGTCCTTAGAATTGTGGGAGATGGCAGGGATGTAGTAGACTGGCTGCTAGGAGACGTGAGACTAAATTAGGTGGTGGTGCAAATAATCCAGTGTACAACTGGAAGTCAAAACTAATGTGTAGCTCATACCCAGGTCACTATAGCATAAAATAGTTTCAGTTTCTTTTTTGACAACTCCACAGTCACTGATGTACCTTTTATCTACACATGGAGAGAAGAGCAGGACATAGAAAGCCAGCTGCTCTCAAACAAATACTACTGAGTATTGTTTGGGTTAGTACATGTCATACTCATGAAAAACAAGAACAGGCAATCTGGTTTTGTTTTCTGCATCTGAGGCCAAGACATGGATTGTCCTAACACTATCTGGAATATTTGCCATATTGCTAAGTTTCTACCTGTACTTTCAAGTCTTTGAGAAATCCAAAATTGCTGTAAGGAGTAGCACTGCCTTTCTGATGCAGGACTTGGAAAATAATGGTCCTTGCTTATAAACAACAGTGAATAAACAAAAGTGAATAAACAACATGAATATTAACAACAGCAACGATAGTAACAACTCTTAAGTAGAAAGAAACACATGGCAACTGCTTTACATGGTCCATGGTTTGGACCCATCATTCACAAGGTAAGTTCTCATTTGGCAAGTGTGGTCAAGGACCATGCTGTCTCCTGACTAGGAATGAACTTTCACGGAGAGCGTTCCCAGTAGGAAGGGTTAGACCTCAAAGCCAGTATTTACATGAGTAGCTCATTTGGTAACGTTGAACCACATTTATTTTTAATTTGCATGCTTCTCCTTTAAGTCATACCCTTCTCCTCTTGACTTCAGTGGGAGCTCCACATGTTTTGCCTTTTGATTCTGCTGCACGCTGGCAACTCTAATTAGTGTTAACAGGAGTTCAGTGGAGTTTTTTGCTCTCCTTTCTCTGTAAAAGAGTTTACAGATCAGGAGCTGGAGCTTTATCAAACTGGTACATGGTGCCTATCAAGAATGTATTTTCTTCTTTTTTCCAGCAAAGTGGAACTTAACCTTTTTATAACAATGGTGGTGTAACTATGAGAAAAATTACATTGATCATTCTAACAAGCTCCCCTTAGTTTTGAAAAAAAATCGCTTAGTATTTGCTTTGATTTTTTTAACAGTAGTAATTTCAGCTAGTTAACACAGCCTTACTGTTTCAATTGCTATCATAGTAACTTGGTGCAGTAAATACAAGTTAGAACAGCTCAGTTCTCTGGGGCTAGAGCCTGCAATTCAAACTAAACCTCAGTCTGCTCTGCCCTGTAGAAACTGCTTTGAATTCCAGAGATATTTTGTATAGGGACACTACAGTACATATGGAGCAAGACTGGGAGAATCTGGTACTTTCTTGCAATGCTGCTGGTTTTATTAAGAATAAACACCTCTCACCAAACCTTCATCATCAAACATCGCATCTTGAAAACAGAAATACCGTTTCATGTTAAGATTTTAATCTCAGACTTTCATACCCATATATATGAACAGACACAATCAACAGAAGCCACTTTTCTCCTTCTTCATAAGAACTATCACATGTGGCTTTCTGTGCTCACATAATCCTCCTTCCAATATTTCAAAAGACACAGAACTTCCCAGCATGATGATAAAGTTTTCCTGTGTTCCAATAATAAAAGTTGAATGTACCAGTAATTTCCAGTTCCTCTGTGGTTGGGCAGCCCGTGAAGACTAAATCAGAAGTAGCCAACCTGCAATATCAGTGTGGGAGTCGGAAACAGATGTTCACTGGACAATACAATTTGTTGTCACTGTTGATACTATATGGCACTTTTCCCAACAGAAATTGTCTGTAGATGGAAAGGAATGTAAGGAATGATTCATGCCCCAAATTATTATTATTTCTTAAATTACTCTTAATGTCAAATACTCTTTTCTTTATTTTGTTTCAAATGCCTGAATCAGAGAGGCACATCCACTCAAAAATAAAATTAACTGGGCTTGTAGAGTGTGTGTATTACATAAACCAATTAATTTACGGCTTTTTTCCTCAAGACAAGATATTCTGTTATATTATAACCAAGAGTCAAATTCTCTTCTTTAGAATCAGGGTAATTTAACCTTCAGTTTTATAAAATAGCTCAGTAGGTATTTAGACAAAAAGCACAGGGCAGGAGGTAAATGAGACAAATTATTTCATGTGAATCTAAGTATGTATCTAAGAAAATTAAAATTTGTTCTATCCATATAATAGTATTTTTATACATATAATAACATTTATAGTAGTTTATGTCTGGGAAATTCTAATAGGCCATTTGGGCATTCAAAACTGATCAAACACTCAAATGAGCAAAACCTTCTATTAGCATATGATGGTAGCATATGATGCCTAGCCTTGATTTCCAGATTTCATGAATATTACAAAAGCAGATGCACTAGATCATACTTACTATAAAAGGCAATGGACTGGGTTAGGTACTTTTTAAATTAAATATTAATTTTTTCAGGGATGCATCAAATATATTTTAAAAATGCAGAAAGCCTAAGTGAAACCCAAACTAAATACAAATTAATATATTCAGTAGGAGTGTAAAGGAGCTAAAGATCTGACTGCCAGAAAATTTGGTTATAACACCTATATTTGACACAAAAAAAGTGACTCTAGGTATTTTCAAAAATGAAGACATCTGGGATTTGACTTGGAGTTCAGTGAAACTGGTGAAAAAACTGACCTGTAATTGCTGATTGTTGTGTCTCTGACAGACTTTCTTTAGAGATATTAAAAAGAGGAAAATATGTGTTTAATCATACATCCCGAACAAGAGCAAAAGATTTTAGCAGTATAAAATCAAACAGCTGTCTGATTTTCACAAATGCATGTGGTAACACTTCACAGGAATCTTTTTGTAATACTAATTTTGCATTTACTGTGTTTACTGTTGCAGCATTCTGCAACAGAGTGGTTTACTGCTGTATGTCAGGTTTTAGTCAACGGGAAACATGAAATTATTTTCAGCTGTGCATTTCTTTGTAACTGCTGCATGATTTAGCCTCAAGACCTATCGACTGTCCAGCTTTTTTTATGCTTTTAGATTAAGTGAATTTAGATATATTTCCATTGTGGAACACAAGGTGATTTTGAGTAAGAGCTTGAATGTTGCAAAATTTTCCAAGCTGGCATGAGATGAAGCAGGATGAAATAGCTGATAAGGTAACACTTAACACACTTGTAATCAATTTGCTGAATTTCTCTGTATGTGTGTCTAAGTGTATTTTTATATACATTCATGGGTCAAACTGAGTTTTTCATCAACTAGATGTTGGCAAGTGCCAAAGTGATTTAGGATTAGAATGGGATTTAGGCTGATCTAGCTACAGTTGTATTTCTCATTTCATCGTCATGCCAGGGACATTGTGACAGTTGTGGGTTTTCTTTAATTTATGAAATAGACAAAATTAAATGTCCATACCAGACATGCCATTAGGTTACGGGGAGTGAAAGAGAAACACTGCATTAGGCCTTACTCTTTTGTCTGCACCCAGCAGAGTCCTGAATGTACAAAACAGCTGGGAAACTTCCTATGTGGCACACAGCTTGAAAAATGAATTCAAGAATTTTTTTTTAAAAATCAATCTGATTGGGTTTATTTCAAGTGACTGTTATTCTGATTCTGTAGTGTATCTCTGTAAAATATTAATAGTTACAGAAGTATGTTATCTGGGTCTATTACATAATTTTTAATACTAACTCTACTCTCATTTTTACCATCATGAGAGTTGAATCCCAATAAATATTTTAGACTTTGAACACTTTTTATTGCAATACTAGAGACATCGTTGCTCGTACAAAGTTTTAGTACTACTTAACATTTCAAAAATTACTTGATTAAAATAGACCTGTTTGCAAAAGTGACTAATCCACCATTTTCAATCATGCTGCCTTTTATGCGTTAATTTTTATCTGCTGAATGACACTTTGCTGTCTCTCCTTGTCAATTTAATTATCTTTTTTGAAAAAGAGGGGCTTCAGAAGGAGACAAATATTGATGTTCAGGTTACAGGAAAGATTTCCAAAGAGATGAGAGAAAAAGAGATTACTGAAATTAGCAGGAGTGTGTCTCGCCCGCTAGCGAGCAGAGCGAGCAGCGCTGGGAGGAGAGGAAACCCTTGGCTACCACATAGCGCGGCTGTGTACACCAGAGTTACTTAGAGTGCTCTGAATCTCATCTTTTGATCTCGGGCGATATTTTTCTCTGTTATGTCACAGAGGTCACCTGGCTCATGTGTGACAAACTGCCTGCATAAGTCACAGTGCCAGTGGCAGAGATTTGTAACCATGTCCCTGGTCCATTGCCTTTGAATTATTTCGCAGGCCCTCTGCTTTACATTTACACTCTGTTGGAAGATGAACAGGGGAAGGGAGTAAAATCAAGGGCAGGGTCTCATCCTGAAGGACAAGGGGAAACAGGTGGAAGGTTAATGGCCCTGGAGCGTATCCACAAGCCTCTCAGGCTTGATATATGGGCCTCAGGCCTAAAACGGGCATTGGCTTTCAAAGATATATTATTTCATTTGAGGAGAGACATTCTGGAGTTCCTGCATTTGTCTGCTGATAGATGATCCTCTGTCCACAATTGGTTATGGCGTGTGAGTTTTCCTTGGGCCTGCTCCCGTACATAAAAATTTTGCTGAGCTCTCCAACCTTTCGCATGCCTGTGAGAATGGGACGTGTGCGGGCCTTTTGGCAGGCGGCTGGATTTTTGTGGCTGCTATTTTCGTAGTTCCTTTTGAAGCGCCAGGCAAGTGGGGGATGAAAGGCACTTCTGTTCATTCATACACGCCGGGGCAGGGGCAGCCTGGCGGGACCAAAATGGGGCAGAAGAAGATGTCAGGGACCCATTATGCACTCGTGTGTCTGCAGCCCATGCAGAAGTCACGCCTGCTGACCCCGTGTTTTATACTGGCACATGCCTGCAAAAAAATGAAAATGGGGAAATAATTTGCATAATTTTTATTACCTCCCTTGGTTTATTGTATTAAAATTCCATTAGGGCTTTTGTATGTGCTTCAGCTTATGGGAAAAAATCTAAGATAGAAACTTCATATCTTGAAATTTTTTTGTCCTTCTCCAGAATGTTTACCTCAGCACCTCATGAAAATATGATGCTACTGCCCACGCCTCAGCAAAGCACCAGAGGCCCCCAGAGCTGGTTCTGCTCAGTGTGACAGGACTGTGCTGTGGGCAGGGCATGGCGCTGGTGGGACCTGGCCCTGTCCCATCTCTTGTAGCCAGCTCAGAGGGGCACCTTGCCATGCACAGAGGAGCCTAGTGACAAAGGCCTTGGTTCAGAGAGGGAGCAAGTCCCAGATTCACTACCCAAGTCCCAGATTCACAATGGCATTCCCATGGCATCTTCTGTTATTGCATGACTGTCATAAATTGTGGGAAAATATGTTTTTAAAAGTGTTTAACAAAAAACCCCAAAATCTTACATATATTTTTGTTATGTAGGCTATTTAACATAGCCTACATAACATCTTGTTAAATCCTCTTGATTTTTACCTGATTGTAGTTACTGTTACAAGATCATGTATCTAAGACCTATTGCTCCATGACAGCATGATTTTAAGGAAAGTGAGATGTATATTTTTACTGTATAAAATATATTAACTTATATTTGTTTTAATAACAAATAACTGTTCCATTTCAGTGGTTAGATTTTGCTTGAAAAAATTTGCATTAATTATACTTCAATATCTCCCAGTTCTACCTTTATTTTTTAATACTTCTAGTTTTTATTTTTCCTATGCTACTAAAAAAGCAAAGTAAATGCAGGATATATGACATAAGTTTCAATGCAGTTTGTTTGCTTTGCTTTTGCAACAGTAAAACTTGTACTTACATAAGTTGTAAAAGCATTATATTGGTACTATGTTGTTTGAGTAATTAGGTTTTTGTTTTGCTGTCACTGAACTCAGTTGCTAAACTCTCAGCGCTCCAGTGTGAGCAAGATCGGGCTCATCCTGCATTTCAGTCAGTTCCTGTAGAAAATGTGCTAGTGCAGTGCAATTATTCTTTCTTCCTTTAGTGTTCTGCAGAGTTTAAGTTAGACAAGTGAGCTAGAAACTTGAGAGATATTTAGTGTCTCCTACAGCCATAGGAAGGAAATCTGAGGACTTGTTAAAAGGAAAGATTTAGAAGCAGAAATTCTACAGAGAGAACAGAACAGAGTGTTAGCAGGCAGGAGGATCTGCTTTTCCACTTGTTGCTTTGATAATGGATAAAAGGCTGTCATGAACTGCAGGCTACCAGCTGGGAGCAGATAGAGTAATCCCAGCAGAGGGTTGGCCCCAAACTACACAGGCATTCTTTTAAGTCTTCAAGACCATAGGAAAGTTGTTTTTCCCCTACCATTGTCATCATTATTCATGATGATGTTTTCCACCCTAGTTTAAAATGTTGGTCTAGTAAATCTACCTTACAATACTTTTCTGTTTGAAATATAAGCAAATATAAGCAAATATCACGTAGTCAGAGATATTTCAGCTATTTCATTCAACTGCCTGAAGATTCCCAAAATAAATTCCAGAGAACTGGATCTGGATCTGCTGTAAGAAATGTCTGTCATTTGATTGTAAAGGTATATTGTGCCCAACGTGCAGATAATCATAGGAACAATTCGTAACCTATGTCTTCCTCGTAATCAACACTTGTGATAAATGAAATCCAGAGGCTGTGTTACTTGTAAGAGAATAGCAGCAGAATGTCATTTGTTAGAAAAGGAGCCCAAGTGACCCCTGCCCAGTACAAACACACGCAAACGCTGTGACAGACAGAGCCTGGCAGACCCGTGCACGCGTAGCTGTGGTGATGTGCATTGTGCCACCAAGGTCATGTTACCAACATGCTTAGACACATGCATGGCTGGGCCAGGAGCATTTGTTAGCATGTTACACATGCTTGACAAGATGGGGTGTTTCAACCTGCATTATCGCAGAGAAAATCAAAAATATTTAATCCCTGGTTGTCATTCTATACTGATCATTTTAATGATATATGTGGGGGTCTAGCTTACTTTGTATTCTTATGTGTAATTACCCATATAAAAAAACACAACTCATTAGTGTTCTGTTCCACTGACTTAATTATACTCCTTAATTAAATCTTGACTAACTGGGGGTCACTGCAGTGTCAGTGGGATTTGTCACTGTTTGTCAGCAGGTGTCTGGTCACATCTATTTCTGGTTTCCCTGTTGCTGTATGCTGTTTAAGAGCATGGTCTTTTCTAAATGCAAAGGACAATTATGCATTACTTTGTTGTGGTTTGTGCCTTAAAGAAACGCAAGTGAATCCGTTCTGTAACACAAGCACTCTCCCAGTCTTTATGTACAGGACGTGGGGAATGTAGCAAGTATAAACCTTTTCAGAACACAATTCATTACCTCACTGGTGCTCATTTTCAAAGGCTTGTTCTTCCTGCAATCAAGTCTTATTAATTTATCAGGTAATCTTGTGTTCAACAGGCATAAAAATATATGGCAAATATCAATCCAGAGATACTACACCTTTTTCCTATCTCCTAAGCATGAAATGAATTTGAAACATGACCAGCAAGAATGAGCTAAATCAATATTACATGCATAACAAATACTACATGGCATGTGCTGCTATTGCTGTGCTGCTCAGAGTCAGAAGACCGAGGCTCCCGATTCACTGTTCCCTGAATAATTCAGTGGGAGTTCTGCATGTGCAATAAGGGCATAATAGTGCCATTTCTGTCTGTTTCAAATTTACATGTTTTGGGTTTGTTATTTTAGAAAGTTACTTAGGGGAAATATAATTCCCATGTTTACGCATATAATAGGCACCTAATGTTCATCTGAATAATTGATTAGTCAAGTCAGGCTTTCATAATTAGCTATTGGCTTTCCAGTATAAGCCCACAAAGCACTTGTCAATCTACAGACATTTTTAATTTATTAATATATATGTTATCAAAAGAGCTGCAGTACTTACCTAGAAAGCATTATTTATTCTGTCGAGGCTGAGGAAGCATTTAGATTCTACACATGTATTTTGAATCTACTGTAACTTTCCCAGAAGATTATTTTTCTGTTCTGAAAGTTTTCAGAAATGTTCTCTGCCTATAAACTCTTGCTTACTGTGGAAATTGGAGTGTTTTGGGGTTTTTTTTAAATCCATTCCTGTGCTACAAAGAAGTTAGTGACATGTCTTACTGACTATAAAATAATGTGTATTATTTATTTGCACTCAGATACATAGCAAGCATCTAAATAGGTACCACTAGCAGATCTCTCTAAGGCAGCCACATATTCTGTGACCAGACAGATGCATCTGTTGATAGCATATGTGTGACAGTGATATTGCAACTACGAGTTGTGAACCTGTATGGTAACTTGCAGAATCCTAAGATAAATTGTATTTCTCATGAACTTCATGACCTTGTTTGAACTCTACCACTATTCCAGTTTTGTTTCCTCATATTTCTGACCAGTTTTCAAGTGGCTGCTTTTAAAAGGAAAAGACATCCACCTTACTCCAGAAGTACATTGTGAGCCTACTGGTATGAAATTCATAAACCAAAACATTTGATTGTGAAATCCAGAATGAAATTTTTTCTTTTCTTACTAGAAGTATGTTAAAACAATTGGACTAGAAATTCTGTGGTTTGTTTTATTGGGAAATGAACTTTATGTTTCCATTGGGAGGCAGCATTTACTTCTAGCACTTGTTGAGTGTGAGGCACTGAATTTTAAAAAGATAGTGTTATGATTTCTGGAAAAGGTATGTTAGTTCTGTATATGCTATAAGTTTACTTACCCGTGGCCCTGTTCAGAAGAATCACTCTCATTTTAGTGAAAATATATAAGCACCAGCTTTCCATCCGTGAGGTAAGGACAAGAGCTTTCCTGAATCAAAGTCGTTCTGAGACCTGTACTGTTGGATGTGTATTAGGTTCCTTGCTCTATAAGTGGAAAGATACAAATATAATATCAGGATTTTAAACCCCTTCTAGATCTAAAACACTTCTGTTATAGAATAGCTTTTTAGTTTGTTTGGAAAGGACATGATGTAAAAAACACAATTCAGTGGCAGGAAAAAGTGTGCCCATTTTGGGCGTGAGATTTATTTAACTGTGGTTCACCACTATGAATTATGTGGTCTCACAGAATTCAGACAAGTTCTTGTGCAATACTGCAGCATCTTGTGTATCACACATATTCTGCCTACTCTCAGTTTCTACTGGAAGGCAGGAAAAGTACTAGAGTCATTCCCTTGATGTTTGGTAACACACCTCCAATTGAAAAAATTATTTCTAAGGTATCATTATTTCTAAGGCAAGTATATTTCTAAGGGTGTCATTATAAAGTCCCTCCTCCCCAGTATATCCTGTACTAATATAACCTTCTGTTATCTATTTTTATATCTATTCCAAAATAATTGAAAATTAAATGCTAAGTTACAAAGATCACAAAATCTCAGCAGTATTCAGAACCAAGTTTGCAACTGCTGTTAAAGTTTTCTGTATGACATTTGTACAGTGTTAACATTTCAATCAGTGTTACACCAATAGAAGGATTTTCTACTGGGATACCTTTAAGCATAGTAGTTTCTACCTGAAAAGTGTTTATAATTTAGGCTGGTGTGCCAATTAAGGATTTGAGCTGTGCGAGCATAGAAACGTTCACATTCTCACTATTAATGTGCTGAGTTCTCACTGGTTTCCCTGTCTGTTACCCTGAGTTCAGAAACATTTCCCAGTGGTATTGCATTGCTTGGTTCTCCATTTAGACTTTGAAAGAGCATTGTTTTCAGTAAGTGTTTTACAACTGGAAATAGATGTGCCTGCTAAAGAGATTCATATTTGCATCATTAGACAGGTGTTCTGATCACAAGGCGGAAGAGAGATCATATACATAAACAATGAATTAAAATCCTGAATAGGATTGCTAGGGCTGTTTTTCTAGCTTACAGCTAAATGAGGGCCATTATGTGGGCTTTCAGATAAACTCACAAAGCTCTTATCTGTATAAACCTGATAGATCTGCCATTATTCTCAGTGACTAACAGAAGTTATATCATTTAGTTTCATTAAAAATGCATTAATCCTTTTTTAGTAACCTTTTCCTAATTCATTGATTCAATTATACAGTGAACAATAAAAATGTTCAGTATAATAAAAATACAGTATTAAAAGTGTGCTATATACATAAATGTTTCATTGCAATGAAATTATTCAGAGTTTAAAAATATTAACAATATTAATATCACTCTCTGAGACAGAAAAGTGTACTTTTTTGTCAGCATCTCTGAAATAATATATGAAAAGAATGAGTCTTTAAAATGAGATGCCCAGAATGGTTGTTTATAGTATTACATGTGGTCACTTCATGTACAGACTTCCTTCAGGGTTGGTGATGTTTACCAGCACAGGTTGACTGAGGGACAGCAGAGCATTCTAGAATGTATGCACATATTGCTCGTAAATTCTGCGAACCAGGCTCCTCTGATCAGATCAATTCTCCCCAAAGTCACTGGCCTCTGGTCTAACTGAAAGCAGGCTGACTCCCAGGGCTGGACCTTGAGTTGATGCAAGTATTGGGAACATTTTGCTTGGTGAAGGAACACTCAGTGCATGGCAGCACTCGGAGCAACTTCCATAGCAGTGGCAGCTCCTGCCATCCCACTTACACTAGCTAAATAATTCAGACCACCAGGACTCCAGTCCAGCTCTCAGTCTGGCAGTTCAGCCGAGACTTTAAGTGATTTTGACACAGCTAGTACTTCTCATCATTTTGTACTTGGTTTCATTTATTAATTTCTGTGGCAGGAGAGCACTGTCTCTCAGTGGCTGTGTTAAACTGTTCTCTCAAGCGCCGACAGCCCGGCACGGCCGAGCAGGTGCCCGTGTGAGACAGTCAGTGCTGCCGGCTGCTGTGAAAAGCTGGCGTGATTTCTGCTAACATTCCAAGACTAGAGGAGCAGAAAGCACTTCATATTTTCATTAGTCATCCCTTTACAGATTTACTTTTAATTCTTTCAGCAAAGCAGATTATTAAAAGCAATGACCTGAGGTCTTCATTCAGATCTCAGACTTGCAATCCTGTGTAATGCGTGCCGCAGGGCAGAGGTCGCACTGACGAGTCTGTTAATGTAGTCACTCTAGGATAAGATCAATCTCCATACTTCACCATATTGATCTAATAGCTCATTGGCACTTCCCTCTTTGAATTGATTAGCTCATGTGTGAAAAGAGATTGATGGGTTTGTGACCCTGAGGAGTCTGTCAGGGGCACACCCATGGCAGGGGAAGTGCATGTTTTCACTGCTTCATTTGGGTGCCTCATTATCTGGGTGCCTCACGGGGAATAAGGGTCATAACGTTGTTTTATGAATTATTTACAACAGAATATCACGTTTTTCCTTCATTTGCTGCCCTGCCTGTACTGAAACCATTCTAAGCAGAACTGGAAAAAATACACATGGATGGCCAAATGTACCAAATATTTGTGTAAAAGGAACCATGACATATAAGTGACCTTAAAAAGCAGTTTTACTAATATAAAGTAATCATAATAGATATGAGGGTAGGAATAGACTTCATGGGTCACCTAGTCCATTCCCCTTATGCAATGACAGAATATTGATGATATCTAGAAATTAATTACATTTTAATTGCATATTCTGGATAAGTACTTACAGTGAATCTAGTTCAGACATCTTAGAGAACTTCATATGCACATTGCACTGTAGAGAGAGGCAATTTGAATGCAACATGTGAGCTACAAACTAAACTATGCACATTCTTCATTTGCTAAAAGTAACCAACCCCCCCACACACATTCAGCTCCATTTATCAAATAGTAATATATTTGCAAAATGCATATATTTGATACAGTATATTGGATTTTGGTGCAGTGTGTGTGCTCATACAAGAGGAAATATAAAAGGAGCTGTCTCATGAAGCTGAATTTGGAAGTTGGCTTGTGTTAGGGTGTACTTTAAAAATGTGTGCATTATCAAAGGCTTTACAGATACAAAGCAACAAAAGTAAGAACCAGCTCCTTGAAGCCTTTTGTTGAAACCCAGGCATTTTTGTATTTCTGCCTCCATATGAATTGTAGAATCAGTCTTGAAGACATTCATAATGTAAGGATTTCTTGTGCACCATCCAAGCTCAGGATACTGTATAATGCCACAACTATTGGTGTTTAACGGTTACATAGGATGTCACGTTATATGACTATGCCACAGTGCAAAAATTACTAAGCAAAGCATTCTTGTGGTGTTGTTAAGCTGATGGTCATATTTATGTAAGGAGACAGTGAGTTTCACTAATAATATCTTGTATTATTTAACTGGACATTCTGGGTTTATTTTGCAGGCTGGCAGTTTAGATTGAAAGACTGATAATTTTATTTACAGAAAAATCTCCATGTATGCTCCGTGCAGGCAGGCAACCCTGTTGTGCTATTTGATTTATGGTAACATAAACAGATACTTCCTAAGGACAGTAATAGTAAGTCCCTTCCCTAAAGACCTTATACTCTAAAAGAAACAGACCCTCAGGCAGATTAGCCAAACACAGAATTCATTCTATTACCTGTCAGTGGCACAATGCTGAATATTTGTATAATCTTGTATTCATTTATATTTTTAAATCATTCAAGCTATTCTACGTACCAGAAAATTTTCCCTGATAATAGATTTAAGTAGCCATATTTTCAAAAGTTCTAATACAACTCAGAATAACTTACTAGAGGCAGAGTCGTCATGCACTCTACTTTGTTAAAACTGAGATAAACCTGGGATTAAGCAAAAAAAACTTCTTACATTTGTGTGTTACAGTAATCTTTTAGTCATGTCAGATCTTCAGTAATAAAATCAATATTAAACCTAATTACAAACTAAAGTAACTGGTTCTTAGACCTAGATTAATAGTAGATTGCCAGATACTTGCACATAAGCTATGCAAAAAATGATTTTTTTAAGAAAATGTTGCCGTTTTATTGCAAGCTGTTGCCCATTGACCAAGCCTCTCTCAGTCTGATTGAAACTTTGCTCCTGCAGTTGGGGTGTGTGGTGCACTTATGGGTGAACAGGAAGTAATTAGAGCAGCCTGATTTTGTTGTTCATCATCCCTGCTGTCATTCAGAAACAAGCTAAGAAAAGTCCAAAAAATGAGATGTACATACTCTCTCCATTTTTTCTAAACACACAGCTAATCTTCTACAGCATGCAGACATGTAGGTACCCAGTTTGGAGACTCACAATTTGGATGCCTGTGTCCAGCTGTGACAGCAGAGAGTCAGAGGCTGACTGACTTATGTCACAGTCTACTGTTATTTTTGCTTATAAGGTTCCTATTCATTCTGTGTTCTGTATTGCAAAAGTTCCTCTCATCAATATACCAAACAAAGAAAACCAATATCTTCAAAGATATCTTTAAAAATTAATATTAATCCTAATTGCAGAGCTAATTACAATATGGGACCTGAGCAGAGTTGTGACAATCTTATTTTAATGATACTTTAGAGATTTCCGAATTAGACCACAGGAAACAGGAAGTAGGAATAACTGAAACAAAGCCAAATGAAAGGATGAATGGAAAAAAAACCATTTTAATACACACTTGCCTGTTCCTTAAACATTCATTCAATCAGGACTTCCTGTGATTTTTAATAACATGGCTCTGTCTGCTCTTCCACACTTGGCTCTGTTGGGAAAGGAGGTAATTTTTTTGCAGATGATGTTCCTGGTTGAAAGGATTTAGCTAGATGGTAGTAGCTGCATGCTGAGTGTCTCCTGCAATGCTTTTAAGATAAAAAGAGAAGTAGTAAGTGTTTCGGATCATTCCTGGGTACCTCGTTGGATCATGCATCACTACACCTCCACAACCTTCTTGTATGACTTCAGCTTCCTTTGGTGGTGTTCTTAAGCAATTTTTTTCTATCAAGTCAGATGAATACTGGTTTAATATATGACAACACCCATTCATAAGGCTGATTTTTCTTTCATTTTCTTGTTAACATTGAGTCTTCTTTCTCATTTAATCTCTGCCCCAGTGACTTACTGTTACTGCTGCAGCCCTCAAGGGTGTAAGACAACATTTCTGTATTTTTTCTTCATCAGTATACCATCTCCTTTCACATCTTGACTGAAGATACTGTTTTTCATGATTTCTTACTGCTTTTGCTGTGGCTTTTTTTGGCTGTTCTACTACAAATCAGAGGAAAACACAGTGGAATACATTTGTGTGGCAAGGGCAGTATTCCACAGTAACACCAGCCTCTATTGCCAAAGTGTGTTACAGGTGACTCTGTGTCCAGCCCTTATTCTGGAGACTCTACATCCTTCTGTTTCCCTGATTCAAGTATGGGCAGAAGGAAATTGCCTTTCCATAGCTGGATGTTTGTCAAAAGTTTTAAGAGGACTATGAAAAGTAATATATAAACCAATATATTTTAATTCCTGAAAAATATTGCAGTTCCATGCAATCAAAAGATAAAGAACGTTTAAAATTAAAAAAAAAACAACCTACTGATATGCCGATAACTACAAATGGTATGAAACTTTTAATGTATTGGATTCTTTGTGTGGTTTGTCAGTGTTCATCCCTAACTGTCACTAATACTCACTAATATTCCCGTTGGTGTAATCATGAATACAGTCCCACACTGTGTACATAAACCAACATTTGTAGGTGTCACCTGTTAAAAGGGAGTAAGATTATTCTTCAGTTATGACTTGGCATTTCTCATACTCCACACCCATTTAACAGCTGTACTGGAAATAAACACTAACCCTGTTAAACAGAAGAGTAACCACACAGTGTAATTTAAATAAGAGCTGATTTAAGTAACTCTCGTTAAAAACTCATGCAAAAAACAGTGTTCTGGGGCATGCAGCACTTGAAAGCATGGGACCCTAAGTGTGCTAAGAAATTACCCTGCTTGCATGTTACGATATTAAAGATTGCTTTCTGAAATTAGCACATGTCTTTTGTAACAAGTTAAAAATATTTTCCATATGATGCCTTCTTGATTGAGTTTTAATAGAGTATTTATTTTGTCAGAAATAACTTTAGTTCATACTAGAACTTTGTCTTTAATAATAATAATCTACCCCATATGTTGTATTGATCTCTGTCATGATTTGATGTTGCTGATATCTAAGAAATTCTACAAATGAGAGCTAATGTAGGAGTTTACCTGTAGACTCTTAGAATAAGCTTCAGCTGGAGTACTATACTAACTGTAAGAAAAATGAAATCATAATATATCCAATTAATCACCAAACAGGAAAGGAACATTATATAGAGATTAGAAATTAGATATAGAACATTATATTGACATTAGAAATCCTTTCAGATAATGCAAAAATACATGTTACTTGGAGAAGACCACAGAGACTTTAATCACAGGCTGCTCTACAATAGAGTGAAACTGCTGATTGACTTGATGAAGAATAAATTCACCAGCAGTACCATAAAGTTTACTGGGCTCAGTCTTGTCTTCTAATTCCCTGAGGGACATCATTGTGCAGCCTAAAAAGCAGATCAGACCTGCAAGGCTAACAATTAATCAGGTGGCACTAATTCAGATTTTATTGCAAGTCAAAGGACTGATATTCATGCAAGTTAAGAGATAAGAATATGGTTCAACACAATTTTGTAGTTTGTTTGTTGACATCAGAAAAAACAGGTGTATTTCCAGAGAAATTCAAGGGATCAACACAGCTCTAGTGACAGAATTGCTACATAAACTACATAGCTTTATCTAATTATTTTAAAATTCTAAACCCAACTGTGCATAAGCTTAGGCTGTACTAACATCTGTAGTAATACTCACAGGAGTAGGATTTTGAAGGTAAATTCTGTGGGTCCAGTGCTAAATAAGGTACCTCCTTCACTCTGTGAAACAGATGGCAAGAATAATTAATTTTCCCTTTTCCTTATCTTTCTTTTCACTGTGAGAGGCAAGAAACAGTGCATTGTAAGCAAAATTTTCAGTTGGGACTAAAATGAAATACTTCTCTTATTTTCAGTTAAATAAAATAAAAAACACAAACCCACAACCACCCAAAAAAGAACCTAAGAAAAACACATTTATAATTCATCAGAAATAATGCTGACTGTGAAATACCAAGTCATTTTCATGCAGTTTGCACAGAGATAAATGTGAGGAAAAGGAGAAGAAATAGGAGTGCTATGTGTTGCATTTGATGACCTATATAATAGATTTATATACATAGAAAGTTTATTGTAACAGCCCTTTCATCTGATGCATGTAGAAACAAGGTCAGTCATTTACCTTCTCCTTAATAGACGGGAATACTTTCTAAATGGCGTCCAAAGATCCATAAGAGAGATCTTATTCTTTAGTAGGATCACCATCTGCTGCCTGCCCCTACTCCTTCAGCAATCTGAGGCCTCCAGACTCAGGCACCTTGTGTTCTATTCCTGCAAGAAAACAGGATGAGTGTGAGCTGATGCTCAAGGCTGATTTGTTAAAGTATTTTGACTGTCTGGAAGATCAGCACTGAAACTGGGAAAAGGCTGGGCAGTGCTGCTTTGATCCTCACTTTCCCAGTGATCTCACACGGAGCTGTCCAGGGGCATGCGAGTGGAGAAGCTGTGGCAAAGCCATTGCTCTCCCTGCCTGCATTTCCTAAGCAGGAAACACTGCACGCCTTTTGGAGCATGGGCACCACACATGCACCCCTCCACAGTCTGGAAGGGTAAAAAAGTGTGGGACTTTTCTAATGTTGCTTTGTGCTATAAATTCCTTGTCTACGTCCTTTAAAAAATTCCAAAGTAGTTTGATATTCCAAATATGGTTCCATAAGCAGCAAGTTAATGAAGCATTTTAGTCCTCTCTTCCTCTTTCTCTGTTCACTGCTGTTGGATAAAGGATTAACCTTTCTTTCAGCATGGTATTCACCAGTTACTCTCCTCTATGTGGACACTGATTCATACAAGGCATATAGGAACTTAATATCTTAGATAGAAAAACTTCCTGTTGAAATATTCTGGCTCTGACTGGTGGATTTAGAAGTTACTAAAGAAAGAGTTACACATACACACAGAGGCACATTCCAAGTACAACTGCACTTGTGTAACAGCCTCTGTACAGGCTGTAAAGGAGCAGGAAAAGGCACACACTGAAGTATTTCTGCATTTCTTTTTGTTTTTAAATCAAGGCAAATGTAAAGGGCTAGCAAACTGGCATAGATTTAAACTCCCTTCACGCTAGAGCTAGATGGAAACAGGACAGTCATTTAACCAAACACAGACTTGTAAAGATCACTCCCTGCCTTCACATAGCAATTTTTACAACACACAGGTTTCTAGTAAAGGGCTGGAACAATCATAGTTAATATTAAATCATTTCTTCTTGAACTTTGTAGCATTTTATTACTGAGGTTATAGGTAGTAATCACATTTTATTAGGGCATTCACTGATTCTGGAAGTTATGTGCATTCACTTCTAAAACCACATTGGCTGTTACATGCTGGTTTCTGACAGCAGCCTTGCACAGGTTTCCCACTGTTAGCAGCAACCCATCTGGAGAGTCCAAATCCTTCCCTACCTATATAATGATTTGGAAACCATGCATGGTTTGAAAAATAGTCTCTGGAGTGCACTTGTCTTATAAAACTTTGATTTGGGGTGATTTGCACCAGTATAGCATAAGAAAATGGAGTAACAACTCAAACTATATGCCTGCAATGACTTGTGAGTGATCTCCTAACTGCATTTGAAAGAAAGTTCAACCATTCCTTGAACCTGTGTGCTTCAGGCTGAACAGTTCAGACAGATGTTTAATCACTTCATATTCACTAGGAAATAGCTATTCAATGGCCGTAGAATTTAAAAGTGGCACAATGAGATGAATGCTTCATGTTATTCCATATTTGCATTCCCTCTTAGAAGCGTAAGTAAAAATAATTCAGTTGAATCCAGCACAGTTTTATCACATAAATTTCAATTATTGTGGTTTTTTTAAAATCATTAGATACCCTTTTAAATTTTTAGTAGCAGAAAAGCCCAAAGCTACCATGGCAAGTTGATGTAAATGAACAGAGATGAAAAAGGATTCTCCAGCTTCTGAGAAAAGGTGTAAACTGGGTAAAAGGTGAGCACATTGTTTAACTGAATCTGCAGCAATAATTATAAGGAAAATATTTAACTAAGAGCAACACAAAAAACCCATGACCCTGAAATTTTTAACAGGTAATTCATCAAGTGTCAGGCTGAAAATACCTCTTCAGAAGAAAAATTGCAATAAATCTGCAGTTGTTGGTTACAGTGCGAAATATTGTGAAACACTTTCCTAAAAGAAAGACTCAGTGTGGTTTTGATAAGATTAAGGTGTATTTCAGCAAAGCATACACATTATTCTTCATTTTACTGTTTGGCAATTTCAGTGTTGTTCTTCAGAGAAAACAAAAGTTTATAATGATTAACATTCTGTGCTGTGGGAAGCATACACTCTACAACAATACTACCCTTGTGTCACGCTAACCTTCCTCATCTATAACATCAGCACAAATAGTTTTTCAGATGAGTAACCAGCATTTCTGAGATAAGTCCTCCCTTTAACTATAATTGATAAGGTGTGATTGTGTATTTCAGTGTCAATAGAGGCCTGAGCGAGACTTACAAACTTCCACTGAATCCCATATCAAAAGCTCAGGGCCCAGCTGAGGGGAGGCCAGGGTTTAGCAGGCAGATGTGACTCTCCCATTCCTATGTTTTTCTCCTGCCAAGAAACAGTGTGTCACCACAGTGCTCAGGGTTAGACCTTTCCTCTTCAAATTGAGAATCCGTTTCCTCCACTCCTTGAAATACTCTATGTGGCTTGCATCATATTGGCAAGATGAATTATGCAAACTAATAGATGCATCTAAATGTATTCTCATGCATGCCTGTTTTCCAGTCCTTGTTAGTGGAAAACTCAGAAAAAAATTCTTTAAAGTCACCTTATAATTGCAGCTGGCAGTCTACGAACTCAGACATGCCACCAGAGAATTCTGTGTTCAAACCTGTATTCAGACACTTGACAGAATCAAGTTCACTGTGCAGATGAACAATACCACACCTGTACTGTTGTCAACCACCATTCTCTGCTTCTCTAACAAATAGTACTTGCTCCATTTTTGCCCCAGCAGCATCACCTGCAGTACACAAACCCTTTAAGTCTGCATCTCATCCTCCTCACCTTTGAGGTTTTACCCAATATCCAGCTCACCTTTGTCTTCTCCCACCACCTTGGCTCTTCCTTTAAAACAGCCTCCCAAGCACTCCCTTTGCTTCCCTTGTCACTTAAGAGCAGTTTTACATGTGTGATGTTTTACTCATTTCATATTTGTAACATTATTCTTCTTTCATGCCACCCTCCCTGCTGGAAATGATCTCCTACTTCTTTTGAGTCACACACTTTTCATTACCTTCTTCCACATCTTTCTTCAAAAGCCATTTCTTCAGCAACAGTTTCCAGTTTTGCTGTCCCCACTGGTGTGTCTTCATCTGAATGCCACTGGCCAGAGAGGGCCTAAATTTAACCATCTGGGCACAGTCTTCATTCACACTTTTGCTCGAGGCTCAATAGCTGTCAAATGGGCATCTCATTTGACAACTTGCTTAGGTAAGATCCAGGTTACATTATCCTCGTGTCAGTGTTCTGTTATGGTAGGAGCAGGAGCAGCTGCAGATTTGGGAAATGTTCCTGCAGCAGACAGGTGTTGGCCACATGAAGCTTAAGTTTTATTTATAAGCATTCCTAGTAGTTAGGACAACAGGAGCGTTTTTCTTGTTGGTGTTAAAATATTGATAATACTCTTAGAGATACCCACAAACTGAAAAAGACCCTCAAAATTTAGCCAGCAGTAAAAGCTTGTGAGCTTGTTTTAATTCATTGTATACCACAACTGAAAATGTTGATTATGTCTAGTCCTGGACTGGACTTTAGTATCTTGGTGACAGAATCTTACCTTTTCTCCTGCTTATACTGCTAATGGCAAAGCAGCCTTCTCTGGCTTTGGAGGCAGAAGACTGAAGTCCACAAGAGCATTCTCCTTTGGAGGACCTTCCTCTTCAGAACCAAACTCGAGTCTCTTTGCCTTCAGGATCAGGTTCAGGCACATTCAGTTTAAGGCACCTAATTGTTTTGGTCAAAGGATGATTTTCTTATTTTGACAGACAGTGTGCTTCTGCAACTCATTTATCAACGTGCCAGAGAAACACAATGGTATTTGTGTTCTGGCTGCACTTACACATGTCATAAACTTTACCAGCTCCTTCTAACATAAGAAGTGGTGCATTACTGGTTTTGTTCAATGTGATCTAAATGCTTTTCCTCATCTGCATGTCTTTCAGAAGTAGGCTGGAGCTGGTCATTTGTCCTACCTTTTAGTAATACACAATCCTCATTAAAGTCATGTTTCTTTCTTCCTAGTACAAACTGGGAGGCATCTGCTGCCCCACCATCTTTCTTAAAATGGCAAAAGCTGCTGGATCCAATAGCCTTCTGCAGGCCACATAGTGTTTGGGATGTGTATAGAGCTGGTTATGCTATCCATTTTATGGGCTTTCACTGGTTAAATTACAGTGAATACAGAGGAGTAGATTTTGTGAACCACTAGCAGATGTTTGCTGTGCTAGTTTTGTGAGTCTTGTAAAACAGCAGGAACAGACTGTGTGCAAAACAATGTTTTGTGATTTTGCCATCTCTCACTGTTCTCACAGCACTGGCTCGGTAATGATAGGATAAAGCTTGGGAAGTAAGCTTTGATTGTGGACTAGCTGCTGTTGGGATCTTCAAAAAGCCAGGCCTGTAAAGTGTGGTTTGTTTTCAAAAGCCTGTGGCTGAGACAGCTGGCTTACACTAGAAATATATAGTCATTTATAGCACAGTCAAGTATCTCTTGTTCAGGTGTTAAGACATGCATGTTGAAGGTTTAAACTCCCTCAAAATTTGTTTTCTTTGGATGTAAGCTGTGATAGCTTTGTGTGAAATGGTAATTTGGATTACATTATCATGTTAGCATGATGTCTTTGATTTTTGTGATTTTTTCAACCCCTTTTTGTTCAGAGGAAAAAATTATCAAAGAATAGCTTTACGTAAAAAGCAAGAGTAACAGAATCTGTACATTTCAAATATCTTTTTCAAAGAATTAATTTAAAACTGGCCCAGGTGTATCAATGTGGTGATTTACTGTCCTCTCTTGAGCCAATAAATCACTTGGTTGAAATAGTTTTGTAGTCAAATACATGTTGTGGGCAGAGGAAGAGATTTTTAATACCAAATCAGCCTTGCTCTGTATCTGTGTGGGAAAACATGAACAGATGCACACAGCCTCTTGTGCCTTTGAAAGGTGGAGGGAAGTTAAGACAAATGGAAGAAGCAAAGATTTCAATGTTTCAGATATTAAAGTCTGAGCTATGTGGCAAGTGACTGGAAAGAGGGAGACAACAGTGGGTAACTTTCACAGGTGACATTACAAAAATCTATTAATAAGAAATGTTACTTCCTTCTCTACTACATAACTAGAAAACAAGTCTGAAAGAATAAAGTTCTAAAATTCATTAGGTCATATTTTATAAAACTTGAAAACATCTACTGCATTATCTAATTCAGCTCATGCAGGATTACTCCTTGTAGTGTGATTTCCTCTGTATGACAAAATCTAGTTCTAAAGCAATTGAAACTAGATTCATAGCACTTATAACATTTTTAATCTGTTCAGCAATGCTGTCTATGCAGGTTCTTAGAGTCCTTTCAACTACATAGGTGCTATTATCACTCTGAATTGTAGCAAGGCTAATGTACGTACCTCTCAACTCTTTCAGGGCACCCGTTTAAAGTCGGACTTTGATTTTTAAAAGAAATCAGGAAGCTCAGTAAGAATAGGTTCAGAGGATATTGATGCTTGCCATGACTTAATTTCATAGTTTACCTTCCACTGATTTGTGATTTTTTTTCTCCCATTTCCATGGAAATCCTATTTTTTTCCAGTCTTTAAGTGAAGAAGACTGAATGCAATCCAGTTGCATTTAGAGTCAGTTTAGGGATAAATTTCATTGTCCTAAAAGACATAGGTCCCAAATAACTTCAGAAAATCTTAATGTAGGTTCCTTGTGCTGGGTGCCAAGTATGTTCCTTCTGTTCCCAAATCCACTCAGGGATGTGTCTCACTGCTCAGCACTGACTTGTGCATTGCCCTTTCTTGCCCTACTAGTGACACCCAAAGCCGCTCAGCTTCTGTTCATTAAGAAGTGTCCTCTTTTCATAGCACCACAGCCATTTTTAGAGAGTTTTTAAAGCTCTCTTCACTTTTTAATTTGCAAGGGACCTGCCTCTGACTTGGGCCTGTTGAAACAATGATGCTTGTGAATCTGCAGATTCCTTATTATTTCCAGAAGCTAAGGTTCCAATATGGCGAATAGGAGAAAGTTCACATCAGCATTGTTTCCTGTTCTTCTTGTTTTGGGTAAAAATAAAATCCCATTGCCATAAATATACAATTATTAATACTTTGCATAACAATACCATAGTTTTGCTTTCCTAGAATCTAATAGGGAGTAAATATTCTATACATTTTACAGGTAAAGGCTACAGCAGTGTTCTCGTTATTCAACTTCAAACAGCAATTTTGGGCATGAATAATTCTAGACAGCATCTCTGTTCTGATGTCAGCCAGCTGTGTGAAGGAGGACTGCCTCCCTAGTGTGGTGTCAGACTTACTCCCAGAGTGATGTCACCGTTTGTTTTTCCTTTTACAGGTTGATGACCAAATGAAGTTGCTTCAGAACTGCTGGAGTGAACTCTTAATTCTGGATCACATTTACCGGCAAGTGGTACATGGGAAAGAAGGCTCCATCCTTCTGGTTACTGGGCAACAAGTGAGTATGTGGTCTGAGAGAAAAACTCATGTCTTGTTTTTATACTAACTTTCGAAACACCAGGAGTTTAACTAGGTCAGAAGCATACTGTGTTCCCAGAGATCCTCCATAAGTACTGTAGGTAAAATCACTTGTGCACTGTTTCTAGTCTGCTGATTACAGATAGACCTAAAAAAGCAGATATAATCATAAGCACTTTGCTTTTCAAATGCTTCAGTAATTGAAAAATAGCAGATGAGAAATGTTTCTCAAGAAGAAGTATTTACTTGGGGCTAAAATGGTTTCTGACAACACTCCCAAACCTAATGTTTTAGGTTTAAGCAAGTATAGCTTTTCTTCCCTTCAGAATTGTGATTTACTGAAAAGAAGCACTGGCTGGGTCAGAAATCTAGAGAACCTGCTGCTTGCTACCTCAGATACACCCTGATTATAGAGATGTATGCACATGTGTGAGACACTGGGCAGCTGAGACAGCTAATCACAGGAAAATCATTCTGTCCATAGGCTATAAAAGCAGGTACTGTCTCAGAAACTGTCTCGGGGTACGCACCCTGCAGTTTCTGCACAGCTATCCAGGGGTAATTTTCTTCATGTGTTAGATACATGGATCTCCCAAAATGCAAGAGCTATAATGTAGTAAATATTAGGAAAACTGTGAGAAAACACAAAAGAAAGTTTTGTTTCCACTATGCTTTCCAAAGCACAACAATCTTGACAGTAAAACAAGAACCTGATTCCTAAGATTGTTATTCTACTTTTAACAGAAAAAAAATAGTATCAAAGAAAAGCAAAGTGTGCCTGTACATTATGTTTCTGACTTGAAGTGAAGACAAATAATGGGTCTTCAGTATTTAAGTAGCTGCAAACTGAACTGCCTCAATTTATACACACATGGGAAAGAGCTCCTTTTCCTGTGCTACATCATTTGTGTCTGCATGTTGTGGAATCTACTTACAGCTTTAGCTATAATTTTAAAGCTGCAGCCATTTCTTAACACTAAGAACAAGTGTTTGTAAGAATCAGAAGGATTCTGATTCTTCTATTTGCATTTGTGATTGAGAGGTCTACAGTAGAAAGAAGAAATTATTGACTTGTTCAAGAAAGGAATTGGGAAAACTCAAATTCTAGCTATGGAACTGACTCCCACACTTCATGGGAAGTCATTAACCTATCTCATATATCATTGTACTTCCTAATTATATTAGCAAAAGTTAGTTTAGTTGCATTACTCTTGATTTATATTGGTGTCATTGAGAAAATTACTTATTCCCTTTCCATTTCATGCTCTGCAAGACGGACAATTTTGCTGGAAATTATTTCATTTACCACACAGGATGCTTGTTTATAAAGCCATAAGTATATTGACAGGTTTCTGTTCCTGAGAGAACTGCTAAATTAGTGTCTCTTTTGTTATGCGATTAGCACTGTTTTAAAGATAGTGAGTGCCTAAGTCCCACTGAAATCATTAGAGTCATCTAACTACCCTTAAATTCTAGCCATTGTCCCCATTTTCTCACAGTAATAATTTTTACCTCATTAGCCACTTTTATCTTTTCTTGAAAATAAAAACCCCAGCTGTACATGATCTCAAGGCAAAGCAGAGCGTTTCTTCACTGTTGGACAACAGGTAGCAGGATGCTTATTAAATGTACTGCTTACAAATCAGCAGCTGGACTGGGAAACTGAGCATTTCCAGGCAGTCTCCAACTAGGTTAAAACCTGGTTATGTTGGAACCCTTGCATTCATTTTTGCCTATGTTTGTAAACTAGTTTTAATACATCCTTCTTTAAATCCAATTTCCCTTTCCCATGTCAAAATTTCTCATTTTGGAGTTGGTGCAAGCACTCCCAGAGTCTCCCATCACCTTCTTTAGTCTCCTCTTTGCACTTAGGCTGAGAGCAGGAGCGGTATCACTACAACAGCAACAAGAACTCTACAGTCAGTCCATTTTCCCATTTCACAGTTCCTAACAGCTGCAGAACCTACTCCCATGGATGTATCACAGATTCTCTGTAAGAAACAGGGAGACACTAGACCTGAATTACAGAGTGTCTGCTGCTGTTTCTGAAATCTCCCCGTAATGCTCCTGTTTTGTCCCAGTTTCACTCAGCTCTGGCCCCACTGAATTCTCAGTGAAAAGCCAGATTACTTCCAGGAGCGAGTGCCTGCCCCTGCTGGGCTGTGCATGGCACACATTTCACACAAAGACTGCTGGTAGTCAAGGTGTTGAAGCAGTGCCAGTGCTGTGCCACTATATGACTTGTATGCAATTTCTGTATCAAAAGCATTTACTTTAAACCAGCATCTTTTAAAATTATTTTCATGGGTAAAATTCCTTCCTTGAAGAAACTCTTTTATTTAGATGGACAAGGCTGGATGAGCTAAGCAGAAGTTTTAAAATATCTAGAATTGCCAGAGCTACAAATCTTAAAATCACAGGATAATCGGGCTGGAAGGAATTTTAAGGAGTCACCAGTCCAACCCCCTGCTCAAACCAGGTTTCTCGGGGCTTTGTCCAGTTGGGCTTTGGAAACATCCAAGGACGGAAACTGCAAAGCATCTGTGTGCAGCCAGTACCACTGCCTGACAATCTCCATGGGAAGAAAGTTTTTCCTTAGTTCTCCTATGAACTTTTTTTTTTCTTTTTTTTTTTTTTTCCAACTTACACCCAGTGCTCATCACTCTCCTCCTCCTTGACCCCTGATTCAATGCACAGAGCCCAGGAGATCTTGTTGGGAAAGACTGAGGCAAAGGCAGCACTGAGAACCTCAGCCTGGTCTGTGCTTGCTGCCACAAAATCACCATCTGAATCCAGCTGCAGTCCCACATTTTCCTGGTTTATGCCAGACTAGCAATTCGATATTCCTTGCAAGTTTCAACTACAGATGAACTCTTTTTTAACATTATCACTCCATGGCAGTGGACATGGACGTGGATGATGCTGCCACATTACCCATCCTGAGGCATTCCTGGCTTCAGCTGCTGTGCACTGCTTTTGCACATCCCTGCTCAGTAATGAGTTACTTTTTTAGACAAGTTGATCCAATACAACTGTCTCTTTTCCTAACTGTCAGCATTGACCATTGCCTCAGACTGTTGCACTCCTAGACACAACATCTGTTCACATGTATTTATGAAAGGACAATTACGACTGTGTCTGTATCCTCTGTAAAAACTGTAAAATAATTCTAGGAAGCCACACTTCTAGACCTGGGCATTATGAGTCTTTGCTAGTGCACGATTCCTGCATATTTTCTGATTACTGTCCTGATCCTTTCAGTTTGCACAGAAGAGACAGGGAAAAACCCTGCCACCATTTCATAAAAATTAGTTGATTAAGGTGTGGAAAGCACTCTGACACTTCTGATGAAAAGTGCTGTAGATGTTTTTATTTCTGCTACCAACAAAGCACTATGAGCGAAATTACAGTCAATCATCTGGCTTTCAAAGATAATAACTTTAAACTGAGGACCTGAGCTAGACTGCCAACTTTATTACCTGAGAGATCAAGCTTATTGTCACAAGTTAACAAATTTAAGACCTGAGAAGCCTCACTCCTTTCTTTCCTTAATATATCCCTCCATAAAAGCTACTCATAAACACAGTCCTTTTTACAAATCACCATCAAGGTGGAAGCTGTAAGGGGGGAACTTGCCATCACTTAATTAGAGCATACCTGCTCTCTCCACTTAGACTGCACAGCCTCTGTTCCTCAGACACAAAAGCCAAACTTCATCCAGGTCCCCAGGGTGGTACCACTGTCAGTTCTGTACTTGGCATCTAAAATGGGCTAGTAGTTAGAAGAACACTTGATAATTTTCAAACACACTGGCTCAAAACTCATTACTTTAGGGCACTCCTATCACATTTGCATATATCTGCATTTCCCTCAAGCCACTGGCTTACAGGTTTTACTCAGTGTCAATCCACTGTTCCCACTTTGACGGGGAAAAAGTGCAGTCAGCAACAAACTAGTAAGCTTTGGCCCTTGTATAAAAAGCGACTGTGTTTTATTTTGTTATTTATTTTGGGGTTTCATAAATGAAGCTCTTTTGTGTGTAT
Source organism: Rhabdornis inornatus (assembly GCA_013397075.1). NCBI lineage: Eukaryota > Metazoa > Chordata > Aves > Passeriformes > Rhabdornithidae > Rhabdornis > Rhabdornis inornatus. Next base: position 2,393,427 of record VWZS01008230.1, on the reverse strand, counting down.
GTTTCAAGAAAGCACTTTTTTCAGATCATTACAATTCCTCAGCAGTTCCTCAGAAACAAGTTCCTCCCTGTGCTGCACACTTCATTTTCTGCACTAAGTACTGCCCCTCAGCAGTAGCAATTACCATTTCAAAAGGAAATAAAGTAGCACAAATGCATTTTACAACTCTCAAAATTTCATAATAGAAAACAGCTAAGGAGTGATTTGCAATGTGGTGGTTAATTGTAAATCATTGCCAATATGCTCTCCACATGCTGAGTTTTGTAGGTTTGCCATGTGGCATGTAATTTTAACAGACCATTTCTAATTATAGAAATTTAATTCCTCCAACCTGAGCACTTTCTTCTTGTATCTTCTACACAAGCAATACACTACCAGCTTCCAAGACCCAGCACACATAAGGTAGATGCTAGAGCTCTGCACAGAATATCCTTGCTCGTGCATTTTCCTGCAGCAGTCAATGCACAACATGTGAATTGTAGCCTCATCTGCTCCTTTTGTTCATACCTACACTCTGCTCATTGTTGCCAAATATTCCCTCTGCTGAGCTTGGCCAAAGCCTTTCCAATTAAAAAAGCCATCCAAAAATGTGTCTAGATCTCAGATTTTTTTGAGATTGTTGAAACTATTGATTTAGTTGAAGTCATCACACAAATGCATCTTTACACCTGGATTTCTGTTCTAAAGCATAGCACCAAAGAAAGAGCACGAGATCTTGATGGTTTTGTCACCTTGCAGAAGTACCACTGAAGTACAAGAGTGTTAGAGGAGTGACTGCAAAGGACATCCACAAGTCATTGGTATAGAAAGCTCATGGATATCTAGTGGAAACCTATTACTTCTTATGTTTTTGGAACTTAGACTTCATAATTGTTGTGGGCACAAAAGAGGTATTGGCATTTGAGGGCCAAGTCTAGAAGTCCTTACATCAGCAAATAAACACAGGATTTGATTCAACGTGGATACAAATGAGGTCAAGCAATCATTATTTCACTATTCAGTATAGTATTTGCTTTTTTGCATAGTTCCTTACTCTAGTGGTTTCTACCACTAGAATAAGGTTGTGCTAGTTGTTAAAAGGGCCTCATGCCTTATGAAGATATGAAGATACTATGCTGGCTGCTCCTTGGGGATGAACTAGATGTGCTCAGTTAAACTGGGTAAAACACATCAAAATTCAGTTATAACCAGGAAGTGCCCTGAATTCAGGTTTGTCCAAATATTTGTTACATATTTTGAGCCTTTCAAGTAGCTATGGACATACCTACGAACAAACTGATCCCAATTCACATGTGCTTTGCTGTGTTGCCATGAAACCATCATAGCACTGTGCTTTTAAGTGTAAAATCCCAGTTCCAGTAACAGTTCATGGAGAGAGCAGCTGACATGAATCCTTGCACGCCAGAACTCTTCCATTTCCCACACACTAACTCTGTTGTCTTCATGGGAGACACATTTCTTTTGTATTTCGTAATAGCTCCCATAAAGAAAACAAAAGTTATTTGCCTGGAGTCTGGCAGCATTTCTTTTAGTCCTCTAAACCAGTCCCATGCCAGTGAACTAATTTGTCAGCATAAACTCATGTAAAATCCCGTAGCTGATTTTAAGTTTGCCCAGCATGAAAGACAAGTTGTTCAGAAACAATCTGAAGAAAGCACCACATGAGTCTGTCCCAGCTGCCTGTTGGAGTAGTGATAGTGATGAAATCCAAAGTAAGCACATCCAGTCTTGGCTACTCATTGGCAGGAAAGGATTTAAAACAATAGAGCAGAAATTTGTGTAAAATAAGAGGGTCTTAAGGGGGAATGAATTTACATGGTTCAAAGCTCCTGAAGAAGCAGTTTGAGTTAGCACAGCCTTGCGAGATGCTACCCAGACATTCACAAAAATGTTTACAGTGATTCTCTGTCTTCTGATGAACTTTACTGAATATCAAACTCAGCAGTGATTTTGTATCATCTCATCCCAATATTAAAAAAAAACCCACAAAAGTACATTATAACACTTTGGTAAAGAAATGGATTCTATTGTACTCTGCAGTACTTCGGAGTGTTACTATTTGCATATTATAGTTAATTATCAAGCACCATAACATCATCCTAGGGGAAAGGGCCACTGGCAACTTAATTCATTATCTTCTATTATTGTGTCTCACATTAAAATGACAAGCGTCTTATGCTGCTAAAGTCAACATAATTTTAATTAATATATCCAAACCTGATAACCAGCAGATACAAGCATATCTGTGGGTTTGTTCATTCTGAAACCTCCTCATTTTTGTACATACGCACCTCTTCAAAGTGTTTTCCATATTTATTTGCTTAGAAATGTAATAGAAATGCTGTTTTTAATGAAAGAATTATATTAAAAGCTCAGACTGAGTTTAATAACCACTGCAGTTTCCACTGAAACCTGTATCTCAGGTAACAGTGGGAAGGCTGCAATAGTAAAAGAGCTTGTTTGCTATGTACTGAATGCTTCTGAGATGAGACTCATCCGCCCACTGAGCATCCACTGGAGCAGCGTCAGGGCTCAGAGACGCAGGGCAGGTCAGTGTGGGCCAGCCCAGGCTTTCAGGGCTGTTTGTAGCCAAGGAGGGGGTGCTGGGGGAACAGCCCCCCAGCAGCCAGAGGTGCTGGCCAGGGCTGCACCCTGTAGAGCAGGAGGAGCAGGATGCTGCCTTTGCTGCACCTGGGCACCCACTGCCTCTGCCTTCAGACCCCAAACTCACAGTAGTCTAATTTACTAAATCCAGTATGATATCAATCTTTTATTAACCTGAACTGCCTTTGTCTGCTAGATTATACTGAATAGAGCCACAGCAGGGGCTTTATTCCTTACTTGTGCAATTCCTGTCTGGCTGAAAGGAATGGCATTCAGGGATAGTCAGTACCTGGCAATGCCATCAACAAGTAAAATCCCTCTGTAAAACAAATAAAATAATCATATTCTGGAGACTATTTCGAGCTTGCTGAAGCCTTGAAAGGGATGGTGCAGTTCCACACAATATTTCCCCATGATACCACAGTCATATTCTAGAAATCAAATACTCCTTAATTTTAGAAGAAAAAAGGAACTTAATTCCACCATTAAGTGTTAGATTATTTTGTGAACATAGGGAAGAGTTGATACCAGAAGTCATCACCTGATTCCATCAGAAAAATTGCTATCTGAGCCCAGTAAAACCAGGGATTTGTCTTCAAAAATCTTTAATTACCATGAAACAGCATTTGCAAAACAAAAAACCACAGGTGCTCCCTTTATTTTTGGCCTTCAGCCACAGCATTTATTTAGCCTAGGGTACGGGAGGAATTCACACTTCTGTTTGTGCAGCCCATTGTTTTACTTCCAGATTAGGTTATTTGGAAGCTCTGACAAAGCTGCTGTTTTCAAAAATGCCAGACAACATTCTCAACATCAGAATCAATGTGAAATGGAGTAGTATTAATTGGGATGCAAAAATATTTTAGTCGTGGATTTGATTTTACTAGATGAAATCTATATACATTATGAAGTAAAATGTACAATATAAAGTAAATGCTAAGACTTCACTATGTGTTTCGGTTTAAGCATTTGCACAAACATCCAAGCTGGCTTAATCTTTTTCTTTTAAAAGTGCTTTTAATCATGAATTGGAAGGTAAAAGAATTAATACACATTTTAGTATCAATTTCTGCATAAAGCACCAGCAAGCAGAACATAGTAGTCTTTAATGTGACCACTTTTTCAGAATAGACATTAACTGAGGCTTTTTCATGCACAGTTGCTTTTGTATAAACTGATTGACACCTTTGGGGGTCGTCTTTCCACTGACTCATAATTTTGCTCACTCTTGAAAAAAGCCTTCTGCACACCTACTATTCTCTAGTTAAAGCTGAAAATTCAACTCATCATATTTACACAATTAAAAAAAAAATCCATTCTGCGTTGTTTTTAATTGCAAATCCTACCCAAGGGACCAATTCTCCTGCTTAGGAGGCAGCCCTGTGCCTTCTACTAGAGAACCAACTGCAGTCAATTATGGTAATGAAATGTCAATAAATATAAAAATTTAATACAGCCTGTTCCTGGTGAGTGGCAGATGAGGACTTGCCTCCCAGACAAATTTGCTGGTGCTGCAAATATTAAATGCACCTGAAAGAGGAGCAGGTTGCCTGAGAGCTCTCCAGTAGAGGGATGCTGGGAGATCCAGGCATCTACTGGGTTTTTCCATTATGCCATAATCGCTGCACTAAGGCCACTGATATTCTTGACATTCAGACATCTTAACTTCTTATTATGAAGAGAGTAGCATATTTTCCCCACAAATTGGAAGCTCAGTAAGGGATTTAAGCTTTTTTTCCCCCTCTTAACAAATACAAAAGAGAAATTAAGTTATGAAATTTCATATTTATATGTGACCGGTTTCTCAATACAAAGTAGTTGAACCATGTCACTACATTAAACTGATCACTGAGTAAAAAATATTTTTTCTTATTAAGTATATATGCATAAAGAAATATGCATAAATGCATCTATAGAAAGAGTGATAAATAATAGATGAACTAGAAAGTAGTTTTTGAAAGATGGATAGGCTGGGGTTTCCAAAGATCAGATTGTAGTTTTGCCACAGATTTCTTTGGCCCTGAGTAAGCAATTTAATGTCACTACTTCAAGTTTCCCCAGGTGTAAAAGAGAGCAATAAAACCTACCCCACAGGATACTTCAGCATAATCCATTGATTTAATTGAAGCATTGAACTCAAATCTAACTGCTCCAACACTGCCAAGTATTGTTATTCTTAACCTCCATTCAAAAAGTGTAACCTCATTTTTTCTTTTGCAGTTGCCTCCAGTCAGTTTGTAGGGAGCAATAAGAGTACATATAAATGAAATCTCTTGTTAGAAGTCAGTAACTTATTGATTATATTAAGGCCATTACCAGGAAAATTTAGTTTATTTTAGTCATCATTCTATCTTCCCTTGCTGGAATTTTGTCAGGTTAAAAGTATTTCAAGGTTTTTTTTCCTTGTTTTACTGCTGTTGATACTTGAGCAAAATCAATTCAATAGTTTTAAAATAAAATAATTTTTAAAAAAATCAAAATACATGTTCCTTAAAATTAAAAAAAAAAAAAACCAAACAGATTTTAACGGATTAGAGCCTGGAAAAACAAAATTTTGCAGTATTGGTTTGTTTCCTGTGGTGATACCTCTCCATTCTTTATTAACTACTTTATTATGGGAAACTTTGGAGATGGTCTGAGAACACTAAACCATTAAACAAATGACTAACCCAAAGTGAGCACTTTCCACTGTTCTTAGTCTTAATTTACAGCCAGACTTCACTTAGATGAAATACAATTAACAATTTCCCTGTTGTTCTGGAGGCTCCTACAGGACAAAGGTGTTGGTAATACTAGAGCATTTTGGAAATGTGTCACTGACCCATTTAAGTCTCAGCTGGCCAGGAGTGGTTCTTTGGGGAGCAAGCAGCACACCAAGCCATTTCCATGGCACAGTGGCACTTCAGGGGATGTGGAGCCCTCTGATGAAAAGGGGACAGAACATTGCACCTGAAGCTGCTGCTGAAGTCACCCCAGTTCTGATACAGCACTTACACCCGGCTCCACACCAAGCCATGGCCCTGTCCTGGAGCCAGCCCTCCCTTCACCCTCCCATCACGGCATTCCCACAGGCTGTGCCCTTCCCCACTGGTCACCATCCCAAAGCAGGCACACCTTCACAGTGCCAGGGGCTGGGGCAGGCTCCTGCATGGGAACATCCCCTGCAATGGGACTGGCATCAGCCAGAACAGTTTCAGCACGCTGGGCTTGGGGAGGCTGCCCAAGGGTCAAGGATCACCCAAGGATGAGTCAGCAATGGCAGCCTTAAGCATCCTGTGCTTGTGAATGTTCCCTTTTTTAATAAGTGTATTAACTGCAGCTTTCCATTGGATGTCTGTGTACAAGGGAAGCTCCCAGGCAGGTCAGCCTGCCCCAAGAGCAAGGGGCAGCATGAGCAGGGCAGCAGAGCCCAGAGCAGCACCCTTGTGTCCCTAGCCCAGGGGAAGGAGCTCTGTGCACTGCAGTCACTGCTGGGGACAATGCTGGGCTGTGACACACCTGCCACCCCTCCTTCCCCTGCAGGGCAGCACTTGCAGAGCAAGTGAGTTCCAATCAACACCAACAAATTCAGGGATTTGTGTAGCTGAGGAGAACAGCAACCAGCCACACAATACCTCTGCATCCTGTGGGAATACACCGGCATTTCTGGGCCTGAATAGATGTTTTTGGCCAAGTTCTGGACACAGGACTGTTTTCCATGAATATTGTTGTGTCCCTCTGGAGCAATACAGCCAGGGTAAGCAAGAAGCTCACTCCATCAGTCATTCCTTGCAGGATTACAATGAGAACAGGAGACATCAAATGAACAAAACAAACTGAGATAAGGACAGCTACCAGTGTCACAAGCAGCTCTCATATTTAAAGCTTCTAAAAAAGCTGATCCAGACAAACCAGCACTCACAGTGATGTTATGTACCATTAAGATATATGGTTTAATGTTATTTTCAATATATACCATTGGGTTAAAATTGGTTTCTATATAAAATCTTGACTTGATAATATCATTAAATTAAGAGGGATTTCTATATCCAGGAGTATCCTGGTTGTATATTATTGCTTGAAACATCCTGAAGTGTGGGGGTGACAACCAGCTAGGAATACAATTCTCTTTTACAGGTGGATTATTCCATAATAGCATCCCAAGCTGGAGCCACCCTCAACAATCTTATGAGCCATGCACAAGAACTGGTAGCAAAGCTTCGTTCGCTGCAGTTTGACCTACGAGAATTTGTCTGTCTCAAATTCCTGGTGCTGTTTAGTTTAGGTAGGTACACTCTAATCTTCATAATTATTGTTTTTTTCTAAAAACATGGAAAATACTTTGCTTTTCTTCAATTTTTCGTGAAACACATGGTTTTGAAATATGTTTAATGAGGTTCACAGTAATCTGAGGATAATTTTTTAATTATCAGTTGCAGGGAAATAATGTATAAGGATTAAAAGTGTGTTTCCATAGAAATTATTCCTAAAACCTAGGGAATTTATTTTAATGGAGTATTATAAACCTTCTGTATTTTGGTATGTAAATACTGAATTTTGCAGAACAAGGATAAAATTCTATTAGACATCCTAGAGAACAGTGGAAAATACAGATTGCCAGGTTCTTCTATGATACTGAATACAGTTATGTAAAGCACATGGAGTAGGGATATGGTTGGAATTTCCCTCTTATTCAAAGGCATCTGTGGTAAGTATAAACAATCTTCTTTGCATATGATGGCTGTCACACTGTAACCCATAAATCAGTAATGTATCTCACAGTTTCTTAAAAGTGAAAGGAACTCCTAAAGTGCAAATTAATGATAATAGCTTTAGGACAGATCTGGCTAGGAAATAACCTTTAAAGGGAAGATTGTTTTGTACTAGTGGAAAGGATAGAATGGGAAAGATACCTATGCAAGACAAATTAGTTAAACCAGTGCCTTCCAATAAATCAGTTGAGAAAAATCACCAGTGCCAAGAATAAAAAAGATCTCAGGGAGATGGATTCCTATTGACTTCATGGGAAGAGATTTTTCTGCCTGCCCTCTGTTTCAGGTTTGCACTTCGTTGTAAAGCTGGTCTAAATGAACTTTGCCCAAGTGAATGTTTTTTTCTGGCAGACAGTTGAAAGGAGAGATTTAAAAACATAAATAAGGTCAGACCCAGTCATACCTCCATAGCAAAACCTCCTGTTTTACTGAAAAGGTGTTTCTGTCTACAAAGAGAGTGAGCAGGTGAGCCAAGGACACAGTGAAAGATATCAGCAGTGGTGACATTTAGTAATGCTTTCCTTTCATTTTCAGTTTTAAAAAAATTCTGTAAAGGAATAAAATTGTAAAAAAAAATTATCATAATACAATTGCAAGTAGACTAAAAGAGACACTTTTGATCACACTGTAGATCTCAATTACAGTGGTAAATATGTCCCTCCTACGTGTTACAGAATTTGAACTGCTAGAGAAAATTTTAGATAAAGCTCCCTTCAAATGCAGGGAGCATAAAAGACCAATACTTCAGAGGTACAGGGGACAGAACATGCAGAAGATAAAAAGAAATATTTTACAAATGAGAATGAAATTAGAATGATGCTAACAGAATGGATCATTCTGAGGTATGTCCATTTTGAATCCTAGGAAGAGATGATGGATTTCCTTGGCAACTATTAACATTTTGTATTCAGGGCTTCATTGCTTGAAAGTCTTATATTCAGAGAAGCGAAAGCAAACCATCTGTTGCAGAAATTATGTTTTATGAATTAATCTGATGGATAACAAGAATTCATATTTCCTAATTCCTAATAAGTAGGTTTTTCAGTCATTATATAGTAGCACAAATAAAGCCTGTAGCTTTCTTCTGATAAAATATTTAGAGAATTCGTGTCAGTTCAGAAACATTTTAAATTAGCTGAATAAATGAAGTGCATTTGGAAAATTCTCACATTTAGGTGGCTTTTTATTTAAAGATTTTCATCAGTTGTTCTGGTATTTTGCACTGATTTAGGAATCATTCTCACACCTTTACCTCTCCTAATGCTGCCAGGTACTGTGCTCAACTTCTGAAGCACTTGGGCAGGAATAACCTGCAAACTTGTACCAAGCCAGGTTACCCAGTTTTTCTCTCATTTATGCTACTATAAAGCAAGCTAATTTTGCTGCTAATAGGAACCTTGTAGTCACATCACTTGCATGTAAAAGTGATGTAGCTAAGACAGGTCCAACACCTTTGAAATCAATTAGTTCATTATTTAGCATACTGCAGAATTCCATTTGCTAATAGTCAGAGCTAGAGGTTACTCTGCAAAGAGTAAAATGTAAAGATGTTACCACTTGACCCAAAGGACAGAGGCAAATATTCAAGGAGAATGATGACAAGATTGAAATGAAAAACACAGATACGCTTTCCAGCTAAGCACTTAAGTTTGTGCCCAAAAGAACGAATGAATCATGTAGCTGAAATTAATAAGACACCTCACAGCCTAAGAGCAAGTCAGGTTTAGAAGACATTGAAGTGTCTAACAATGCTGGTAGGCATTCAGCAGGGCTGTCAGAACTAGCTAAACATCAAATTCTACATAAATAACTGGGAGCAATTATTGTATCTAAGTATCTAGGTGCATTTAGCACATATCTACATCTCTTAGGCATCTCTACAGAAAACCGGTCCTAATGCCAATAATGTATCACTTAATAACAAAAAAAAATTTCAAAAACCTCAGCTGTTGACAACCTGGCCCTGTAACGTATAATGGAATAAAAAGTGCTTCAAGACATAGCCTTTTTACATTTCTGAGGATGTTCATACGAGTGCTAACCTAGCCAATAAAACCTTTTACTATTGTTCTTTAGTCCAGTGCTTGATTGAAAAATAAATGTCTACTATAAAGCCTCTCAAAGGCAATATGAAGTCAATAATCCACAGAATTAATTTATTGGGAAGAAGTTGTTTGTTTTTTTATAACTGTATAGATAGGAGACTGCCGTGTAAAGCTGTTTGTTATTCATGGCTATACCGTCCTGTCTGTCTCTCCACAAGACAGCAATCTCCTTTAGGGCAAAGAATTTGGTCTCTGCCTTTTTTCTTAACATTTCAGAAGTGATTATCTTAGTAAACGAACAGTAAAACCATGCTCAAAACCCAAAGCACTTAGAATATTTTTTCCAAAATAGAATTAAACTCTATCAGTTTTGCTTGCTAGATTTTAAATGAAAGAGGTAATTGTTCGTTATCTACTCATGAGCAGTTCCAAAGGGTTTATGCAGGAAAATCCTTTTGATTTTTGGCAGCATTAAAGAAGATGCTGCTGAGGCTTAGCCAGATGCAAATTAAGTGTAGCTGTTGTGGCTGGCAGTGCACAACTCCTCCTGCAGTCAGACTGCAGGGCCCCACCTCGGTGAGTGGGACCTCAGGCCCAGGAGCTCAGGTCCTTTCTCCAGGGACCCTCTGACCAATACTGCCAATTACATAATGGTACAGTTGACTCAGCAGTTATTCAATAAACCAAAATAGCTCAGCAAATAGTCTCTTAAGTGCGATGTTTCTTTAGTTCAGTACTATAGAATACTTAAATATGTAGAGCTACATATTTAATAATTTTTTAAAATAATTTTTAAATTCCCTCTCTCAGTTGAAAAAAGCAAATGTCATTACAGGTAGGTAGTTCTTTCTGTAGATAAAAGTCTTTCATTGCAGTTCCCCTTGCCAACCTTTCTTTGACTGATGTTTACATTATATTTGCAAACCCCAAAGCATGTCTGTTTTCTGGGGCATCGTTTCTGTGATTTCACATATAGAGATATTATCCCCTTAATTCCACCTTAGGGAGTGAAGATAATCAATATGTCAAACCACAATTTAACTCAGGTATGTCAGCCAATTTTTTTTTCCCAATCTAAAGATAGGTGGATAAAAAAGACCTCCAGCAGCTCAAGAGATATGCAAGTATGGATTTCTTGACTTCTTAGTTACATTTGACAGGTTTCGTCCAATGAAGCAGTACCAACATGGATAGAGTAATGCAGCAACCGTAGTCACATCATTGATGGAAAGTTAGTGGCCAGGCACAAATTGCAAAAATGGGAAAGAATAAAGAAATTTTTGAATGACTTGAGTGTTAAACCTACTTTTAACACTACTCCATGATGTCATGTCCAACACATGGAATGAGAACATCTGAGAAAGATGCTGAAAGATTCACACAGTTCTGTAACTGTTTATCAGATTTGCCACCAAATACAGTAAACATTTCTGGCTTTCTGAAAGTTGGCTAAATTGAGGATAATGTGAATTCTTTACCCTAATCCCAGAGTAAAAATACACCTGATTTTTCTATAGTATATAACCAGTACAGCCCACAGTACATATTATCAGAAAGTAGGCCAAAAACGAAAGACAAATTATGTCTTTAATAACTGCTGGCTCAAATCAAGAAACATTACAGATAGGAAAAGCAAATGTGTCAGTTTATCAAGCTCCTTGAATTTTCATTACCACATTTGACATTAGTTTGGAAACTTCTTTCTCTCCTTGTCATAAATCAGAATTAGAAATTAAACAAATAAAAGCAAACAAATCACCCCACATGTGCTGTTGAATTGTCTCATTCTGGGGCTGAAATAGATTCCTATGCTCCACTGGGAGATGCAATTTTGACTTCAATAAAGCCAAGAGAATTTCACTCTTTTTTTATTTGAGTCAAAATTTGGTTCCTATCACAAAAAAAAAATTCAAAATAAATTTTTATCAATTAAATTTGACAAATTACTACATTTAAACAATGCTTGAAGAACCAAATGAGTGCCTTAAACGGGATATTTTCTGTCATCTTCATTTTACCATCCAGTAACTTTACAGATTGGTCATTTAACCTGAAATCAGCCCTTGTTTTCTCTTTACAAAAACTTCCCATTTGTCCTGCTAGTTTTTATTATGTGAACTCAGCAAGGATGATTTTTCAAACTCCCATGAGAGCAGTTTGTAAAGTGAAATGCCAGCAGGAGAAAGGTAGACATCATTTGACCCACGTCCAGGCACTTGTCGGCTGTGGAGCTAAATGCTGGACCAGCAGCAGCTGACTGGTACTGCTCCCTTATCACTGTCAGGACACAGACAAATTTACTTCATTGGAGAAATGAAGGCTTTATCAATGGACAAATAATTGCAGAGCCACTATTGATCTCACATCCCACTTAACATGAGACAAGAGGGCCCAATAAAAATAATAAACATTTAATTGTGGTGGACATCAAACAACTGGCTCTTGCTTAAGCAACAGAAAAAAACCCTAGCAAATAAGAAGTCAGTTTTTAAACAAACCACAGTCTTACTTAAGCAGCACATTCAGCAGAAATTCATCTAGATCTGCAATACTCGGTTCTCATTTCTGTTAAAATGAGAGGAATACTAGCAAGTTAAGAGGAATATTAGAAAAGGAATCTTTCCTTGCTTTTATTATCCATAAAGTATCAGAGCTGAGATGGGAAGAGGTATTTGAAGTCCTAGGCCCCACCATTTGCACATATGGAAAATAAATGTGCCTGTTGAGATCCTAATGCAGATGAGAAAGGCTGAAATGAATTCAAGGCAGAATCAAATTCAAGGCAGACTCTACCCCCAGCACTCACAAGACCAGAAGGTGTTCCCTTCAAACGTGCACTCAGGGAGCAGCAGCACAAAGCCTGGGCTCTGTTTCACCTGGTGCAGTAACTCAAATCAATGCAGTTACACAACAATCTGTAACTGAAAAAAGCAGCTATTGCACTTTTTAATGTACTTTATGTAACATTGTTATTCTAGTCATTGTTCTATTAGATTTACAGACCAGCAGAATCTCTGCCTCTGAGAGCTTGCAGTCTAAATACACAGAAAAGATTAAAAAATGCAGCAGCAAACTATGATGAAACACGAGGCTGTCAATGCTTTCACTTCCATAACTTTTTAATATCATACATATGCAGACAGAAAAATAAGAGTATAATTATCAGCTGGGGGTAATATAACAGGGAATGTTGCCTTAATTTTTGTACTAATTATGATAGTTAAGAGCACACAAACAAATACAGTAGGAGAATGAAATGAAGGAATTAGCAATTCCTAAAAGGCAGGAGGTTTTATCAAGCCAAAAGGAAAACAGGAAAGACCAGAGAATTAGATAAGAATCAATTCATGCAGGATTATAGATAACTAAGTTTACTACAGATATAAAGATATAACCTAGCAAATTTTGCATATAGATCTTGATTGCAGATAAAGATGAAGTAGGTGCTGTGAATTTGAAGTGAGAAGTATTACATTACAGTCTTCCTTAGCAAGCCACTGCAAGTCACTAATGGAGCGCTTATCCAGGCATGGACTTGTCATTACAAATGTGTCCACTTCTCACTCACAGGGACAAACAGTACTTAGGGTTTAATGCCTTCTTCAAAGTGCTCACTCTCGCTGTTTTTACTTTTAGGAGTTTGTAAATATACAACTATTTATATAGGTCTTTTTATATATTATTATTTATAGTACATGCATTTAGTTGGGCTGTCATAACGAGGTGGTTTTATTTTAACCACTGGCAGTTTTCTTAGATTCATCCACTCTGTTAGCCAAGGATGCCTGTACAATTGCACCTGGTAAACACCAATAAACCAGCAGTCAAGGGGTTCTGGAGAGCTGGCACAGCTTTCAGCTTTCCCCACATTACATCTGAATTTAGAAAAACACTCACTGTATATTTGTCTGATTCAGGCTGTCTCAACCCTAATGTCCAACCAGAGTATGCACTGGAGGCTAATACTGGCAAACAAACACTTCCTAAACTTTATGTAATCATTTGGAATTCAGGAAGGATCGATTAGTATTCCAGAGACACAACTACTCAATATTTATACCAGAGAGACTTGGCAGAAGCAAATAAAGGTACATAAAGCTGATGCTTGTCTTAATTAAGTGCAGTATAATAGGTGTTTGGGATATTTTTCTTAGTGAAGAGAGCAGTTTAGCAATGACCAGATATAACTCATTCTGAAGTTCAGAGTTTAAAACTAATCAATATGTATTTATAACAAGGGAGGAACTAAATATAATTTATTATTAGCTGACAGATAACTAATAGATAAAATCAAGATTCATTTAAGTACCTTTTTTCACATACCAATTTCTGACAAAAAAATTGCTCCCTTGGATTCTTGATTGGTTTTTTGCAGCATTTCAAATGGACTTTTTGAAAATACTGTCTCATATACAGAGTGCCTGGGAGTGAACCCAAAAAATAGAGAATGAGACATGTAGTTAGGATGATCCTTTCACTGTGACAGACTTAATAGGAACATTTCCTAATCTTACGATGAGAAATCTTTAATGGCAGGTGACATTTTTAAATGCTCCTTTAAAGTATACAATCTCCATATGTGCTGATGAACAGATGTCGACTGGCAGACAACACAGAGATCACAGGCACAGTCCCAGCACACCCAGCCCAGGTTTCCCTCGGATGTCACTACAGAAAGTTTTGAAAGAGAATGAAGAAGGTGGATAAATAGAACTGGCATATTAAGTGTGAGAGGCAGAAAGGAGAGTGGAAAAGGACTTGGTCTGGAAAGGTGGTGGGTGGGAAAATGAGATGGCATTCTGGGCAAGTCCAGGGCAGGAGATGACCTTGTGACACTGAATGACTGAGGACAGGTAAGGCAGGAACAGCCACAAGGCCTTGGAAGTGAATGTAGCAAGGAAAGGAAAGTTTCCAAGGCAGGGAAGCAATGAGATAGGAAGTGTACCTTGGCAGCACCGTTTGCCACTGCCAAAGGATGAAATGCTGTTGTCTCTGAGATGTGATCTGCTGAAGCAACATGGCATCTGTTAAAAATTTCATCAGCTAAACAGTGTCCCCTGTGCACATCCCATGAAGTCAGTGAGAATACATTTGCAGGATTAGCTCTGTAATATCAGTTTGGGATAAATTGCATTAGAAATACACAAATTTAAAGATGAGGATCACTGCCTTTCGGAAGATCTCATCTCTGGATATAATGAAAGCTCTGCTTCTTTAAATCTGAAGGCAAGATGGCATTTCTCTAAATTATTATGATAGAGCTGAGTCAAAAGTTACAGACTGGATGCCCAGCCACTGGATGGAAACTTATGGCTTGCAGTGAGCAGAAGACTGAAAGAGGTAACAATGATGATTATAGAGATCCTTTCTTGTCCCTAGATAGTCAAGAAGTTGAAATTTTCCATGCCTTCTAATTTCAGGTTTTACGAACATTTCTGCATTTGAAAAATTCAGATTTGGTAACTTTCAATGTGAACAGTTACCAGCAATCTTATATAGTCCCCCACTGCTGCGTGTCCCACACTGCCTTGGAAACCAGGGATCCATTTCTGACTAGAGATGATGAGGGCCAGCAGAACAGTTAAACAGCCAGTCTGCCCCTGAAACATTTAACTCTTCCCTGGATCTCAGGCAAAGCAGCCAGGCTACTCCACTGTGCCACTGGAAGAGCTATTCCACTTTTCTACTTTAACCCTCTGGGAAAGTAAAGCAAATGAATATGGACAAAACCTCATTTCAGAATAGTCTCATGAGGGACGCTCTCCTTTCATGGATACAGCATTGCTCAACAGAGAAATCAACCCTTTTGTCTCTAATTCTGCTTCTCACTCCATTACTTTGAAGTCTCTAAAATAATATCTCAACTATGCAATCTGGTAAACAAAAGCAATAGTTATCTATCTTTGTAAACAGTTGTGAAATCCAGAATATTAAAGATACTTTGTAGAGTAGAGGCAGATTGAAACAACACTGTTTGAAATCTCTACAGATTTTATAACAAACACCATTTTAAAAGGAATCTGATTTAAAATATCTTCATTGAATTTTGAGAAAATTTGATCCTTTCCTTTATAAATCACTTAGCATGGAAGTAGTTCCTTGCTGCATTTCAGCATCTAAAACTTTGCAAAAAAAAAATTCACCTTTTGAGGGACTATTTTAGAAGTGTATTTAGTACATCCAGGAAAAAGTGGGTGGGGTTTTTTGCCCTGGATTTTATTTTTTTATGGAAAAACAAAAACAAAGACATATTCATTTCTCTTACCTGTCAAAATCCATAGCAAAGCCAAATAATTAAAAATTAGTCCTTAAATTTCGTATAGATGCTAAATTATAACTAGAGTGATGACTTTGATAAGCAACGTTTTGCTCCTGAGAACACTATTACAGTGAGATGACAGATTTTAGTCCATCCTCCTATGCAGGTTGCACACAAGTGCAGACAGTATGAAAGAAAGTAGGACAGTGTCTATCTTCCAGGTATCTGTCTTAAGGAAATCTACAATCAATGGTTTTGGGGAAAAAAAACACGTAATATAAAAGGAATAAAATACAAATGCTGGGGTTATGAGGAACAATTCAGAATTAACCAATATTTTTTAATAAATAAAATTTTAATCATTCATCTCAGCCCTGCATGTGGGAGTAATGAATGATAAAATATTTCCAGGAATCAGAGAGAAAGCCTTCTGTTTCACAGCTGATTGAGTTTTTTGAATAAACCACATTAAATTATAAAGGAAAGTTAATAATTGCTGTTGATTTGTCCTGATTTTATTTCATTAAATGCAATGAATGCTGCAAATTCATACCTCATGTAACTGTTCAGTACAATGGCATTATTCGAGGCATGAATTTGTTTCAATCTGTTCATTACTTGGTTATGTTGTCTGCTTGTCTGACAGCTGCAAGCCATGGAAAAAAGATTAACCATCTTCAGCAAGTACTTTTCCTTTTCATGTCCTTTTTTTTCTAAAATGCATATTTAACAAGGTTTTGAAATAACAATAGGATTAGATGCTTGAGAGAAAATTAGGTCATATATTTGTTAGATACAAATCTTGCAAGTAATTAGAAACATGGGTATCAAGCAATATTTGTATTCTGTACTGTTGCCTTTGTGTGGAGACAGTGGGGATTTCAGAATAACCCAATCAGTGTGCTCTGCACTTTTCCCCTATTATGTTTATAGAATACTAGTAGGGATGTCTTTTAAACACCTCCTGTAAGGGGGAAAAATCACCTGCACGTAACCCACATTTATAGTTGTCTCTACTTTTAGAATACTTTTACAATTCCTTACCATTTTTAGATGCTTAAGTTGCAAGTTTAAATGTATTATATAGGTAACAAAGGAAATACAGTATTACATAGAATCTTTTTAGCTGCTGTTGGCAGAAATCTTTAACATTAGTGACTACTTTTTTTAGTCAAGTACTCAGCATAACATGGGAATAAATGGTTATATATTCAAATATAGATAAGTGAATGAATATCCTAAATCTTGGAGCCAGGAATACTACCCTATAGTCTCAATTTGAACATATTCTTAAATGTTTCACTGAATGAGATTAACTTTGCATAGTAACACACAACTTATTAAATACTTTTAAAACCAGAATACATAGACTGAAAACTGCCTCATGTATTTATAGTTAGAAAAGCACATTGCAGAGGCTCTTACCTGAAAGTTTATACATGGGTAATATTGGCATTTACTGGAGATGCAGTGTAGACTATAGCAAATTTCCCTCTTTCTCCTACCCCTTTGCTGCTTGTGCAAGATTGAGCACTGAATGAGAAACAAAAGCAATGTCTGTCTCTGAGGGAATTAAAATAGAGAGGTGAAATAATCTAAAGGAACAAGAGAATTAAAATAGAGAGGGGAAATGCTATAAAGGAACAATGAAAAGAAATCATAGGTGAAAAAAAGGATCTGCAAGAGGGATGAGAGAAGAGTGGCAGAGAAGAGGATATCAGGAGTGATTGATGAGAACAAGGGACAGCAGTGGTGTGGATCAGAGGAACAGAGAGAGACTGAAGGGCTTGAGATAGGAATCATGAAAATAGAGCAAAAAGGCCAGGAAGGAAAGAGAAACCATGGAACTGTGATCAAAGCCAAGCCAGAGGTGGAAAGGGAGGAAACGGAAGCAAACAGGAATGAAACAATGAAGGAAAATTCAGAAACAAACTTTATGGCCCAGCCTTGAACACAGCTGGAATCTGGAATTGGGAGACAGAAGGGGACTGTGCAGAAACACTCTTTCCCAAGCTCGTAGCTTGGAGTGTGTCCCAGATGATTTCTGCTGGCAGGAAAGGGGTGGGGGATGAAAATTGCAATTTCTTACGTTCTGGTGATGCTGCTACCAAGATTGGATGAACCTTTCAGAGCAGAAGTTCCTAGTATTGCCCTGGTCCTGTGCAGAGCCAATTAGCATGGGACAAACTGAAAGAGTAAACCCCAAAACAGTCCATGGGAATTGCAAAAATTTAATTTACACATCATCCTAAGGGCAGTTTAAGAGTCTTCTTTATAAGGTTATTCAAAGATTATTTAGGAAAATCCTACATTTAATATCATCTTCAGTACTGGGAGGGCTTGATATGTATTATAAACATATTACATAACACCTCTGCTTGCCAAGTGAAGGCAAGTCTCATCTCAGCAAAGAGAAAGATTTCAACATCAGAATGGGGACGGAGAATACAACAGCATCTTTCCTCCCCAACACCAAAAATTTTAACAAATCAGCAAACTGCTTGGGACAAGATAGACAACAATATCCAGTCTTTCACCAGGGGAAAAACTACAGCCTAAGCAGGACAAATGTTCTTCAAGCCTGGTTGAGGCAGGTTGCATGGGTGAAAGGACTTGAGAAAGTCCTTTCCTCTTGTCTAGGACCATCCTGTTTGGGACACATTTGTCTTTAGAGAATGGAGTCACCAGCAGAGTTGAAAAGGACAGGTATCAAACTCACATGCCCTAAAGAAGTGCTGGAAAACAATGTTGCACAATGGAAATATCTTTCAGAGAGGAACTTTGTGAGAGGTTACTGTGGGAGCAGTGTCATCCCAACTGCACACTGTGCTCCAGCTGGCCACCTCTTACCAGCAGTACTTCCTCCCTTTCTGTTTTGAGACAGGAAAAAAAGACCCTCACAATTAATTAAAACCACAGATAAAGCTACCTGAGATGAGCCAGAGAGTAAAGAGGGAACAAAGCAATTAAGAACTTTCCTGTTAAAAATTCACTAGGCATACTGTAAAATTCAGAGATTGTTGCGTCCCTCAAAAATGCAGCAGAGACAAGCAGACACTTAAAAAGCTTTCATTACTTACGTGCCTTTGGCTCCCTTTCAGGATGCTGTGGAACTGGAAAGAGCTACAGTAAATGTATTTTCTCTGCATTTGCCTTTCTTGACAAAACACCTCCAATATTTTGATCTCAAGAACAATCAGCTCTTTTGCATTTCCTTTTCAACTAACTGCAGACTTTCACAAGTTAAAAATTAATGAAAACTTCTCTTCCTCTTTTTATTTTTTTAAACAAAACCCTTCTGTGCTCTTTTCTGGAAAAAAAAAATGTCTTTTTCCTACAACCTGTAACAGTCTAAATGGCATCCCCACCGCTCTTTCTCCTTCCTTTGTGGTAACACGCAAAATGAATTCCACCACAACAACCTGGTTTGTGGAAACCATTACTCTGGAAATGAAACATTGTGTTGTGTCCTTTACCACTATTATGGGCAGTCAGTCTGTTAGAACATATTGGACGATTATAGGTTAGTCTTTTCAGAGAAAGCCATGGGTTTCAAGTTAGCAGTAACCATCTATCAATTCTTGAGATTATGCCATGATTTACTGTCACAGCATCATGTATTCTCTGATTTTCTGCCTCCTGTGAAACATTGTGCTTTCCTTTTCTATTGATGTATCAACTATAATAGTTACAAGCAGCTACAGAAAAATCAATAGTGAACTTTCATTATTGTGCACATGAAGAGTACCATGCTGTGAGAGCACCTACCTCTTAAATAGTCACCAGCAGTAAGGTACACCACGGATGTCTGTTATTTTGGTCTAAATGAAGAATGTCTGAATTGGAAACAACAAATATCTAAGATTTTTGACACCACTGGATGTCAAGTTTTCTGTGTCAAGTTTTCCAGTATGTGATTTTTTTTTCCCCAGAGTGTCAGGCTTGATTTGGACTTTCTGTACTGTTACCTGTGTATTTGTTTTAATGTAAGGCTGACAGAGGAAATTAATACCAAAATAAATTGCTGGGCTGTGCTTAACTTGGTTGGACAGAAGTGGTAAGAACTGTGTTACTCTTTGTTGAACTAGTCTATCTTACTAGTCAAAGCAAGATGACTGGTGAACAGACCAATAATCTCTGTGTTAAACACAAATAGGACAGAGCTGAAAGAGGCAGCACAGTGTTAGCACACACTCAGAGGTGCTCCTAGGACTGTGCATTAGGAAAAGCACTGAGCTCCTTTTCAACACAAGGTTTGGAAAAAAATAGTGTAATTTTTGGTTTTAAAATATTTGCCTGCCTCTGGGAACAAATTAATTTCCAATTAGTGAATGTAAATGGAGAAAGGCAAGAACAGTAAGCATGTGAGTGCATTGCCTTGAAGGAGCCCGGGCCATTGAGCGTTTCAGGTCATTTCCCCAGCAATTGGGCAGGAGTCCCTGCAGGGCAGGCGGGCAGCTCTGCTGCAGGAGTTGATGCTAACTTTGGCATTTTGAGATTGTGGTGATTTACAGCTGTAAATGCAGTGGTTGACGCCCAATACCTTAGATTTGAAAGCCTGTGGATTTCCATGAAACTAAAGCATGAGGATGCACATGTGTATGCACATTAATTGTGTCCTGCCAAATGCATATCCCACTGTCTGCTGTGGCTCCAAGGCTACAGGAAAGCACAATTTCTTGGCTAGTGATGATCTGGAGCCCCATAATTCATGCTCCTCCCGTTAAGCCTGTGACTGTGTTGTCTATAGAAACATCTCATCCGTATCTGACCAAAACATTTCAGTCTGAGCTGAGCAGTGAGCACAAATCTGGAGTTTTCCTGCTGCTGTTCCTTATTGAGCAATTGAAATGTTAAAAATGTGCTGAGGCAGAACCTTACTGAGAGTGTCCAGTCCTTTCTGACCAAGACTTCCTGTCAAGAAATCAGAAGCAGCTGAAAAATAAAATTCTCTCCTAAAAGCTGCATGTTTGAAATGCAGGTGTAAGAGTATTTGCTCTATTCCTCACTTCCCTACCCTGTTTGATTGATGAGTAACCATGTTGCCAGAGGGACTTTCAGGTGGGCTTTTCTTTAGTTTTAATATCTACATGTTTAAAAGTTTAAGAAATAAGGATGAAGAACACATCCAAGTCTTTGGGAAAATAGTCCAAAGGCTCTTTTGACACCCACTGGGTGCCTCTCCAGTGTTTCCTACAGGCAGCACTGGCACTTGCAGTGTACTTGCAGGTGTCTTTGTTTGGGCTTCTGTCATCCCATTTGCCAAACCATTTCCACAACTAAGCTCAGACATCTGGGACAGCAAAAAGTGAAATTTGCAACTTCACTCAGATAAAATGTCAGAAACAATATGCTCTGAAATACTGCAGTAGAAAATAATCTTAGTTGTGCTTATTGTCCATGAAGGCAATACTGGCAATACTCCTTTGCACATCTAAGCAAATTCATGGGCTGCTGCAGACAGGTGTGGTGGTGATCTGGTGACTGGTGTGGCAGAGATCTGGTGACTGGTACACTCCTGTATGTGACGTTACCAAACTTGTTGGCTCTTGTCATCTAAACCAGTGTGGTTGTTTGTCAGTGTTAATTTGAAACAGCATCAGCTTCAGTGTACCATCAATGTCTTGTGAGCTGTCTGCAGCTACATTTACATAGAAAATAACTGAAACTGCCCAAATAGTAGAATTCAAATGTTTGGGTAACAGGCATCATGTATTTGTTTCTACTGTAGTGCTTTCAGTACTGAGCAAATAAATGAAAGCATTTCATTTTAGGCTATTTCAGCACAATTACATAAGAAAATAGTTCCGTTACTGATTTCCACTTCTCATAACTTACACAGGCAGAGGTGATTGTCTTTTTCATGTTCTTTCTATACTAGAATCAGCTTCCACTGATGCAACTTGATTCAGTGAAAAAACCCTCCAAACTGTTAGTGCAAATATTGGCACATAGAACCAGTAAAACCATGTATTGAAAAGTCTCAGAAAAGGGTAAAAACAGGTTTTTGAAATCAATGACTAAAAGACAATTAGTTCTTACACTAAGCCTTGTCTGAAAATAGTGCAAGAGGCTTAAAAGTCTGAATTATTTGTCAATTATGTTGACAGAAAATCATAGTAGAGTGCTGTACCTCTTAGATTGGCACATCACTAAAACACCTTTGCTTAATTCTCCTTCTCTCAATGAGAATATATTATAATAATTTTTGCTCCTGTGGGAATTTGGATCTAAACAAAAGAACAAAACCAAACAATATTCACCTGGTAATAAAAATCTGGGATGAAGTTCAACCATTATCTGAAAAGCACTATAATGATATAATCCAAACTGGCTGGTCTAATATTTTTAACCAAGTGGAAAAAGTTTGAAATATAATAATTAAATGCAAATACAGTTCTGATCCCAAAGACCAGAAGAATGCCTTTAAGCTAGTATTTATAACAAGAGCTATTCGACTGAGCTCTCTTGTAAATTTTATCATACCTGAGGCAGTTTTCCTCAGTCGATTAGCTGGAAAGCTGAATATATCCTGAGGCAAACCAGACATCTAGTACAGGCTAAATTCAACTACTGGAGCTTAAATTTGGCTTAATATATCCCCACTTGGATCTGCCTGTTTAATTCTCTTTCATATGATAACGTTGGTTTATTTATAGTCTGGACTTGCCACCTGAACAAACTGTACCTCATATCTTATTCTAATGGAATAAGAAAACTTTGCAAAAACCACAAAAGTTCTTGACTGAAAATCAAATGCAAATTTGATTAAAAACTGTTTTGTGAAGTGACTACAAGATTGGTACAGTGAGATTTTTCCCCTAAGGAGTACTGCTTTTTATGATCATGCATTTTTTATTCTCTGCAGAGACAGATGGGCTTTATAAAAGGATAGAGCCTGATACTGAAGAGTTTCAGTGGCAGCTGTATTTCTGTGTTTTAACCTCAGTAGAGATTTAGATCCTATATTTTTCCAGAAAATATTTGTATTTCTTCTTTTTGGATGGTTTCACCCCTTGGTCAAGCTCCAGTGGCAGAAGTAGAAATACCTCTGAGATTAATCTGTTCCATTATTCCTACTTTAAACAATACTTGAGTTGCAAGAGAGGGATAGGAAGGGAAAGGATAGATAATGTGCAAGCCTCTCATGAGAGCAATAAAGGCAAATTCAAAATTCAAAATAAAGGCAAATTCAGAAAAGTTACAAATGTCTAGGCAAAAGCAGAGCAAAATTTTTCTAGGTAAAAGCAAATGTCTCAAAAAATTTCATTCCTTCTTTTCTAAATATTCAGCTTCTCACCTAAATAATAGATTGTTTTTTGCTCCTCTTAAAACTATACCACACTATTATTGCAATTTGCATATAACACCCTTTCTGCCTCAGTTGTAACTTCAAGGACTTTGTATGATGTCCTATCACCATTCCCAGGAACTTCATAAATATTTATGACATCTTAAACTATTCACATCCTACAAATTGCAGGCATTGACAGATAATTCCCTTAAAACACCAACAACTCTGTGTGCTATTGAAGATTAAAATGATATTGCAGAAATTAACTGGGGAAACTCTTTTGTTTAATACATTTCCTATTTAGTCCCATTTTTTTAACCTATCAGAAGCCTAATTTCTGCTTTTATGAAATTTGATGCTGTTATACTACTGCTCTGGCTGTAGATTTGCCTGCATGTAAGCATATATATATATATAAAATATATAAAAGCTTGGTGATAGCATGAGAATTAGCACAGTAGTTTTGTTATCAATGCTTACTCTAACTGAATATTCAAAGACAGAGATTTATAGCCCTTACATATAATATGACCCTAGGGTGAGGTGAGGAGTTCAGAAAAAAAATGAATTTTGGCTCACTTTCTTTCTTGGTTTATCTGTGAGACCTTCACTAAATCATTTCTGCCCTACTTTACCAATGTGTTCTTGGATACAAATATGACCATGCGTCCACAAGACAGAGGTTACACATTTTTTTTTCCTAGAAAAGAGAGACTTAGATTGAGACATTTTTTTCTAGGATTGATCTGTCATTTACCTTAAGTGATCTCTAGATCAAATACACAAACAAGTCTAGAAGCAGAAACCAGAAAGCCACATCAGTCCAGCAGGTTCCCTTTCCACCAGCCTACAAAGGCAGGCAGTAAATTTGGGCTTAATCACATAGGGTTAATTTTTTCAATGCATCAGCAGAGCTTCAACCTGAAGACTGGAGCACACTTGCACTGAGAACTGCCTGTAGCAAGCAATAGCAGAGACCACCCATTGGCATGGTGAGAGACTCCAGTTGTTTGGGGAATTTCCTTGGAGACACAACAGAGCAACTGCTCTCCAAACTCCTGTTCCTCTGTCGTATCTTCAAAGAAAGCAGCAACTATTCTTTTATGTGGAACATAATCCTGTCAGTGCTTAAGCATGGATTAAAATACCTACAGAATAAACCTTTGGGCCATGGATGGGCTGCCCTCAGCCCCAGATGAGCAAGAGACAAGCAACACATTTCACTTCTGACCCACAGGGCAGGAGCCAGGCTGGCACTTCAGCAGGGCAGAACTGCAGGCAGGGAGGGAGCTTTAGAAAGTGACAGAAAGTGAGGTGGTCGTGGAGTTTAAGCATGGCAAAGATGAAGTGCCAGCAGTGGAACGACTGCTTGGGGCTGTGGTCTGTCCCCACATCTTCTGGGCTGGGCCACAGTTTCATCCCCACTGGCTCCCCACACCCCTGGCTGTGTGGCTCTACCACCCCGGCTTTGTGGCTGTACCTGGATGTATTTTTCCCTCCCAAGCTGCACTGAGAAATGCTGGACTTTGTGTTTAAGGGTGTAGCTTGCTGTGGACTTTGGGACAGGATCTGTGAGCAACTCTTCCATCAGAGGCTTGGCAGGATCTTTTTTTATTGTGTTTCAATGACCATCATGTATGCCTCATGTGCAAGCAATAAGGATGTCGGTTCCTGGGGTGTCAGGACAAGAAGTGAGTGGAGATTTTGTTTGTTTGTTTAACTTCCAAGAGAGTAAATGCAGCCTGAGCTGCTGAAAGTCAAGCTGTTTTATTTTCCTGAGTGATGACTCAGTAATTACACCAGTCATAAAGATTCAAGAACTCAAGTTAAGCTTTGCCCTTTGTCTTTACTGGGACTGTAAGAAAAGAAACTGAAATGTAGTAACCTACTTCCACAGTCACACAAGAAGAAGAATCCACATTATTTCCCCATGTCTCTCTTCCCATTGCAGAGCTAACAGTGGCAAAAGCAATTATAAAATTATTCAAAAATCAAAAAGCATGTTTTTTCACACACATCAGGAGCTTTTCAGTAAGAATCCATCATTTTACAATCTTTTTAGAACAGAAGAATAGGCTTCAATATTTTGAATAGCTTTAGAAAGAGGCCTACCACTATAAAACAATATGAAAATGTTTTAGTTGAGTCTGAGTTGTTCTGAAAGAAACCAAAAGTCCATCAAGATTGAAAACTGAGGGAGTAAAATAGGATCCAGACTAAGAATTACAGCTTGTTCTCATAAGTATCTTATTCTCACTTTAAAAATATATACAGTCCTGCCCAGTACTTGGGCATGAATGAAACATTCTGCTATAGAAGAATTTAATTAAGATTTTCAAAACAATGTGCCCTTTATCAGATGTTATGTTCAACTGAAAATGAAAATTACTTTATGACCCTAATAAATAGTCAGAGATCAACTGTTGCACTGTTACAGACAGCTTAGCCACTGCCAAAAAAAGAATCCTGAAGACAGGAAAAGTTTTCTACACATTCAGTTTGGACTTGGGAGTCTTAAGAAAAGTGCTTTTTGTTCTTACAGTCTTGAGATTTTTCAAGGTTTGGAGAGTGCTAAATATATGCAGCTTATCACTGATTAACAAACATTTATCAAGAATTGTTTCCCATGACTTCTAAGTGAATAATATTCAGCACAGTCCTGCTGTAATAAAATTGAGGGGAATTTTGCAGTAAGGAGCTTATCTTTACCATAAATCTTCCTTCATTATAGCATTTTGTCTGTCAAGAAGGCTTAGCTATAGAATGGCATGCATCTGCCTTCATGACAGATGTGCTGTATGGAACTGCTGCTGTTGCCCTTCGTTTCAGTGAAGGAGAATTGTGGGGAATTTTCAGAGACTGGCACTTTATCAACCATTACTACACTTGCCTTCAAAAAAATTTTAGCACATGTCAAAAGTCTACCTGTGTTTTAAGTCCTGTAACACACAGATTTTGCAGGGCTAGCAGAAAGTAGGAAAAAATAGTATAAAACTGTTGAAATAGAGGGAGGTTTGGTAACATCACCTCAGTCCTGGTTAATTCCCCTTCTTTGAACTATTTTGAGGTAAAAACTTTCATCAGAACTAACATATTCCATCTTCAAGCTCAAATGGGAATTGGCTCATACTGAAGCTCCTGATGAGAACCCCAGCCATGGGAGGAGGCATGTTGTCACTTTTCCTGATAAAACAGAATGTTTCTAGGCAGAAGCAGTGCTGCTTCTTAAGCCATGCAGCATGGCTGGAAAGAACCAGGCAAACCTCTCAGAGGGCAAGCCTGAAGGCCATCCTGGCCAAAACCACCCTCAGCAGAGTTTGTAAGATATACCAATTTATCTATGAGCTAACCAGTCGTTCCAAAAAGCTGCTAAGTGTTAGAGGCATTGGGTTTCAATAAAGTCCTTAAATGATAGGGTTCATCAGCCGCCTCGGGGTGAGGAAGCTCAGTTCAGGGCTGGTAACAAGCCCTACTGCCTGGAGTATCCATGAGACTGGAAGCAGCCTTGTGAAAGGGAGAAATCTTTCCCATGGAGAGGCCCGAAATCTTATTTTGTTCTTGCAATGGTGCAAAACGCAGAGAGGCAGCTGAGCTGTGTTCACACCTCTTCACTGCTTCGTGTAGAAACAGCATCGAATAAAAGACATGAGCAGTAAGATTTCACCAGCTTTCTCTGGGAAATATTTAGTGCTCCCAAGGAATTACTATTTTTCAAAGTTAAATCTCTCATTCTGTTTCATTTTTCTTTTCAAAATTCCCAGACCAAAGGGAACTCTCTATAGATTAGTACATCACCAAATTTTTAGTATTTCATGTTTGGAATATGAGAGGGAGAAAATGTGAAACCTAAATATTTTTCCCCTCTAAAGACCAGACCCATTTTGGGGGAAAATATGCAAAAGTGTTCTCCTTGGGCTGAATGTGTATGCAGTTTCAGCTTAATGCACAGTTTTATGGCAGATGTAGAAAATAATCAAAATGGGGGGATATCTGGGAATACTGGCAGATCTTTACTGTGACTGCAGAGCAGATCCTGCCACACTATAATACTGTTTTTGTCTTAATCGTCAAAAGTAAGCTATGGAGAACAAAATTTCTTTGTTTGACAGAAAAGCAATTGCTATTTCTTGTAAAACATATAATATATTCCAGAAGACCTAAGGGTTTACTTTTCAGTGAGGATAGAAAAAGATGCGCGCCCCACTGTGAGCTCACAGTAAGGCTGTTTCATGTAAAAAGTTGGTAATTAGTCCCTGAGTGAATAAAGTAGAAGAGCTAAGAGACTGATACTTACTGTAGCAACACAAAACACTTTTTCTAGCTGCTAGGATTTAAAGGGTGTGTGGGTGGGAGGGGGGGACCTACTCCTACTCATTTAATTTACAAGCATCTAAACTTCAGAAAATTATTTCTTGTATTAAGCTTAAACATGTGTACTTGAAATTGTTACTAACCGATGTAAAGATTGATAAGAGACATTCCAGTTTAAGAAAAAAAATAACAGGAATGAGGAGTTATGTGAAAGCACAAGGGATGTCGTGCTGTACACATCAGTAGCAGATTTCACGCTCATTGTACACAACTGCCTTCAGCACTTACACCAGCATTGCTTGGTGTCTCACCAAGTTAACTCCTTAAGTCAAAGGAAATACTTGTAAAACTAGATCTGTTTAGCCAGAGTTACATAATAAATACCGAGCACAAAACCACACTCATAGGAAAACCATCTACTTAAACCCAGGAGTTATTATTTAATCTCATTTCTATCACTACTAACACTAAGTACTGCCAGTGAAAACTGCACCATTTCTTGTTCTACCTGCAGAACTTGAAGTTACTGGAAACAATATTCACATGTTTTCCTTTGTTATTACTAATCTTTATCAGAGCTAGAGTTCATGATTCTCTCTCAAAAAAAACCCATAATTTTTATTGCAATTACAGGTTCAACAAACCTATTTTTGAGGATATATAAATATCCCAGGAAAGCTTGAGAGATGACAGTGGAGCTCTACACAGTGCTCTCAGCACACATCCTTTGACTTCTCTCTGTTCAGATTGTCTTATTTGCTTTACTGCAACATTCACTGTTAATGTATATGAGAAAAGAACACATATCAAAAGAATTATGCAGAGATTTTGGTCACTTCATGGAGACTCACCCCAAATCAGGTTGCCTCTATGTCCCTACTGTTGTAATTGCAGTCCTGGAGAGACCTACACACAGATGAATTGTGTAGTGATGTCCTAAACTGTGATTATTTGGACTGCCTCTGGTTCAGTATAGAAAGTAAGGAAAAATCTACATATTTTCACTGTTTAACTAGTAACATCTTGTTTACAAGCACTGAGCCTCACCACAAATAGCAAGAATTTGTTTAGAGGAAAGACATTAAAAGTATTTCCCCAGGCTGAATGTGACATAGGAGCCCAGAACTACTTTTTGTTTACTGTTAGTATCTACTGGACTTGTTTTCACATCTTGGCTGCAGTGCTTATGTTGCCACATGTGAGTATTGAAGGAACTGCCCACTCAGATGAGCAAAGGAAACAGCACAGACCCTCCCCTGCATTTCTACAGTGCCCGGGGAACTGGCTGAGGCCACAGAGCTGAGGGGTGCACCCACTGCCAGAAGCCACTGATCCTGTGCTTGGGGGTAATACATAATACATAAAATATTATCCCTCCTCTTGACTTGGAGTGTGGCATCAATACAGCTAAAAACAGAAGAATATGTGTCTCTAAAACATGTATTAAATGTGCTGCTTTTGTAGAAAAATATTAAAAATTTGCACTTCTCAGATTTTGTTTCTTCTTAATCTCTGTAAAAATTTATTTTGGGATTTTTCAATAAATATATAATCCATGTGATAACATTTTAAACAAGGGGTAAAAATAATAATGAACCTGGTTTTCCAAGAAGCCAGCACAATCTCATACACAGTATGGCTCAAAACAGACAGAGAGCAACAGAAAGATGTCCTTTGAATTTAAAGGAATTTGAATCAACTAACAGTTTGTAAAACTTCCTGACTTTTAAAGTGATTTTTACAGAGGAAAAAAAGTTCCAAATACTGATTCTGAAATCATGATACATTTTACCTTGCTGTTTAACAGTTTAATCTCCAGTATAATCCCTGTTTTCTGTGGGAGTTTTTATGTTCTAGCAATTCATTCATGATTATATTTTGCATCTGAAACAATTATTTGAATTAATTGTGATAGCTGATACTGTTTCTTTCTTAACTTTATAAAAATATGCTTAGAATGCCCAATTTTTAAACCAGGTTACACTAGCTACAAAATACCTTGGGAGTTTTCTGTAGGTACATAATAAACAGCTATATTTTGTGTGAGAAAATGTCCAGTGCAATACAGGAAAAGATGATTATCCAAGGATCTCCAGAGACACTGGCAAAAAGACTTTGGATAAATTAGTTTGAATAGCTAAGGGACCAGGCATAGCAGCTTTGAAGTTTCCAGTCACTTCACTTGGGATAATGTAAAGTTCAGATGAGTCTTGTTGGACAGCCATCACAATTTAAGTATTACTGGCGAGTTCCTTAAGTCAACTAGCAAAATTCTGGTGGATGTTATGTCCCCAGTTCCCAAACAAGCAGCACAAATCCAGGAGTCACTCGCTTCATTTCCAGTGAAACTGGGCCAGGAAAGAGGCAGGCAATAACAACCCTAGCAGGAAACACTGGCCCTGGCTCATGCCAGAGGGAACCCAAGGGGCAGCTGGCAGCCAGCACATTCCAGAGGGGCTCCTGCTCAAAGCCTGGAACTCAGACTCTGGAGGCTGTGTGTGCTGCCACCAGCTGCCACCGGGACCCTAGGCATCTTTCCTATCCTCTTGCTCTAAAAGACAGTGTTTGCCTCCTCCAACCACTTCCCTCATGTCCCAGCACGAAGTTATGTGCAGGAGCCAGTATTTGCTCTGTTTAAAGCACTTGAAGGAAAAGCTGCAGTGAGACCCAGTTTACACAGCCTCCCAGGCTCCTGATGGATCGGGTGACCAACGTGTGTTCCTGTTTTGCAAAGGAAAACACTCATTTCCCCACAGTCAAAGGGTGGCATTTACAATGAACCAAATTCTGCCAAATTCTCTATCTCCTGGGCTCCAAGAATATCCACAGATGAACAGATTTCTCTTTATACAAAGTGAATTAGCAGCATAGTTGTGCCTAGTAGCACCATCCTTTAGCCTTACAAGAAAGTGCTACGGCACTCTACTGATGATAAAAATGATCAAACACAACCAAAACAAGCTCTCCCAGCAAGTGCTTTTTAATCAGTTCCCTCTTCCTGCATTAGAGCAGCACTCTAATTTGCAAGCTTTAGAATAACTTCTGCATTCACCAGACATGTTAAAAGACAATTCCGTCCAAGTGGTTTTTACACAGGGGAGCAAACAATCAGGAGATAATATACTGGCATTTATCTCTGACCAGCATTTCCAGAGCTTGAACTTGCTGTATAAGAACAGAAGATAATCAAACAGAGGCAGAGTGAACAAACTGTACCTGCCGTGCTGATGTAAATGCCCCGTTGTCCAATACCAGAAAAAAAAAAATCAGTGTTGGATTTCGGAAACCATATGCAGGTTAAAGGGCACCATTCTTATCTAGTATTCCACCCAAAGGACAATGATTTCATTTTATAAAGATCATTAGTCAGTGAAATATATATTTTAGAGAGTTTCTAGTAGGGAATATTATTTTGGCAGTCACTGGAGTGTACCAGATGGTTCATTAACATAGGCTAGACAAGTCAAAGGCTTTCAGAATCATTTAGAAAATGTCAAACAGAAACAAGAACACTGTCACTTTTTATTAGAATTAACTACATCATACCCTGGACACAGATTTCACCTTGGGTCAGAAAAATTAATACAGAATTATATGAATTGTGTAACATAGTAGGTTAAAGATAGGGCTTCCTCTTGGGACTCATTTGCTAGCAATATATTATGGTCTTCTACTTTAGGAATCTTCAACCTTTCTTTTGTTAGCTATGAAAAGAGCTGACCTTGCTCAGACTCCATTGGTGTCTAATTGATTTGAGGTATATGCAGAATTTCAACAAGACACTCCACTAAAGCTCTTTTGTGATCATTTTCCCAGGAAAGTTGGAAAAAGGGTTCACTGAATATTCAGCAGCTTGTAAAGTATGCTTTTGTCAGGAGGCAAAAAAAAAAATACATCCATTTAGTGAAACACTGACTTCATAAACAGGAATTAAAATGCAACTGAATTGTTACCTTTCTTTTTTTTTCTTCTCATTCAGATGTCAAAAATCTCGAGAACTTCCAGCTTGTGGAAGGTGTTCAGGAACAAGTGAATGCTGCTCTGCTGGACTACACAATGTGTAATTACCCACAGCAAACAGACAAATTTGGGCAGCTTCTCCTGCGACTACCAGAAATCCGGGCCATCAGTATGCAGGCCGAAGAATACCTCTATTACAAACACCTGAACGGGGATGTGCCGTGTAATAACCTTCTCATTGAGATGCTGCATGCAAAGAGAGCATAAATTATACCCATTAGAGCTTCTGCTTTCAAGGAAAAGAAATTATTCTGAACTGCTCCAAGCAACACTAATTAAAACATGGTTTTAAGACTTTGCAAAATGGTATAATAATCAAATACTAATAGTAAATAAGTGATGTATCAGGGTATTTGTATTGCAAACTGTGAATCATATGCTACACATCCCCAAAGGAATCTATATAGGACTTTATACTGGAGTGAACTTACCAAGTGGATACCATCACCAATGTCAACATGAAAAAAGGACAGAATGATCGTTGTATATTTAACTCTGCTGATTGCCAACATGAAGAAACCTAGGTGAAAAAAACTGATCTGTATTATTGAGCTGAGATGGTGGGGAATTTGTGTGCACTAAATTCCTTCACTGCATAGAAGGACTCATGAAACAGTTACAAAAGCTGTAAAACTGCATCTACAGCATCTTCTGTCATCCTTACAAGGACCCAACACTTACTTCTGCTGTGCTAAATGATGTGGCATCCATTGAACAAGCCGTAAGAGAGAGCTGGCCTAGGCCACGTGCTGTGTGCTGTGGCCACCAAACCCTCAGAGGCCGGGCCTGCCTGCAAACCGCTCCTAGCAAGAGTCTGGTATCCAGTTAGCTTGGCATTCTTAACTGTGTTCTGAGTTTGTTTTGTCACGTGTTCATGTTGTTCTACCAGGCAGTATCCCTCTTCTACTGCTCTTATCAGTTAAGTAGCTAAGGAAAAAATTCCAAAGTAAATTAGCCAATTCAACTGCATACTCAACCAGGGCAGCAGGTAAACGATGGCTCCACTATATATTCATGGCTGTTTCCAAATAAAGGAAATAGAGATAATTTAGCCATCCCAAGCAACACTTTCTTTGACAAGAAAACAGAAATTAGGACACCAAATAGAGATGTTAAAAAAACTAAAAATAAATTTTTAAAAAGGATTTTGTGATAAAAGTGACAAGTGAATTGTATAGCTGGGTGATGCCATGGAGCTTATTAAGAAATTATCTTTAAAATTTAGTAATTTGGAAACTAAATTTCAACTCAATCCAATATCTAATGAAAGTTCCTGTTTTTAAAGTTAGGTAATACACCTATTTTACGCAAAGAAAGAAGAGTGATACTGCTGTGTCTATGTAGGCCAAAGTCTGCTGCAGAACAAATATTAGAAAAGAACAAACACTTCTCTCTCTGTCCAAATGAAGATATCAGTATTAACGTGTAGTGCCACATTTATAAGTCTTGCCTTATTTCATTATCCTTAAAGGTAACTGCGCAGAACTGCGCTGTGTAGAACAACATACATTTCAAAATAAAGTATTAATCTCTAACATTAACAAAAACATAGTGTTTACATTCTTTAGGTCCTGTGGGGAAAAAACTGTGATAAAATTGCAGAGCAGTGATTTCCTTATTATTTCTTTTAAATTGGTAATTATTTTACCAGTACTTAATTACTGTATGTCGTGAGACACTAAAATCAATAGGGGTATTTCATTTTGACTTTAATTTTTGAGATTATTGGCTGCACAATCACTTGTAGAAACTGTATAAAATCCTAATACTTTAATTTTTTTCATGAAGATTGCTGGCTTTTGAATAGTTTATTTATATTGTATATGATAGTTTTCACTGTAGACAATTATGATGCTAATTTATTGTTCTTTGGTTTCATCTTTATATAAGATATAGCCAGAATGAAGAAGCCAAATATATGTGTTTACTGTAGCATGTCTTCAACTTAGTGGAACATAGTTCAGGGACACAGAAGGGTCTTTACAAATTAAAATCATTCACTTGATTAAATGTCTGTAAATCTTCATAATCCTAAATGTAGTTTATTTAAATCTATTGTAAATTATGTGAGTTATAACTTTTTCTGTTTCATGTGAACTTGAAAAGGTGCATTTCTCTCACTTTTGTCCAACCATTCATACATTGTATACCAAAGACATCAGTTATTACATCTGCATTAGTACACTATTTTAATTGCCTGTATTAATCAGCTCTAATATTCTGTCCATGCATTGGGTACCAACACAGCAAAGCCAAGTGTCTGCAACTCCTACATGCCTGTCTTGTACCACAGCACACACGTACTGTGCTCCCGACCTCGAGCAAACCGAGCACAGCCCCTCAGCATCCCCCAGGGCAGACGGAAGCATTATTTAAATACCAGCGTTTTCCCTCAAACAAACGAAATTAACACTAAAGTGCGGGTGGCTGTGAAATACACGAACAAGATTAGTGTGGTCATTCTTTCCTTTTTGAAAGAAAAGCAAAGCATTAATTAAAGTGTTTGCATTCTGTATTTTCTCCTTTTTTTCCTGTTGAAATGCTACAGTCAACCTCACTGAATACTAAGGAAAAAGCTGAAAAAATATTGCTAGCTATTGACACCACCATTATCCATACACAGGACAGAAGAATTAGAATAAGAATGTAGAAGAAAGGAACAATTTAAGTTAATGGGAATGGTTTCAGATAACTGAACATATATTTGCCCACATCCGGGGTTCCAAGAATCCCATCGTATTGCCCAAAGTACACGAACAAAGCAAAACAAATCACAAAAAGAACCCGCTCATGTTAATTGTTAACTACTTTGTAACCACACATTTTCTTCTGACTGCCTTATTGATTACAGGATATATTAGTAAAAGCAGACTAAAATTCAAAAGGTTTGGCTTTGGCTGGTTTATTATAGTTGTTCTGTGTTTGTAAACAGACAATCTGTAAAGTCTGACTATTTGTATTACAGATGTTCTGCAGCTGCCTTGGATTTAAATCCATGCAACTCTTAGAATGTGCAGTGAGTTACTTGTTGAAGTTGAAGTTCTCTTACTGTATCAGTGAAATACATATTGTCATGTCAGTTCTTGCCAGAGTTTCTCATCACCAATGGAATTTTTTTTTTCAGTATTTCAATAAATATTGATATGCCCGTGCTGATTACTTTATAATTGTCTTTATAATACCATCATTCCACTGAAATGAAGCACCAGTCAAAAATCAGTTACTCAGAAGAGGAGAGTAAAATGCAGGAGAAATATGAGCACCAAAGACAATTTGATACAAGTCGAAGACACAAGTGTAGAGAACAGCACCTTCAAAAGCTCAGACAGCAATGATGACATTGCCTAGGCTGAAGCCAAGTAAATACAGCTAAAACAATTTTAAAAAGCTGTATCTCTAATCAGAAAGAAAAGTGCCACTTAATACTTTCAAATTAGTACCTTTGACCTCATACTGCACATGTAATTTTCACTTTACATGTACCCATAAAGAGTTAAGCAGCCAAAGCATCAGGAGGGAAAATGACAGAACAAAAGAAAATCAGGTAACAGGATCCAGCAGAGCTCAGGATAACCTCTCAGCAATGTAAATACATGGCAGGGCCAGGGGCAAACCCACAGCTTCCAACACAACTGACAGTGCAGGCTGCCAAGTAGACAGATGTTACTGCTACTAGAGTAAAATATTTTCCTAAAGTTGCCCTCTGGCTCATTTGATTGCTGTTCTGAGAGCAGGAGGTGAAGTGGTCCAAGAGAGCTTGTCAGCTGTACCCTACTGTTTTGAGACCAAGTCCAGTGCTTCCCCTGAACTGTCTGGTGGTTGAAATGGGGCTGTTCTCTCAGGTGCCAAATGTTAATGCTTCAAGGGAAAAAAACAGGGCTACAATTAGTTATTTACAAATCCTGTACTTGAATGAAACAAAGCTGGTTTAGTGTTGCAATAAAAGCAGAATAAAACAGATGATTTGGTGGCTTACAAATGAGGAAGAATTATTTTAACTTTTAGGAATCATAACTGAAACCCATGGTTTCGCAGGAGACCCGGGGGAGATTTCAGGGTTGATATTTTAGATAGTTTTCCTTGCAAGAGATATATTTTGGTGTGATATATTTAGTATACACACTACATGTTTAAAATATGAGGGGATTTATTTTTAACTGAGTTTGACACTGCTTCTGGAACAATCTGCTGTATATTTTTGTTGGAAACATGGAAAGAGTGAGTTCAATGTAACACAGGTCAAGTCAGTACAATACTTGGTGATCTTGACAATTTCCTGGAATACTGAATAACACACTATTAACCCCTACATTGAAGCCCATAGTCGAAATACATCACAAGAGTTTTAACAATATTTTTACCTTCTCTGACAGAGCTGCTGTTTTTTTCCAGAAATTTCTATATAGTTGCATCTGTCGGAATTTGGAATGGCAAACAGCATTAAACCAACAGCAAACCAAGAAAGTTGCAGATAAACTTTTAAGGGCAGATCCTAGAGCTGTATTACACTAT
Organism: Rhabdornis inornatus; assembly: GCA_013397075.1. Classification (NCBI taxonomy): domain Eukaryota; kingdom Metazoa; phylum Chordata; class Aves; order Passeriformes; family Rhabdornithidae; genus Rhabdornis; species Rhabdornis inornatus. The sequence continues at coordinate 2,357,631 of VWZS01008230.1, read as the reverse complement.
GATACTGGCATGAGCCCAAATACGTCTGTGACAGTCAAGCAAATTCAGTTGCACTTGAATAGAAAAGATTCATTTTCTAAGGGCAACTTGTCAACAAAAAGACTTTTCCTAAATGCTAAAGGTAAAAGTGGACCTGGCCCTCAGATGGAGTACAGGGCTGATGTCTCCTCTGATCCCAGTGGATCTCAGCAGAATGCAGCAGCACCAGAAGCTACTTGATAGTTACAGTCTGGTCTGGCACACACTGGTGGGACAAGATGTAAATTCTCTGCATCAAACACGCTTTGAAAACCTTTGGGTTTGCTCCAATACATAACAAAATGCTCTCTATTTTACCGACAGTTTTGAAGTCTGGCATGCAAGCTTGTACTCACAATACTAGGTGAGTTTTCACCATTGCCCCAGGAAGGTCCTTACCCATTTCCATTTCACTGTAACTTCTCTAAGTCCTACATTAACAGCTGTGAATGCCCTGTGCGTGCCCCAGGGATAATTCAGACTTGAGGTAAAGCAAGGTGGTGAAGCACAAGCTCCTGATGCTGTCTGTATTCATGGAGGCCTAGACCACTGCTGCCCTGCCTCAGCAAGGACTGCAGCATTTACCATTAGCTGCTAATAAAACAGAGGTCAAAACAAACAGTACTGGAGTCACAATTGTGTCCACTGACATCTTGCCCTCCCTGTCTTCAGGATCAGGGTGTAAATAGGTGAAATACCTCTCAGGCTGAGGTGCAGCATGTCAGAATGCTTCCAGTAACACTGACTGCTTATCATGCTGGTGCAGACCAGAACCTTCACAGAGCAAGAGCCTCCCTGTGTGGTGTTCACGTCAATCACCCTGCCACTGATGCTGCTGAACATTTGCTGGAGAGCACCAATCCAGGCTGTCAGTTGCAATTATCCAGCAAAACAGGGACTCTGCAGCAGAGGGAATAAAGTGTATTTGTGGGAAGGACCCCAAACAAGCTCCTGTTTGTACAACAGAAAATGCTGACGGCCATTCAATAGCTGCTGGCATGCCTACAGACGTGTGCACACACCCCACATGCCACCTCTGGGAATTCCTAAAGCACTCCCAGACATCCAGTACTGCTGTTCCTATACAGAATATTTTCTGAGGCACAGCTCCCTGAGGGAAACAGTTTCAGCCATACACTTGATTCCTGTTTCTCCCACTCATATAAGCAGAAGAGTATTGGTGCAGAACAGCAGAGAAGTGAGGCAGGCATTTCAAATCAATACCCTGGTGTTTATACCTTGCACTACATAATAACAGCTGTCCTGCTCCTTACAACTTGATCTTGATCAACATGTATCAAAGAAGGGAGGTTCTGCAAAGAGCTCTGCTTCCTATACCAAGGCAGTACACTACAACTGTACATTAAGAGAAGGTCTGTAGGACTGCCTGTGTTTGAACTCAACAGTAAAAAATACAGAGTATTGTAAATGTCTATTATGATCAGTCCATAAACTATAGTAGAGAGCAAAAGAGATAATGCGGGAGGAATAGCTCCAAAAGTAAAATAAAAAAGGAAGCACATGGATGTGGAGGAGACAGGAGGATATTTATGTTTCATAAATATTTAATCTTGATTTACTTCTAATCTAAAAGAAAAAAGTTAAATAAAATATGCTGGATTATTATAATTGCTTTGAAGTATTAACAAGGAAGAAATTATCATGTATGCATTTTAGGGACCTGCCACAGTAAGCCATATTGGTTTTAATTTTCATTTAATAAACTTTGTTTTATTTTTCATTGTATATAAATTTCAGATAAAAAACATGACATGGAATAATTGACTGAATTTATTTAATCAATTCTTTCAACTCATGCTGTGAAAACAGAAGCTTATTATGGGAGTATGCTTTTATTTAGAATCAAACACTACAGGTGCCTAACAAACTGTGTCAAATTGTTTCTCAAATTCACAAATTCAATTGAAGTATTGAACAACAATGTTCAACTCTTCCTAAGACCACTTTCCTATGAGTCCCACAATGCCTGGATTTTCAGTTGCAACCTCTCCCGAAGTCCTGCATGCTTTTGCATACAGAACCTCAGATACTGAAGCTCAGTAGTGCTGAACCTGAGAAGGTGGGGCTGGGACACATCTCACAATTTTTGTTTCTTTCTTTGTGTCAGTGTCCCTTCCCTGCTCGCTTGTGTTACTGAAAACCCAGCTGATGTTCCCCACACCCTCCCAGTGAGAGCCCTCGTTCTTCACGGTACCCTTCTGTTGCGTTCCCACTCCTTTTGTACCCCTCAGGTTCCCTCTGCCCCATTTCTACTTTAATTTTGCCTTTCTTTGTATCAAAAGCAAATTTACCAACGTATTAGGATTTTCAGGAGAGTATTTTACATGTGGAGGAGTGGGGGAAGCCAAGGACATAATATTGTCTACATGTCTGAAGCAGCAAAGTGACCACCAATGTCAAAACAGGAAAGCAACTGCTGGGCCTGGTCACACCAAGATGAAGAAGCTCCAGCCAAAAGCAAGACAAGGTCACCAATCAGTCCTCTGTGTCTTGGCTTACAACGACAAGTTCCACAGATCTAAACAATCTACAGTCCTCACCAAACATTGTTTTCATAGAGGAAAGAGGAAACATCCCAGAATTTCAGTTAAAGAACTGCACAGAAATAGTAATAGATGAATCTAAACAGAGCAGTGGCATCTGGGCTAGGATTAAATTATTTGAAGACAGCCTTTTTTTCACTAACAATATGCTTAGCAATATTCAACATAACCAAGAAAATAGCCATTGGCAAGAAGAGGAAAGGGGAATACAATTTTGCTTTTTTGTTGAGGTTTTTTGGCTTTGTTTGGGTTTTTTGTTTTGGGGGTTTTTAAGTTATTATTTATCAAACTTTGACCCAACTTTGCCCCTTGGGCATCTGGCAGAGAAAAAACAAATTAAAAAAGAAAACCCACTGTACTTTCTGTAGTGACACATTCAAGACATTTTCCCTTGCTGTCAGAAAAGCTGGCTGGTATCTCACCTGGTGTGCCAGAGTCCTGAAAACATCCTGCAGAGCAGCATGATTTGTTCAGGATGGAGCAGCAACTCCAAGGAGACAACAGGGGCACTCACTGGAAGCAAACACTGCAGAGCCCGTGCAACAGCACAACACATCGGCGTCAGCAGCTGCCAGCCTGGAAACACAGACAGCAGGGAGATTTACGGAGATTATCTGCAGCTCTAGGACTGTGTTTCCCCATTTATATACTTGGAAGTAATTAAAAGCACAGAATCTCTGTTCGTTTATTGCCTGTGGGAGCTGTGGAGAAAACAACAGAATTTTAATAACAGGTATTTTCAGATATTTAAACTATAATTGATTTATTAAACAATCACTTTACTAATGCTGTTAGCTTCGCTCCTCACCAAATTTTTTTAATTTACATTTTGGGTCTGTTAGAAGGTTGATTTCATGCAGCCAACTACACACAGAAATAATATACACAAAACAAGAAAAAAAGCTCCAGAAAGGAAGTGATCACTTCAAGGTGATAAAATCGAGGCCAAGAACACTAGAAAAACCCTGTTTTCTTCCTGGTAGTTACTTTATAGTTGTTCTGCTTTGTTTTAATGCCTTCTCATGAAAGCTGTGAGTAATACAATATAAACCAATGTAGCCAGGAAGAAAATTATAATTTCTTTGTAGTTTAACGAACTATTTTAGAAAAAAGTGTATATACAGACATAATTGACGTGTTCCAGAAGGTGGATAAAAGAGCAAAAATTCTCTCCCTTTTAAAAATTATTATTCTTATTTTTAATTATTATTATTATGATTCTGTATGTATAAAATTATGATTCTGTATATATATATAATTCTATTCTGTTTCAATAGGTTTGTCATTCATTAGGTATTTGAAGTGCAGGTATGTAGTTCAGCTTGTATGAGAGTTGTTTTCTGGAGATCCAGAGCACACAACCCAGGAATTCATCATCCTCTTCAGTCACAAACTCGTCTGTAATCCCTGAAAATGCCCAGCACATATTGCCTTGATCCTCCCACCTGTAGGACACAGCCAAGGCTGACCTACATCCTGCACTGTTCCAGAAACACAACTGTCTTGGTAGCATTTCAAACCTGCAACAAACACAAAAAATAGCTGCTAAGTGGTGTCAGGATGTGACACCTCTGGTATATCCACCTGGAGGGATGCTGGCTGACTCTAGAAGAGCAGCCTTGGGAAGCTGGATTTACCCAGCAGTTTTTGTGTACATCTCCCTGCACACAATAAAGTGTGGCTTTGGAGATGCTCTTTTATTGACTCACTCCCCCTGGCCCAAGGTACTCAGAAAGGAAAGAGAAAGAACCAGGAAACAAGGCAAGCTCTACTGGGAGAAAACACAAATGAGGACAAATTCCCTCTTTCCGTTTCAAAGGATTTTTCTTCAAGTTATTTGATATAATTTCTATGAAATGTAAGCAGAGATTTCAACTGAGAGTTGAAATATTTCTTCTGAGAGTATCAGTCTCTCTGACAACTCTCTCAGTCTCTCTCTCGCCTCGGATTTCCCCAAACACACAGTGTGCAGTCGTCGGCATGCTAAGTTAAGTGTTCCTCCCTTAGGTCATTATTTCCACTCTTTAATTGTTCTTTTAACCTTCTGTAGTATCATTGTTATCCACACTGTGTTGGTGCTGCTTTCCAAACACCGATGAGTAACAGTTCCTGCCCTTAAGAGTGTACATTCTCGAAATAAACCTTTCAAATTCTCCACCCAAGACAAAACACACCAATTACAGCTGTAACAGTCTTCAAAGGTTTTTCAAAGTCTCTGAATTCCTGTTTCTGACATGAAGCCAAATACACATCTTTTATTAACATAAAACTAAGCAGGGCCTTTTCCAAGAAACTGAGCTTGCGTTACAGAACTGATCTTAAGGATGTGAACTTCCCCAGAAACAAAAGCCTTGAATTTCAGACTTTTGCCATGCGTCACTCCCTAGGCACCATGTACCTCTGGAACTCCAAAAGGATCTCTGTGCCCCAGCCCAGGCGGTTTACAAGCAGCACTTACATGGCATGTGGAGAATGGGTACAATCACCAAGAGATTGCTGATGGAAATCTTTCTTGTTTTACAGCCAAGATGCTAAAAGGTAGTTAGCACACCTGTTGCACAGATCAGTAAGAGTGGAAAAGATAAAAGACAAGACTTAATGAGAAGCTGCGCAAAATCACAACAGAAATGCAAAAAATTTAATTAATTAAAGCAAACCAATTAGAGCAAACAAAGAAGCTGAGAATGACTCAGGGCAGTCAATTCACTTTATTATACAGAAGTTTATTTCCACAGTCCATTCACATAACAGAGTTCATTTGCTTTCTGTTCCCTGACACACTGCAAACTGGAAACTGCACAAGCTAATTCACATAGGAATGCACTTTTCTGCAGGAAGAGCCAGGAGGAAGGATTGCATGAGATTGTTTAAAAAAGGGAAAAAAAAAAGGAATATTTTTTTTTAATTGGGATGGGACTAGGTCTCATTCTTTATTTGCTGTTGAAGTTCTGACCACAGAGATGTCTTTGGTGATATCAACACACTGTACTCTCTCAATCACACTGATCTTTGATCATTACTTGTAGGTTGATGGCTACTGATTCTCCCGATTTGTTTTTCTACTGTGTAATTTCTCCTAAACTAAAAAATGCCTACCCAAGCCATGAGAGAACATTTTCACAGCACTTGATGTGCAAAAATTTTACTGCTGAGCTTTCAGAGGCACTTAGTTCACCATACAGCTACTCACTCAACTGGGTTGCTGAACTGTAATAAAAGACATCATTAAGTGAAATGGTTGATGAGGGGGCTTGGCTCATTGGGCCAGTGGTTACAGTTACAAGGAACTTCTCATGAAGCTAACAGAGAGAAAATCTATTTTGATTTCCCAAACCAGCCTCTCTTGTCAAAGAGATACCCATGGCAGTTTCTATTAATGCACATTTTCAGGAAGATCACATTTGCATGCACAACCAGCACTAACATCAACAAATTATGCTACAGCATTTGCTGGGATCCCACATTGTACTATTATGATGAAAGTTCTGAGAGGTCCACTGATTGTTAAGAATTTACTCTCCAAATCCATTGCAGCCTTGCAGTACAGCCAGACAAATGCACTGAAACATTCAATTTCCAAAAGCAAGACAATATCCCCTTAAAGTTCCTAAAAGTTTGTGCTTTATTACTAAGGTATATCTCCAAGGCATAGTCACAGAGGCCACCAGACTCTTCTCCCTACCCCACCTCCTCTGCTGTGAAATGTCCCCTGAGGAACTGCCTGGCTGTCCTTGCCAGAGCTGGGCAGGACAGCAAGCAGAGCAGGACTGTGCCCAGCTGTTCCTCCCCATGGGAGGAAGTTACCACGCAGCAAACATTTTAGAAGCATTAAGCCTGTGAAAACAGAGTAAAAAAGTAATGGATTATCTTACAATATTAAAGCAAATGTGTCAACAATGTAGTAACTAAATTCACCTGTAGAAGAGGAGACCGAGTCTTGGAATACAAATTCCAAGTTTCCTTGAAGAAAGGAGACAAATCTGGAAATACATCCCTCAGAAAATTCTGCTTTGGACCTCCTAGTACAACAAGAGGTAAGAATAAGTCTCCCTTCTTCTTTGACCCTGCCAAGGGCTCAACCTACAGAACTCCTGGGGAGAGTCCCCACGTGCTTCATGTTCACAGCTTCCCCAGAGAGGAACCTCTGTTCCAGAGGGACACTTAACACTTCAAACACACCATAAGGACTGCATTGACCATAGGACCATGTGACTGGTGGTATATAATTTTTTAAAAAAGGGAAAAAAAACATTTACAGCTCTTTAAAGCCAAGAGCTATTACAGCTCTTCCAAACAGTGCATTTCAAACACTGAGAACAGTGTTCACACTCCAGCTCTGGCTGATGCAAGACATAGGAAGTCTGTTAAGAATAAGTGAGTTTTTGTATCAGCTTGCCTTAGCAGTGAATTTGTGTTCAGAGAAGTTGAAATACAGTACGTCTACAGCTGAAAGGTACTTCTCTCTAATAGTATCACTGATATTACCTCCATGATTATGTAAAAAAACCCCAACCCTAATTAAAGAAAACAAAACCCTATTTTCATCCATTGCATTAACACAAGAAGCTGTGTTAATCACTAGCATGACAAAGCCCTGACCTGGGGCTGAGTGCCTAGCTATTATCACAACAGGCATTTGAAAAGGTTTTATGCTTAATACAGGAATAGCAGGCAAGAGACAGCACTGCATTCATACTTCTCTCCACTTCTACTCTTACGAAACAGTTCCGTTGCTTTCTTGACTCAGTTTTTCAGGCTCTACTACTTTCATTATTTTCCCACCTCCTGTCTTAATTTTAATCAGCAAAAACTAGATAATAATCACAGAACAAAAAGAACAGTTTTCTGGGAATCCATTCATCCATCTGTTCCAAATCTGGTGACATGTCACTAAACTGTCATTAAATAATTGCTTCTAATACTAGGTTATACATGACTCCTCAATCAAAGATTACAGCAACTTGTATAAAATACACTGCTATATTGTAGGAACAAAGCATTGCTTCTCAAACTTTACTACTTATGATATATAAAGTCCACAAATAATGCAAATTTAAGGGATGGAACCCACCCAGGGTGTTTTAAACAGCACATTTCTTAAAGAAGGGAATTATGGGTCTACTACTGATCTTATCCTGTGATAAAATCACCAAGCACAAGTGGCATTCACAGCCCTTTTTACACAGCCATCCCTGAAGAAACAAGTTCCATCAATAGAATTAAACTTCTATCATCATAGAATGGTTTGGATCAGAATAGACCTTTAAAGAATGTCTAGGGCATCACTGAGGAGATTGCAAATTCCCGTATCATGCAGGGATGCCATCTAATCCCAGATTTAGTCACTTAATACCAGTTCATACCAAGCTGTGAAGCAGAAACAACACAGAGAAATTACTTCTCACAACCAACTTCCCAAGATTTTCTTCAAGCTCTGCATCTAGGCTTTCATAAATAAGCCTATAACAAAATGGAACACAAAGCCAAGGTCATACCAGCACCATTAGACAGCAACACAACTTCGTAATATCAGCTGTCATGCTGCAGAACACTGTTCTGCTGGCCTGAAAAAAATACAAATCTATATATGCAGATTGCTTTTAACATCCCTAGTTAACTGCTGCTTCTAATGAGAGATGCCTAGAATACTCACTAACATAATAATTTCCTGTACTTATGGGCAACAGTGGTGACAGGATCAGAAGAAATTAACCACTACAGTAACTATTGCAGAGCTTATCAGAATACAAAAAACAAAAAAAACCAACCAACCAACCAACCAACCAACCAACCAACCAANNNCAACCAAAAAAAAAAAAAACCAGCCAAGACAGAATGCAGTCTCTGAATGCATCATAACACAGCAGCTGGTAAGTCCATGCATGGTGTGTCTTCCACTGGTTGTGTCTGGGGTTGCTGCAGGTGCAATCTCAGCTCTGCATAGTCAGGGTCATTTCTGCACTGACCATGCAGCAATCAGTGAAGGTCACCTGAAAATGCAGCACTTGGTATGGTCCTAACTCTGGGAACTTGAGGATTTTCTCTGTTTGGGCTCCTCAAATGACAGGAAGAAAGATGGGGACCACTGAAGGGAGAAGGTTTGAGTATCCTCCATCTCTTCCCCACTTACACTAACAATGCCAATGCCATCTAGTGTTCAAGATACTGTGATGAAAAAAGTGGGCAAATTATGCAAATATTGTGAGCTGTGAAACCTGAAAAATGAAACTTTTTCACTGGATACCTTATGCCTCTCATCATAAAGAGCAAAAGAGCAATTTATACTGGAAATGTTGATTCTCAGTACCTGGAAATGTTCCCACACTTCCCCCTCTATAGATTCAGCAAAAAGTGGTATTTTACATCTGCCTCTGCATCCTTCTCTTTCTAAGCATGGCAGGGAGAAAAAAAATCAAAAATGGGCAAATCTTGCACCCAGCTCTATGAATGGCAAAAAAAACCCACAAGAGATTAATTAGATTAAACAGCAATATTCAAATTTAGTAAATGTGTACCATTGCAAGACTGGAGCAATTGTGAGTTGGATTTTCAACAAAACCAGGCAATAAATAGACTCTATTCAAGGACATACATGCAGCCAACAGCATCCACAACATGACAATACAGGGCATTAAAAAAGGCAAGAGATAGAAATTTTGTAAGTATAAACACACACAACAACACACCAAGTCTTTAGCTAGGGAACAAGGAGGTAAGTATCATCATCAGTATTTAATGTGCTTTATAATGCCTTTTGTTCAAGCTTGATATCACTTTAAGAGTGTGGGAGATTTATCAGTTTGCTTCTCCAAAGCTTGTCCAAAGCTGGCTATGTCTGGAAATGTGGTAAAAACAAACTTTGTTAAGAGACTGCTTACCAGAACTTACCTTACTTTCTTTTCTAAAACCAGAAGTAGCTGACATTTACAACAAAAAATTGATGAATAACAGCTACGACAGAAGTGTTTATATCTGCATAAAACCTATTCAACCTAATTTTCCCAGAAAATATGATAGCAAATTGAAAAAAATACCCAGAAAAAAACTGGTCAAGGCATTTTTGAAAAGTGCTGAACTTGTTAATGTAATACAGCACATATCACTGTACTCTTCAAAAGGGAATGAAAATTCACCATTGCTTCAGTAAAAGCAATTTCTTCTTCCTTCCATGTGTTTTCTGTACATTCAGAGATTTTGCAAGCACCCAACTCCAGCCTCAGTTTTGGTCCCACCCAGATCAACCCCTCTCTTCAGAAGCTCCTGACTTTCAGGTCTTCCTAACTTTTCTTGCACATGAACTTTTAGGCAGAGAAACACTACTTCATGCACACACATGCCTGTATGCTAACCCACCCAGCTGGTCATGTTTGGAGTAATGCATCATAAGAGCTATGGCACCTTAACGATGTATTCCATTAATACATCATCAAAGCCATGACATTCTTATGATACATTAGTCTAATACATCATAGCAGGGCTGTATCTTGGACAATGTATTACTCCAAAACACAGCAACAGCCAGAAAGCTCTCAATAGAAGTTTTGGGGGGGTTTCAGCTTATTTACATTGTATGTGTTTGGGTGGGGTTTTTCTTGTTTGGGGGGGGGTGTTTCTTTCTTTCTTTCTTTCTTTCTTTTTAATTTGTCAGAAATAAGGGTTCACTAGGGACAGAAGGTCATAACATAAATATTGATATAACTAAGAATCTATTTCACAGTCCACTACCTAATACACACAGTGCTGGGGCATCACCCTTATGCAGTCACACCCAAACACTGCAAACAACCAGCTCCTCCTCAAAGCCATCAGCAATGGCTCTGTAAAATGAAGGGTTTCTTACAGACAATCTTACTCAAAAAAGTATTGCCAGAAAAGGGGTGGAATTAATTTTAAAATAATTCACTAATTTAAATATGTGCTCACGTTTGCAGTGATGTATCAAAAAGTCCACCAAAACAGTGAGGTGTGCACTGATCACTTACACACCTGGCACTACCCACCAATCTCCCTCCTCTGCTGGCAACCTGGAGAAACTTCACAAAATGAAAATTTCACTTTTTTGTTACTCATTTCATGACATAGAACATAGACCATACTAGTGATGTATGTGTTATATTAATAAGAAACTATTTACAGAAAGATGGGGGTGAACCTCTTAAAAAGAGAGGAATTCCACCCTGTTTAAAATCCCTTAAGAAAAAAAACTTGAACTGATCATTTGTATCATGTATTTCCATGAGATTTAGAGGCTTTAGTCAGTGCAGACAGTAACACCAATCACCTGGCAATACAGGTAATACTGGTACAGACAAACCACTCTCTAATTTCTCTGGTATAATACAGTTGCATTTCACTGTTCATATAGAATAGGTAGGTCTGCTCTTGCTGTTTATCTGCATGATAGGCAAAATTACACCAAAACCAGTATGATCAGTGAGTTTATATAGCTACAAAATAAAGCACGTTATGAAGGCATGCATATTTTGGGAAGGGATATTCTGCAAAAGTTCAGGGTCAAAACCAGCCTACACAGTGGAACATAACAGAAGAGAAAGTACAAAAATTTAAAACAAAGTGCCTGCAGCAATATCAAGACAGAAAGGAGAATTATAACCTGAGAAGCAAACAGAAAAGTCTTACAAGCTTTCAGGTATTTTGGTATTTGCTTGTCTCTGTTTTGAGGCACAAACAAGGTTTTTCTCCCTCTCTCCTAATGGACTTTGCAAGACACGGAGACTGTCACAGGAGGCAGCAGAACAGAAGACCAAGAGCACTTGTCACCCAGGCTCAGAGCCTGGTGGCAGAAGGGAATTCTGCACACAGGTTGCTTGAGGAAAGGTGCCCATCACTTCAGACTACTGCCCCAAACCCTGACTAACCCTGAAAATTACAGAGTAAAAGGGAAATAAAAATTAATGACAGCTACTTAGTTTTATTTTGGGACTACAGAGCCTAACACACTAAGGTTAAAGCTTAAAAGCTTCATCAAAAAATATTTTTATGGCCAAAATGTAAATTTTTTCTCCTATTATTTATTCATACCTTTTTCAATTATTTCACTTAAAGTACATCAAAGACAATTATTGCCAAAAACAACAGTGAGATACACAAATCCTTCAGCTTCATTCCCTTTCCTCAGCCCCATGCTCCTCCTTTTCTGGCACCAGAAAAGTTAGCTTAGACACCAGCCCTCTGCATTCAAAGCACTGCCCATTTCCTCACAGCACAGCTCTTCCCATACAGGAAACCAGCATACATTTCATTTTAAAGCACTTGGCTGAAGTTCCCATGAGCATCCCTAGAGCTGAGGCCAGATCCATCCTTAGGGAGCTTAGCCCCAGCTGCTCAACACCGTGGCATGTCCAAGGCAGCACATTTGTCCCACTAGAGGAGACACAGCCTATTCTTCCACACCCACTGCTCTCCATAAATTCCAGGCTCTCCACGCTCCTGTAGCTCCTGCTGTGAGAGGCGGCTGCATTTGGCACACAGGTCACTGCTCCTCCACAGCTCTCTCTGGTTATTCCCACAGCCCATGTACTATGTGCTGATGTGCTGGGATCTCTTGCAGCCCCTCTGGGCGTCCTTCATCCTTGCTTAGGGCAATGGAGGTTACACGTGGCCACAAAGGCACTGTGAGAATGGCAACAGCCCAACATTGCTGGTGTTGGCAGTCCTCAGCTTAGTAGCTCCTGGAGTGCGCCCACCTCCAGACAGCCTTGTGGAAGTCAGCACCACATGCTGGCATTAGTGGCCACCTTCTTGGGCAGCTGAGCAGACCTGAGACAATGCAAGGGAAGCAGGAACTGCCAAGTAGGGAGGTGGAAAACAGGAAGAACATGGCAGAGCAGACAAAAAGGAGACAAGAAGAAAATGCAGAGGCCTCTGACAGAAATCCATGTTTAAAGTTTCCTGAGCATTTGGAGTTAACTTCAGCTCTGGTATCATTTATACATAAATAAGCCAATTTTATGAATGTCAGCTTGTTTTTATGGATTTATCACTAAGATTCCCTACATTACTGGTTTTCAATGGTCTAATGCAAACTGCAAGAAACATTGTTTTCCCTGCCTAGCACACCACATTTCTTACTATTCACACGCAGGATAAAGTACAGCATTACTAAGCTCCAGTTAAGTTACTTTCTATTAAATTATACTTGTGCTCATTCTAATAATTTACAGGCAAATGTAAGTCTGGATTCAATTTTCATTTCCCTTCATTTGAATCCATTAATATTATTTGATTTCTTTTCTACACAGTATTCTATGTTTTCCCACAGTGCTGAATCCTTCAGAAGCATAAAACAGAAGTAGTCAATACATTACTGGAAGGGAGGGGAATAAATGTTACTCAGATGCATTTGAAAAGTCACAAGTCTTTGCAGAGAAGGAAAAAAATAACACACACTAGCAGAGTAAGAGATTAATAAGCAAATATAACCAAGACAACAGTAAAAAGATGCTCAATGATCAAAGGGTAGGAAAGGATTCATAAAAATAACTTTTCTCATGTCTAGTATCAACGACCACATAACAGAAAAAAAAAAAGAAAACACCCAAACAGTTTCACATAAATACAGTCTCTTTTCCCAGTAAGTACAAAAAATATTTCACCTGGGTGAATCCTGTTTACAGCTAAGGCAGGGGGACACACGACACACAAAACTTATCCAATCTGAGCAACTTTCAGGAACATTTCAGAGTAATTTGGGCATTGCAGAACAGAAATGGAAAACAAACTCCCTTCTGTATCCTACCTTGTCCAGCCTTCAGCATAAATCACAAGACTAGGTGGTCCATAGGACCCTGCCCTTCCAGCTACACCTGAGAGCAGAGCTGGAGCAAAGGCAGAAGGCTGCAGTCCAGACTTGTGTCATCCACCCACCAGTGGGCAACCAAGTCCTCTCCTTCACACCCTCTTCCTGGGTCCATCCCCAGCTCAGAAGATGTTTTTTCCTTGGTGAGCCACCTTGGCTAAAAGATCACTTCTCCACTGACTTTTGAAACCTGCTAAACATCTGCAGGTCCCAGTCTTGCTATAAACACTTTCTATCAGAATAAATACTAATGGCAACATATTCAAGACCAATTTGCGTGAAGAAAACGTGGAATAGATCAGATGCTGAGCTACTAACAAATTACTGTGTCTTAGGAGCAACAGACTCTGTGCAAAGATCTTGAGCCTGACATATACACTGGAAAAATTAAAATTATATGAAAGCATATTTTAATGATAAGATACTTTAATTATAAGATACTAACCAGAAAATATAAACACCGAAATGACTGCTGGACTGCCTTTCTGAAGGCACTGACAGGAAAGGTTATAAAGAAAATAACCAATTCACTTGAAGAACTGTAATTCAAAAGAGAATATCCCCCTCTCTTAAACAGATTGTATAGTAGACAGAACCCACACATTTAATAGATGAACAGAAGGATTTCTTTAGTCTTTAGAATAAAAGATGACCTATAAAGAAAACCTAAACATTAACCCAAGCACAGAAATAAGTTCTGTACATCAAGGGTGAGTGCAGAAATAACCTCTGGAAAAGAGGGGATTTATAGCTCCTGCAGAATCCTCCCCCCAGTTTTGGGTTCATACTTGACACTTTGAGTGCATCACGCCGGAACACGGCCACTGCACAGAGGCAGAGCATAAAGCAAAGAGGAAATTGCCTGGTTTTTCATCTGTAGGACAGCAATGAAGATGATAATAGAGAGGAACCTTTAAAAACTGTGTGCCATACCAGAAAATGCACAATTCTTACCAGTGACCCTCTGGGACTTCCAGTACATTAAGGAATATTCAGGTGTCTTTGGTGTCAACAGCAAACACTGAACTAGCTAAAGGACTTTATCGGAGCTATAAAAAAATGCTTTCCAGAGGGTTTTGGATTCATGCACTGAATTCTCCCCTCTTATACTGGCCAGCTAGCAAGGGAGCACAAGGCTCATTTTTCAGTGTGTTAGGTCCATATGAAAGTTGGCATTCTTGGTTATCTTAAAAGGATACTTGCACCATGCCACAAAACCTGTGGCCAAAACTTACTAATGTTCTTAACAAGCTATATTTTGTGAAAGAAAATTCTACACCTTTGCATGAAACCATCTATATGGTACATATGACACAAAAACATCAGCTAGTGATAAGAAGAATTTTACCATATCCTGTGAGACCTTATCTGACAATGCTGACCTGAGGACTACATTAAACATGGTGCCTTATTTGTAATAAATTCTATTCTTAGTGCATTTGTGAGGAGCACAGAACACACTAGAGGCCCTCAGGACCCACACCTACACCACTGTGCCAAGGTACAGGAGGTGCTTCCCTCAAAGGAGCTGTGCCCACCCTAAAGGCAGCCTCTCTTCAGTAGGAATAGCCACTCTACATATAATAAACATCCTGTTCCTCTGCAGTCTGCACACTCAAGGAACAAAGTTAAGCCATAAAAAGGTTTTGCTGCTCATGAAAGATTCATGTCCTGAGGGATGACACACCAGACTGATATGGCCAGTGGTCAGATCACGACTCTGGCCTGTGGCCACAAGCCCAGCAGCAGCAATGGGCCATGCAAGGCTTCCCCCACCACAGCCACAGGCCCAGGCCAGCACAGAAAAGGGGATGGGGCTGGGGAAAAATCTCCAAGCTCCTAGAGAAACTAATGAGGTTTTCTGCATGGGTGTTTTCTGTACTATAAGCCCAAAGGACTTCTGTAACTGATGTACCACTGGCTCTGCGTTTTGTCCAGGCAATTTCCAAACATGACCTAACTCATACTGCAACCAGCTCAGGGAACTTACCAGACAATTCTGCCCACACTTGATTAAAAATTGTAGCACAACTGGAACCTCCCCTGATTTGAATGGATTCATGCAATATTAGTCAACTGTTTCAGTGAGCTCACATATAAATCTGAGGTTTTCTTTTTGGGAAGCAATTAAAGTATTTTTCCAAGGTCCATTTCCTACTAAAGCAGTTATGTACAAATCACCTGTAAACAAATACAAAACATAAACAAGAAGAGCCATGCAATGTTATAAATCTTATAATCTGAAGCACAATATTCAAAATAATTAATCAAAAAGTTTCAAGTCCTTGTTATCCTCCACATAATTCAAAACTTATCTATGCATGTATTTATCCTCCATGTAATTCAATGTGTATCTGGTGCCAGCTCTCCCCACTGTCTTGTTCAGATCACCACAGGAATTTTATAACAAACTTTGCAATGCTTTTGACCTGTATCAGCTTATTAAACTTTTATGAAAAATCAATGGAGTTCAATCATGTTATGAGCTGCTCTCCACATAAATGTCAGTGGCAAATAGAAAAGTCTATTAATCCCAAAGTCTACAGAGAAGATGTTGAATTGGATACAAGTCTCCATTCATATGAACTTACGAATGAAAATTTAAGAGAATAAAAGATAGATAACACTGGAGAAAAACAGGAAACTGAGAATTTGGAATCAGTGTTTTTGAAGAAGAGGTAAGTTACATAAATGAAATAAAGTAATTGCATTAGAAGAGGTTTCAAATAGCCACCCTAATGAGGTGTATTTTGATTCAAGAGGAAATAGGCAACTTAGTTAAATCACCAGATCACTGAAAGAATGGGGAAAGAAGATGGAAGCATACTTTCCCCTTTTCTTTCTCCCTAAGGTAATCCTAAACTGCACAAGCAGGGGACATGTTTGTGCCCTTGTCTGGGCTGGTTCAGTCCAAGGCAGTGCTCTCCTGGCACACCGTGCAGTTCTGCTTGGGAAGAGGAATCCAGGCACCTCAAGAAAGACTTCAAGAATGAGACACCTCACACATTGAGGATAGAAGGAACACACATGTCCAGACAGCCTGGCATCACCTGTGCCTGCCTGGGAAGCCCCATAAACACCAGCATCTGCAGGGCTATGACAAAAATTAACTCATAAACAGAATGTCTCTCCAAAACCTATCACCCCTTAATTTGGACTCTGGACTGCAAGGCTACCATTGCAGACTTACTGCTTTTTCTCCCTGGAGTTTGGGCACACAGACGGACTAGTAGTTCAACTCCATGTTTCAGCTGCAGACACTGAAATAAACAACTAAGAGCCAAATTCTGCAGAAACTCCCCTGCGGAAGTTTCAATTTTTAAGTTCCAGTATATTGAATACCCAGTGCACAACACAAAAAGCTTTACCAAAAAAGATAGTGTCTCTTGTTTGTTCTATTTCTTTATTTTTCTTACCTATTGTTTTGTTTTTAATTTCCGTGAGTAAGCAGTATTGGTATCCTGCTGGCTTCCTGCTTAGCCACAGGAGAAGGAAGGGGAATTTTTGCAATAATTTAAAAATACACTGAAAGTATGAAAAGGTTAAGAATTCTGAAGAAAAAAATAAACTAAACAAAAGCAAGGCAACCTGGAAAAATTAGCCTTTATCAAATGATGAAAGCAGATGAGACTTCTACAAAGAGGCTGTCAAAACTGTGTCCTTAGTAAAAATATGCCTACAACATTTTAAAATAAAGCTGTGAACGTACCTTGTTTTGTCTTAGTTTTATTTGGTTGGTTTTTGAAGGAAAATTGAGTGGTCTCCAGCAAGCCATCCCAAGGTGCATAAAAGTGAGATTACTATTCATGTTTCTCACAATGCAATATTCTACTGCAAATGGAAGAGAAATCTTTGTGTTTATCACCAATCCACAGGCTGCTTATGCCAGCCAATTTTTTTTCCCAGAAAGAAGCAGCCAAAATGCTTCCTGTAGGCAAAAATGAATTGTGTTGTAAGTAAAAGAAAAAAATAGTGCAAAACAAAAGAGAAAAACAAATACCATATTTTAATACAATTTTCCAAGATTCAGGTATTTCATAACACTACTTTCACCTCCAAAATAAAGGAAGGCATTATGCTCAGATTTCTATTAATTTGATTAACTAAAACACTTGGAAAGCCTGTTTGCATGCCTTCTGCATTTAATTAGAGCCCAAGACCTTTCCTGCTGCAAACATACCTTAGCAAAGACCTGCAGGTTTACTCAGCTAGAGTGGACAGGGGTCAATAGGCCAGCTTTGACCAGCAGCAAGTCTGAAACTCAGGAGCTTTATCCAGAGCAGCACATTTTTGTTACATTATTCTGCAGTCATGTATTTTTTACCTTGGCTGCCTTCACCATAGGAAACAAAGTCACGCTACAATATATTGCAAAAGGAACCGGTAGCAGAGCTTAGTCTTTAACAAAGGTTGAGTTCACGTTGTTGCTGCATCCTCTGAAGGGAATGCTGTTTTGCTGTCTTCAGCCTTGATTACTGTGGGGAAAAGCCCTAAATGGGGTATTCTTTTGGCTTGATAGACAAAACATGTGTGCTGGTACATCTCACAATGTGAACATGGTCACCAAGGGAATTGCTGCTTAACCCTTCTAAAGTTAACTTGGGTACTGTAGGGTGTTCTCATGATCTTACAGGTACTTATAAGACAATTGAGGAAAAGCATTTTAAATACTATTTTCTGCAATTTACATCAGGTACCTCTATAATGTAAGAAGCAAACAATAAATTATGATAAAAATAGAAAAAGATAGTCAAACAATAATAACATTATTCAAGATATAAATATTCTCATCAGCTGTTATTTAAGAAAATTTATCAAGACAACAGGGAATGTCTGGAAGAGCCTCTGACCACCCTTTTGACTTCAAACAACATAGGAAACAAACCTGATTGCATTTAATGATTAGTTTGACATCTATTAAAACCAAATTTCTAAACCTCAGCTCTACTCTATCATTAAATATAATCAAGCCTTGGGAGAAAAGGAATTCATTCAGTTGTGCATATGAAAGATTTTTTTGTGTAATGACTTTTCCAAACCTGGCTCGTGGATTGGGATGGTTTGTATGGGGTTTTTTGTTTGCCTTGGGTTTCCTTTTTGTGGGGAGAGGGAGAATTATGAATGGGCACAAAGTTCAGAATGAAGATTTCAGGTGTGAATCTTTGGTACTTAAGTTTCTAGGACGAGTGGGTGAGCCCACTTCAGAGCAGGGAGTAGAAACACTAAGGAATTAAGATGTCTCAAAGACATCACAATTACACAAATCAGTGCATAAAGTTGCTTAGTTTTCATCTCCTAAAATGGGAACAATGAGATTTTTCTGCCTCATAGTGGTATCACTAAATTAAAACCCATTAATCCTTGGGAAGTACTTGGATACTATACCAACAGAAACCCTATTAATAAGCATAGGTAGCCCTACCAAGTTTAATGGACCTATGCACAAACTACAGAAACGTGATCAAAGGAAGAAATTCTTTGTTTTCATTACACCTGCTACTTTTGCCAGTCTTTATCAGTATGTCACAGGTTGTATTATTTGATAGTGTAAAGGACCAAAAGGACCATTAACTTTGAAATGAGGCCAATTGACTCCAGCTGAAGATCATGTACAGTTCTGCTCCTAGTGAGTACAGTGAAAATATAGCTCCTCCTAATTATGTCAAATTTCCAGAAAAGCTGCAAAATGCTCTCTTTTCTTTGCAATTATGCTGGTTCAACATACTATGACTTTTTATAACACACTCACTCTGCTCATGCCATATTAATTATTAATTAATTAATTAATTTATGGCAGAGTTCACTGTTAAACTAACAAAACCCCTTCCAACTTCAATATGGTCCTTTTATATCAATCAGTGTAGCATGTGTTAAAGATCTAACTTCTAGCTACAGTAAAGCAACAAAAGAGGTGGAGGGAGGGATGTGTAGTTCATTGTCATTTTATCAAATAGCATCCACATTTGCTTGGAAGTAAAGCCTAATTAGCAATCTCCTTCCTCAGTAACTGCCCTTCTTTAGCTTTTAAGCAAGGCATACAGGCCATTAACAAAACCTCTTTGGTACCTATTAAGAAAGCTCATTAAATTTAGTAAAACTTTACCTTTAAAGAAAAGCATGACTTAGCCAATGCAGAACAACTCTGACAGCCCTAACCTTGCTATAATCAATTTTTTTTCTCATTGTACTCCAATTTAAAGGGTAAGGACAAAGCAACATGAACTGTCAGATGTCTTCCACTTTCAGTCCACTTTCTTGGATGGGAGAATTAAAAAA